>JAKSZU010000028.1:16033318-16645818 GCA_026018925.1 Tupaia tana | reverse complement strand
GTGCCCTATAGCAAGAATTTTAAAAAGTCTATGGTGAGAAAATTATGCATAGATTTTATATTTTTTGTACCAAAGTAAACTTGAGCTCTAATTCCATCTCTCCATAAGTTTTTTTTTTAATTTTTATTTTTTATTGCCAGTGGGTAGGGTACATACACTAATAGAGAAAGACAGAAACAAAAAGAGAAAGCACTCCACAATGGGGCACTGTCACACTGTGATCCTTCTCCTGCCATTCCTCCATCCCATCTGGTTTTGTGCCTGGTGTTTTTTACAAGCCTCTTCCTGGGGCCATGATTTGAACTGCAGTTGGCCATGTGATATCCAGTTCCCTTAAGCACTCTATTACAGGGCTGGCCTTCCACAAACTTTTTGACGTCCCCTTATATTGTATAACATGCATGTATTGTGTTGCATGCACAGAAATATATATTATTCATTCTTTTAAATGATTTTATCAACTGGAAAGAAAATAAAGAATACTCAGAAGCTCCAAACCAATTGAAGTCCAAAAAACAGTCCTGGTTCTCGATATTGAAAGCATGTACAAAACCTGGGAAATAGGAATTCAAGGTGTCTAACCAAAGAAGCAGTCTTAGTAAGACACCACATAGAAAGCTGGGACTCCAGTGGTCTATGCTTCACTGTTAGGATAAATAAATAAAATTTAAATAAATACCCTTTACTCCATAATTATGAAAATTACTTGTCACATCATAGCAGTGAAGGAGAGAAAGAATCTCATCATAGAATTTATAACTATAAATTGGTCCTCCCAGAGATTTGAAGTCTAAATTCATGATACCCAAGTGATCTAAAAATATCTCAAGCTGATAATTTATTTTAATGTATTTCTGACATGGAATACCTTTAGGCACCTTGCAGAAACAAAGCCAAGCCAAATAATAAAAAAAAAAAGCAAAAATAAAAACAGTAAAACCTTGCCCTAGAACATCTCACTGTCAAATAAAGCCTCAGAGAATCCCCACTGATAAATTTCTGAACAGTATGAATTTAGAGTGAAACACACACACACACATAAAACCAAACAAAGGCACCATGAATGAAAGCAAAAGTCTTCTGTTTTGGAATTATCAGCCACTAACCACTAATTTGTATAGTGTGTTTGAAGAAATAAAAGATTGAAAATATGAAAAATGGAGGAAATAAAATATCATGCATATTTGAAAATTAACCAAATCTTATTCATAGAGGTGAAAATATAACTGAAATTAAAAGCCAGTGAACCAGTTTAATACCAGATAAGACTGGGCTAAAGAGAGAATTATTAAAAATAAAAGAAAGTAAAAGAAAACATCCAGAATGCAATACCAAGGAAAAAAAGATAAAATATAAAAAGGATATTGTAAAACATGAAAAAAATTGTAAGGGGTTGTCTAATAACTATATAATATGAATGTCCTAGGCAGAGAGAGAAACAGTGAAGGAAAAGCAGTATCTGAAGAAAGAAGTTTGACAAATTTTTAGAACTACTGAAAGATACCAGTTCACAGGGCTAGTAGGTGACATAGTGATTAAGGAACTGGACTCCCACATGGACAACTGTGGTTCAAGTCCTAGACCCAGCAACTTGAAACTCATGCTAGGCATGTGTATGTGCCTCAAATCCTGATAAGAAAATGGAGAAGATTGTGTTATTTGTGTTATGGCCATCCCCCTTTGGGGATGATTTCTTGCTTTTTCTCTCTCAGTCTCTCTGGCAAGCACACATGCCCTATACCAAAAATATCTCAAAAAAAAAAAAAAAAAAAAAAAAAAAAAAAACAGTTCACAATTTCAGGAAACCTAAGGTAAGATAAGTGAAAATTAAAATTCAAGTTTAGACACAAAATAGTGAAAATGCTGAATATCAAATATAAACTCAAACTTTTTAATGCAACTACAAAAAAGATTATGTTCAAAAGAACAATAATGAAACTGACAACCAAATTATTAACAGCGAAATGCAAGGCATAAATCCAAGATAATATACTAAAGAATGCAATTTTTCAGGTGGAAATAAGAGAAAACATAAGATAGAAATTAGGAAATTTAAAAGGAATGATGAGCATATAAAATGCTTATACTAAGCTTATCATATTATAGTCTAAATAAATATTAGATGTATAAAAACAATGTATAATTTGTGGAGTTAGGAAAAAAAACAAGATTAAGAAGTATTACTAGATAAGGCAGTATTAATTCAATTGAAGCAACATGGGAAGGACCCAGGTTCACATCTCGAGTCCTCTGTAAGTGCACGTGTCCCCATGATTTGGACAAGCTGGGGCTGGAAGTGGATCACTGCATGGGGACACTGTTTGAGGTCTCTCTCTCTCTCAGAAGAAATTAATTAATTAATTAAAATATGATTGGATAAACTAGAACTTAAGAATGATCTAAATGAAGGTGTTTCAGGATTTTTAATTGTGCAGAAGTGAAATAAATTACACTTTGATGAGTATGCATGTTAAAACTTCTAAGATAACCCATAATATACATTCTGTATAAGTTTTTATCTAGTAAAGAAAATGAGAAGGAAATATTGAACCAATATCAAAAAAGACAAGAAATAAGCAAAAAAGATACAGAGCAAAGTCTAGGATAAGGCTCAAAGTAAGAGAGTAGAAATAAACCTAAGTAGATGCATAGTCAGAATAATTGCAGATGAGTTCAGTGAGTCAGTTAAAATATAGACCTTCAGACTGTTTTATGAACCCAAAGTTTGTACTGTTAATAAGAGAAAAGTTTAAATATCAGAATACATAATGATAGAAATGAAAAATGTAAATGTAAAAAAATGTAAAAAAAAATGAAAAGAGCTATTTATTAATATCAGAGAAAAGGTAACAACAAAAGTTGAGGGGAACCAGCAGTTAGCGTAATGGCTATGTCGCTGGACTCCCACGTAGTCAACCACGGTTCGCGTCCCGGACCCGGTGGCTTAAAACTCACACCGGGCGCATGTGCGTGCGTGCCCAAGATCCCAAGAGGAGAATGGAGGAGAAGGGATTGTGACGTGACCATCCCTCCTGGGTAGTGATTTCTTGCTTTCTGTCTCTTTTTTTCTCTCTGTCTGTCTGGCGAGTGCACGCGCCCTATAGTGAAAACCTCTCTAAAAAAAAAAAAAAAAAAAAAAAAAAAAAAAAGTTGAGGAAAAAAGCTTTATTAGAACTAAAGGAAGTATTCATTATTTGCATATTGATTAATCTTGACATTGCTTAAAAGAAATGGTTCCATAACCTACATTTCATGTAACTAAGACTGAATGACAGGAATAGACACATTTGCCTTCTTATTGGGAGATGTGTTATTTTAGAAATCACTAATTATAGGGGGCAGAAGGTGGTATGGTGGTTAAGGCACTGGACTCCCATGTGGCCAACCACAGTTTGGGGTCAGCTTGAAAATCATGCTGGGCACATGTGCGTCCCAAGAGGATAATGAAGAAGGTACTGTGGCATGGACAGTTCCCCAGAGGGTGATTTCTCACTTTCCCTCTCTCTGTTTCTGTCTCTCTCCAGTGAATGTGCATGCTCTATGACAAAAACCTTTTTAAAAAATTGCTAATTATAGAGATTATTTAAATAGCATAACTAAGAAACTTTATCCAGGCCCAGTCTGGTGGTGAAGTCAGTAATAAACTAAAAGGCAGTACAGGAAGCCATATGTCTGACTGTGGTGCATACTCCTGGTTTGAGGAACAATACTTGTCCTAATATTTAGCATCAAAATTTTGGCCCTTTAGATTCATCAGAGCAAATCAAAATTGCTCTTCATAACTAGTCCATGATGTCTTCTTCACCAGATTTCATGATTAATTACCTTACATGATCTCGAAGAAACAGCTTTTTTCCTCAGACTTTTAATATTAGAAAATTTCTGACATGGGACCAGCCAATGGTGTAATGGTTACGTTGCTGGACTTCCACATGGCTGACCACAGTTTGAGTCCTGGATCCGGTGGCTTGAAACTCCTGCTGGACACATGTGTGTGCGTACCCAGGATTCTGAGAGGAGAATGCAGGAGAGGACATTGTGGCATGGTCATCCTCCCTGGGGGGTGATTTCTTGCTTTCTGTCTCTGTCTCTCTCTGTCTGCCTGGCAAGCACACACACGCTATAGCAAAAAAAAAAAAAAAAGAAAGAAAGAAATTATATATATATGTGTGTGTGTGTGTGTGTGTGTGTGTGTGTATGTGTGTGTATATATGTGTGTGTGTGTGTGTGTGTGTGTGTATATATGTATGTGTGTGTGTGTGTGTATATATATATATATATATATATATATATATATATATATATATAAAAGAAAAATTTCAGACAGAAGAGTTGAAGAGAATGCAATGGGCATGTTCATCAGGTCCATAAATAAAATTTATTGATATTTTTCTTTCTCTCATATCACTTTAAATTTTAAAATTATAATTCAGTATAGTCTCAAACATGACCAATAACATCTCCCTCAAGTTAGTTCTTGAGTTCTTTTGGCTTGAGCAAATTAATACCTGAGTACTTCCTTGCTTTCAGGCATAATATGCTGTCCTAGGTTCACTGTGTTTTCTCTAGGAACAAATATCAGCTATGAACTTTTCACTGAAAGCAAACATATACCTTTTATACTATCACCAGCGCTTGCTAATTTATTATTTTTAAAAATTGTCTTCTGATTTAGTGGATACATATCAAGCCTCAATGGATCTATCATAAATGCCTTTTGTCTGGAGAAATGTGCTTACAAATAAAAATCTATGTTTCTGTTAACTAATCTTGAATACACAACTGGTTCTTTATGCTTCTTGAATATGTCAACTATGGCTTCTTCTTCATCCTCCTCTTGAGTCTGATAGTATAGATCTCAATTAATATTTGTCAAATGGCATTAAATTATAGTGGAGCTGAGTGTCTGTGTGCGTGCACATACACGTGTGCACAAATCAAAATAACCCAGAAGGAGGATGGGTGGAGGGCTGTAAGTTAGCAGAAACCACATTTCATCTTTATCTCTACACTTAAAGGCTGATTGGCCTCTGTTTTTCAAGGTTATCACCCTTGTCTAAGAACTGAAGGGGCTTGAAATGCCCCTTACAAATGCAGCTGTTGACTTTCAAACAAGGATCTTCTCTCTGGCTCTTGCTCCTGGTCCCCGCCCCTCCCAGAATCCAGTGGGTTTTTGAGTGACTTATGCTTCAATGGCTGAAATGATTGAAGCTGACTCAAACACTACAGGCAGGCCTCACAGCCACACGCTCGGCCTAACTTATGTAAACATTGTCCTGATGACAGCATTCTCCTACCCCATCTGCAGCTGCAAGGGAATCCATTATTTTTCCCGTCCCGGGGGAAGGGAAAGGTCTCCAGCATCATTACTCCTAGGCAAATGTAACTGACTCTACCACATACCTTAATTTGCTCGCCATAATTATAGGTCCCTCACCCGCTTTGTTATTTTCCACTACTCCCCCTTCTATTTTTTTTTTTTGTTCTTATCAATAATAAATGGAGTCCGTGAATCATGCTGCTGTAATATTTGGATATTACGAATATGCTAATAATAACAAGGTAGCGTCAGCAACGTCCTGGTTTTATCAGCTGGTCAGATGCTCTATTAGGCAGCCAGTGAGGAGTTCAAGCAAATTGGTTATGTTAATGTCCTGTAGTACTCGGGAAAGATGAGGAGTTGGCAATTAATTTTTTTCCAAGCTGCAGACCGACAGGCAAATTTATATTCCTCCCTCTCCATGGGATCAAGCTAAGAGAAAGAGAGGTAGCAAAGTGAGCTTCAAGTAGCTTTCCAGGATCTAATTGAACAGTGCTAAAGAAAGCCTGGAGAGGAGAGAGAAGAGGGGAAAGAGAGCACCCAACAATGGGCAAGTGGTGCTCTTCCTCATTCATTCCCCTGACAGGGCTTTTGCAACTTAAACCTGTTTTATTAATTATGTTTGACATTTCCTTAATTAGTTTCATTTACATCCCATCAGCCCCTACCAGACGATTGCTCCATACATCATTTTACTAGAGGAGTGTGATGCCTACAGAATTATAACAACAACAGATAATTTTATGTAACTTAAAGGAAATTAGTGGATGGTCTTTCCATTTGAAATGCTTGTATAGAAAGGGGCAAGAGGGAATTCATTTGTTAGTTTTTTTGTTTTGTTTTGTTTTGTTTTTTTCCTAAATTTCTGAACTGCACTAAGATAGTTATAAAGGTAAAGGTATATTCATATACTCAAGTGTACTATCCAGCTATAGGAATTACTAAATCCTAAAAGTTACTCATAAATGAGGCCAGCAAGTGGTGTGGTGTTTAGGGACACTGGACTCCCACGTACATGGCTGACCATAGTTCGAGTCCTGAACCTAGCGGCTTGCTCTGTCTTTCTTTGGTCAAAATCGAAAAATAGTGATAATAAATAAATAATTACTTTTTAAAAATTACTCATAAATGAAGGAAAAAAAAACTCTGAACAAATTAGGTAGAACCACACATATATTGGGAATCGCCTTAGTCCCCTGCTCCCATCTGCCAAATGTATCTATTTACCCCTTACCTGAGAACTCACCAGTGCTCGGGTACAGGAACCCTCGGCTGACCTAGCCTTTCAGTACAAAGTTGAACAAGATTAAATTGATGGAATACATGGATTAATGAATGAATGAAGAGGGAGCCCCAGGTCCTGATTTTATCTGCCCAAATTCACTCTGTAACTATGAGTCATCTGACTCTCTGGCTGCGCTATAGAACATGGACTTATATACATGACTGGCCTCTAAGCGCTTACATTTCTCTATATTTTCTGTACAGTACATACCTGGTGCTCATTAAATACTAATAAACAGAAGGAAACAGTGTGTTATACTTATCTATACCAATACAAATTAACTGGAGTATCAGCACATACTGATTTTCAGGAAATACACGATGAACAGGAATTAATACCTTCAGAAAAAAGGTACAAAATCAATAGACTTTATGATAAGATCTAACTGTCATGAAGAATCATTTATACAGCTATCAGGACACTATTTTCTTAGTTTGTGAATTATTTGCCTCATTTTGTTTAAGTAGGCACTTAAAAGGAGGAGTATTAATTTTGTTCACATAGTTGCTATTTAGAGAATAACAACTAGCTTTACTATGTGTTTTTCTAGGGGCCACACACTGTGCTAGGTACTGTAAGTGCATTATTTCAAATACACAACCCAAAGTAAACATCCTTATGCTTCATAGAGAAAATTGAAACTTAAAAGTTAAAAACTTTTGCAAGTTCACAAACTACATTAAATACTTGAGCTGGGATTTGAATTTGCATCAGCCTGACTGTAAAATGATGTCCTTCCTCCTGTGCTCTGTGTTACTAATCATTAGAGATCTACACCACTAATACTAATCTTATACTTGGTTGGTACAAATTGAAAACAAGATCTATTATTGCTTATTGATTTGGACTTATCTCAAGAACTATAATAATAGCCAACATTTACTGATATTTTACAATATGCCAGACCCTCTTCTAAGTGCTCTCCTGTGGTTGCATAAAAAGCATTTACCACATTCCATGGGCACCGTGATTTGTCCTGCACAAAATAGAAAATCAAAGCATGTGTACTTTAGACTATGCACTAAGGTTGAACAGCCAAGTGGCAGAACCATAATCTGAGATCTGCAGGATGGTTCCAAGGCTTCTTAATGAGCACAAGTTCAAAAATTATATTTTTCCATTGATAGAAAAACAAACGAACAAAAACCCTCTAGAGCTTCTATAGGTAAGCCCTTAGACAGCAATTTGACTGCCGTGTACATTTTGTTTAATGTTCATACCCCATGGCATCCCTAAGTGTTGAGAAGCATTTCATGCTAAATCAACCTTTATCTTATTTCTTTCACCTGACTAGCACTACTCTTCTCATAGAGAACAGCAAGCAGAGAGAGGAGCCTAGTTACCCAGTAAATCAACATTAAAAAAAGAAAGAAAGAAAGAAAAGGAGAAGAAAGAAGAGGTGGAGAAGGAAAGGAAAAGAAAGGACAAAAGAGAAAGTAAATTATCTTTCTTATCTCTAAAGCAGTAGTTCTTGAATCAGTCCTCCAATGTCAGGTCCCTGCATTCTGTAGTAGGCACGCATTTAATGAGATCATCTTCTCCAGCCAAATATCTGAGCACCAGAGGGGTCACGTTTTGTTCTATTGCTTCTATTTTACTAATTGTACTCTGCATTTGTATGGAAAATAGGCAGTGAACTTACATACGCTGTTCTTATCCCGGGCAAGTATATTCTGCCTCCTTTCATTCCTCTTGAATCCTTACTGATGTAGATTCACTACAAAAAGCTCTATGCTGTCATTGTTGTCTATGTTGTACTTGGAAGTGGCCTTAGATTGGTATCTAAATCTATTGAGGTCTTTTTTATTTTTAAGAGAGAGAGATTTTTTGCTATAGGGTGCATGAGCTCAGCAGAGAGACAGAAAGCAAGAAATCACCCCTGAGGGGGGATGGCTACTCCACAATCCCTTCTCCTCCATTCTCTTAGGATTTGGGGCATGCATGCAAACGCGCCCAGCATGAGTTTTCAGTCACTGGGTCCGGGACTCAAACCATGGTCGACTACATGGGAGTCCAGCAACATGACCATTACACCATCTGCTGGTCCCAATATCTTTCTTCTTATGCTTCAGAAATTTGTCTGAGAATAGCACTAACCATGAATTCAGCAACAACCTGTATGGTTATGTTCTCCTAAAACTGCCACTTAAACCCTTTACTCCAAAGCTGCAACTGTAACCGATGGTCATTTTATCTGGGTCAATTCAAATTGCATTCACTCCATTTTTGTCTTGCAACATTATATAATAAATTCTTCGGTCTTTCTTGAGTACTGACCATGCCTAGACAGCATACTAGGTACATAAGTCAGTGTGGTCAAGGAGACAGCATGAATACAAAGAGGCAAACTCTGCCAAAATGGGTTTGGAGGGACTTTCAAGATAGAAAATGAGGTCAGGTTGTGAGCCCTGTAGTGAGCCTGGTATGTTCAAGGCAAAAGTGAGCAGGAATAGGGCCAGGAGATGACGTTGTGGTTGAGGTGCTGGACGCCCACATGGGTGACCACGGTTCGAGTCCCAGACCTGGTGGCTTGCTTTCTTACTTTCCCCGTCTTTCTCTCTGGTCAAGTTAAACAATAATAATAATAATAATAACAAAATCAAATTTAAATTAAAAAAAAAGTGATCAGGAAAAGAAGTACAAGAAGACATGGGAGTGGACATTATTTAGACATTATCCTAAACTCAACAGGAAGCCACAGAGAAAATGTCTGCTTTATTTCAGGACAATTAGAAGTATCAACATCAAAAGGATATGAATTTAAATTAGAATATAATTTCAATGATAATGAAAGTTTAATGCCATTTTAATTTTGTTTTGTTTAGGTTTCAAATCTTGTAAATATCTGATGGGAAAAGGCTTGGTTGAAATGCTTAGGGGTTTATGGTGAGCTTATTAAAAATAATTTTCTAGTGAAGGTTTTCCCCCCTTCCTTTTTGCCCCCTAAATAATTGTTAGCTGTATCCCTCCCCCCAAAGAGTTTATGAAGAGGTTAGAATGAGAAGAATTTTAAATAATATTTGGAGTAGAAGATTGATAAGTCGCACCACAAGGTTGCTTTTGTTTTTCTTTTTTGTTTTGTTCCATACTCAAGAAGTCACTTCTGCAATTGTTGAGCAGAAGCTCAGAGAGGTGAAAAGATACTCACATTTCCTTAGAGCCTCTGACAACTACGGGTGTCGGGTGTGTGCATTCATGCTTGTTTTTTCTATTCTTAAACAAGGTCCTAGGGGTCACTGATGGCCTACACAGCCCGTTACTCCCAGAATGTGAGATCCATTCACTAACTTAGGATTCAATTGAAATCCAAAAGAGCCCATGCCAGCAACCAAGGCAATTAACTGCCTGTACCATGTTCTATAAAACACCGTGCTATTTTACAAAGGGCCGCAAGAGATCTGAAATATCATCAAATGGTGAAAAATCAAAATATTTTGCTGTCATATGCTGTCACATACTGTCAGAAAGCCTTGTGCTATGGCCACAGTCAAGTTGAATCCGATTAAAAGATCAGCAAACAAGGCAGGTTTAGGGGTATTTGACCTCATCAGTGCTGTGCCTGGAAGTACCTGTCAGCGTCCCGGCCGTCCTATGCTGTGACACTACTGCTTATGCAGCTTGCCAATGGATATGCCTGATGACATCCTGGAGAGGAAACAACAGATTGATGTGTTCAGTTTTCTATTTTCAAATACTGCTCAGTGCTGCAAAGATGGAACTTAAATTTAATTCCAATTACCAGTTCCACAAACAATGAATTATTCAAGATAAACTGCCCAGTTTTACTGAAGCATGTGTGTAATATGCATATGCTTGCTTCTATCTCTACATATGTGGACTGAGATCGAGAAATTAAATGAGCTGCTTCTCAGTTTATTAGCATTACATAATGCTGTATATTTCTGAGGCTGATCAATATTTGCTGAGCTGAGGGTTACATCACTCACAGAAACTTCGCAACTCCAAACATTACATGTATCCATTCAAAAAATTATAGAACTATAAATAAAATCAAATCAGAAAATTGCACATATGTCACATAAGAATTTTATCTTAATAAGCAAGGAGAAGTGTTCCTGTGTTCAGGATTAGGATGGAATAAATAGAATAAGAAAGATCAGCCTTTTTCTTTTCTTTAAACCACTCTGATACTGCATTGGATAGTGATATGGAACTGTCCCAATATAAAGTTAGGAAAATTAAAGTTTTCACTCTTATTAAGAAATAAAGCCTTCCTTTTTATTGTGATTCATATGAAGAAAATATATACTTCATTTTCAGCAACTGCCCCAAGAATTTTCATATATTTGCCTTAGGCAAAACTGAATTATTTTGTCCTTGTTTAAAATTTTCACATTTCACAGGGAAAGAAAAAATCTTGCATAGTTAGAGCATGACAGTTTCTCCATCTGTGAGAAATTGCTCTAAAAACACCAATGTAAGTCTAAAAAATGTTTCCATTTTTAAAAGCCCTCAATTTTTAAAGTAATTTTTAAATGAATTATAAAAATATAAAGAGAATAGTGGACAGAGACAAGTTGGATGCATTTTTATAGCCAATGCACTTTTGCCACTACCACTCCAATTATGAACCAGAGTCCCTTTCTCGCAAACTCCTAACCATAGCTTCACTGTCAAGGCTGTTGGTTTTGCCTGCTTTCAACAATACGTATATGGAATCCTACGTATATCTTCTTTGTGTCTGACTCCTTTCACTCGGTATTATGTTTGTGAATTTTTTCCACACTTATGTTTCCCAGTGGTTCATTCCCATTTCTCAGTTAGACTACAATATATTTAGACGATCTGCCTTTGATGGAATTTTGGATTGGTTAGGTTTTAATTACACAGAGTATTGTTATAATTCTTGTACATATTTCTTAGTCCACATTAGTATATCCCGATTAGGAATATACCTATGATAAAATCACTGGTTAATAGGGCAACAGTTTTACCAGATAACATTAAACAGTTTGCTAAAACAGTTGCACATATTTACATTCCTAGTTTATAAAAGTTTCAATTCTGCAACATCTTCACCAACATTTGACATGACTAACCTTTTTAATTCAACCATTTCAATGGGTGTAGTGTGGTATCTCAATGTGGTTTTCATTCACATATCATGTGACTAATATGTTGTATGTATTTTTTGTATTTATCTACCATTTTTATTATATTAATTGGGATACATTGAATCTATAAATCAGTTTAGAAGTTAACATCTTTATATTGGGTCGTCAGAAAAGACATGACGCATTTTTTGCATTAAAACAATTGATAAATGCATCATGACATTTCTGACGATCCGGTAGTATGAGCTTCTGTTTATTAGACTGGTATATTATTTCATTTTTTAGAATATTTGCATTTCTCTCAGTTTTTAAAATAGATTTTAGACATATACTCTTTTGGACCTTTTTTTTTAATGACATTATTACAAATAATATTAGTTTTTAAATTTTACTTTTGGGTCCCAGCCTCAGTGGCACATTGGATAGGATGTTGCTGTATGATACTGTGGCCCTATCAGAGGCTTGAGTTTGGGTCCTGTGTTGACCTGAATATACAGGTCATGCCTATGCACATCTACAATCTTGACTGGCTGGGAGTTTGGGGGAAGAATTATGAGATGGTGAGAAAAACCTTTTTGCAGGTACCTTTGTCTCTTTCTCTTATATAACATAAATACATGAAGTAATTTTTTATTTTGAATTATTTCTAATGTATGAAATACAATTGATTTTTTTGCATATTGACCCCTCCCCATATCCAGTGGTATGGTTGAATTGACTTAGTAGTTTTATATTTTGTAGATGCTGTGGGCTTTTTATGTATACACTATCTTTTCTATACATACTACCAGGGTTTTTTTCTTGTTATTAATGTTTATTCCTCTTATCTCACCTTATTGCACTTTTTAGGACTTTTAGAAATGAATAGAAGTATTCATAGAAAGCATCTGTGTTTTAATCTCAGGATTTTAGGGAAATCACTTTCAATATTCTCCTACTAAGTTTAAAATCTGCTATAAATTTTATGGATGCTCTTTTCCAGATTTATGGAGTTATTGCCTAATCCAAGTACTTATGCCTAGTTGAAGTTTTTTAGTCATGAATGGGCATTGACTTTTATCAAATATGATATGTTTCTATCTTTCTCTTATGTTACTTATGGAGAATTTATATTAATTGATTCCTTAAAAGAAGCCAGCATTCAGAAAATAAAATCAGTGTGATATAATTATATTTTTTTAAATATATGGTTGAGTTCGATTTGCAATATTTTATTTATAACTTTGTGTCTCTGTTTAGAATATAATTCTTCTGTAAAATTTCCTTCTCGTAATGCTTGCATCATGTTATGTTTTGCTGTCCAACCTATACCTAATTAAACAAAGTAATAAATCCTTTAAGAATTTGTGTAACCATGATGATATTTATAACCACATATTTGTAATATTTCATTAGGGAAACGATCTGAGCCAGGATTGGGGGGGGGGTAATTATAATTTAAAAAT
This sequence comes from Tupaia tana, assembly GCA_026018925.1. Classification (NCBI taxonomy): domain Eukaryota; kingdom Metazoa; phylum Chordata; class Mammalia; order Scandentia; family Tupaiidae; genus Tupaia; species Tupaia tana. The sequence goes on along the minus strand of JAKSZU010000028.1, from coordinate 16,632,693 downwards.
AGATAATAGCAAGTGGCATGGTGGGGGAGGTGTTGCACTCCCACATGGCTGACCACAGTTCAAGTCCAGGACATGGTGGCTTGCTTTCTTACTTTCTTTTTTTCTCTCTTGTGCGCGCACACACACACACACACACACACACATGCCCTCTAGAAAATGTATATAATAATAATAATAAAATGAAATGAATATTGGGTTGTAAGAAAAGTCACAATGTGTTTAACAAATAAATAAAAAATAAAAATAGGTAGTAGGTATAAAGCTACTTAAGTCTTTTACTGTGTGTGTCAGTTTAAGAAGGTTGTGTTTTTCTCTTAATTTATATATTTTACAAAATTCCTAAATTAATTTACATAAGGTTAGATATATTCTTTTAGTCTCAATTGTATCTGTAAGGTCTGTAGTACTTTCCCCTTTTTTATGATATTAATTGCTTATATTTCCTCTATTTTATTTTGAATCATTCTTTCTAGCAGCTTATTTATTTCATTAATCTTTTCAAATAGCTAATATTTGATTTATGATATTGCTTTCTTTTATAAGTCTTGTCCCTTATCCTTTTAATTATTTTTCTCTTTTACTTAATTTTCTTAGAATTTACTGTGTAATCTTTAACTTTTAAAAACAGTTTATTCATTTATTTCTTTAACAGAGAGAGAGAAAGGGAGATATAAATACCCTCAGTAGGGCTTTTGATGCCTTCCACTCCCAGTCTTAGTCACTCAAGATGATCCCCACGTGCACATGCATGCTGGAGATCTCACGTGGAGACTAGAGGAGAAGGAACCATGACATGACCATTCCGAACACATGTGTACATGTTCCTGGTATGATTGTCCAGCTGCCAGGGATGACTCGAACTATGTAGGGGGCCATATGGGATACAGTGCCTTCACCTTCACATTACCTGCTGACCCAATCAACACGTTCTTTTTTCTTTTTTTTCTTTCTTTCAGGTTTTTATTATAGGGCATATACATTTGTGAGAGAGAGACAGAGAAAGGTAAAGCGAGGAATTAACCCCAAAGAGGGAGAGCCAAACTGCAATCCTCCTCCTCTCTTCACCCCCTGGGATTTGGGACATGCATGCACATGTTGTGATTTTCAAGCCACCAGGACTGGGACTTGAACCATGGTCAACTATATGGGAATTTAGTACCTTAACCACCACGCCATCTCCTGGCCCTAACACATTCACTTTTTTTTTTTTTTTTAAGAGAAATTTTTGCTATAGGGTGTATGTGCTTTGCCAAAGAGACACAGAGAGACAGAAAGCAAGAAATCACCCCCCTAGAGGGGAAGGCCATGCTGCAATTCCTTCCCCTCCATTCTTCCCTCAGGATTTTGGGCATGCACAGACATGTGTCCAGCATGAGTTTTAAGCCACCGGATCCAGGACTCAAACTGCGTTGCTGGGATCCAGCAACACAACCATTATGCCATCTGCTGGTCCCAACATACTCACTCTAAAATGAAAGAATGTTTCATTTTAATTTTTTACCAACTTTCTCCCCACCAATAAGATATATATATATATATATATATATATATATATATATATATGCCATAATATCTTTGTTTCTTAAATTACTCAAGGAATAGACATCTAATTGGATATATGATAACATATTACTCAGGATAAAAAGGTCAATAATACAGAGGACCAAACTATGGCATGGTGGCAAAATGTGACACTTTGCAAGGATGACCCACATGGGAATATTCTGGGACTATATCTAGAGACCTCTTAGATTATGCCTGGACTGCATGTGCCCATAATGTGGGGCTGGGTGAAACTGGGGGTGGATCATGGCTTCAGGATCTTTTTTGAGGTACTATCTCTCTGTCTCTCTCTCTAAATCTATCACCTCATGGAAGAAATAAATAAACTTTTAAAAACAAAATAAAGATTAAAAACAATAATAGGAATCAAATTTCACACATTTGAAAAAATGTTTAATGTCTTAAGGAAACGCCTATCAGTACTTTAAGTTGGAATTTACTACTTTTTCATAGACTTAATAAAATTACACACATTGTACACTAGTATCAAGATCATTCAGAAAAACAAAAAATAAAGCCATAAAACATGAGTAGACTTTCCCTTTGGGTTTTAGTTGACCTCTCATTACATGTAATGTCATGAGATTCTGACTGGCAGAATATCTGATGGACTGTCGTTTATGACAGAATGACTTCAATTAAGTTGATAACAAGATGTCATGGTCATGTCATTGGTATCCTACTCAGCCTTTTTTCTCATAGTAACAAGGACTTTAAGGGCCATGCTCTTGGTTATTTGGTAAGAATTTATTTCTTTCTATTTATTTTCAGGGACAAGGCAAATGTTTATATGAATTGTCCCAAATGTAAGCAGGGGAAACCCTTCCTTGAAGAGGATTTTCCTGTGACCTGGACCCGACAGCTTCCATCCTTCACACACACACACACACACACACACCACATGCACACGCACACGCACACACACACAGTGCGCACACACACACATGCACACACACATACACACGCGCACACACACCACGCACACACATGCACACACACATGTGCACACACGCACACACACACACCACACGCACACGCACACACACACACACACACACACACAAACACACTCACCTCTTGCCTCTCTCTCTCCCCTTCTTCCTCGCCCTTGATCTTCCTCTTTTCCAAATGGTGACGTGAGGTGAAAAAACGATCAAATTTCTTTTAAACGTATAGTAACACGCTGTTTGTTGGCATTCAAGATTCTCCGTCTTTCATTTCTAGTCATAGAACTCATCCCTGATGAAGCCTACCCTACATGCTCACAGTTCCCTTAGTTGGAAGTCCATTAGCACCTTCTTGGATTCTTGCTTGGCTTTAACTGCGTCCGCAGAGATGGCTTCCCTGTGACCACGCTTTCACCTTTGATTTGCTTTCCTCACATGAGCTCTTGGTCAGGCTCCCTAAATGCAGAGCCTGAGTTGGGGGTATGGTTGCATGTGGTCGGTGGATGGAGTGCTCTTTAAAAAGGAAAACTATAAGGTAGGGAGGAAAGGTGGATGAAGAAAGGCAAATACCAAAGCAAGAATGTAGACTCAAGTAAAGTCCTGTCTTGGTCTCTTCCTCTGGGATCTCTGGAGCATAAATCCCACTGCAGAGTTGCACTCCTTGAGGCAAGGGGACTAGGCACGTTTTTGTGCCTGTAATCATCCGGTCATTGTCTGTGGGGTACCTCAGGAAGGCATGCTATCTGCTAGAAAAATGCCTTGGAGAGGGGGCAGCTATAGGCTCTTGGCACCCATTACACACAGTGACTGGTAGGGAACCCAAACAAAGCCCACCTTGTAATCCAGTTAATTTTTTAAAAAATATAAGCCCAACCACCGGTGTATGTGCTACTAAGATGCTGTGCTCTGCAGGCTAAAGCCACATGAGAGGCCCAGGTTCAATTCTGTTTCTAGTCAAAAGGCTGGGCTTGGTGGGGCCAGCCTATAGTTTCAGATGGAAGGCCGGGGTGAGAAGATTGTGACATGGCCAGACCCTGTCTTAAAAATAAAACAAAACAAATAAACTATATATACACAGAAACATATGTACACATACGTATATATGTATACACGCATGTGTGTGTAAAACTGTGTCACTTTTCTGTTTAAACCCTTTCCTATATGCAGCAGACGTTCTTACACCTCTTCTCACCCGTAATGCCCTTTGCCATCCCGCTCTCATTTACCTCCCAAGCCCCACCTTCCAGGGCTCTCTGTTAGTAATAAATCTCCATTGAGAATGCACCATGTGCCAAATTCTTCTAGGCGTGGTAAGTACAGCCGTGAAGAAAGCACAGTTCCTACGGCCGGAGAGTGTCTTCTCTTGTCTTTCCGTCATTTGCCTCCTTTTATCCCCAGAAAACATGAGACATTAGAAATCAGCTCCCTCTGGCTGGTGTCTGGGTCCTCATTTTCATTCTTATTTAAATATTGCCTCTTCAAAGACCTCTTTTCTGACCCTACCTTAACCCAGCAGCCCCACTTTTTCTCACTTATTTTCTGTTTGATTAGTCACATTAATCACAATGCACAATTTTTATTTAATTATTAGTTTTACTTATGAATGGACTGTCTCAGTGCCACATGTCAGCTCTATGAGATTATGCACCTGGACTCTCTTTTTCACTAGGATAACCTCCAGTTCCTAGGAAATTCCTGAGTGCTTAGAAGGTGATTAAGAAATATTTGAAAAGCAGGTGGCCAAGTGAAGGAATGTAGTATAATGTGTAGTTTAGAGGCTTTTAATATTTTGTTATGTTTTTTAAGCCAGAGAAAAATGGCAGGGGGTGGAGGGAGAAAGCTGTTTTTGTTTATTTGCTTTGCTTTGTTTCATTTTTTGTTTGTTTGTTTGTTTTTGAGAGGTTTTCGCTATAGGGCGCGTGCGCTCGCCAGACAGACAGAGAGACAGAGAGACAGAAAGCGAGAAATCACCCCCAGGGGGGATGGTCACGCCGCAATCCCTTCTCCTCCATTCTCCTCTCGGGATCTTGGGCACGTATGCACATGCGCCTGGCATGAATTTTAAGCCACTGAGTCCGGGACGTGAACCACGGTCGACTACGTGGGAGTCCAGCGACATAGCCATTACGCTAATTGCTGGTTTCCTGTTTCGTTTTCTTTTAACATGCCATAAGTTATGTGTGCTCACTGGAGTGGAGAACAGAGGGAAGAAAGAAAAAGCACCATCAGTGGGGCATGGTCATCCTGCAATCTCTTCTCTTCTGTCCTCCTTTTAAGGTTTTGGGTACCTATGCTCACATACCTGATGTGTTTTTCAAGCTGCTGGGTCCAGGACTCAAACCATACAGTCAGCCACGCAGGATCTAGCTGTCTTAATTGTTAGAGTTGAGCTGTGTTGTGTAAAATCATTTTTTTACAGCTAGATCTCTAAAATTAGAGACCTGCCCTGAGATGCGAAATAAAACCACAACCATGTTAAAAGTTGGTAGAAGAGAGTATTCAATAGGAAAGAAAGAATTTTAGAAAAAAAGTACACCCAGAAGATTTCTGGGCAGGCAGGTTGCTAGATACCAACTTCATTTGGAACTGGTGAAGCGTTATTTTTTTATTACTAGGTGTGATAACGAATATTTAACAATGGGAGATCTGCCATGATATCTATAGTCTTTGCTTGAATTCACAGCTTTCTCCTGGGCTTGTGCATCTTTCTTATAGGAAAAGATTTGAGGAATTTGATTACCTAAGTGTGCATGCCCCGTGTGAACCTTGACAACAGGTGCATCCTTATTCTGAGTCCGTTTGTGTTGATGAGAAATGATAAAAGGGAAATTAAGAACGATCTCTTTGTGTCTTCTTTAGGAACTAAAGAAGAAGAAAAAAAAAATATATATATATATATATGAATGATCTGCCTCTCTGCCCTGGCTCTAGGAGCTTGGGTGGGAGGAAAGAGTCTCTGCAGAGGGCCTGGTTGTTAACTCTTGATAAGTTGCAATTGAAGTAACATTGTAACTCTTGATAAGTTGCAATTGAAGTAACATTGTAACTCTTGATAAGTTGCAATTGAAGTAACAGATGTCATTCTGCTATTATCTTAGGGTCTCTGCTCGTTTCTAGCTAGCTACCTGTCCCATAACCACCAGGCCATGGGCTGGCCCAAGAGAAAAGTATTTTTTAACAGGATTTTGCAAAGTCGTGATTCTCCTACCCTATCCTCCCCATTAGCTAATACTGTGACATGTGTCCCCTTGTCCTGCCTGTTTAGGCTGGTCTGGAAACTGAACACAGGTCTCCCATCCAGTCTGGCAGTAGCACCCTACTGTTTGTGCCTCCATGACTAGACTGGGTTTTTAAATTTTGATTAGATTAAATCTTGGTGTAAGTGGGAACCTTAAGGATACATCTGTATTACTATTCTCTTTCTCTTCCCAGAAGCATTGCAAACACAATTGACCTTAGTTAAGTACCAGTGCTGATTAATTGAATTCACTTTCTTGACTTGGATAAGCCATATCATGATCACCAATATCACGATCACCAATAACAAAGGTCCCAATATGTTTTTTGATATAATAAAGTGCACACCCATGTAGAGAGAGTGAGCTAGATAAACCCCTTATTCACTACCATTCTTATCTGTCCAAATTAAAAATGAGAATTTTCCTAACATGAGTGTACAAGAGGCTATTTTTAAAAAATGCCTGGAATGAAGTCTGAACACACAGCTGGTGGCGGAGAACCTTCCCTACCCACCTGTAAAGAGCTATGCAGCCATTGGGCCAGCTAGCAGTGTGGTGGTTAAGGCAGCTAGATCCTGATGCCTGACTCTGCAGTATCCTGGATCCAGCAGCTTGAAAAGCACACTGAGCACATGTGTGTGTGTGTGTGTACCCAAAATACCAAGACAAGAATGGAGGAGAGAAGGGATTGTGGTGTGGCCATCTCCATGGGGGATGTTTTATCATTTTCCCTGCTCTTTCTCTCTCTGGTAAGCATAAACACCCGATAGAATTTTTTTTTTTTTCTTTTTAATGGTGGATTTGGACTAGCAGATGGCGTAATGATTACATTGCTGGATTCCTATGTAGTTGACTGTGGCTTAAGTCTTGGACCCTGAGGCTTAAAACTCATGCCAGGTGCATGTGCATGCATGCCCCAAATCCCGAGAAGGCAAATGGAGGAGAAGGGATCGGTGCATGGCCTTCCCACCAGGGGGTGATTTCTCGCTTTCTGTCTCTCTAGCAAGCATACACACCCTTTTGTAAAAATCTCTCTAAAAACAAACCAAATGATTGACTGGGAAAGGATTGGCTGCTGTTATGTACAGTTCACACGTCATAGACTAGGATGTTGGACTTGTAGAACACCTGACAGGCACAGGCTGAGGAAGGAAAATGAATATGGCGGGTAGAAATTGGTAAACGAGGCAAGATTTCATCATCACTGACTGACTCCCTCCACCTCTGAGGCAGCTACTTTTGGAGGAGAGCATTTTTCTGGATCTAATATGTGCAGATGTATCTCATGTGAAAGAACCTTCGAGGATGAAGTGCTGCCGGAGGTGCATCCTATACTCAGTGTCCTGGGGCATTCTAGAGCAAGGAAGCTGGAGGCTAGGGGGAATCAAGACAGGAGCAGGGGAGAAAACCCTGCTGAGTTTCATCTGAACAGTGTATCCATCACCCAAAATGATACAAATCAGCCATTACTGGATCATGCAAAAAGCAACTCTCCTACCTGCGATCCCTCCTTTGCTTTCTAAACCTCTTTTCAGCTCAGCCTAATGAATTGTCAGAACTGTCAGACAGCGCTAAGGAATGACAAATGTCTATGATTTGCTGCCGCTGCTGCTATTTTGCTGGAAACACCTGATGTATGTAGTCTTGCATTCTTCAGTTTCGAATTAGAGACTTGGAAAACAAAATCAACCTTGATAAATATAGCAATTTTTCCCCTGTTCTGTAAGCTGAACTGAACGGATATTTTTAAAGATAAAGAACTCTCTTTTGTTCTTATAATTTGTACATAGCACAGGGTAAATCTCAAACAAAGAGCTAATATCCCAGTTGATAGAGAGAGAGAGAGTGAGTAAGGGGAGGTAATCACCAATTCATAAATTACAGTTTGGTTTATATTACTATTGTCAAGATTAATCATCTGTTCCTTTTTTTAAATTTTTACTTCTTAGGTTTTTGCCATGGGACATGTACACTTGCCAGAGAGAAAGAAAGAGAGGAGGGAGAGAAAGTGAGAAAGTATCCCCGGGGGGATGGCCACGCCACAATCCCCTCTCTGTTCACTCAGGATTTTGAACATGCATGCATCTGGCAAGGTTTTCAAGTCACCAGGGCTGAGACTCAAACCACAACTGGCCATATGGGAGTTCAGTGCTTTAAGCACTACACTACCTACTGACCCCTTATCTGTCCTTTTAAGTAAGCTGTGTTGTCTTGATTAATGCCATTAGGGACCATAAGGAATAGAAAACTTTGGATTTCTATAGCAGGCATCTAGAATAAGCTGTCAACTAAAACATTTTAGACCCTTTGGTGGCATTACTTATAGTTAAACAGATAGGATCTAATTTTAATGGTTATTTGAAGCTTTAAGAAATGAAAGTATATTGGGACCAGCATTTGATTGTAATGGTTATGGCACTGAACTACCGCATGTCCAACTGCAGTTCAAGTCCCAGACCCAGTAGCTTAAAACTCATGCCTGGGTGCATGCATGCCCAAAATTCTGAGAGGAGACTAGAGGAGAAAGGATTGTGGCATAGCCATACCCTCTGGGGGTGATTTCTCGCTTTCTGTCTGTCTCTGTCTTTCGGGTAAGCACATGTGCCCTTCAACAAAAATCTAATAAATAAATAAGAACTTTAATATAAATATTTATTGGTAAGTATATATGTATATGTGTGTGTATATATATATATATATATATATATATATATATACACACACACACACACAACACACACACATGTATATAAATTTTCTTCAGTGATAGAAATTATTCTAGATACTGCATGTTGGATTTGTTGTACACAGAGATAACATCTGAGTCCTTAGTTGGATATTATATTTAAAAATTATTCTTCAAATAACTGGAAATGTAGTGCAGATTTCAGTATGTTGGAATAAACAAAATATTTGAATCATGCCGTTTATGTTCTAGAGTTTTTGTTACCTTCTTATGCAAATGATCATGTTCTGATTATGCAGTTTTATTTTGTTTTATTAATTTTTTAAAATTTATTTTGAGAGAGAGAGAGAGAGATTCAGGGATTTCCAACAGGGTGTTGCCATGCCATGATTCTCCTCCTAGCCTTCCATTTAGCCAGGCCTTCCTATGCAGCTCCAGGATCTCACAGTAGCACCCATCGGCCTTTGCCACTATGTCTGGGTCTGATTATGCAGTTTTAAAACTGATTTTTAATTTTTAAATTTATTATTATTATTATTATTTTAGTTTTTTTTCTACAGGGTGTGAGCACTGGCCAGAGAAGGACAATGTACAAACAAGGGGGAGAGAGGGAAAACAAGAAATCACCCCCACGGAAGAATGAGCACTTCACAGTCCATTCTCCCCAGTCTCTCAGGATTTTGGACATGCACACACGTGTGCCTGGCGTGTTTCTCAAGCCACCGGGTCCAGGACTCGAATTGCACAATTAGCCACATGGAATCCAGCCACCTTAATATCCACACCACCTGTTAGCCCCCAGACTTATTTTTAAATAGCTTTATCCATCCTAATGTTTCAACATTTCTTTTTACCATGCAGTGATGTAGCAGGTAGAAAGAGTTACATATTTTGAGAGATCACAATTTCCCTAAATAAAAATCTTAGTTTATCTGTCATACTGTGACCTTCAGCCCAACTTACTTCAGTTATAAAATGTGTCAATTCTTTCTAGTAGTATCATTTCTGTTCCTGCTTGGAATTACCACAGTGAGAAGAGCTGTATCGATTTCTCAGTTACATGTTCCCATTTAGAGTCCTCTCTGGTTGCTTGTTTTCTTAAAAAACATCTCACAGAGCCAATATTTACTATGCTAAGGAGGCCCAGAGCATGTACTTTGAAAAGTTCTCAGTAAGACTAGCTACTTTCAGTTCTGTGTATTTGATGTGTAGTGGATGGCTGTGTGAGGAGAGACCTAACAAGTCAGTGAGAAGCACAAAACAGAAACCTGATCACCGCGGAGATGGTTTGGGTCATGGTAGGCAGTCCGTATTTCTGTATAGTGAATGGATCACTGGTATGCTCTGCAACATTGTGCCCCAAAGGCTGTAGCACATGGGAGTCTAGGTTCGAATCTTGGTCCAACCTAAAGACCAGGTAGGGTGGAGTCCCAGCATCTCAGGGAGGCTGGGACAGGAGGATGGCAATGGTAAGACACAGTATTAAAGTAAAAAAAAAAAAAGAGTCTAGGTTTGGATTCAGAAAGTTTGGTGCTCTTGTCTCTTCACTGAGGAACGTTAGGCAGTTCCTTTATCTATAAAATAAAGATTCAGCAGCAAGGCTGTGGTGTGATGAAGGCAGCTTGATCCCACATGGCCTACCGTGCAGTTTGAGTACCAGACCCAGTAGCTTGGAACACACACCAGGTGTGTACATGTGCCCAGAATCCCAAAAGGAGAAATGGAGACAGGGTTATGACATGGACATCCCCCACAGGGGTGCTTCCTCACTTTCCCTCTCTCTCTTTCTCTCTGGTGGGTGTGTGTGCCCCCTGATAATATTTCTTTTAAGCTTAGGAAATAATAAAGATTCAAAGTCTGCATTCTAGTTACCAAGAACAAAAATAATGTAAGCGTATTGTATCTAGCATTTAGTAGGTTCTCATCAGAAAGTAGGTATTGGGGACCAGCAGTTAGCGTAATGGCTATGTCGCTGGACTCCCATGTAGTTGACCACGGTTCGCGTCCCGAACCCAGTGGCTTAAAACTCACGCCGGGCGCGTGTGCGTGCGTGCCCAAGATCCCGAGAGGAGAATGGAGGAGAAGGGATTGTGTCATGGCCATCCCCCCCTGGGGGGTGATTTCTCGCTTTCTGTCTCTCTGTCTCTCACTGTCTGTCTGGTGAGCGCACATGCCATATGGCAAAAACCTCTCCAAAAAAAAGAAAGTAGGTATGGATGGGGACCAGCAGATGTTGTAATGGCTAGGTCGCTGAACTCCCATGTAGTCGACCACAGTTTGAGTCCTGGATCCAGCCGCTTAAAACTCACTCTCACTCCGGGCACATGTGCATGCATGCCCAAGATTTAGAGAGGAGAATGGAGGAGAAGGGATTACAGTACGGCCATCCCTCCTGGGGGGATGATTTCTTGCTTTCTGTCTCTCTGTCTGTCTCTCTGGTGAGCACACATTCCCTATAGCAAAAATCTCTCCAAAAAAAGGAGAAAATAGGTATGGATGAGTAAATACTTATACTTCGGCCATATATGCTAACAAGAAGAGACTCTCCTAGTCAGCTGTCTGTTTTCTAAACCAATGTATTTTTGGATCTTTTACAAATCTTACTTCTCACTTCAGTACCCTGTTTCTCTAGAAGCCATTCTGATTCATGTGTTGGTGCCAGCTCTCTAGCTGAAAACTTTTGCACTTGACTTGACAAGTAATCTTCTTCTTAAGAGGTTTCTTCTCCTGCCCTTGAAGACACTCTCAAACCCTTAGTCATGAGGAAAGGAGAGGAATTGTATTTCTCTACATTATAATGTGCAAGGAGGAGGTAGAAAAGGAAGAAAAGATAAATGCTCAGAGAAGTGGAAAGACCATAATATAATACCCGATGACGATATGAAATTTTATGCTTTCAGGAATTATTTAGACTGTAAAAAGCACTTCCTATTTGTGAAATGCTTTGTAATGGCTAACCAGATAGTTTTTCCAAATAACCCTTTGAAATATGCTAGTATGATGACCTCCATCTCACAAGAGAGGAGGCTGTGGTATGAGTAGATTAAATGATCTATTCAGGGAAAAATGCTTTTGAGCTTACATGGAACATCGAAGAAATACTGAGTTTGGCTCTTTCCCCCAGGGCCCTGATCACTTCTTCACAGTAAGTTAAGTGCTAAAGTGGGGAGTAGGAGGTGGTGGTGATGGATTAAACTCTTGGGGTCAACAACAGGATTTTAAAAAACTGAATTACTACTGTAAGTACATGACTCTTTACCTGTTTTCCTCGGAGGGATTCTGGTCTGGCTTTGGTCTGTTAATTGGAGAGAACCAATGAGGTCAAGGTTATAAAAATTCTGCAAGTGGTTACAGCCCCTTCTTATCTCAGATATAATCGATGCATGACTTGGTTTACAAAGCTGAAGGGGTGGGGAGCTCATATGCAAACCTTTGTCACCATAATGGAAAACAAAAATTGTCAAATAAATTTCTAACTTTTGTAATATTTTCATGGACAAAAGGAACTCTGATTCCTGAGTTTGGGGTATTTTGAGTCTTATTTTTAGGCTAGTAAGAGTGTTCTTTTTTTCCCCCCCTATAACATTTCCAACTATTTATTCAAAATATGGGAAACATTGGGAAATTAACCTTGTATCTCATATCTGTTTTGGTCCTAACTGCTCTCAGACCTCACTGTGGAACCCTTCATCTCCTTAGGAGGATGATTAAAATAATGGGTAACTGAGTTGAAAAGGGGGAATAAGTATTGATGGGATTAAAGAAATTCAGTTTTAAACATTCAGCTTTCATCTCTGCTACAGCAAGAACAAAATAACAAAGCTCAAAATTTGGGCAATGGATTTGGAAGTATTGGACAAGAAAGATCCAGATGGATTGTACATCTGAGGTACAGGATATGAGACGGTCCAGGTTGTAACTGCTGGGCCAGGTCCAGGCCACTTCATAACATGACTGCATTATACAGGAATGAGGAAGATAGAACTGAACACAAACAGATTGACAGAGGGACTCGGGGAGCCGAGACTCTCGTGAGGGATGGGCAAATCGTGTAAATGAAATAAGAACCAAACTGAACTTTCACCTAAACCAAAGTGAAATCAAACTCTTTTACGGACAGAAAAAAAAAAAAAAAAGGAATCTGAACATTGTATCATTTCTTTTTCCATCACATTATATTTCATTTTTGTCCCCCTTTGACATCCAGAAAAATCTGAGAAACAGGAGATGAAGAAATGATAAGACCTCTTCTCGTATTTATTTTAAGACTACAAAAAAGTAAAACCCAGTACTGCTGGACATACTGCCTAAGCCCAAATCTTTACATACATATATGCACGTAATCTAAACACAGCATAAATATGTGGCTTGGTGATTAAGCACTAGGTTCCCACATGGTTGATCACAGTTTGAGTCCTGGACCTGGCAGTTTGAAAATATGCCAGCACATGTGCATGCACCCCCAAAACCCTGAGAGGAAAATGGAGAAAAAGTGATTGCAGCAAGGCCACCCTTCTGGAAGGTGGTTTCTCACTTTCCTTCTCTCTCTCTTGCTCTCACTCTCACTCTCTCTCTCCGGTGAGTGCACACCCTCTATGGCAAAAACCTTAAAGAAAAGAAAGAGCTAGAGAGAAGTGATGACTTCTGCCATCTTCCCTCCTTCCCTAGCTGTTATGACACACTGTGACACCTCCCAGGCCTCAATTCCCTCTTTGTCACCAGTATCTGCAACAGGGAGGCCTGTTTGAGTCACAAACTCTCCTCTGCTCTACCCACCCCAAGGAAGCACTGTTGCTGGTACTTTGAAAGGCACAGTTCCACAGCTCGCTGCCATCACTCTGTCTTACAACCTGTCCATTGTTGCTGCCACTGAGCATCTCTGACATAAAACCGAAGTTGGAGATGAGATAAAAGGGCAGGTTCAAGGGAGATCGGTTACTCTGGGCCCTGATTCTTCTCAGCTCTAAATATGAAAACAAGGCTAAAATGATAATAACTGCAAGCAGCACTGTGTGTGAGGGGCTTCAAGTGTTGTTTCTTCAAAGAACTGGTTAGAGATGAGGAGGTTGAGGTGCACAACAGAGTGCCTGAGGGCACCTTATTAACCTACTGGGAAGGGACAGCTGGGGACAGCAGACTGAGAGGACAGTCCTCTGCCTCTCGGCCATCACCTGGCAGGGGGAAGGAAGACCTTCATGTAGCCTTTAGACATTTTTGCTACAATTGGCAACTGGCAGTATGTTGATGAAGAGCTGATGCTCTGCAATTTAAATTTAGCCCTGCCATGAGGGAGTTTTCTGGATTGTGAGGGGTGTTTGAATAGTAGAGTCTATTTTAGAATTAGCACCAGGGATCTGATTTTCCTCTGCATGCTTCTTTGATCATCATTACAATAAATCAATCAACGATTGTGTTCATAAGAGACTCCCTTAGATGACCTGGAGGCAAAAGTTGGTGCTTTTGGGTAATGGATTGTCCCAACGTGGGTACCGCAGCCCGTCATCACTGAGTATACCTGGGAGTCCACATCAATTGGCAATAAAAAAATATTCACACTGTTCTTGTATCAACAAAGTAATGAGGTGACTATAAGCGATTTAGAAAGCTTGAGCGTCTTACCCAGATTGCTGAAGTATGTTCCAGACAAGAGTGTGTAGACTTAAGAATAAGCTGTGTGTTTCAAGGCACACTTTTTTAACGTCATAAGAGTATTGATTGTATTTATACATACATGCACACATACATATATACGATATATGATCAGTTATTTAATTAGGTTCTTGGCAAAAAATTTAGAACACCAATTTTTGAGGATAAACTCCATTTGTAAGGGCAAACACGGATCGCAGGTAGTCCTGGAGCTGAGGAACAGCTTTGATTTTTGGTAAAATTTGCGAGTCCACAGCTTTCTGATCAATCTTATGCTGCTCTCAAATCTCTTATTTCTCCTTCTCTGTGTCAAAGATCTCACCTTCCTGGTGTCTGGGCTTCCACAGTTTCTTTTTCCTGAAGTAAGCATTGGTAAGGTGCTTTGGGATTTTTACTTTGCTAGTATCAATTTTCGTGGAGGTGGCAATGACAAATTTCTGGTGTGTTCTACGCAGTGGAACTCGATTGAGAACCAGCTGCCCAGTTTCAAGTAGCAAGCCACTGCTCAGCTGCTTCAGTTAAACCACTCTCCTGCCTCTGTGGCGTCCAGTGAGGATGATCAAAATGGTCCCAGGAGCGATGCTGGCTCGCAGCTCTCTCACATGCTGACTGAAGGGTTTTGTGCCGTGGCTCTCCAGTAGGATAATACCTAGGCATTTTGCGCAGTTTAACCACCCGGGTACCACCATTCTTGTCTCCACCAACTGGTTTTGTGACAGTCACAAGAACCTTCTCCTTCTTTTTCTTTTCAATCCTGGATTTAGTGGCCGAGTATTTCCTCTTGTACGCAGCCTTCCTGGAAGACACGGTGGACCGGGAGTATCTGCTGATGCCCGGACTAGGACGGGGTTTTGGCTGCAGTGGGGCTTCCCCTTCTTGGGCTTTTTAGCCTTGGGGTCACCCTTTTTAACCTTGCCACCGGCGTCAGCCTTCTTGGCTTCAGGTTTCTTCTTAGTGTCCTGCTTTGCAGGTTTTTCTCCTGCCATTTGTATAGTGGGAAAGAGCTGATTGTATTTTCTTGATTCATTCAGCAAACATTCTGTAACAGCTTGAACTATGCTCCTTCCAATTTATATGTAGAAGGTCTGATACCCAGTCCCTCTGAATGTGACCATTTGGAAATACAGCCTTTATAGAGAAAATCAAGTTAAAATTAGGTCATTAGAGTGGGCCCTACTCTAACATGACTGATGTTCTTGTAAGAAGAGGAGATTAGAACCCAGAGATGTGCTTAGAAGGAGAATGACATGAAAGAAGACACAGGGAGAAGACAGCCATCTACAAACCAAGGAGAGAGGGCAGGGATATATCCTTCTCTCACAAACTTCAGAAGGAACCAACTCTGTCAGCACCTTGATCTTGGACTTCTGGCCTCCAGAATTGTGAGCCAATAATTTTCTGTTGTTTAAGCCACACAGTTTGTGCTACTTTGTTACAACAGCCCTTACCAAACTCACAAATGTTTGTTAAGAGTCTACTGGGGACCAGTAGATGGTGTAATGGTTAGGTCACTAGATTCCCAGATAGTTGACCATGGTTCAAGTCCTGGACCCAGCAGCTTGAAACTTACACCGAGCACATTTGTGTGTGTGCCCAAAATCCCAGGAGGAGAATGGAGGAGAAGGGATTGCAACCTGGTCATCCCCCTTGGGGGGTAATTTCTCACTTTCTGTCTCTGTCTCTCTCTGTCTCCCCAGGGAGCACATGCACCCTATTGCAAAAATTTCTCTTAAAAAAAAGTTATTTTATACAAGGCATATTAAATTAAAAGTTATGTAGTCTTTTCAGTAACTTTCATTATACACCTCTGGGAATTACAACATACCAGCTAGATAACTTGGTCAAATCACTACCTTGTGAGCATTCTGACTAGACCATAACCTTGGATTTGCTTGACTCCAAAGCCTATGTGGAGCTGCAGGTGACAGGGAGCATGGTACTTTATAATATACATTTTTATTAAATTTTTTAGAGAGATTTTTTGCTATAGGGCACATGTGCTCATTGGAAACATAAAGAATGACAGACAGAGAGAAAGTTAGAAACCACCCCCACCCCCCGCCCGGGAGGATGGCTATGCCACAATCCCTTCTCCTCTATCTTCTTCTTGAGAGTTTAGACACACATGCGCATACTCCCAGTGTGAGTTTCAGGTTGCCAGATCTAGGATTCGAACTGCAGTTGACTAGCACTTAGCCACTACACTACCTGCTGGCCCTTACATTTTTATTCTTAAGGTTCAGGTTAGGTCCACAAAGTTCGTGTGTGTGTGTATGTGTGTGTGTGTGTGTGTGTGTGTGTACATGCATGTGCTTGTGTGAGATCATATAGGCATTTAGGCATGTTTGCTGGCATCCTCCTGCAACCATTGGGCTATAGTTCATAAGAAATGAAATTCATAGACCTATTATATGTCTATAATATGCCAGTGTTGGGAGAACCAATCTGAAGACGTGAAGAAAGAAGGATGATTAGCATTCAGTGGGATCTGCTTTCCCAAAGGCATTTGAGACACTTGCAAAACCCCAGACAGTACCTAAGGAGCAAGGAGAGGAATCAGAATTGCTTCCCAGTAATCACTAACTTCCATTAGTACATTAGCAAAGAGATAATAGCCACGTCTTCCAGGATTGAACTGTTAAGAAACCCTTAAGTGGCCTGAAACTCACGCTACATCATCACTCGCTATTGTCATAGAAATAATCATGCAGATTCGGCTGTGCAGCAACGTCTGGAGTAGAACAGAGTTCATGCATGACATATGATGTATCTGTTCAAAGGGACAGATACATCTTTCTTACTGCCGCCACGCAACAGCTCTCATCCACCGTCCCTCCCGTCCAAATCACCTCAAATAAATGTGAGTACTGCGGTGCTCACAGTAATTCCTTCATTTTTAAACACATAATGGAAATGTATAACTAGTCCTCATAAAAATTTATATCTCGATCTGTCCCTTTAATTTATAACAGGCCCTCTAGGCGGTTATTATTCAAACATTAATAAAATGCCTATGGATCACCAAAAGCAGGCGTCTCCGAGTTCACTTTTCTTCATATTTGTACATATATAAAACTAGATTAGCATTAATGCCACTTCTGGTTCTAACAACAATTATGCCTTTAATAAAAGAGGACCGTGTGATATATTATCTTAATCATGTTAGGAATCCAGGCTCCTATCACGAAACCATAGCTGAATTTTTCATGCCTTTTACAACAATTGTTACTCTTAATGTTCTATATGTTTGGATTCTGCAGTTTATGCAAATGTTCCCTTTCTATAAATTTTAGATTTATCTCCATTTGTCATTGTATATATTCTAATATGAGGTGATTGGTTCTTTTTTCTAAAATATGATTAAAACCCGTTTCAATTATTTATACTAGGCAAGGAAATAAAATAAAAGTAAATGGGGTTTTTCTTGACTGCAGGGTTAATTACATGACTTTTAAAATGTTAATAAATTTAACACAAATTCAAATCTCTTGTCAATTTTTTAAAAAAATAGTTGTCCTGAAAAAGACTTTATTGAACTAAGCAAAGAGAATTATAAGCACACAGCTATTATTTTCATTATGCAGCTGGAATGTTGGATTCAGAATATTCCATAGAAGGGTGCTTTTTCACTCTCCTGATTCTGAAGTTTAATTCTTGTTCTTGTGTTTGCCCAGAAGCCTTACAACCTTGTAGCATGGTTTTCCTGAATTGAAGAATAAATAAATAAATAGCTGACCTGTTTTCTGTTTTAAACTAGAGTGATGCATTTCAAACTCTGCCTGATGCTTTCTGGCAAAGTGGTTTTACACAAGGCAGGGTTATCACCATAGAAGAACTTGATCATGGATGGAGTCTTGTCTTAACATCTCATTTTTCTATTAAATATTAGCAGCAGATTTTAGCCAATGCTTAACAATAACAGGTCTAGAGAGACAACTTTTCATACTGTGAGAAACCCAAGGCTTTTGTGTCATGCATTTATAAGAAAAGTTTCTTTTCTTTTTTTAAGAATTATATGTTGAGAACCAGCAGTTAGCGTAATGGCTATGTCGCTGGACTCCCACGCATTCGACCGCAGTTCGTGTCCTGGACCCGGTGGCTTAAAACTCACACCAGATGCGTGTGCATGCCCAAGATCCTGAGAGGAGAATGGAGGAGAAGGGATTGCGGCGTGATCATCCCCCCTGGGGGGTGATTTCTTGCTTTCTGTCTCTCTGTCTCTGTCTGGCGAGCGCACGCGCCCTATAACGAAAACCTCTCAAAAAAAAAAAAAAAAAAAAAAAAAAAGAATTATATGTTCAGGAACCAGCAGTTAGCATAGTGGCTATGTCGCTGGACTCCCATGTAGTCGACCGTGGTTCAAGTCCCGGACCCAATGGCTTAAACTCATGCCGGGCGCGTGAGCATATGTACCCAAAATCCCAGGAGGAGAAGGGATTGCGGTGTGGCCATCCCCCCTGGGAGGTGATTTCTCGCTTTCTATCTCTCTCTCTTTCTGGCAAGCACACGCACCCTATAGCAAAAACCTCTCCAAAAAAGAAAAATTATATGTTCAACTTTATTATTATTTTTTAAAGAATTCTATATTTAATTCTGTTTGTTGTTGTTGTTGTTGTTGTTGTTATAATTATTACTATTTTAATTTGACCAGACAGAGAAAGACAGAGAAAGGGAAATTGAGAGAGCAAGCTGCCAGGTCAGGACTCAAACTGTGGTCAGCCATGTGGGAATCCAGTGCCTTCAACCACCATGACACCTGCCAGCCCCTTAGAATTCTTTTCTTAATTTGACCAGAGAGAGACAGGGAGAGAGAGGGAAAGTGATAAAACAAGCCACTAGGTCCAGGACTTGAACCTTGGTCGACCATGTGAGAGTATAGCACCTTAACCACCATGCCACCTGTTGGCCCCAAAAAGGTTCTTTTCCAATAAGTTAAATTTCTCTCCATCATTCCTCTCTCCAACCATTTAAAATTACCAGTGGGAGAAATAGATGAGAGGTTTTCAGTGGACCAAGGAAAATCTTTAATAGGGCTCTTGACTTCAATATATTAGCCAGTTTCCCACAGATTTTATCTTGACTATTGATTTTTCACCTCTGTGATTCCCTTTCAATAGATTTACAACAACAAAGCTAAAAATCACAGGTTGATTCCGGTTAAATGTTAGTCGTCATTGGTAATGAGATCCTGTACCTTTAAAAAGCTTCAGTCCCTTTATATCTTGCAGCTCTAATGGTCTTTCCACTAATTGGTTCTGTGTAAATGAAACAAGCTGAAAAACACTGTGGCACCAATAAATATTAATAAGTTATTGTTTGTTTTCTTTACCTTGCTTATGAATTCATACAAAGACAGTGCTAAGACATTAACTCCAGTCTATTAATTGCCACCTGATAATTGCCACCTGATACTTTTCTCCTGGATAATTAGGTACCCATTAGTTCTAATCAAGTAGTTACTTAATTATTGCAGTAATTAGTCTAATGGACTAGCAAATTGAAGCTTTATCACTTTTGGATACTTAATGTTCCTGACAGAGTACTTCACAAGTGTCAGGGTTCCGGATTCAGCAACCTGTCATCTCAGAGCCTTCTCCTCCACTTCCACTCTCGCCCCATTATCACTGCATCCTCTTTCCTTGACAGTGTTGTGGAGTCTTCAAGAGGCAACCACAACCAGAATCCTTCCGCACGGGCCTATGCTGGTGAAATTTCAGAGAGACACCATGCCGTATTTTTCTGTGGGCAACCACACATGGAATGGTCCAACTTGTAGACAACATAAAAAATATCATTTACACGATCCCTCTTCATTTTCTCTGGATGAACTGTGTGCAGACAAAATATGTAGTTGGAGGGAAAGACTTGTTCAGGAATGCTAGGAGTTTACTTAATGACAGTATTTTGTGTCTTTTCTACTGGATAAAAAAAAGATGTGTAACAACCCAAAAGATTCCCCCCACCAAAAAATAAATAAATAAATAAATAAATAAATAAATAAATAAATAAATAAATATATAAATATACACACACACATATGTATACATATACACACATACATGTTTATGAATAAACTGAAACAGGCATAAATCCAACTAAAACTTGAGATAACCAATTAATAGAGGGACTGAGAAGTGATAAAATTCGTTTTTCAGGATAATTTTACTATCTCCTTTGTCATGGAATTTCCACTGACATTGAACTTACTGATTACATGCTTCTGGACAAAATGTGCTCTTCACCACTAAGGTATTCCAGAATATTCCTGCACTGATTATGCATGCCTCTCCACTTCCCAAACTGATTATTTCTTACCTCTCCAGCATCCTCACCTTGTCGGTGCAGCTCTATTTTGGGTGTCTCAGCCGACACTTCCCAGTCTCATTTGCTGTTGTCACTTCCTCTGGGAAGCTCTCACTTAGGGCTGTGTCCTGGGTTTCATTTATTTGTTTAGTGATTTAATTATTTGTGTATGTGTTAGTGTGTGTGTTTTAAGTTTACTTATTTCTCTCTTAAGAGAGAGAGAGAGAAAGTGAGAGAGTCACTCTGGACAGGTCCTTCACGCCATGATCCTTCCTCGGCCCTGCAGCCAGCCAGGATTACAGTCATGCTAGCAGATGCACCCACATGTTCAGATAGACTTAGCTGTGAACCTGGCTGGAGTCTTCCTGTATGGCTTCCAGTGTCACAGAGCAGACCTGTTATTGCCTGGACCATCCCCATTACAACTAGATGGTTAGTTATTTATTTAAATCTATGTCCTCTCATTATGTGATCACTTTGTGCCAATAGCTTACAAGCCATCCTATCATATCCTAACTATTTGATCTCCACTGGCATCCTCCTGAGTAAGTTTTTGAACTCTCCTACTCTCTATCACATATATATTTTTATTTTAATTGTATGACTATTCCCAATTAAGATAGTTTTTTTTTTGTAAAATTGTCTCAACTTTTGACATCCATTTGAGCAAAATATTATATCAGAAAGCCAAAGTTGCAAATATTTAAGAGGCAGATTACATTGGCTAAATATATTTTTCTTCTTTGTTATTTTTGTGGCCAGCTACCTAATTGTTAGCAGTGCTAGGAAGACAGAAGTGATCCAACTGTAGGCTCCAGACTTGGGAATGTCAATCTTGGTGGAGGTCCCAAAGTGTCATTCCATGAAGGGTGTTGCTAACCATGTCACCATGCTAAACCTGGATTTTATCTCTTACATCAATTTGATGCGGATTCTTTCAGTCCTCAAGTCGTATTTGTATCTGAATTGATCACCAAGCCTTTGACAAGTGTCATCTGCCACATATATTGCAATTTCTGACATTTAAGGGCCTATTGACCTAGAAATTTGGCTCCCATGTGGGGAACAAGATACCAATTTCACTTAAAAATGTGGTGTAGTTGACAAATGCTCATATTATCTCAAATACATAACAAGAGACCAGAGATAAAATGTTCTGAAACCTATTTAATGATGCTGTCCATTTAGTTTTACTTCTTTGTTCTTTCACGAAACAAGATTATTTTTATTTAATATTAACTACTTAATGGAAACCACTATCAATCTATTGCTGTTATAGAAGTGTTTCAATTTTAGAAATCATAAGTGATTAGGAAAGAAATTCTGGATGCAGTAAATTACTTCTTTTAAAAATTATTTGCTTATTTTAATTTGACCAGAGAGGTGGGGGGAGAGAGAGAGAGAGAGCGCGTGCACAAGCCACCACATCTGGGACTCAAACCGCAGTCAGCCATGTGGGAGTCCAGTGCCCTTAACCACCACACCAGCTTCTGGCCCCAAGTAGATTACTTTAAAAAAGAAGAAACTTGGGACCAGCAGATTGCATAATGGTTACGTCACTGGACTTCCATGTAATAGACTGTGGTTCGAGTCCCAGGCCCAGCAGTTTAAAACTCATGCCGGGTGTGTGTGCATGCATGCCCAAAATCCTGGGAGGAAAATAGATATAAAGGGTTTGTGGTATGGCCATCCCCTGTGGGGGGGGGGGTGATTTCTCACTTTCTGTTTCTCTCTGTGTCTCTCTGGCAAGCACTTGCAACCTATAACAAAAAATCTCTCAAAAAAAAAAAAAAAAAAACACCCAGATGAATAGACATTTAATACACGATGGCAATTATTTTAATGCAAAAATTATATTCTAATACTACTATATTTGCCAGGGGGTGTTATGCATTGTACAAAGTAATGCCTATTGAAGGTATACCTAGACCTAGTTACCTGGAGGAAATATGCAAAATGATTTTAAAACAGAAATGATACTATACAATCAACCTCAGGATATATTTTTAAACCCATACTCTGACAAGTCTTAGTTTTATATCTATGAAATGAGAGAATTGATACCTATCTGTCCTACCTATGTCACAAAGATGCCATGATAATCAGGTGACTTAGAAAATAACTTGGAAAATTAAAAATACTAAAAGGAAGTAAGGAATAATACAGAACACAGTGGGCCAGCTGGTGATACGGTAGTTAGGGTGCTGGATCCCACATGGTCAACTTCGTCGTTTGAGTCCCAGACCCAGCAGCTTGAAAAACACACCAGGTGCATGTGCATGCTCTAAATCCAGAAAGAATGGAAGAGAAGGGATTGCAGGATGACTGTCTCACTTCCCCTTTCTCTTTCTCTCTCAGGCAAACACAAGTGTCCTCTAGCAAAACTGAAAACTGAATGAATAAAGAAAGAAAAAAATGAGAGAAAAGAGAGGCATACAATTTATTTTTCAAGTTAGAAATTATTTGAACTCATCTTTCTTAAATTCCAAGCAACTCAATATAGTATATCTTTCCTGTATACTTTTTGTTGATTTACTTTATTCATAATAGATAGTGTTGTGCACACATGTGTAAGAGAGACAGATTGGAGGGAAGGCAGATACCCTGGACAGGGTCTTGTCATGCCACCATCTCCTTCCCCTTTCCCTCTAGTTTATTAAGATCATGGGTACCTCAGTATGTGCTCAACACATTCCAGGTCAGCCACAGATCCAAATCCATGGTCAGCCAGCTGGCTTCCAGCACTGCAGTTCAGCACTCTATCATGTAGACTGGGCCTTTTCTATGATTTTAAATGTGCAAAGTTAGGGTACCTGGGCCAGAAGTCCTTCTAACCCAGCTGTCAGTGTACAGCACATTGATTCACATAAACAGGGAGAGTCTAAGACTGCAAGGTCCAGTTAGACAAAAGAAAAGAATGTCTGTAGAAGTCCCCAGATAAACTTAAGTTTTTCACCCTGGGTTCCAATTAGATGAAGTTCTTCCCTTCTTTGAAAAGTCCTCCTGCCCTCAAAATCCCTCCTTGAATGAAACCAATTAAAAGGTTGCCTTCAGTTAAATTGTGACTATGTGCTGGATACATTTTTTTTTTAGAGGTTTTTGCCTTAGGGCACATGGGCTCACTGGAAAGAGACAGACACAATGAGAGGGAAAGTGAGAAACCATCCTCAGGGACAATAGCTATGCTGCAGTCCCTTCTCCATTCTCCTTCCAGGATCTTGGGTGAGTGTGCACGCACATGTGTGCGTACACACACACACACACACACACACGGTGTGAAATTTTAAGCCACTGGATGGCCATGCGGGAATCCAGTGACATAACCGCTGTGCTACCTGCTGGCCCCTGGGGCCAGATACATTTTAAATAGCTTCAAAATAGATATAACAAATGACAATCTGAAGTTCAAGTTACTTGAATTGGTTCCTCCAGAATCACATGGCAGTAAGCAATAGCTAGGAATTGGCCTCTATCAGATAGAGCGCTTTTATTTTGGTATCTGCCGAGGACTAAAGAATCAGGGACATCACTGAGTTTTCCAGATCTTTTTTTTCAGAGAGAAGAATCAAAACTTATATATTAGGGCCAGCAGGTGGTGATTGAGGCACTGGTTTCTCACACGGCCAACTATGGTTCAAGTCCCAGACCTGGCAGCTTGCTTTCTCACTTTCTCTTTCTCTCTGTCTCTCTCTGGTCAAATTAAAAATAATGATGATGATAATAATAACAAATAAAATTTATTAAGTCATTCCTTTAAAAAGAAACAACTTATGTATCTTCACCACCCCCATGGTTTCTTGAAGAGTGCTTTGCACATAGTGAGTATCTAGGAAATGTTGACTGTCCTTACCATCCTTAATTGATGACATTCCTCTGCATCTTTGTAGGTTATGTGACCTGAGAACAATCTGCTCTTTTCTCTCAATTGTCATTTAGAGTATCACACTACTTGTGTGTTCACTCAGATTTTGTTCAATTCAGATGAGGCAGCCAACAAAACCAGAATCATACCCTGTATGGACATACCACCTTCATAAAAAGACCTCATTTTAACTATTGACAGAATAACTTATTAATTTGCTTTGGGTACATGAGAAATGGATGGCTCATTGGCATTCATCCTTATGCTAACTGGTTTTAGTGGCACTTTTTAATGACTGGGATATTGCTTTTTCTCTAAAGAAAATCATCAGTGTGTAAAGGTGAATATTGGCTCTTGGGTTAGAGAGTGATGGTATGGGTGCATGTGTTGAAGTCTTCAGTAAATACCACAGGCAAGGTTTGTCTTGTATTCTTTAGTCACGTTCATCCTTTTATACTCTGGCATATAACCAAAGACATGCCTTGGTCTTAGTGGGGGATATTCATTGACTCTAGATGGCAAATAACAAAACCTAGGGGATATAACATAACGTCATCTCATTATTTAACCCCGGCCAAGTGAATGAACCAGAGCTATAAAGTACACACTTCTAATCAACTTTGGCTTTTGTAGTCTGCATGGAATAGTGAAGGGAATGGTCTTCAAAGTTTGGGTGTCAACTTACAAATTGTATGATAGAGCATGATATATTTCACGTCAGTGAAGCTTAGTTATCCCACCCTCAAAACGCCTTTTTCAGAGGGTTCATATAAAGATAACAATAAGTATGGGACCAGCAGATACTGTAATAGTTACATTACTGGACTCCCATGTAGTTGACCGCAGTTCGAGTCCTGGACCTGGTGGCTTAAAACTCATGCTGGGAGCATGTGCATGCGTACCCAGAGGAGAAGGGAGGAGAATGGACTGCAGCATGGCCATCCCCTCTGGGGGGTAATTTCTCTCTCTCTCTCTCTTTCTCTCTCTCTCTTTCTCTCCCTGTCTCTGTCTCTCCGGTGAGTGCACTCACCCTATAGCAAAAATCTCTCTCTCAAAAAGGAAAGATAACAATAAGTAAATGTACAGAGAAAAATACATGGTCAATCATAAAGACCTCTGCAGATGTTAGATATTCCAATGCATATGTGGGACAAAGAGTCAGCTCCCCTTATCTTAGTAATCAAAGAAGTCTTTTTATGGTTTTATTTTCTACCCTGCCTATCTGAGTGCTGGAGCTGGCTCATCTGGAACAGGAGGCTGGATGCCTTTCTCCCCTGCATTCAGTAATGTAGCAGTGGTCATTGAAATAGGCTATACTGGGGACCAGCAGATGGCGAAATGTTTACATTGCTGGATTCCCATGTAGCATGTAGTTGACCACAACTCAAGTCCCAGACCCAGTGGCTTAAAGCTCATCACTGGCCAAGAATGAGTGCGTGCCTAAAATTCCGAGAGGAGGATGGAGGAGAAGGGATGGCAGCATGGCCATCCACCCAGGGGGTGATTTCTCATTTTCTGTCTCTCTGTCTCTCCAGCAAGCACACATCCCCTGTAATAAAAATCTAAAAAAAAAAGTAATAGGTTATATTGAAATAGTATATATATATGTATATACATTTATATATTATATACAAATATATATTATATATACTAATATCTATTAATATGCTAATTATATTGAGTGTTTATATACAGAAATCAGCACATGCTACAAATCAGGATTCCTCTCACCTTTGAGAGCCACTTGTTAAGCATTTACCAGCACATCTCTGACTCTATCTCTTTTCCTATCTTTTAACTTGTTTTATTTTTTTTTAGAGGAAAGATAGGTATTTTTAACAGGGTTTCACCATGCCATGATCCTTCTGCTCCAGCCTCCCAGTCAGTTAGGCTCACAGGCACCATAACCATGCCTGCTCTGTTTTTAAGTTGGTCCAAGAACTGAACCCAGGCCTCTTATGCTGCCTCAGCCTTACACAGTGGTACCTTACCTCTTAGGCCACTATGGCTGGGCCATCTTCCCTACTTTTTGATTCTTCTTCACCCACCACCTCCGTAGAAGCCACAGATTCCAAAAAGGTTGGATGTGCAAGCCCTGGAGAATAGAGACCTCTTTGGTGTTGGTTCTATTCCTTTCCTGGTACAGAGCTAGGCA
The DNA here is from genome assembly GCA_026018925.1 of Tupaia tana. Classification (NCBI taxonomy): domain Eukaryota; kingdom Metazoa; phylum Chordata; class Mammalia; order Scandentia; family Tupaiidae; genus Tupaia; species Tupaia tana. The sequence continues at coordinate 16,606,289 of JAKSZU010000028.1, read as the reverse complement.
CACACTAAGTGCTCAATAAAAATTTTTTGAATGAATGGGTGAATTAATCATTATAGGTGGAAAGATGAATCACTCTAAGGATGCAGTGGAAAGACACCCTAGAATATACATATTGGTGATAACCTGTGAGAATTCGAATCTTCTAATTAATAGTTCTGAGTTTAAGTTTCTGCATCTGTAGAATGGGAAAGTTAATATGTACTCTAGAGAGGGTTGACGTGAAGATTAATTAAGACAACATGAACATCTCCACTGGGCAGTTAATGCATGCGAGGTGTCTTTTCTACCTCCTGGGTAATTTTGTTCTTCTATTCATCCTCCTGCTTGACTACACACCCTGCTACCTCCCACTGTGTTTATATACATATTTACGTTTACACACAAACACATATGTTTAACAACTAGCTGCATAACCATCATTTCACACCAGGATGCCAAGCTCAGTCAACACACTCAGATGCTAACACCCTGTGATGGAGGAGAAAGAATGACTTCCATAAACCAGTGCTTAATCTTTTGAGATCGGAGTGGGTAACTCAGAAGGGTAGATCATGCATTTCACAGTTCCTCAGAACAATGTGCCTACATGTTGGAGGGGCTGTAAGGTTCAAGTGAGATGCTGTAAGGTTCAATGAGATGCCATGACACACTCGACACACGTTAATCATTGCTGCTATTCAAATAGAAAAATAGTATAATGAATCCTAGAACTTGTGAGCTGGCAGGAAGCTAAGATCACCATTTAGTCCAGCCCTGTTAATGTATTGATCAATAAACTTTATGTACAAATAATGCAACATTTCGTAGGGTGTCCAGTTTAATGAATGACAGAAATTCATCTAGAGTCTGCTGACTCCCAATCCAGACTCTTCTTTGCTGGTGGTGCACACCCATGTCCCCGGTTTGATTGTGATTAAAGTGCAATGTCTGTGAAGAATGCAGGATCCACAGCACAGATACAGTGATTAAAAGAACAAGATGCCAGTGTGTATGGAGAAAGTGTGCATACATTTGAGTCAAATTAGCTCATTTCTGTCAGACCATTTTAAAAGCATTGCTTTGTCGCCTTGAAAATACAATTAAAATTAGTTAGTGGAAAGGAAAACAAATGCCCCTAGAAGAGTTTGATAAAATGGTAACACAACCACCATAAAACTTCACCATGGTGTAAAGGAAGAAAATAAGGAATAATCAGGAACCACATTGTTTTGGATACAGTGAAAGGTCAGAGCCAAAAAGACAGTGCAGTAATGGTAACACAGAAACACAAACACAAGCCCACATATATTGAACACAGAATTTGCTAGTCATGTTCCAGTGGCATGTGCCTACATTTTCCAGCTCAGATGTAATCAAGCTCAGCTTGTAGCAATCCAGCAGCTTAAGATCTCCATAATAGTTTAGCCAACTGCTGTTCAACTGCCTGTAACTTCTGGAAAGGAAGACACCCCAGGAAGGCGCATGGTGAGAAGAAGGTGTCAAGAGACTCAAAGAATAGGAGAGCGTAAGCTGTGAGAATCAATCAGATGCAGTCAGTGCTCTAGGGAACGGGACTTAGCTTTTACTCAAGAATAATATTTAAAGTATTTAACAATTCATAGAATACAGACACCAACTAATCACACCTGATACTGGCTATCATATTGGAGCAGGCGCAGGGGACAGGCCCCAGAGGTAAGGCCGGGGCTGTTGGCATGGGAGAAGGTGGGGCAGGAATTCCTAGAGCTCAGGGCAGACACTAAGACACTAGTTGCCAGTTAGAGTGAAAGTAGTCAGTGTGTGTGTGTGTGTGTGTGTGTGTGTGTGTGTGTATATATATATATATACACACACACACACACACACACATATGTATGTATGTACACATATATGTATATATATACACATGCATACATATGTATGTATGTATGTGTGTATATATATATATATATATATATATATATATATATATATATTGAGAGAGAGAGAGAGAGAGCGCTTTTTTTCTATAGGGCGCATGCACTCACTGGAGGGACAGAGAAACAGAGAAATAGGAAATGGGAAATCACACCCTGGGAGATAGCCACACTGCAATCCCAATCTCTTCCATTCTCCTCTTGGGATTTGGGACACACACACACACACACACAGTGAGTTTCAAGTCACTAGGTTCAGAGTTTGAACTGAGGTCAGCCACATGGGAGTCTGGCACCTTAATCACTAACCACCTGCTGGCCCCGGAAGTCCAATATTTTAAGTACTAGAAAGGCAATCCCACTGATCTGTTCATAGACTCTCTACTCATTTCTCCTCCTTCCTGAACCCTTATACTTCCAATTTCATTGCTAGGAAAACAGTCCCATTGATGGCATAGGTTAAAGTGTCACTGCTCATTAGCTCCAAATGTCTGGTCCTCAGAGAACAGACAAGGAAGTAATGCACACAGCTGAGTCCTGTCCGAGGTGCCCCCCTCACTTCTAAGAGACAAAGCCAGGCTGCTTGGAAGTCATGTCAGGGGTGTCCAGGAACCAGGCCAGTCCAATCAGGGCAGTGGTGAGCCAGAGACCCGTTCCTACCCACAGTTCGCAGCCTTGCCTCAGCTCCAGCCTTACAGACACCTGGGCCCAGGTGGCCTTCTCAGAAACTCAGAGTTTCTAGTCTTTAACTTTATTCAGCTCTCCACTGGAAGGGACAGTTTACTACTTCACACTTACCAAAAACTGCAAAGCCTGGAGGTTTTCAAGCACAAGCTGAGAATGGACTTTTTTCCCCCAGATTATTTTTCCTCTTTATTCAGGGGCCAGTGATCCTTGTGCAATGTGATGTTTGCAGGCGATCTCTCCTTCGAGAGTTGTCACACTGCTTGCTCCTCATGCTAACGCTAATTAATGGGCCTTGGCTGTGTGGCCCAAGCTTTGTTTTGTTGTGGTCTCATCTCTACACCCCATTTTCAGAGACAGCTGCCTCTGCGAAAGACCCCTTGCCCTCTCTTCGCTGCGTTCTGCAGCAAGAGGCTTCTCAGCTGTCTACTTTGCTGGGCCTGATGTGGCCAACATCTTGCGGATATAAAATGGAAAATGGGCCTCTCATCAGAAAAGCAGCAGCTGTTTAACACCATCAGAAAACAAAATCATCATACTTGAAAACCAGATTTAGCAGTTTAAAAGAGCTGCTAAGACAAAATTAGACGGAGACAAGAGTGTGGTTTTATAACTGACATTGCATCTACCGAAACCTCTAATTCATGTAAAAACAACTTTAAAGCATTAAATAGCTGAAGTTTTTGGAGAGAAAGAGCTTTCAGTCTCCTGATGCTAGTTTGCAAAGAATGCATAGATTTATCTCATCATCCTTTTTATTAACCAATTGTAAGTGGCAGTATGTCAAAATGCTATGACTTAATTACAACGATGATACATTGTTTTCATGATCCTGTATCTCAAAAGTAGCTGGTGTGCTCCTTTTTGTGACAATTGCTCTAGACTCTGGGCTATGGACTGTTTGTGCCCCCATTTCCCATGTTGAAATGCTAACCCCCTGAGGTGATGGTGAGAAGAGGCGGGACCTTTGGGAGGGGTTTAGGTCATAAGGATGGAGCCCTCATGAATAGGATTGGTGCCCTTACAAAAGAGACTGTGGGGAGATTCTTCACTTTTTACTCCACACAAGGGCATTAGAGAGAAGATAGTCACCTATCAATTAGGAAGCAACCCTCTCCACATACCAGATCTGCAGGTCCCTTGATCTTGGACTACTCAGCTTTCGTGAGAAGCCATGAGAAATTTCTGTTATTTACAAGTCATTTAGACTAAGATCCTTGTGTTATAGCAGCCCAAAGGGGCTGAGACAGTCTATCTTCTTTAATTTGGGGCTAGTAAGACTGTATGTTCAGTTTTGTTAACTAGTGGGGTGAGCTTCCATCTGCAGTTTCTCTAGTTTATTTTAAAGTCAACGTTTCCCTTTTGAACCAGCTATTAGTAACCTCAGAAAATCTATTGGACAAATTGTTGATACAGAATATCATTTTATTGACCAAAATGCTTTTGTGGCTCACCTAAGCCCTGCTGTGCTTTATTTTTATTTGTTTTAAATTTTGGACATAGATCTGTATCTGCAAAGTAAACCTGTAAAGAATATCCTCCCCAGTAGCCAGTAGATGGTATGAAGGTTAAGACGCTGAACTCCCACATGGCCAACTGTGGTTCAAGTCCTGAATCTGGTAGCTTGCTCTCTCACTCTAGCCCCCTACCCCATCTCACTGGTCAAATTAAAAATAATAATAATAAGTAAAAGTATGCTTAATTGATAAAAGAAATTCAGAAGCTATTTGCTGATAAGTTATAGAGTAAATATCTTTGGATTGACTGACATGCTTATGTGTGTACTGGAAAAAGAAATGTTGTACACTGTAAATATGTGATTAAATGTAAATAAAGTAATTAAAAATAATAATAGTAATAATAATCATAAATAAAAATCATTTTAAAAAGAATATCCCCCCCCAAATTTGCAATTACCAAATTACCAGACTCCTAGCCATGTCTGCTCTGGTGCTGATAAGAATTTTGATAAATATATTTAAAATTTTGTCATGTTGTAATTGGACTTTTCTCTTTATATATGAAACAAAACAATTATGTGTTTGCTGCCCTTTTATAGCTCACTTTGTAGAAATTTTTCTTTCTTTTTTTTTTTCATTTGAGTCTTTCTTTTTTCTGAAATAGGGAATGAATTTCCCTGCATAAATCTGGTTTCTTTTTCAATTGTCAGAGTTGTGTGCACTCATGAGAGAGAGTGAAAGCATCATCGAGTGAGGCATGGGTTATGTCTGCCTCAGTTCCCTTTTCCCATTTCTCCATCCCATCAGGATTCGGGGTATGCACACATACACACATAACATGTTTTTCAAGCCTCCAGAGCCAGGACTTGAACTGCAACTGACTTTCTATGCACAGCACTTAACCCCTGTACTACAGGCCAGCCCAACCATCCAGATTTTTATCAAAGCTCTCATTTGAACTAATCACCGTATAGTTAAGGTTAGAACAAGCAGTTTTTGCCAATTTTTATATTGGTGACTTAAAAAAACGGATGTATCAAGATCAAAATGTACCTCCTAGCGGGACTAGCAGTTGGTGTAATGGCTGTGTCGCTGAACTCCCATGTAGTAGACTGAGGTTCGAGTCCCAGACCTGGTGGCTTAAACTCACGCCAGTCGCATGTGCGTGCGTGCCCAAGATCCCAAGAGGAGAATGAAGGAGAAGGAATTGCGACGTGGCCATCCCCCCTGGGGGGTGATTTTTCACTTTCTGTCTCTCTGTCTCTCTCTGTCTTTCTGGCGGGCACACACGCCCTATAGCAAAAACCTCTCCAAAAAAAAAAAAAAAAAAAGGAAAAGAAAAAAAAATGTGCCTCCTAGAAATGCTGGAGAACTGGAAAAGGGGATTCTGGAAAATGGGAAGTACTGGAAATACTGGGGAGGTGGAGAGAAGGCTGGTCCCTTTCAGGGCCCCTTGGAATGGGAAGATTCAGTGAAAACAATTAGGGAGTAAGTTAGACATGCTGTCATTCTGGAAGCTATGCCTCCAGGGAATAGTCTGAACTGATTCTGTAAAAGGAATTGGAAATGAACTTCTTTTTCTCTGGATGCTTCTGCTAGGGAAGGAGAGATTGTGGCCCATCTGTGGTATCACACACTGGGCACTGCTCAGCAGGCCGAGGCCACATAGGAGGCCCAGGTTCAATTCTTGAGTCCCCCTGAGAAGCAGGGCACAGTGGAGTGTGCCTGTCATCCCAGAGACTTGGGAGGCTGAGGCAGGTGGGTCATATGCAGGAGGCTGAGGCAGGAGGGGCACATTCTTTTTTTTTTTTTTCCCTGTGTGGGGAAAAAAAAAAAAAAGGAAAGAAAAAACATAAAGAAAGTAAATGAAAACCTGCTAGACAGAGAAAGATAAAATGTGAAAGTAAGAGCTTGGAAACAAATCCAGGAGGCCCAAGCGTAGATCTGCTTAAGTGCAGCGAGACTCGAGTTGGGGCTGGGTCCCCAGTGGGTTTAGGAGGACTCTCTCTACAACAGGGGCACAGGATGTCATCTCAAAGGCATTTGGGACAAGCCCATCAGCTGAGGAGGTCAGTGCCTGCTTTGACCTGCACCAGTGGGTGGCCCATCAATCATCCCGTCCGATATAAAGCCTCATTTTCTTTAAAAGGACGTTTGTGTACTTTGTTCCAGGCAAGGAACTCAAGTGACCCCAGACTAACTGTAAGGCATCCCCTGACCCTAATCAAAGGCACACCCCACCACCTGCCCTTTCATCAGATTCCTTTCAACGAAATAGTCATGAAAGAGAAAACATTTTACTCGCTCTTAAAGAGTACTTCTTTGGAGAAGCAGATGTTGAACAGCAGCCCAGCAATGTGGCACAACTGTTTAGGACAGGAAGTGTAGAAAAAAAAATAGATTCAACAGAAGCTGCAGAGGGAATTGAAGGAGGCAGAGCATAATTACCTGCATTGGAACGGAGCCCGAGTAGCGGCGCTCACATCATTACTCTTACATTAAGAGGAAAGGGATTTTTCCCTAAATACAATCAGAGCTTTGCCCTTAGATACCAACAATTCTATAGAGGGCAGTGGAGGCGGGGAGACTTTTAAGAAGGTGAGAAGGGAGAAAGAGGAAATTAGACAGACAGACATCAGGGCACCTGCCTTCGTCAATACTCTCGGCCTGTCTGCTTCTCCAACCCACTTACTTTTTGGCAGGCACCCATATCACATTAAAAACTCAACCCACGATTCTAATGTGGTATTTCTATGTTTATACTGGATGGCAGAGTGGTGCTTGTAGAAACTTTCAAGATGGAGCTTGCGTGTGTCGCAGAGTTAACAGTAATTGTGCTGTCCCCATTCCATATGCAATTGTGACATTGTAGTTCATACAGTACTGATAGTTGCTTTTTATAGGGCAAAAGCAGCACTGGGTCATGATTGAGGGTGGATTTCCACATCTAGTACCTGAGTTCAGATCCTCATTTTTCCCAATTCCTGAGTGGGCAGTACTGGACAAGTTATTTAAGCATTCCATTACCTCCTCTGTAAAGTGGACAAGGGTGGAAGGTATGTATGTGTGTATGGGTACATGCATGCATGGAGCAATACAACAATTTGGAAAGGAGCATCCAGTTACTGCGGCTGGAATTATTAGGATTTACACTCCAAGATGAAAATCCAGATGAACCTAGATTACAAAGGCTATTTTAGCATAGGTTATTAGTTCAGCCTAAAACGAACACCCTTAAAGTCAATAGGTACAGCATGAAGGCACTATAGAACCACAATCCCAATATGACCGCAAACCTTCCCAAAGTAAGACTATCTATGTTGTTTGTATCAACTGACAGCCGGTCCCTTTTTTTTTTATTTGCTATGTCATGCATGCACGGCTGGTTAAAAAGCTTTTTGAACAGGAGCCCAATAGAACTGCAGAAGAAAAGACCAAAAAAAAAAAAAGTCTTCACAGTCAAGTGACAGAATTCAGTATCCAAGCATGTGGGATGCCCCGCGCTCAAATCTTTACAAGCTAAGTGGTCGATATGGCTGCGTAAGATCATCCCCCAATATGGACCTGAGAGACCAAATAAAGGAACCCGGCAGCAGAGGAAGAGAACAGGAAAGCCTAGGCTGAAAGATTGACTGATCTTGCTACAGATCAGATGGATGATTCTAAATGACCTGTAAAGACATTCCCGGAGCCCTGGGCCACAGCATTAAGAGCCCAGACACCACTCACACTTCTGAAGTAGTTATTAGTGACTGAAGTCACAGTTGACAACTGCGACTTCAGTTTCAAGTAATGGTTTAACAGCATCAACTTGAGGAAAGGTTATATCTCGTTGTGTCTGGTGCACTGCTGACACTTAAAGGAAATAATTGGTAGATTTAGAGCAGAGGGAGAAGCCCGTGGGTAGGATAGGAGGGGCGATGGAAAACTTAAGGTAGAACTTCCGAGTGATGGCACACAACAGAGCTGGAATTCTCCCTGAGCAGCAGCCCTGAAACTGCGGGTACCACGTCCACATGCGTGCACACACCACCTGCCCTTGCTAATCTGGTCTTCCGTGCAACATCCAAAGACCAACATGCCTTGCGTTTCCCCCTCTCTCAAGTACTACTAAGTCACAAGAATTTTCCACGTGCCTATACTCGTCTGTGAGAATGCATTTGCAATTTTAGAAATACCACCTTGAACATCGAAAGAAATGTGCTCTCCCAGCACCTCTGGGTGTAAGAGGTCTGCAAACAGGGCCATCCGATCTTTTTTTCTGCCTGCCACTGTGCAGCTCAAGTAAGACATGTGGCTGCCACACCTCCCTGACTGTCATCACATTTCAATCTGCAGGGTCTGATTTGGGGGAAGTGCTGAAGGATCCTGTAGGCAGGAGGGAAGCCCGAAACAGGCGTCAGACAAGGAGGGAAACGTCTGTGTGTATGTGTGTCTGTCTCTCCGTGCGATGAATTCCCTCGCAGTTCCCATGTACAAAACTACCTTTACCTTCACAAAAGCGATACAGCTTAGTGTTCCTCTTGTCAAACTTACCCAGATTTTGAGCTCAAGAACCTTTTAATTTAGGCATGTTGACATTAGGAAGTTTTTCCTTTACAGTTTATAGACATTGTTTTTAGTGTTTTTATTAACAGGTGAAAGCACAACTTTTCTTTTCACCTTTGCAAGTCTCATAACCAGCAGTACTAAAGCTTGTGTATTGCTAGGTTTGGGCTATTTTGCCTTCCTTCCTCCCTACTCTCCTTTCTTGTTTCTTTCCTTCCTCTTTTTTATCCCATTTTCCTTTGGATTGTATTTCCTCTGCTTATCAAGCATCCCCCGTGTCTGTAAGTGGGAAGAGACAGGATAATAATACACCTTTAAAGGACACTATTTGTGACGTATGATCATAAAGCACCTTCATAGGTTGACCCAAGCCGTAAAAAAGACATGGAGAATAACCCTAACTCCCCACAGAATGGATCCACCTTCAGTTTGGATGAAAGGGGCTGTATTAGAAATAACAGCAAGGTGGCAGATTCGAAGGGTATTCTAAATCACCCCTAGTTGCCATGGATTGAAAATATTTAGATGGGGATGTGACAAGCTGAATCAAGTGTATACTTTGACTCCTGTGGAAAGTGCCTGGGGAATCATTGTAATTCACCATTGAGACAGGCTCCAGCATTTATGTTCTCTAGGAAACCACCAAGATAAGGTTAACAGCATAACATAGAAAAAAAAATAATAAAACAAGTGACAAATGAAAAAAAAAATATGTATGTATGTGTGTGTGTGTGTGTGCGCACACACACACACACACACACACACACACACACATATCATCCCAAAGTTTGACCTGCCTTGCAATCTGGCACCTCTCCCATGAAAGATAACCCATGGCTGACAGGGCATCCTTAGCTGAGTTGGCTTAATCAGGTGTACCTCCCGGGCTATTGTTATGTAGAACAGACTCTGTGCTGGAGTGAGCCAGCAGACTGCCTCCTCACTCTAATGGCACAGTATTCACCTGGGAGGTGTTAAATCTTCAGTCTATTCCTGGAGGGACTTCGTGTTCCCCATAATTAATTCCTCCACTGGATGTCTATATAACTCCATACTCTGGTGGTCATTATGAACGGGTGTGATGGCTCCTGGAGACAGCTCCAGGGCTTCCAGCTTGGAGGTCTGGGAGGCCCACGGAGACTAGCTCATCGTGGACCACGTGACATGCGCTCCACATGCACACGCACAGGAGGCTCACTCAGGAGAACTGCTGAGACGGCTTTTATTTTGGCATAGGAAATACTTGTCAGACACATCAGCTGATAGCATCCATGGAGCTGGAAGAAGGAAAATGAACTGCATTACAACGAACTCAGATTTCACAACCGAGAGCTGCACACTGACATTTATATTAGCTTCGTTTGACATGTCCTGATGGTTCAGACTGAAAGAAGAGGAACTCTCTTCTACATTCACCCATCCCAACCCATAAAGTGCACCTTTCAATCCCAAGTCCATAGAGGTGACAGATCATGCAGAATGTTGCAATTTCCTGCTGCCTGGTCTCCTGGAATCCAGAAACCTCTGAATAGTCAGAAACACCATGTTCTCACAATCAAAACAAAACACCATGTTCTCCATTGAATTCCTAAATAGGTGGTGGTGGTAGGGGGCAGTTACTCATGCATCAAAAACATGGAGAAACATCTTATCTAAAGCATTGGTCCTCAAACTTCATTAATCCTGAGCAGCAGGTGGGGTGCTGGTTTAAAATGCATATTTCTGAGCCTCCTCCATCTCACACAAGCAAACTGCATAGGCCACAAATAAGGCCTGAAAATCAGCATATTTGACAAGTAGCTTCTCACTACATTGTAGTTATGCTTATGATTATTAATAGGGCATTACAGGTATTGAGTCTGTAATGGAAAAATCATGACTCTTTTTTCTATGCAAAAATATACCATGACTTCTCTGATGACCCAATATTAATAGAATATAATAATCTATTCTTTTTAAACTTTTTTTTAGTCCCTCCCCCCCATAGGTCACATGCGCTCACTGGAGAGAGACAGAGGGAAAGTGAAAAAAATCACCCCCCTTGAGGGGATGTCCATGCTGCAATCCCTTCTCTGGTCTCCTCTTGGGATTTTGGGGATGCGCCCATGCCTGGCATGATTTTCAAACTGCCAAGTCTAGGACTTGAACCTCAGTTGCCCACATAGGAGTCCAGCACCAGCACCTTAACCACCATCCTACCTATAGTCCCCAAACTGTTATTTTAATAACACCATTAGGTTAGTAATAATATATACATATATGTGAGAACTTCAAAAAGGTTGTGGAAAAATAGAATTAAAGTATGAGTTTGGTGAAAAAAAAGTTTTGAAATCCATGTATAGTTTTTCTTAAAAAAAATAAATAAATAACCAGAGGGTGCATATACTTGCCAGGCAGAGAGTGACAAAGAGAAAGTGAGAAAGCATCCCCTGACACGCAAAATGATCTCCATCTCGCCCTCCATTCGGGATCTTAAATGCACATGCACACACGTGGTTTTCTTTTTTTTTTTTTTTTGGAGAGGTTTTTCGCTATAGGGCGCGTGCGCTCGCCAGACAGACAGAGAGAGACAGAGAGATAGAAAGCGAGAAATCACCCCCCAGGAGGGATGGCCACGCCGCAATCCCTTCTCCTCCATTCTCCTCTCGGGATCTTGGGCACGCACGCACACGCGCCCGGCGTGAGTTGTAAGCCACCGGGTCCGAGACGCGAACCGCGGTCGACTACGTGGGAGTCCAGCGACATAGCCATTACGCTAACTGCTGGTTCCCCCTCACACACGTGGTTTTCAAGCTGCCAGGTTCAGGACATGAACTGTGCAATCAGCCATGTGAGATCTAGCTGCCTTCACCACTACATCACTGGCCGGCTCCCTAATATGCATTTTCTGTGAACTTTTTGAAGCCCTCTCATACATGCATATATTTTAAACATGTACTATTATTAGTGTGTACTGTCTGTCAGGCTTGGATGTGTTCCAGCCATTTGAAAAACAGCAACCAGTGAAGCCCGAGCTCTGTGTATGGCAAGCCACATTGCAGTTAATTCACAGATTCGAGAGTTTGTACCAGCGAACTGCACATTCCTCCATTGCTGAGGAGGCTCAAGGATGTGATTCATAAAGCCAGTTTGGGGCAAGGCTGCAATTAGAAATCTGATCTTCTTACTCTTATTCTTGAGGCCTTGTAGGTTAATAAAATAGTCATTCAGGGGCCAGCAAGTAGTGTAATGGTTAAGGCACTGGACTGCCATATGGCCGACCACAGTCCGATTCTCAGACCTGGCGGCATGCCCAAAATCCCAAGAGGAGAGTAGAGGAGAGGGGATTTCTCACTTTCTGTCTCTCCGATAAGGGCATTTGCCCTATAGCAAATATCTGTCCAAAAAATTAAATACTCATTTGACTCTTCAGAATCACAAGTCTCTCTCTCTCTCTTTTTTTTTTTTTTTTTTTTTTGGCTAGAGATTTTTGTTATAGTGTGCATGTGCTTGCCAGAGAGACAGAGGGAGACAGAGAGACAGGAAGAAGTCATCCCTCAGGGGGGATGGTCACACTGCAATCCCTTCTCCTCCATTCTCCTCTTGGGACTTTGGGCATGCACACACACTCACCGTGTGAGTTTTAAGTCACAGGATCCAGGACTTGAAACACCCTCAGCTACATGGGGTGTCCAACAATGCAACCATTACACCATCTGCTGGTCCCAAGTCTTTAACAAGGATTACCTAATATATGTCTCAGGCTTAGCCTATGAAGCAAACAATTTATTTTTGTTATATCTCCTTGCTGATAAAGAATGTGGTTTAGTGAATTTCAGTAACTTGACCTGTGTTTACCCTTTTAGTAAATGCAGGAGCTGGGTGTCTATGAACAGCAGGCCATGTCCCAATGATGAGGACATAATGATGCCCACAACACTGTTCCTGCCTCAGGAGCCTGGAGACCTGTGGGATGGAAAGCCCCACTAAGGGCAATAGAACTTAGCCCTATAGCCATAGCGGGGAAAGACCATAGACTTGCTGCTTCTGGTGCGGTCACGGAAGACTTTCAGAGCAAGAGAATGTAGACAAAGGGATGACAAGGACAGTAGAGACAGGGAAAAATTGCCAGCAGTGCCAAAGCCCAGAAGTAAGAACTCATTAGGAGAAGTGGTCAAGTGAATATGCTTTAAGGCTGTCTACTTACATGTGCCACTGCCCAGCAAATGGAAGAAAGTCTGCAACTAAGTTCATCAGCAAGGGCTGCTAAAACACCCAATTTACACCAGCTAAGTACATACGGACCTGGAGGATTTGCTCACTCTCTTGCTAAGAACGAGGAAGATGTTGTCCTCCAGAGAGATGGTGTGATATGATGGAAAGTCTTGGCTGTTGAGTCAAGTCTTCACTGAGCCAGGTCCTACCCTCACTTACTAGCTAGGTAACATTGCGAAAGCTTTTCTGATCTACAGTTTTCTTTACTGTACATGAGGGGACTAGCAGATAGTGTAATGGTTACATCCCTGGACTCCCACATAGTCGACCTCTGTTTGAGTCCCAGACCCTGAGGCTTAAAATTCATGCTGGATGCATGTGTGTGCATGCCCAAAATCCCAAGAGGAGACTGGAGGTGAAGGGATTGCAGTGTGGCTATCCCCCAGGGGGTGATTTCTCGCTTTCTGTCTGTCTTTCTTTGTCTCTCCAGTGAGCACATGTACCCTATAGGGAAAAAAAAAAAAAATCTCTCTAAAAAAAATCGAAAATGTTAAAACGTAACACATTAGGCTGCACTAATCTAAGGATTAGCGATAGTATAGTTAAAGATATGACACGTAATACAAACAGCAAATTACACACTGGGAAAAGTATTCAAGACCCATTTGTTAAAGCAGTAATTTCATTAAAATGGAAAATATTCCTATAAACCAATAAGAAAAAGATTGTCAGGACTGTAGAAGGATGGACAATTACTCAGAGGGTTTATAGTAAAAGAAATACAAAAGGAGTTAAAATATACATATTTTAAGAACATCCTTGCGTTCACTTGAATTTAAGTAAGTATAAATTAAAACTACAATGAGATGTTATTTTCCACTTTTCAGGTTATCAAAGTAAAAAAGTTTACCCTTAAAAAAATAACCTCTAAAAAAAAAAAAAAAAAACTTACCATTACTCCATGTTGGGCATGGGAGTTTTGCAATAGCGGTTAAAAATTTAAACATCTAGGCTCTGTGACCCTGCACTTGCACCTTGGGAAATGTATCATGCAGATGTACTGGCGTGTGTGTGCAAAGATGTATGTATGAGAATGTACACTGCAGCATATTTCGAGTGTTCACTGCAGCATATTTTGATATAGCAAATTATTTCAAACCACTTAAATGCCTATCAAAAAGAATCTGGTTCAATAAGTCATGGTGGAGGGAAACAGTGTAATACAAAACAGCTACTAAAATGAATGAGGCAGCTCATTCATGCATTGTTACGGAATGATGTCCGAGTAGGCAGCCACTGGTATGAAACAATATATTTCCACATTTATGCTTGTATATGCATGAGATATCTCTGGAATAATACACAATGACTCAGGGCACTGGTTCCCTCTGGAAAGAGAAACTGAGTGACTTGAGGACAGAACAGGAGGGAGAGTTTTAACATTTAAAATTTTTGTACCATTGACGATACATACATACTTTTTAAAGGATTAGAAATTGGAAAAATACAACAGATGAAATATAAATATATAGTGGGTCCTGATAAATACAGCCTAACCTTGAATGCTTTACTCAGAAAGGCGGAACGAGCTGGGACACTGACACTCGCACCCTTTGGACCTTGTGATGAATGTCCCCTTTCCACACCTTGGGACAGCCTATCATTGATTTAAAAAAAAAAAAAAAGAGCCATGGATAATAACAGAACAAGCAGATTAAGTAAACTCATCTCATGTGCTAGTGAACTAAACTTTTGCACATCCGTACACTGTAACAGCAGAGTAGAATAAAAAATAAGTCAATGGGCCAGCAGATGGCGTGGTGGTTAGGTGCTAGATCCCATGTGGCCTTCAGTACTGTTTGAGTCTTGGACCCGGCAACTTGAAAAACACATTGGGCTCATGTGTGTGCATGCCCCAAATCCCAAGAGTAGAATGGAGGAGAAGGTATTGCAGTGTGTCTATCCTTCCCCTCCAAACTCTCCAATGAGGGGTGATTTCTCACTCTCCCTCTCTGTCTCTGTCTCTCTCCAGTGAGCACACACACACCCTATGGCCAAAAAAAAAAAAAAAAACTAATAAAAAAGATAAGCTAAGTGCAAATCTGAGCTCCACCCAGCACTTACTAGCTATGTGACCTTCAGCAATTTTCTTTACCTCTCTGACCTTGCTGCATTCGTAAATTAGAGGAAAGTTGTCCTTTTACTTATGAACTCATGAAATCATGAACTTGCAGTTTAGCAAGAGACAGAGTTTTGCTGTTTCACCCAAGAAGAAAATTTCTTGTAATTATTTACTTTTTTTTAAATGTGCTTCCTACTAACCCAAATGAGTGTTCAGCTGTTGCCAAGCAAACAGCTTTGCTGTTCTAGATGATTATTTTGCAAAAGTTATTTAAAAAGGCATACATCCTTTTTCTCAGACCCTAGCCTGGACCTGGCTACTAACTTGCAACACGATCTTGGAAAAGTTGTTCATTCTCTCTGCTTCTGCTTTTTTATCTGCAAAACGATGACAATCACACTTATGTCATCTATCTTGTGCAGTCGTAAGTTCCTCGTACATGTGAAAAGTGTATTCACACGTAGCTATTTCGAGTCCAAGACCTTTTAATAAAGAAATCAAAGTAACTGATTTATGTCATGAAAAATATTAATCCCTACAATGAGTAACAGACCAGGGACATTTGGCAGAGGAGATGAAGCCATACATACTCCCCTATCCTCATCCTTGCAGTAAGCCCTCTTGCAGTAAATAGGCTACTCTTGTAAAATCTCCTTTATACCCTGATGTACATTCATATTTTAACAGGTCATTGTGTGGGAGAGATTCTCTGGTGGCCATCTGAACAATGGTTGAATGAGGTCATGATTAGATCTGGAGCTAATTTAAGGGAACAATGAAAAGAAGGAGTGGGGAAAGAAGAAGAGTGCATTTATTCTGTAGGATTTATAGTCCAGAGTTTCACAAAGACACTGGGGGGGGGGGGGGGGGGGGGAGTTCAGAACCCTCCTGCTGCAAGCTAGCCAGGCTAGTTTAGGAGAAAGTTGAACAAGGATGACACAGGTTCAAGAGGGCAGGAAAGGCCCACATTCTTGACAGGAGTACAGTTGGTTTCAGGCGACTGAGCAGAGCCTGACAAACTGAGGGAAATGCCATGTGAGCTTTTATTTCTCAGCTGACCCAATCAAATCCTGTACTCAGTCTATGTGTAATTTTTTTTCTTCTGCCCAATACAGTTAATTATCTTCTAAGTCCTCAGTTATATATACTCTACACCAAAAAACTACTGTGAAATTATTTTCAGGCCTAGTAATTAAGGGAGCTGCATAACACATGGCCAACTGCAGTTCACATCCAGGCCCAGGCAGCTTGAAAGCACATTGAGGGGACCAGCAAATGACATAGTGGTTAAGTCGCTGGACTCTCACATGGTCAAGCATGGTTCGAGTCCCAGACCTGGTGACTTGAAACTCATGCTAGGTGCATTTACATGTGTGCCCAGGATTTTGGGAAGAGAATGGAAAAGAAGGGATTCCAATGTGGCCATCCCCTCTGGAGGGTGATTTCTCACTTTCCTTCTCACTGTCTCTGTCTTTGTCTCTCTCTCTCTCTCTCTCTCTCTCTCTCTCTCTCTGTCTTTCTCTTTCTCTGGTGAGCACTCTTGCCCTAGGGCAAAAACCTCTGGGGAAGAAAAGAAAGAAAGAAAAATACATTGGGTATGTCTGTGTGTCCAAAATTCCAACAGGATGGAGAAATGGAGGAGAAGGGATTGTGGTATAACCACCCCCCTTTGGGTGGTGCTTTTCCCCTCTCCCCTTCCCAAGTGCATGTGCTTTCTGGTAATTAGAGAGAGAATATTTTCATACTAATACTTTGCTATTGAGTCACTGTGTTGCATGGATTTTTTAGGATACTTTTAATTTCAAATATAGTATAATTTAGGCCTCATGAACCATCAAGATAACTTGGGAATTCTGTAACTTGTACAACTGTTGACTAGATTCATTAATTCAGAACGTATTGAGCAGTGTATGTAGGTTACTGATGATTCTCGTAGAAAAATTAACATCTGAGAAAATATCTACTTACTCAAAAGACCATGAACATTTGGATTTGAACTTCAAATGTCAATGGGTATGTCCCTGGCCTATGAGACTCTTTGCTTTGAACTGAAACTATTTAGACAGTCTGCCACCATAGAAACTCCCATCACTAGGGCTGCCAGGCGAAGCCAGTTGAGTACGATATAAAGAGAAAGTAAAGTTTTTCTAGTTCCTTCATAAATATAGTCATTCTGCCTGTCAATCAAATCATTTAAAGTGTTCCAGTCCGTTTAATTATTATGTTTAATTTGAACGTCAAAATGAGTACAAAGGCCAGAGAAAGAAATACACGTTATAACAGGAATACTCTTGAGGAAAATTATACATTGGGGGAAAAATACTCATGTACCTATATTTTGGTTCAAAAATATCCCAGACATTAGGCTGAATAAAAGTGCCCCAAGTTCATAAGTTACGGCAGCGGCCAGAGCAGCAGGCTGAGGATGTTGACAATGGCTTGGAAGGGCCATGAAAGCAGGGATAAGCAGCAGGGCTCTTTGGATGACAGCTCAATGTGAAACGAGAAGCCAGCCTCCACCCGGCTCACCCTGCATGGGTGTCAACATCAGAAAATGCTCCATCACACAGCTAGTAGAAGCACAGCCTGATGGACATCGAGCCTGACCTGGCTTCCCCAGGAGACAGTCCCTCCAGGTTATGGGTGAGGGAGACTGGCAAGGGTCACTGAGGGGGGCGTGCAAGTACAGCTGCTTGCTCAAAATCCATCCTCTAATCAACAGGACTCAGCCTCAAGGGGTTGTCATGCCAGCCCTTTCACTAGCATTCACTGAAGAGGCAAAAAGCAAAGCCCAGAAAACACTCCTTTTTAAAGACCCAAAGCTGTCTGGAAAGGAAAGCACCAAGGAAAGGATTAAAGACTGGATCTAGCTTGGACGGGTGGGCCAGGCCAGCTGGTTGTGATGAGTCACACCTGGGTCCTTTATTGTAGTGCTCCCCTTAACTGTGGTGCAAAGAAAGGGGAAGGCAGACAATGGATGGAGGGATGGAGGGATGGAGGGATGGGTGGAAAGGCAGACACAGGCACATCAGTGGTAGATAATATCATTCGGTCTGTAGCTGAACCTTTTATCTGTGTTTATAGCTAAACCTACTGCTTGTTCTCTTTTAGTAGCCATGTTTGAGGCACGCCAATTCAGGCAGTGAGCCTCTGGACCCCCACCCTACATGATCAGAGATGTTTAACTTCCCCAGTTGATTGCTTCAGAATGAAATCCCACCTTGTGACCTCCTGTGACATGCAGAAGCCTGCAGTTCCCGGGAGGCACAAAGGACTCCATGGTTTATTGGGTAGCTGGAGGCTGCTTAGATTCAGAGCCTGGGCAGTGACACATCCTGCCTCTGGACACGGAGCCATCAACTGCACTGTGCCCTGTGCCTTTAGCAGGTGCTTCAATGTCAAAGGAATTAAGGCACATTATTCTCTGTGCTTCCCTTAGTCTGTCTCTCCCTCCTCACTGTGCATACCGGTCCCTGCCTCTGCACTCCTCCTCTCCCTCTTGTTAGATTTATAGTCAGTGACTACTAGCTGGCCTGGAAGTGGAATGTCAGGCTGAGCCTGCGAAGCCAACAGTTCATGAGACCTTTCAGCTGGAAAGAAGTAGGGCTTGGTGGTGGTCCTTCCATATGGAAAAAAGAGATATGTTTTCCATACATTTGTCTACACCAATTTCACACACATTGGTAGATTATTTCTGACTCCTACTATGTTTTTCCTGATTCATTACCCATCACGGGGGGGGAGGGGGGGCAAGGAGCGGAAATAAAGAAATGATAGGACAGGGAACCAGCAGTTAGCATAATGGCTATGTTGCTGGATTCCCACGTAGTCGACCGCGGTTCGCATCCTAGACCCGGTGGCTTAAAACTCACGCCGGGGGACCAGCAGTTAGCATAATGGCTATGTCGCTGGATTCCCACGTAGTCGACCGCGGTTCGAGTCCTGGACCCGGTGGCTTAAACTCACGCCAGGCGCGTGTGCGTGCATGCCCAAGATCCCGAGAGGAAAATGGAGGAGAAGGGATTGCGGCGTGGCCATCCCCCCTGGGGGGTGATTTCTCACTTTCTATCTCTCTGTCTCTCTCTGTCTGTCTGGTGAGCGCATGCGCCCTATAGCAAAAAGAAAAAAAAAAAAAAACCTCACGCCAGGCGCATGTGCATACGTGCCCAAGATCCCGAGAGGAGAATGGAGGAGAAGGGATTGCGGCGTGATCATCCCCCCTGGGGGGTGATTTCTCGCTTTCTGTCTGTCTGTCTGTCTGGCGAGCGCACGCGCCCTATAGCGAAAACCTCTCCAAAAAAAAAAAAAAAAAGAAATGATAAGCCAGACTTACATGAAATTTTGCATACCTACCTAGGATCCAAAATTAAGAGCTAAAATAATGACTTCACTTATCGAGTCAACAATTTGGGATAGAATAAGGCACTCTGTTACACTTGCACATCTGCATTGTCTGTTTAACAGTGACAATGACAGCACAAGTGTTTTGATGCTGTGGGGGCTGCCTACATATTTCTACACATTATGATTTTATAAACGTTTTTTTAGAAACTGAAGGAAACATCAATGAAACAATAATAACAATAGCTAATATTCTTGAGTACTGCACGTATTTCTAATTAGCAGTAACTACAAGGATTAACTTTAAGGATTACAATAATTTTAAGGGTTATAATGACAATTTCATTTTATAAATTAAGAAACTGAGGCACAGAAAGCTAATGGCCTGTGTGCTATCTCATGGGGGAACAGGATAGATTCTGACACTCAGCCTCCAGAGCAAACTACACATACTCCATTATCCTGTGTCTCATTATTCCTGCTGATGATTGGCCTGGGTATCAGTACCATCAGCATACAAGCATCAGTCTGGAGCCTCCATTGATTTGTAGAATACTTAAAAGCAATTACAAAATAAAGCACACATTTCGTTGATTTCTATTTTATCCATATCGTAGGTCAGAGGCATTCAGACCCTTTCATGTATGGCAGACTACACTGAGAAATCAGTCTAGATGACTCCACAGTCAAGACAGGGACATTCTAGGTTAGAATCTTTGAATTTACAGTTGCAATTTCACATTAAAGGATTAATGCCACCTTCTTGCACTGAAACAGGAAAGAGAAGGGCCAGCTCCTTGTTCTCAAAGCAATAATTTTGTAGAAGGAGAGTCAAAACGGAAGCAAAGAGAAGGCTAAACCTGACAGAAAGTAATGCGACTTAAATACCGCTGAGTGATAGACTTTCAGCAAACTTCATTCCCCTGGGATCCTAAATTTGAAAACAGACTTAAGAAAGAATGTTACTTTAGGGACTCTATTGAGTAGAAAATGTCTTTGATACTATAAAATCAAAAGAATGTCACATTTTAAGTTTCAGTGATTGGATTGGTGAACACTACTCTGGGTCTAAATGTGAACAGGAAAGAAAAATACTCCAGAATACTTCTATGGAGATAAATACAACTGGTTTGACTTTGAGAGAGAATTTTCTTTTCTTTCTTTTTTTTTTTTTTTTTTTTTTGGAGAGGTTTTTGCTATAGAGTGCGTGCACTCGCCAGACAGACAGAGACAGAGAGACAGAAAGCGAGAAATCACCCCCCAGGGGGAATGGCCATGCTGCAATCCCTTCTCCTCCATTCTCCTCTCGGGATCTTGGGCACACACGCACATGCACCCAGCATGAGTTTTAAGCCACCAGGTCCAGGATGCGAACCATGGTCGACTACATGGGAATCCAGCGACATAGCCATTACGCTAACTGCTGGTCCCAAGAGAGAGAATTTTCTTACATCCTACCCTACTCTTTCTGTCACTGTGAAACTGTCTACATTTTATAAGGAAAGAGGGAAACAAAGTGTTAAAGGTAATGAGAAGGGCTAGCAGGTGCCACAATGGATAAGGCACTGACCTCCCACTGTTTGAGTCCCAGACCAAGTAGTTTGAAAATCACACAGAAAGTGTGTGTGCCTAAAATCCCAGGAGAAGAATGGAAGAGAAGGGACTGTGGCTTGGCCATCTTCCCTGGAGGTGATTTCTCACTTTCCCTTCTCACTGTCTCTCTGTATCTCTCCAGTGAGCACATGCACCCCATGGCAAAAACAAAAGGTAATGAGAAAATTCGTTTAAAAGAAAGAAAGAATAAAACAATGTTACTTCATTTTCTATATACAGAACAGTTACCTGTGTCAATGAAGCAGATTACCTAAAACAATGTGTTCAAACTGTATTTTATAAAATACTACTCCCATTAAAATACGCAATAAAATATACTTATTGTTGAAGTGCATTTAGGAAATACCACACACTTCTGAGACACTATTGTGAGCTACTTCTAAAAATTCAATTTAACCAGAATTATTAAAATAATATTAAGCAACTATTAAAGGCCTTGATAAGTCCTGCAGAAAAAAAAAAAAAATCTCAAAACTTTATTTAAGGGACCAGCAGATGGCATAGCTGTTACATTGCTGGACTCTCACATGGCTGACCATAGTTTGAGTGCCAGATCCAGTGGCTTCAAAATCACTTTGGGCATGTGTGCATGCATCCCCAAGATCCTGGGAAGAGAATGAAAGAGAAGGGATTGTGGTGTGGCCATTCCCCATTGGGGATGATTTCTCACTTTCTCTCTCACTTCTGTCTGTGAATGCACATGCCCTAAAGCAAAAACCTCTATAAATAAATAAATAAATAGTTGTTTAAAATAGTGTTTCCCAAAATGATTTGTCTTTTTCAGGTTATATCAAAATGATATTATACCCACCATTTTCATTTAATTCGAATAAATCTGGGTGAGGAGGAAAGCAGGGTTAATGACAATAAATTTTCTGACGGACTACCGAGACTCAAAAAAATTCAGTAAGTGGCTCAATGTTGCACACCTGATAGGAATGAGGCTGGACTGAGACCCCAGTGTCCTGGCCAGCAAGTGTCTTCTTTGACGTAATCAAGAAATGGACCCATTGCAAATCAGAGCTAGTGTTCTTCTGCAGAGCAGCCTTAATTGCAAGCTTCCCCCACAGTACATTCTCTCTAACTAAAGGAAAGCTGATCATCACATGTACTGCTGCTGCTTCTGGCCCAACAATAAAGATTGACCAAATACCTCTTCCTCACTTTGACTCTGAAAGCTCCATTTCCTCCAGAGACCTGTATGTCTGAAGGGTGGCAGGTGAGCTGAGTCATAGTTTATGGACGCTTTGCCTTGTGAGGTAGAGCTAGAAATGTTCATTCATTTATTCATCCATCCATTCTCGTAGTGTTTGATTGACGCAGTACTCAGTGTCAGGCACTTTCATAAGCACTGATGAGATACAGGTCATCAAAACGGAAAGTTTCATCTTGTGGGGAATCAAACCATAAGTACATAAGTACACAAGTGAATGAGATAAGCTTTTTTTTTTAATTGCCTGAGGATATGTACACTCACCAAAGGGGGAGAGAGAGAGAGACAGAGAGAAAAAGCAACCCCTGGTTGGGGATCTGGCCATGCCTCATTCCTTTCTTCTCCATTTCTGTACCCTGTTGAAATTTTGGGCAAATACCCAAACTCACTCAGCATGTTTTCAGAGATGAATTTCTATATTAGGAAGTCTAAGAAGAAAATACGACCGAGCGATAGAGTTACTATTGGAGGCAGGGCATGCAGCAGACATCATTAATGAGGATGGTGAGGGACGTTTTCTTGAGGGTCAACAACACAAAGGAAGCTGTTTGGCACCTTCAAGCCAGGAGAGGAAGAGTTGGACCTAGTAGTGGCTGTGTAAGCTCAAGTTCCCCAAGCTGGACTTTTGCCATTCTATATGAGAACATGCTTTTCCAGGTTCTTCTAGGAAAAAAAAGAAAAGGAAAAAAGGAAAAAAGAAAAGGAAAAGAAAAGAAAAAGGAAGAAAGAAAGAAGTTTAACATAAATCTATTAGAAAACAATATTTATAGATGTCAGGGGGGCTCTGAAAAAAGAGCGTTCTAGAGAAAAGAGAAAAAAAAATAGAGGCTGATTTTATGCTTTTTCTACATTTGAAAGTCTTCAGCTTTCCCTAGTAAAAAGAGGAAGAGCAAAAGGAAATGAATAACCATCTTCATGAGAAGGGATCAGGGCTAGTCTGCTCACCACGAAAGCCAAGGTCAGTGGTTACTATCTTGGGCGCCATTAAGTACATTCTTGTTTGTGCAGTTCGGATTCTGACTGCTGAGGAGTTTTAAGCTATTCAATGAACGTCTTCTGTCATGTTCATTTTCAAAAGGATATAATTTCCTATCCAAAATGTAACATACCAACTTTCAAAGGAAGTCGCTGTGGGTAGGTGGTGATGGCACTGTGTTTCCTAACTGGTGATTAGCAAATTTATTGCATGATAAACCATTTTCAGTGCAGTTTTGCAAAATAAAAACATGCTTCTTCCTGAGTAATTAGTTGCTCTTTACCGCCAACAAACTGTAATTTTTATTCCTTTTACACAAGCCCATTTATTAGGAGAGAGAACTAGCAAGCATTTATGCTTTTGTGTTTATACCGCAAAGAAGACATGGCATCGAAAACCTGCTATGAGAGTTCTGAATGCCACTATATTTTAAAATCCACATTAATTATAGATCCACTTATTCTTAGAAAAGACAGGAATTGCAGCAGGGTGGTGGAGGGGGGAGGGATTCATGTATAAATTGCCTCCCAAGGACCCCACTGAAATTTCCATAACATTCACCACATGACACTGATGTGTGAAAATTGACATGAAGATTTGAAAATTGGGACCGAGGGAGCCCAAGCATAAAATAACTTCAATTTTGCGCTCTCTCTGTCTCTCAGAGGAATAGCGCGTGGGACTGACCAACACAACACAAACAAGCGAAGGGGAAAAAAAAAATCCAGGGAGAAGGATAGGAGTTATTAAGGAGAAAACACACTTCTCACTCACAGAGAGAAAGGATGATCAATGGATTTAGTCACAGAGAAATTCAAGCAGAAAATTGCTGCTGTTTTTTATCTGAACAGCAGAAAGTTAAGCCAAACCAGTTCTCAAGTCCGAGAAAGGCATCTACAACTACCTGTGGACAAAGGGATGGGAAATGGGACTCTGAACCAAAGGGAAATGGTCAAGTCCTCTTTCTCTCTAGTTATAGAAAGAGTTGATTTTGCATGGAGGAAGCTTTGCATCTGAAATGGCCTAGGTCAAGGTTGCTATCCATTACAGCCCAAATAGTTTCAAAGTATATGAAATAAATAATCTGCTCGGTTCCAATGCCTGCCCTTGAATGGAAATAATATCCCAAATAGTATCCAAAATGAATGTGAAAGTGGTACCCTGTCCAGGGACCTGCTAAGAGTGACAAATGCAAAATCATTACTGACAAAATGGAATGTACCAGCTATTCTTCACCTGGTAAAATTATTTAAAGAGCAGCTCATATCACACGATTTTGGCAAGTACACTTTCGAAGCTTGATAAAAACAGAAGGAAGGGAGGAAAATAAAAAGCCTTAATCTATCTGAGACTCTAGCTGTCCTGAGCTACTTTTGATATAAGAAAATTGAAAACTCAATTACCTGAACTGCATAGTTTTGAGTGAGAAATAGCTGCCCAAATTGGAGAATGACTTCAATGAATGTCATCTGCAATATAGTGACTTTAAGACCTGTTCGAAGGAGCAGTGATCCATGTAGATACTCCCTACTATTTCCCTGAGAGAGAAGTAGAGTAGGCCTTTGAGCATTCCTGTAGAAAAAGGTTTTAAATTTTTAATGCTATCCTAGAGTGTAAAAGCAGATTTGAGAATAAAATAATATAATGAAAGCATTCACCTCTTAGTAGTTGTATGATTTGGGGCAAGTGACTTAATTTCTCTGAAGTTTGGTTTCTTCAACTGTAAAAATGAGATGAAAACAAATAAAGAAACAAACCAACTTCAAGATAGTTGACCGAGAGGAACAAATTAGATAAGCTACACAAGGTTTTTTTATCCTGCACTAGTATTAAATAAATATCAACAAATTGTATTTTATTTCAATATAACTCTATCAGCTATTCCTAGTACCTTATACAATCCAGTCAATAAAGGCCCTTAAATCTATAGAGTGTTTTAGAGTTGACAGAATGTATTTGTATACTTTTTCTGTTCTTTTGGTTTTGTATTAATAGGACAACACTAGCTTCTGTAACAAACCCCAAAACTTCAGTGACTTAATATACAAATAACTATTTTTACTCTTGTAAATGTCCAACACAGGTGTTCTTGGTTGGAACACAGTCTTCTTTCTGGACTCCTAACATGTGATTCTGACCTTGTCTTGGGCTTTGGAAATATTTGTATTTGGCTTGAAGGTAGGAACAAGATGAGGGGGTTATTCATTGAAATTATTTTTTTCTTATTTTTGTTTTGTTTTTATAAATCAAATTTGCTATGACTTTGAGCTTTGTCTATGCAGAGAGTGAGAAGCTAGACTCAGTCTTGTTTGAAAGTTCACTCCATTTTCACACCGCTACACAAAGACCAGGAGACTGGGAATGACGACAGGGGCTCAGGTCGATAGCCCATCACTGTGATAACTAAGATGCTCAAGGTTCAAACCTAGACAACCCATTTGAAGAAGAGTATCTTCACTGGTTCCCTAGCAAGCATTGCCATGGTTTCTTTGGATACTGTTCTCAAGCCACTTCTCATAAGATTCAGCTCATTTATGAGAGGTTTCTGTGGACTACATCCTTCCACATACATTCCACTGGCTAGCAGTCATATGGCCCCATCCAGCCCAAGGGAAGACTAGGAAATGCTCTGTCAGTCTTTGCTAAGGAGTAGCCAAACAATCTCTGTCTGAATCTTCCTTCTAACAACCCCCAAACTGCTACAAACCTTGTAAACATCATTTCCCCATTTTACATTTAAGAGTGAAGCTCAGTAAGATGACTTTGCTGAAGTCATAAAACCCAGAACTGGGTTTCTTGAATCATAGTTCTTTTCTTTTCCTTCTTTATCCCTTGGCTTTGGAGTGAGTATCAAAGTGGCGTGAGAGAAATGCCAACATGGCGGCAGTTATTGGGAATTGACGGTGCTTCCCTTTTCATGCTCCCTCCCACTCTCAAACTATCTGATCTAGTTAGCCGAAAAAAGATGTGAAACCCCTTCACATAACACCATAGGGGCCTCAAGTCTTAATTTCCTTCAAGCACTTGTATTTTATAAAAGGCTTCATGGGGCTAACTGGTGGTGTGATAGTTAAGGCCACTGGATCCCATGTGGCTGACTATGTGGCTGGAGTCCCAGATCTGGTAGCCTGGTACATGCCCAAAAATCCCCAAAGAAGGAAGAAATAGAAGAAAGGGATGGCAGCATTACCACACAAAAATCCAAAAAAAGAGGGAGAAATAGAGGAAAAGGGAATGCAGCATAATCATGCCCATGAGAGGTGGTTTCTCATTTCTCCTCTCTCTGTCTTTCTCTCTAACCAGTGCAGACACCCTCTGGCAAAAACAACAACAACAAACAAAGTAGATGATATTTAATTATGAAGGAGGACAATGATTCCCCACTGAAGGGAACTGGGTACCAAATTATCTGTCATTGAGGCAGGGGGCACTGCCACTATCCTTTCTGAATTGTCATTGTTGATTTTTTAGAGGTTTATGCTTTAGGATACGTGCAGTCACTGGAGAGAGAGACAGAGACAGAAGTAAAGTGAGAAATCACCCCTGGGATGATGGCCATGACACAATCCCTTTTCCTCCATTCTCCTCCCGAGAGTTTGGGCACTCACACATATGTACCCAACATGAGTTTCAAGCCACTGGGTCCAGGACTCGAACTGCTATTAGCCGTGTGGAAGTCCAGCAACATAACTGCTTTACGAACTGCTGCTTCCTGCCACCATCCTTTCACAGTAGAGTAACTCCTTATTTCTCCACCCATGAGACTGCTCAGAGGGATGGTAGAGAAGTTAACAACTAGCTTGTTTTACTCCTCCCCCCCAGCAATATACAAATACAGGGTAAACAGCATCATGGTTTTTCTATAGGCTTTGAGACCCACCAGCTGAAGTTTTGAAATGTACGAGGAAATTGCAAGGCTTTGTCAAACAAGGCCTAATTTATCATCTCAGATGATTTCAGGGCTGAGAAAAAGGGGGCAAAGAAAGCTGGCACACTCATGCAGGAGAGCCATCTCCTCTTCTCACCTGGAATCACTCTGAATAAGTATTCAGATGGCGTAAGACAAAAGGCAACAAAAGTTTACTGCTAAAGAGTCAAAGTTCTTTTGCCCAAAAGACAGTTATTTTCTTTCACCTCAAACAACTTCAGGATATTGCCCCGGGGCCATGGGAGTATTTTGTTATTTTCTGTATGAAATATCATATTCCCTGGTGGACGTGGGGAGATTGTATTACTGTCCACTGATTCCCTCCGTTGATACAACCAGCAGCACAGGTGACCTCAGCATTCAGGGTTGCATCCAAATGCACAGCGTCTCTGCCAGAGGACCACAGAAAAGCACGGGCTGGGGGAGGCCACGAAAGCCATGGCTGTCTCATGAGCTCGGCTGTCCAGGGACAAGTAGGTCATGTGTCCAATTGCTCAAATGCTATTACGGTCCTGAAATACACAGTCGGATATGCCTCTTGGCTTGAGTAGCTGATAAAATCCACAGCATTTGTGCCACTTGCCAGTCAGGGATCAGGAGTCAGCAGGGATGGAAGCAAGGTGATACGTGACTTGTTCTCAACAGAATTCTTCTCTACTATTACATCTAAATCTATTTGTGAGGGCCGGATGGTGGCACAGTGGGAGCACAATGCTCTGTGAGGTTAACCTACAGGAAAGGTTCTGAGTTCACATCTGGAGACCTCCCTGAACACACTAGGTATGCATGCAGCCATGATCCAGGGCTGGGACAGGAGAGAATCACAGTGCCAAGACCCTGTTGAAGGTGCCTATTACTGTCTCTTTTTTCGCTCCCTGTCTCTCTTACTGATAGAAGAAAGAAAGAAACTTTTTAACATATCCTTTTAGAGCCCACTCTGTAAACTGGTGGTTAGAACTTCTGATTCCCAAATAGCCAACTGTATGGATTGAGTCCTGGAACCAGCAACATGAGAAACACACCAGGTGCATGTGTGTGTGTAAACCCAAAATCCTGAAAACAAAGAAGAGACAAAAGAGAAAGATTACACAGCACAGCCACTCTCCAATGGGGCATTGCTTTTTTCTATCCCTCTAGCTCTGTCTCTTTGTCTCTCTCCAGTGAGCATACACACTCTCTAGTCAAAGAAAAAATGTAATAACCCTCTTTCTTTCTTTCCGAGGCACAAAACTTCTAGAGAAGGATAGGATGCTGTGAGAAGAGACTCAGTATCAGGTTTCGCCAGACTGTCTCTCCTCTGGGTTCATTTATTTTTTACTTGGTGCTGCGTTAGGTCTGTGATTTTCCCTGAGATGATGATCTACAAGACTGGCTGTTTGCATGCTCTGGATCTCATTTATTAGGAAGCGAAGTATGTAATGGTGAAAAATAGCTCAATGGATTTCCTCTTCCTCTGGGGTATCTCTGCCACAGCATGGCTCGGTGCACACACAGCCAGTGCCGTGGAAATAAATGGCAGGGAAACAGAGGCCGAGGAAGTGAAGTGTGTGAGAGCCTCCTCCACACCTGCTGGAAGCCGCAGCAGCCCCAGTTCCTCCTCCTGTTTGCATGGGACTTGGAAGCGCAAAGGAGCTGGTGTCACGGAGATGGCGTCTGCACGGACACATGTGAGCACCACGCTCAGTCATTTATTTTCTTGAGTGTGTGTGTGTGTGTGTGTATGTGTGTGTAGACTTGGCTCACAGGGCTACAGGGCTGCTGGTGGCAATGCAGACTTCTCCGCCTCCCAGTCTGCAAGATGCCTTTCTAAAATCACCTTGAGGATGCACCAGGAGAATGGAAAACCCCTGAGAGCTATGGGAAAAGGTTTTAAAGATGTAGTAGGAAGAGAAAACATAGAGTTTGATCTTTTAGAAAATCATCTTTAAAAACACATTAATAATTTATCCTTCTGCATTTCTAGCTATGTAAGAAGCACTGTTCTTCATTGACATGATCCTCAAAACACTTGTCACTCCTATTTTAACATCAACATTCTGAAACACCGAGATAGTTCACTGAATCCTCAAAGTCGCAGATGGGTCCAGAGCAAAACATCTGTACATCTCTGTCTAGAGCTTGTTCTCTGAAGGTAGAAATCTTGACCCTTCCAGATTTACATTATTGCTATTGATCATGTACTTTTACTGTGTGTTTAGCTTCCTACTAGGCACTAGGAAAGAAATAATTTCCAAGAAGAAGCAAGAATGATACAGACAATTAGTTTAGTATGCTGTAGTCTGTAAAGCCAGACGCTAATTTGCAAGTTCCACTACTTGTCAGTGAAATAACCAGAATTTTTGTCCAACCTGTGGCATGCCAATACCCTCTGCTTCCCAGATGTACCTACATGAGAGGAGAGGTGGAGAGACTGACCTGAGAAGACAGGCCATGAAGATACCTCCAGGAATCATTACTTAGTGAGGATCATTAATATTCAAGGATCGTTCCCTGCAAAGAGCCTAGGTTACAGGACCAGCAGCTGGCATTAATGGTTATGTCATTGGACTCCCACATAGCTACCCGGGTTCAAGTTCTGGACCTAGAGGCTTGAAACCCGCACCAGGCATGTGTGCCTAAATGCCCAAAATCCCCAAGAGGAGAATGGAAGAGACGGGATTGTGGCATGGCCATCCCCTCTGGGGGGTGATTTCTAGCTTTCTGTCTCTCTGTCTTTCTCTGTCTCTTCAGCAAGAGCACATACCCTATCACAGCAATCTCACCTGCTCTTAATTTCTAAAAGCCAGTGGAATCCCACAGAATCATGCATTCCACAGCATGTACTATACTTGAGAAAACCAAAACCCCATTAAGTAAAGTGAGTTCTTTTGCGACATGGTATGAACAGTGAAGAAGTTGAGATTAAGGTCTGAATGTTCTTGATGCCTGGCTATTCTTGGCTGTGAGGAGGTTTCACAGTGAATTATTCCACCATCTTTTTAGTTGTCAGGATTGACCCCACTTTTCTGGAAGGTGAGTTGG
This sequence comes from Tupaia tana, assembly GCA_026018925.1. Lineage (NCBI taxonomy): Eukaryota > Metazoa > Chordata > Mammalia > Scandentia > Tupaiidae > Tupaia > Tupaia tana. The sequence continues at coordinate 16,576,293 of JAKSZU010000028.1, read as the reverse complement.
GGACTGGGGCATGGAGGATGATCAACCTTTCTTCTGTACTGCTTATATAAGATCCTCTGAGAAGAAGACAGTCTCTGAAGATTCATTGCTGGTCTAGGCTCGGAAGCAAGCCAGGATTCAGGGAAAGAACTTCTGTGAGTTCAAGGCCTTGGCTAAGTTTGCCTCTACATCTCTTGTAACCTCCTAGCAATGCATCTGACCAAAGAGAAAGATGACAGAAGCCAAATAATGGATGTGCTTCCTACTGAAGAATGCCATGGAAGGTCAGAGCCTTCCCATTCTGCAGCCTTGAGCATCATTACTTACCTACTTGTGCAGCAATTTGATGGCAGGCATGCTATCTGGAAATAACTACTTAGGAAATAATACCAAATAGATTAATCAAGAACAAAATTGCTTCAGGAGTCCTACCTGTCCCTCACTTGCTTTGAAGGAGCTGATGCATCATCTGGCTCCAGAACTGGAGAAAGTGACCAGTTGTCATTGATCAAACCAATTACACCATTTTATCCACAGGGCCACAGAGATGGATCTGCGGACAAATCTCAAGCCCAGGACTATCATTTGAGTTACCAGAGATGTAGGCTCCTTATATGTCACAGACTTTGAACCTGAATGCATACAGCCCAAGGAGCTGTTGGCTATCTTTTCACCTTGAATCAAGAACCAAGGATTAAAGAGCAGTGGAGAAAGTGGGCAGCCTTGCCTAGTACCTGTTTTCAGAGGAAAAGCTTTCAGCTTTTCCCCATTCAATATAATGTTAGCTGTAGGTTTTTCATAGATTGCTTTTATTGTGTTCAGAAATGACCCTTCTATACCAATCTTACTGAGAGTCTTAATCATAAAAGGATGTTGTATTTTATCAAATGCTTTCTCCGCATCAATTGAGATGATCATATGGTTTTTATCTTTCTTTCTGTTAATGTGGTGTATTACATTTATGGTCTTGCGTATATTGAACCACCCTTGCATCCCTGGTATAAAGCCTACCTGATCGTGATGAATGATCTTTGTTATATGTTGTTGGATACGATTTGCGAGTATCTTGTTAAGAATTTTCGCGTCTATATTCATCAGTGATATTGGTCTGTAGTTTTCCTTTTTTGTCATATCTTTATCTGTTTTGGGGATGAGGATGATGGAGGCTTCATAAAATGAATTTGGAAGGTTTCCTTCCTTTTGAATCTTTAGAAATAATTTTAGTAGGATAGGGGTTAACTCTTCCTTAAAAGTTTTGTAGAATTCACAAGTGAAGCCATCTGGGCCTGGGCTTTTCTTTGTTGGGAGGTTATTTATTACTGATTCAATCTCCTGGCTTGTTATGGGTCTATTCAGGTTCTCTATGTCTTCCTGATCCAATCTTGGTAGATTATATGCATCCAGGAATTTGTCCATCTCCTCCAGGTTATCTTGTTTGTTGGCGTAAAGTTGCTCATAGTATCCTCTAATGATATTTTGTATTTCTGCTATGTCTGTGGTAATATTGCCTGTTTCATAGGGAACTCAAGTGCCTTATGCGAAAAAAAATGATGAACCCAATTAAACGATGGGAAAATGAGCTGAACAAAAGTCTCTCTAAGGAAGAGGTACGAACAGCCAAAAAGCATATGAGAAGATGCTCAACATCCCTCATCATAAGGGAGATGCAGATAAAAACTACAATGAGATACCACCTAACCCCTGTCAGAATGGCAAAGATTAAGAATATAAAAAGTGATAAGTGTTGGCGGGGATGTGGTGAAAAGGGAACCCTCCTACACTGTTTGTGGGAATGTAAACTAGTTCAACCACTGTGCAGAACAATATGGAGGTTCCTCAAAGATCTACAAATAGAACTACCATTTGATCCAGCAATCCCACTTCTGGGTATTTACCCAAAAGACAGGAGAACGCTCAGTCAGAAAAGTGCTTGCACATCAATGTTTATTGCAGCATTATTCACAATTGCCAAGACATGGAACCAACCTAAATGTCCACAAACTGATGAATGGATTGGAAAAGTATGGTATATATACTCTATGGAATACTACTCAGCCATAAAAAATAACAAGACCCTGGAATTTGATAGAAAGTGGTCAGATACGGAGGATATATTGCTGAGTGAAGTAAGCCAGGCTATGAAAGAAAGATATTGTATGTATCCACTCAATATATACCGACTATCAGCACTCTATAATAGAGAGCAAAAAATTGGAGGACATAAAAGCAGTGAAGGTACTTAACGAGAATAGGACAGTGTGGAATGGGGGAAGTGAAGAGAATAGAATAGAGAAAGATAACAAGTGAACAATAGAGAGGCACGACATTAGTGAGAAACAGATATGGCTTATTAAATGTTGATGTTGACATGTATAGTATTCTCAACTGGATTTGTCTGGGAAGTATTTCATGATTGGCAAAGTATTAGTACAAGCAAAATGAGAAATAGCAATTGACAGTTTTAAAAAATAATTAAAATAATAATAATAATGATTGGGGAAAACTTAGAAAAGATATTGAATGTTAAAGTGGGGAGATTAATGTCTCTGTACTGACTGACATGCATGGCATTCCCTTTTGAAAAAGCAATGTAATACACTGTAAAGTTATATGTAATTCAATGTAATATAAAGAAGAATGATGATAATAAAAAATTTAAAAAAAAATTAAAATAAATAAATAAAAAAGCAATGTAATACACTGTAAAGTTATATGTAATCCAATGTAACATAAAGATTATGATGATAATAAAAATTTTTAAAAAGTTAGAAAAAAAAAAAAAAGAACCAAAGAACCAAGGATTGAGCAGCAACATGGAAGGCAGACTTTCAGATAGAAAGAACCCACATTCATGCTGAGTCTTGGAGTTATTGCTCATGCAAAATTGTTAATGCCTATAAATCGTTTTTGTGAAACAATATTTTCTCTTTTTTTGAGAGAGAAAGAGAGGTTTTTACTATAGGGCACATGTGCTCACCAGAGAGAAAGAAGAAATCACCCCCCAGGGTGGTTAAGCACATTAACCACCATGCCACCTGCTGGCTCACACTTAATAGTTTTTGATGTATATGTTAGAAATCTACAGGTTGTAAGCAACAGAAAACCCAGTAAATGGATTTTTTAAAGTAAAGGGACTAGAGACCAGCAGATAGTATAATGGTTACATTGCTGGACTCCCATATGACTGACTGTGGCTCGAGTCCGGGACTTGAACTGCAGTCAACTACATGGGAGTCCAGCGACATAGTCATTATGCCAACTACTGGTCCCCCTAACTCTTTTTTTTTTTTTTTTTTTTTTTTTTGAGAGGTTTTTCGCTATAGGGCGCGTGCGCTCGCCGGACAGACAGGGAGAGACAGAGAGACAGAAAGCGAGAAATCACCCCCCGGGGGGATGGTCACGCCGCAATCCCTTCTCCTCCATTCTCCTCTCGGGATCTTGGGCACGCACGCACACGCGCCCGGCGTGAGTTGTAAGCCACCGGGTCCGAGACGCGAACCGCGGTCGATTACGTGGGAGTCCAGCAACATAGCCATTACGCTAACTGCTGGTTCCCTGGTCCCCCTAACTCTTATATTTTTATATAACTTAGTTCAGCTTGATTCCAGGAAAGAAAGAAAAGAAAGAGAAAGGAGACAAAGTGTTTGTTTGTTTGTTTGTTTGTTTTTTAAAAAAAGACCCAAATGGTCTTAACTGCAAAAGCCTTCAGATATGCATGAAAAAGGATGAAAACATGAAATGTTGAAGTTATAGTAGAACATTCTGAAACTGACCTATGGCAGCCATGAGCATTTAAAAATTTACTCATAACCTCAGAGAAGATACAGGAAAGAAAAATAAATAAATAAAACTCTAGGTTTGCAGTCCAGCCCTGGGATTATACCTCAAATTTACTAATCTTGGCAATTGAAAACAAAATGATAGGGTGGAAGTAACCCTTCCCGGTAATTACTGTAAGTGTGGGACAGAAGAAAACCTCCATGCCAGCTTTCTAGGAATTCATTCTCGGCCAGAGCAGCTAGAGCTAAATGGTGGCTGTTCACTTGACGCTGCTGAGTGAGTGGCAGGCACAGAGCAGACCATGTTAGGAAACGTACAGGACATGGTCATGTGTCTGATCCATGGAAACATTTCCCTCCTCCTTCAGCCATTTCCGAAAGTGCCCTTGAGTTTTGCAATGGACAGTGTAGTGTTTGGGAAGGTTTGGGGGCCTTGGTTTCAAGCAGACTGTGATGTTTGTCCGTACTAGGCCACTTACTAGCTCTGTGACCTTGGGAGAGCCCCTCACACACCCCAGCCTCACTTTCCTAACATGTACATTGACAGAGACATCAACTATCGTCCCACAGACTTGATGGGAGAGTAAATAAGTGATGTTATGTTGCTTTTTCATCTATCCATGACAATAAAGGTGGGTATCATCATTTTGGGAAGGTTTCCATTCAAAATTAGGTGAGTTAGCCGTTTATAAACTTGAGGCTAAATAGAAAAAAAGATGGCCAAAGGTTAAACCAATACATTAACCAAACAATACTACTTCTGGGAAATATATAAAATAAACAGGTTGCCCACAACCTTTCTCTGCCTAGTCATTTGAAGAATATTCAGGAAGCATTAGAATGTAATTTAGTTTAGATATATTGCTGTGGTATTAGGACAGGAAGGGATTTACTATTTCTTACTTCATACCTTCTTATGCTGGGTCTACACTGGACGTAATACAACTTTTTTTTCAGTTCTCTCCAACAACCCTAAGAAGCAAACATAGAAGCCAGCAGGCAGCATGGTAGCTAAGGCACTGGACTCTGACATGGCTGGCCACAGTTTGAGTCCTGCACCCAGAGGCTTGAAAATAATGCTGTGTGTCTGTACACACACATGCCCAAAATCCCAGAAGGAGAATGCAGGAAATGGGATTATTGGCATGGCCTTCCCCCTCTGGGGAGAGGGGTGGATTTCTCTCTTCCCTTCTCTCTGTCTCTCTCGGTCATCTCCCTCCATTGAGTGCATGTGCCCTATGGCAAACACCTAAAATAAATAAATAAATAAAAAACAAATGTAATTTTTGCAACTGCACAGATAAAGAAATCAACACTTTGATAAATTAAGTAACTTGACAAAATTTGCAAACCTTTTCATTCTAGAAAATAAGATTCATATAGGGATCATTTTCAGTTTGACTTTAAAATTTCCATCTATATTATAATTATTCCTTTGGGAGTCAGACTCTGAACACTTTCTAGTGTTCAAGTAGCCTACTCGGGCTACCCTAACAAAAATTGCATGGACTGATGACATAAAGAGCAGGAATTTATTGTCTCTCCTTTGTGGAATTTAGAAAGTCCACATTCAAGACACTTACCAATAGATGCCAACCAATTCAGTTTCTAGTGAGGCCATCTTCCTGGCCTATACATGGTTGGCTTTTCACTATGTCCTCACGTGGTAGGGAGAAAGCAAGTTATCTGATGTTTCTTCTTATAAGGACACTAATCCTATCATCTCAGGGCACCCTTAGGACTTCTTTTGCATTCCTTAATCATTTCCTTATAGGTTCTATCTCCATATGCAATGATATTGAGGATTAGTGCTTCAACATGTGAATTTGGGAGACACAATTCAGTCTATAGCAAGTATTTTACATGAATTTCTACTTGTTCTGGGCTTGGTACTCTTTTCCTACCTCAGATATTTCTGATCCCCTTCCCAATTCAGAGAGTTTCTGAAGATACTTCCTCCCTATCATCTCTCACATTATTATATCTCCTTTGATCTAACCTTTATCACCTCTCTTCTTGAGGACTGAAAAACATATGAAAGGTTTCCACCTGGCAGGTTTCATCCCCTCAAATGCACCCATCAGACTGCCACAGCACAGACAACCCAGCTCAAACCTTTGTCTTCGGACCATTCACTTGCTTAATAAATAAAACCCAAACCCACTGACAGGCATCCACTGCCTTGTACAGTCAGGTCCCAGGCTACCTTAGCAAGTGCATCTCTTTTTTTCTAAAACTGTTTTCATTAATTGAACTTGCACCGGTGCTTGCAAGTCACAGTTTTACTTATTCACTTACTCATTTATTGAAAAGTATTGAGTGTTAGTAAAATGTGTGCTATTCTTTGATCATTCAGTAGTGAATAATGCAGACACCAACTTTACCACAGGGAACATGTTTGACCAGGGAGACAGTCATTAAGTGAACTCATAGGAATTTCTTCCATGAATATAAAGAACAACCATTCTCCAAGTCCCAGTGGAAGGCATACCTCCATTAAAGTTGTTACAAAATAAAATATTTAGAAAAAATATATATGAGATAAAGATCTTCTTCCCAGAACACATAACACTAAACAATAAGGAAATAAAAATCCCCAATTTAAAAGTAAATAGTTGAATAGACAGTTCACCAAAAAATACAAATAGGTGGCAAATGCACCTATGGAAGGATCCCTCCAAATTAACCAGTAGTAGGAAAATAAAAATTAAAACCACTGCCATACACATAACAAAGAGTTAAAATGAAAGACATCACAAAATGTTGCTAAGGTTGAGAAGTAACAGGAATGTTCAAACGCTGCTGTTGGAAATACAAGATGGTATAACCACTTCATAAAACAGTTTGTTGGTTTCTCACAGAGTTAAACATATGCCTGCCTGATGAATTATTTATCTCAGTCATGGGTATTTATTTACACGTTGGATCCAAACAATTAATACCTAAAACCATAGGGATAAAAACTCAAAAGCAGTATGCTAAGTGAACAAACACTAGAAACAAAGACTACTAGGTATGATTCCACTTATTTGAAATTTTGAAAAAGGCATAACTGTCTTGATAAAAAGCTGTTGACGCAAGCCAGAAGATAGAAGATTCTGATGCTAAGAGGCCCATGGAAACAGTTTGGAGCGCTAGCAGGTCCTACATCACGTTAGTGATGGTGTATACAACTATATACCAAGATTTATCACGTTTTCTTCATGTTCTTCATCAAATTTGTAATGAGTAAAGCCCCCGTCTTCCCCCCCCTTTTTATTTTAAGATTATAGCTATATAGGGTGCATGTGCTTGCCAGACAGAGAGAGAAAGAGGGAAACTGAGAAACTACTTCCCAGGAAGGATGGCCATACCACAGTCCCCTCTCTACCATTCTCCTCTCAGGATTTTGGGCACACATGGACATGTACCCTGTGTATTTTTTAGAACCACAATGTTCAGGACTCAAATGGCAGTCACCTATGTGGGATCCAGCATCTTCACCACCATGTCACCTTCTGGCCTGTAAAGCCCATTTTAGAGAAGTTACATGAAGAAGGTAGAATTTGGACACACACTTAATATCCTACCAAAGTAAGAAAAAATTATATATATATAAAATTATATACATATATATAATTACATGTTATATATAAAATTACATGTGTATATATATATGTATGTGCGTATATATATATGTAAAATATATATATAATTTTTACTAAATTTCTATGTAAAATATATATATAATTTTTGCTAAATTTCACCTACCTTCCCCATTCTCCAGATGATTGATCCATGGTTATCTCTCTTTACTAGCACCTATCTCACTTTCTTTGAAATCATGAGTATATTTTCCTTTATGTCTAAAAGTTAATGAGCACCAGTCTAGAAGAAGGGTCCTAGTGTCATTTCCAGGCCCAGAGCATTAATATAGACTTTCTTTTTTTTTTTTTTTTTGGAGAGGTTTTTTTTTTTTTTTTTTTTTTTTTTTTTTTTTTTTTTTTTTTGCTACAGGGTGCATGTGCTTGCCAGACAGACAAAGAGAGACAGAGAGACAGAAAGCAAGAAATTACCCCCCAGGGGGGATGGCCACACCTCAATCCCTTCTCCTCCATTCTCCTCTCGGGATCTTGGGCACACACACACACACACGCACGCGCGCCCGGCGTGAGTTTTAAGTCACCGGGTCCGGGACACGAACCACGGTCGGCTACATGGGAGTCCAGCAACATAGCCATGACGCTAACTGCTGGTCCCCAATACAGACTTTTGTACAGAACAGGATGTAATTAGTTCCTGATACATTAAAATTGCCTATGCTCTGCAACATCACCTTTCACTTTGAAAACAAACCTAACTCTTTGGTGAGCACCATAGCAAAATTTTAAAATGATAATAATAACAAATAAAATTGAATAAATACTTATTTTAAAAAATAAGTTATTATAGAAACTGATTTATTTAATAAGGACATCTTATGGATAGAACTGTCTTATTCGTTATCCATTCTGAGAGCTTAGCATGACATATAGTAGACACCTTAAAATTTTTCTTAAGTAAATCAATCGTTGAATGATAACTATGAAAACTGACATAACCTATCAATGAGAAACATAAAACCCAATGATCCCTAATCAATGATGAGCTTTACTTTCCCTGGTTTTATACACTGATATTTATTCATTTGTATGTTATCTGTATGGGATAGAAATTCCAATGGTGCAAAGAGATATTTCAGCAAGAAAGCACAGGTAAAAGGAGTATGAAAGCAATTATTTACTTTGATGAGGATATAGAAATTTAATTTAGTTAAACTCAGAAAAGCTCTCTGTAGCTCTATTTGATTTTAATAGTAGAATCACATTTCAGTTCTTCTCTTCAACATCTTCTGGGATAGGCCAAAACTTATGTTAATCCTAATTTTATGGCTAATACTTACAGAGCATTTACCATGAGCCCAGCGCTGTACCAAGGGTTCAACCTTTACCTTATTAAGTGGTAAAGGTAACTGGACTTCTCTTTCCTCTCTACTTCCTTTTCTCAGAATAATAAAATGTTCTCTAAGAGTGAAATCAAAACAGTGATTTGCCCTCAGGGTAGCCATATTAAACTTATAAGAAATTTTCATTGTAGGTGAAGTATTAATGATCTCTAGAACTCTTTCATCATCGTCGCAAATCCTTCAATCATACCTTAAGCCATATGCCAGATTTTAGTATTTTCTGTGGTTCAACGAAGCCATCTACTTTTCTGTGTTCTTTTTTCTTTTTAATTTTTTAAGAAAGACTTTTGCTATAGGGCATGCACACTCACCGGAAAGACAGAGACAGAAAGACAGTAAGAATTCACTCTCCTGGGAGTGGGGTGGGGGAGTGGGGAGATGGCCACGCTAACAATCCTGTCTCCTCCATTCTCTTGGGATTTGGGGCATGCATGCACATGAGCCTGGTATGAGTTTTAAGTGCTAAGTCCAGGACTTGAACTGTCATATACTACATGGGAGTCAAGCAATGTAACTGTTTGGCCATCTTCTGGTCCCCACTTTTCTATGTTCTAAATCTGAGTGATGCACGACTCAGGAAGTGCCAGTCAAATCCTACATTAGGTGCACGGTGCAGCATGAAGTTATACCATGTTCTACCTGGACAATGTTAAACATGGCAGCCCTGGGCAATAGATCAAGATTCTTGGCCGTGTTTTCTTTTTAAATCTGCAGGAAATTATGACTCCAGTTTCTCATCTGGTAATTTAATAACAATGATACATAAACATTAATGAGTGAATATCTATTAGGTCATTGGAAAAGTCATGACACATTTTTGCATAGAAAAATGCATCATGACTTTTTCAGTGACCCAGTAGTTCCAGGTACTTTGTTTGCATTATCTTATTTAATACTTAGTATTCTGATTTTACAGGAAACCAATACATACAGAAAGTAAATAACCATCTGGGGATTGTTATCAAAGCCTAGGATAGAACTTAACCATTTTGTTCCAAGTCCCAATATACCTATTCCAAATAGTAATCTGGCATTAATTAATAGCTTTTTATGGGCCAGCAGGTGGCAAAGTGGTTATGTCGCTGGACTCCCACATGGCCAACTGCAGTTGTCCTGGACCAAGGTACTTGAAAATCATGCTGGGTGCTTGTGCATGCATGCCTAAGATCCAGGGAGAGAATGGAGGAGAAGGAATTGCTGTGTGCCCATCCCCTCTTGGGGGGGGGGGGGGAGTGATTTCTCACTTTTCCTCTCATTGTCTCTGTCTCTCTCTGGTGAGTACACACACCCTAAGGCAAAAATCTCTTTTTAAAAATAGCTTTTTATAATTATTGCTCCTGACGTTCCTTTCTCTTTATGCATTTTCTTGGATTGCTAGAGTCATTTACTTGGGCTGCATTAGAGGGACTGTTAAGTGCAGCCTCCTTTCTTTGTGCTGGACTCTAAAGGAAAAAGAATCTCACCCCCTAGTGAGTGATGATGATGAGGCTTCCAGGACATGAGAGGCTGTTGTGCTAGGAGAGGTCACTAAGAGACAAACCCAATAAAGCACAAGGAGGAAGTTTGGTGCCTGTGAACCAAGGCCTCAGCAATGGTGCACAGTCCTCAGGCCCAGCAAGGACTTTGCACAGCTTAAAAAGACTCACCTTGGGAACCAGCAGTTAGCGTAATGGCTATGTCGCTGGACTCCCACATAGTCGACTGCAGTTCGCGTCTCGGACCCAGTGATTTACAACTCACGCCGGGCACGTGTGCGTGCGTGCCCAAGATCCAGATAGGAGAATGGAGGAGAAGGGATTAAGGCGTGACCATCCCCCCTGGGGGGTGATTTCTCGCTTTCTGTCTCTATGTCTCTCTCTGTCTGGCAAGCGCACGCGCCCTATATCGAAAAACCTCTCAAAAAAAAAAAGACTCACCTTTAGCCACTTGGAAAAATTTCTCTACGTGGCTTCTCCTTGACAGAACTCCCAGTCTTTGTCACAATTTGCATCTCTTATTTACTTTGCAAATATTTCAACTAAAATGATAAATATGACTAAGATAAATAAAATTTCTCTCTACTCTTGAAGGCATTTGTCTAAGTCAGGTGTCCTTTTGCCCACTTAATGCTAAATTTAGCTGGTAAGTCAATTCATGTTACACTTATAAGGACTGGACCCATCGCTTCTAGGGTATTTTTGTTGTTAGTGTTCTCTAACTCTAGAGTTCAAGGATGTGGACATTGTCAAAATACTTGACCTAGAAAAATAGTCAAGGCAAAACTCTCTCCTGCTGGTTGGATTGTGGTGATAAATTACACCAAACATTTTATTTTGCTTCTAGGACTTGATGTTTCAGGTAGAAACTGTATTCCTTCCTCCTGGCATTTGGAATTAAAAAGATGATACAGCTCAAAGCATTAGCACTTCTTAAATATGTCTTCTAAACTATATAATCAAAGGCATGGAAGTATTTTTCTATACCAAACAAATTAAAGTTAAGCAGAGCTGTACAGTAACTAGAATTACAACTTGGAAATGCAGCAATGTAACTTAGAAATGTTGTCCTACCCAATGATGTCCTCTCCATGCTTTCTAAAATTATATCTAGGGTTTCTCAAATGCTAAACCTAACTCTGTAAGAATACCTGAATCAACATACTACTGTTCTAAATGTCTACTATTGGCACATAGATCATGGCTTTTTACTGTAGGATCAGGGACTTAAATTAGCTATCCAAGAGCCATATCCTCCCCATATCTCAAACCCAGATTATAAGTATATTAAGATTTTTCTAACACAGGATATACATTTTTAATACCTAGTTTTTCTTTTTTTAAAAGAATTATTTATTTAATTTTATTCATTCATTTTATTTTGACCAGAGAGAGAGAGAGGGAAAGTGAGAAAACAAGCCACCAGGTCCGGGACTCGAACCATGGTCAGCCATGTGGGAGTGTCCAGTGCCTTAACCATCACGCCACCTGCTGGTCTCCCCCTAATAGTTTTTCTTTTTAAAGCAAAATAGAGACCCTGGCCATACTCCAATAGCATTCTTACATTCTATGTTTATTTATTCAACAAATATTTCTTGAGCATGTACTGTGTTCCAGGAACTATCTTCTAGGTCCTAGGTATAAACCAGAAGGAGGAAATAATTGCAAGCAAAAATCCCCTGTCCTTATAGTGGATATTGATTTGGAGAACATCAGCTTTCCATGTAGATGGAATACATTTTTTTTTCTGTTTCATTATAGTCTTTAATCCTCCTGCTTTCTTAAGAGTTTTCTCAATAATTTTTTATCTTTCTACACTCCTACCTCCCAGTATTTAAGTTTTTAAGGTCCCATATAAGGAGACCTGTGTACTATAAATTTCCCCATTTGAAGATCCCAGGCATATAGGGACAGACAGCCTGGTATGGAAGGACATAGATCTTGGAGCTGTATAGTAAGAATACAAAACTTGTCTCTGCTTCTTATATACTTTATACTCTTCGGAAAATTGCTTAATGTCAGTTCTTCAATTTCCTCATTTGTAATATGGGAATTATAATGATCTCTACCTTGAAAGGATTAAGAGGGCCCATTCTTCAATGTGTATAGGAAAGGGCCTGACACACAGAGAGAGTTTGTGAAATACAGACTTTCCAGATTATGGAGGGGGCTGGGTGCTGGCACACTGGTGAAATATAATGCTCTACGTTGCTGACCCACAGTAGAAGGTTCCAAGTTTGCATTTGAAGTCCTCCTTGAGTACACCAGACAGTGTGTGGCCATGATTCAGGCTGGTGGAGGCTGCAGATGGATCATAGCATCAAGACCTTCTTGGGGCTGATGTCTCTTTGTCTCTCTCACTCATTGAAGAAATCAACTTAAAAAAAAAAAAAAAAAAAAAAAAACCTAGAGACCAGCAGATGGCATAATGATTATATCGTTGGATTCCCATTTAGTCTATCTACCACTGTTCGAGTCCCAGACCTGGTAGCTTAAAACTCATACCAGGTGCAAGTGCATGCATGCCCAAAGTCCCAGGAAGAGAATGAAGGAGAAGGGATTGCTGTATGACCATCCCCTGGGGAGTGATTTCTTGTTTTCTGTCTCTGTCTCTCCAGCAATCACATGCGCCCTATAGGAAAAATCTCTCTCTGAAAAATAAAAAAATTAAAAAAAAATTACATAGAATCCCTTGTACCTTTTTCCAGGAAAGGTCAAGGGAAACAGAAACAGGATACAAAACCGTGCTTTTTATTGAGAATTATTAACTGAACATGTAACCTTTCTCAGAAACCTAAGATACATGCTCTGATTTAAATATTTCATCATTATGAAACATCCCAGAATGCTTTTAAATGTCTTTTAAACACATAGTGCATGATCTTCTCACCAATAAATCCGTAATATTTGGGAACTATTCTTTACAATTAGCTGGAGAATTGTGTCATTATTTATGAACTTATTAGCCGTTTTCATGACCCACTTTTCACTCAGGACTTAAATGCAGTATTAACTTGCAAATACACTCTGATGCATACCAGGAGGCAAATTTATACTGAAAGAGGCCATTTCCTTCAACAGAAAACAAAACAGCACAAAATGGAAAGCCATCCTTCTCTTAAATACACCCCTTCCTCTCCATTTCTTCCATAGTCCAAATTCTCACCCTTTCAGATTCAACCTAATAAAAAGCATTTGTCACGTCTGACACTCTGCTACTTCTCTTAAACTGCATGGAGATCTTTGGATGTAGTTTATTATTATGATGATTACTTTAGGTTTTTGCTACAGGGCACATGTGGTCGCCAGAGAAGAGAGAGACAGAGAGAGGGTGAGTGAGAAATCACCCCCAAGGGGAATGCCACACTGCATGCAGTCCCTTCTCCTCCATTATTCTCTCAGGATTTTAGTTACACACGCACACGTACCTAGTGTGTGGTCTGGGATTTGAACCTTAGTCATGTGGGAGTCCAGTGCCTTAACTGCCATGCCACCTGCTGGCCACAAAGATACAGTTGTTATTATGTTTCCGTTTTAAGAAGACTGAAACCCAAGGCAGTGATGTGACTCACTCAAGTTCACACAGCACCTATCAATAGTATTTGGCACTGGCTTTCCCCTATTCACCACTTGTCTCATGCCCTGAATTTTTTTCTTTCTGTTTTTTTTGTTGTTGTTGTTATTGTTTTTTTGTTTGTTTGTTTTAATTTTTTACCAGAAGGTATGTGAGCTCGCAAGAGAAGGCAAGAGAGAGACAGTGAGAGGGAAAGTGAGAAATCATTTCCTTCTCTCCAGGAAGGATAGCCATGCCACAGTCCCTTTTCCGCCATTCTCCTCTTAGGATCCTGGGTGCACACACATGCACCCAGCATGATTTTCAAGCAGCCGGGTCTGGGACTTGAACCATGGCTGGCCTTGTGTGAGTCCAATGCCTTAACCATACCACCCCCTGCTGGTCCTTTATGTACTGAAATTTAAGCCTGTTTCTTTGCCCTTCGAACTTTCCTATTAGCCTCAGTCTTGCTTGCTTGGTACTACTTCACATATTTTATGTCTTATGATCATATATCGAAATGTCCTGTGCCAACCTTTGTCCATCATAGAATTCACAGTCATGCTCCATCGTCTCAGTCATTCTAACAGTTACAGCAAAATCCACCTGCTAGTCTGTCGGCTGTCATTTGACTATACAAGAGCAGCCCTTTTGTCTCTGGAATATGGTTGGTAGATGGTGACAGATTTAAAAACTCTGTCACAGAAGAAACTCATAAAAGACATATCATATGGTAAACTTTTTAACCTAAAGCATACAAAAATGGGTGTCTAGTTTGTCAATCTTTTGATAAAGAGCCAAGGCCTTCTCACAGTGTAGGGGCCTGCTGAACAGAGTTCTGCATCGTCATTCTGCATAAATCCCACCCATTAAGCACCATCATGATTTTCAGTTTCTACAAAGTAGAGCAAGAACTTAAAGACTTGCAGAGCAATCTCAGAAGAGAATCCATCTAAATTTTAATGATCTTTCCCAATCTTATACATTTGTCTAACTTACACCTAATTTAACAGCAATTACTTTTTAGCAAATCGCCTTCATCAAATCTTTCCAAAGCATTCAACTCGGTTTCCGTAGACACAACATCTTGCTTTCTTCTGACACTAATATTTCACCAGTTTACATGATGTTTAATGAAACTAAGCAATTACAGTAACAGATGCAACTGGTTTAAATAGAAATGGGGACAAATACACCTGGTTCTTGGAAAGCATCCAGCTCAGTAGAGACAAGCAGAAGCCCAAAGATATCCTAGTGAGCAGCCCACTGTGCGGTGGGAGAACTCTGGACACCATGGAAATCAGAAGGATTGGAGAGTGAAGTTTAGTACGACGTGTCTGCTCATAAAGATAGAGGCTGGTGGCTGAACGCAGGTGGCTGTGAAAAGATTTATCAGTTTCTGTCATAGAATCAGAAAATATCAGGATGGAAAACAGCCTTCAAACACTTTATGTAATTCAGATTTTCATTAGTGGTTTTCTTGGCACATTCCATGGCAATATCTTTTTTCAGCTTCTTTAAGCGGAGTCTTAGAGACAGTGCACTCGCTAACAGAACAGCCTCTTTTATAGCAGGACAGTTGTAGTAGTCGAAATGTTATCTTGAATAATGAGTCCAGATTTTTCCCTTTGTCATATTTCTCATTTAACATCCTTGTGTTCGTTAAGTATTCCTTAAATGGAGTGACTGCCAGGCTCCTTTCTCCTCTGGACGCATTCTAGTTTGGGGTTATTAATTTCCTATTTAAAGTAACTTGCCCAGAAATGAAATCATTTGGTTCAAGACTAATTAACAAGGGCAAAAGGCAGAAGATTCTTAGAACACTCTCCTTGTATTCTGGGCTTTCTTACTGCAGTCACTTACCTTTTCAAAATAATCACATAAGACCTTTTGTTCCTAGTTAACATACTATGGCCAGCTCAAATTTCCAGGTCCATTCTTCTGATAAGGTCAGATAAAAAACTTAGTTTTGGTTTGGTGGCATGAACTTTGGCATGAGTAATTTCATTCTGTGGTTCTATTGGGCCGAGTTCAGGAGCTCATTTCAAAGCAATTGCCCTCAGTAAATTTTCTTTAACATTACTATTTAACATGCCCATTTCCCATCTAAGTAAACTGCAGCAAAGAGCATTTCAGTCCATTATTCAGGGCCGTTTGTATAGTAATTGTTTCATTTGAAATGACTCTTAATCACTAGACTATATCATATCTTGATGTATCCATCTTCTTAAACAAGCCTTTACAAATTACGGAATGAACATCTATCATGTACCTTCAATTTCTTTCTTTATCTGTCCTGTAGGCTATGTGCGCTCACCGGAGAGGTAGAGACAGTAAGTGAGAAAGCACCCTCCAGGGGAAATGGTCATGCCACAATTTTGTCTCTACTATTTTGGGCATGCACTCATATGCACCCAGCATGTTTTTCAAACTGCTAGGTCTAGAACTCAGACCATACAGTCTGCCATGTGAGAACCAGCTTCCTTAACCCCATTCCAGTGACTGGTCCTACCTGCAATTTCCTGAGTCAAGAACCTGATAAACATTTTCCATACATACCTTTATGCCCATCCTATCTCTATTCTCTATTGGTCTTTCTGGGGTAAGATCATGCAATGTGAGCTCCATGTATGAGACACTCTTGTGTCTCAATTGGTGTGGGTGGGAGGGGGAGCAGGATTCATAGAGTACACAAGGTGATGTGCTCTGGGGTCAGAAAGAAGTGGGTTCTCTTCCTTCCTCCCCCTTCTAGCTGTGTGAACGCACATCCTTACTTTGCTGACTACAGCTTCTTTGTTTTGGAGAATACAGAAAATTGTACCAAGCTGATAAGGCTTTTAAAGATCACATGCAATCACATTGGTAAAACTCTTAGCTAAAAGTGGGCACTTCCTTCTTCTCCTTTTTGGGGGGGGGGGGGGTGATTTCTCACTTTCTGTCTCTCTGTCTCAATCTGAATGCTCATAAAGATCCAAGAAGTATTTTGGTTAAAAAGATATGAACTGTAGGCAACCAGCAGTTAGCGTAATGGCTATGTCGCTGGACTCCCACGTAGTCGACCGCGGTTCAAGTCCCGGACCCGGTGGCTTAAAACTCACACCGGGTGCATGTGCGTGCGTGCCCAAGATCCCGAGAGGAGAATGGAGGAGAAGGGATTGCGGCATGACCATCCCCTCTGGGTGGGGGGGTGATTTCTCGCTTTCTGTCTCTATGTCTCTGTCTGTCTGGTGAGCACACGCGCCCTATAGTGAAAAAAAACCTCTCCAAAAAAAAAAAGAAGATATGAACTGTGACAAGGTGACCCTGCAGGGAGCTCTCCAGAGGAAAGAGAAGGTCCTACATCCCCTGGCCACTGCTCTTCAGCGCAGAATCAGGCTGCGCCATTGGCTGGCCCTGGGCAGTATAGGCTAGAACATCTTCTGAAGTCGGCCTGCTAGTGAGCAGGACAGAAAAGAACACGTGCGTAGGACTCAGAGGAATAATTAATCATCTTGGCAATTACTTCGGTCTCAAATCAGCTTCCTACAGAGCTCCTTGATACCACCTCTTTTAATTTCCTGGGACCAGCAGTTCCACTTCCCTTTCTTAGGCGGCCACCAACCAGGGAAGCAAATTAAGGATCTCTTCCTATAGTCCATGTGAGCAGATTTTATTCAAAGAAAATGACAATGTTAATAGGTAACTGATTTTTCACTAATGACAGAAGACTCCTACCAAGAAGCTGGTTTGTGTCTAATAATGGAATTTGATTAAAAAAAATATGTGTGGGTATTCCTCTATTAGAGATTCTAGTGATGGATTTCTGTTCTTTTCCTTTCATATAATAGTTGGATACAAACATAAAAACCAACTAACATCTTCTGTTTATACAAATATTTCCTTTACATATCATGGAAGACCCTTGAAACTTATAATTTTCTGGGGATTGAGAAAAAGAAGTATTAGGAATTTGCATACAACCTTATAATTTTGAATCTGGTCATCCCTCCCATAGGCCACATACTCTGAATCCAAAAAGAGACAGTGGTGAGAGTCTTAGTTTCTCTGAGGGAACCACATTGCTCCTGTCATGACTGCTCACTTTCCAGGTGGTTTATGTGACTCTATTGTGTACTTGAGGGTAGAGTTGGCTTCTTCTGTTTATACTCATAACCTTATTTCTTAGACACTGCTTAGTAGTCACATTTTACCTCCTTTTGTCCTTCCAGACTACTCAAGTCAGCTCTAGCTTCATCTTTGTTTTGTTTTGTTTTGTTTTGTTTTTGGCGGGGGGGGGGGGGGGGGGGGGGAGGGGGGGCGGGATGGGGGGTGGGGGTGGGGCTTTTGCCATGGAAGGTTGTACTCACTAGCGACAGAGAAACAGAAAGTGAAAAATCACCCCTTAGGGTGGATGGCCATGCTGTAATCACGTCTCCTCCATTTTCCTCTTAAATTTTGGAAAATCACTCACCTGCATGATTTTCAAGCCACCAAGTCTGAAGTTCCAACCACAGTCAACCATCTGAGAGTTCATGCCTTTACCTCCATACCACCTATTGGTCCCTAGCCTCCATCTTTTAATCTTTTTTTTTTTTTTTTTAAGAGATGTTTCCTATAGGATGTGTGCACTCGCCAGAAAGACAGAGAGAGACAGAGACAGAAAGAAAGAAATCACCCCACGGGGGGATGGCCATGCTGCAATCCCTTCTCTTCCATTCTTCTCTCGGGATCTTGGGCATGCACACACGCACCTGGTGTGAGTTTAAGCCACAGGGTCCGGGACCTGAACCGTGGTCGACTACATGAGAGTCCAGCGACATAGCCAATATGCCAACTGCTGGTCCCTTCATCTTTTAATCTTGACATTTGACTTCAGTTGGGGTATATTCTTCTCCTTCCTGGAGTACCTATATCTATATACTATTATTTGCTTGCTTTGTTTGTTTTTGCATATTTATTAGTATTATTGCTATTGTTTCCCTTATACTGATTAACTAACAAACTGTATGAAAGATTCTTTATCCTGTGCTTTTACAAAAAGTACTCAAAAGTTTATTGAAATGTGAATTATGAAAAAACTATTAATGCATTTCAAAAATATTTGCATCAAAATAAACTCATACTTTAATTTTGTCTATCTGCACACTTTTTGGAGTCCCCTCATATGTTTATGTTGCTCTAACTTTAGTATTTTTTTTTTCACTTACATGATAGTAGCAGGAAGAAAAAGTGATAGGTCTTTAGATTCACATCAGCAAACTTTACCCTTTAGTGTTGCCTCAAAGTCAATAAAGTTTTCCAAATTGCATCTTGGAAAGTTGACAAGAGCTTCCCTACTTTGGCAGAATGCAGAAAAATATTAGTATATTACCCTCTGCTAAGGTCGTCTGCACAGAACTGAGTGAATAGCAACCCCAGGTAGGCTTATTTGTGTTGTTTTCATACCAGGTATTGTGGCCTATGTGTTTTAGCACTCAACAAGATTTCGATTATAATCTTGTCTTACTTTTATGAACAAAGCCAACCTATGTCTAAATAAGCATGGCCTTGGGACCAGCAGATGGTGTTAGTGCTTACATTACTGGACTCCCTCATGGCCAACCGTGGTTCAAGTCCTGGACCTTGTGGCTTCAAACTCACGTTGGGTGCATTTGCATACATGTCCAAAGTCCTGAGAGGAGAAGGGATTGCAGCATTGGCATCCCCCCTGGGGAGTGATTTCTCACTTTCTGTCTTTCTGTCTCTGTTTCTTCAGCAAGCACATGTCCTATAACAAAAATTTCTCTTAAAAAAAAATAAAAAGAGGAGAAAAAAAGAATAGCTTCATGTAATAGGTGAGGTAGAAAGAATGACTGACTTGGGACCAGCATATGGTGTAATGGTTACTTCACCAGACTCCAGCATAGTTGACCATGGTTCAAGTCTCAGGCCTGGTGGTTTAAAACTCATGCCAGGCATGTGTGCATGTGTGCATGTGTGCCCAAAATCCCGAAAGGAGAATGGAGGAGAAGGGATTGTGGTGTGGCCATACACCCTGAGGGGTAATTTCTTGCTTTCTGTCTCTCTGTCTCAGTCTGTCTCTCAGGTGAGCACACATACCATAAAACAAAAATCTCTCAAAAAAAAAAAAAAAAAAAAAATAGGAGGAAGTGACTGACCTAAAACTAGAAATCCTGAGTTCAAACCATGGTACTGTAATAGTAAGTGAGAAACTTGCCCATCTGGACTTTGATGTTGATGTCATGTATATAATGAGAGAGCTCGAGTTCTCACAAGGTAGATTCAGGATTCTACTCTTTTTTGAGGTCACTTAACCGGGGATTAGCAGTGCCTGCCTAAAACACTGGTGTGCTCATGCCTGGTACTTACCCTTGCTCTTCCAAACCACTTTTCCATATCAAGGTGGAGTCTACTAGCATCACTTGAGGAGGTGCTGCAGGTATTCAAGGATTAAAGGTATCAGAGGATGTAAGAGAAGAGAAGATGGTGGGAAGGAATCCAGACAGGGATCTGGGCTGCAGACAGTAACTGTGAGACAAGGTTATAAATGCCACATACGGCATTGTGAGAGCGCAGAGTAAGGAAAAGAAACCACCTCAGAGTGAGAGAGAGATAGAAGGAGAGGGTCAAAAAGTTCACGGAAAAATGAAGTTAAAGAACAATATCATTGTCATCCTAAGGAAAAACAAAAAAAGTAATCTATGCCTGGGTTTCTCCTACTACTTATTTTCTATGAACTTTTTGAAGACCCCCCCTCATAGTTGATCAGGATGTTTCTAGGAAGAAGAGAATGTGTGAGTTGAAATAAAATAACGAAATAATGGATACAAGCACAAACAACATTTACAAATTTTTTATTTTATTTTATTCTTTAGTTCACATGAAGGGCAAAAGTTACCTGTGATGGAAGGCAATACTATAGACTTATGCATATTAAGAAAAATTTAAAAAACCTCTCTTTTTTCCTACCCTCTTACATAGTCTATATTTACAGTAATAAATACAAATAATTCATATTCCTAAAATGGTCCTGAGAATAGTGAGATTCTCAGTCATCAAACAAAGGATCAGTCCTGTTCAGTTTATCACAGTTGATCAGGCAGGAAGTGGATTTACCCATTTAAGAAAATATTTTTATGCTAATGGCCATAGAAACACAAAGAATAATTTTCTTGATAGTCAATCAACAATAATGACAAATCCCAACTTACGTAAAGAGCTCCATTTTCTAAACATTCTAGTTAATTGATATTTTCTTGATATATATAAAGTGTCTTAGTCAGTTTGGTTTGTTGTAACAAAAATGGTATAAACTGGGTTGCTCAAACAACAGAAATGTATTTCTCACCTTTCTGGAAGCTGAGAAGTCCAAGATCAAGTTGTCAGCTGATCTTGTGGTGAGGGGCCCCTTCCTGCTTTGCAGATCTTCCAATTGTAGCCTCACATAGTTAAAAGCAGAGAGAGAGTTCTCTGGGTTTCCTTTTATAATGGCACTCCAACTCCCACAGGAGGGAGAGATGGAGGAAAAGACAGGATGTGGCCATCCCCATAGAGGGTGCTTGCTCGTTCTCTCTCTCTCTCTCATTCTCTCTCTCTCTCTCTCTCTCTCTCTCTCCTGTGAGCACATTCACTTTCTAGCAAAAGAAAAAAAAATTTAAAGGTAGATAATAGCATTAATCCCATTTATCCTGGCTCCACCCTCAGGAAGTAATTTATTCCCAAAGCCCCCATCTCCTAATACCATCACATGAGGAGTTAGCATTTCAGTGTGTGAATTTGAGGGAGTTACAGTTCATTGCATAAGGGTTCAAAATGATGTATAGTTGAAAAATGCAAACAATTGTAAAATTCTATCCATCTACTCAATTACATCAGAATTTTATGAGATGGATTTTTACTACTGATTTCTACGTTACTGTGAAAACCCCTCTTTTTATAAAGGTTTTCAACCAAAAAAAAAAAAAAAAAAAAAAAAGGTTCCTGGAAGCTGGAGATATCTTATTTAATAGAAGAATCACAAAGCAAGGGTGTCTTGGGTGATCAGGCTGAGATGCCTGCCTGCTGGGCCAGGTAGCACTGGGTTCAGTCCTGGGCCCTAAAGTCAGAGAAAATCCTGGAGGATTTTGGGTGTGGGACAGTTCACCAAGAGTTGAGCCCACAATGATCAGAGAGGGCAAACATCAAGTGTATGATTCAGTCCAAGTCCCACTGTGACAATGAGGAAAGAAATTAAAACAGTATTGGCTAATGAGAGAATTCTGGCCCTGGCATGAAACTGCCAAGAATAGAATCCCAGATCAGCTTATGCTGGTGGTACAATTTTGAGCAAATTTGTTACTCTCCAGAAAGCTCAATTCCCTCATGCATAAAGTGAGAAGAGTAATAGTGCCTAACCCTTTCACAAAGGTTTTTGGAGGATTAAATAAGAGATGTAATATATTTAGCTCAGTGTCCAGCACCCAGTGTGTAATGTTAATGGCTGTCATTAATGAGACAGAAAGTCAAGAATTGAAAGCAAAACTGACCTAAAAGAAAGTGGAAATCAGGGAGAGACAGTGGCACAGCAGCAATGCAGCTGAATTCATGTCAGAAAGGTCCTGAGTTTGTGTCCTGGGGCTTCCCAAGTGTTGAATGCTCACATGCTCATAATCCAGGCTGCTAAGACTTGAGTGGTTCATGGCATGAAGACCCTTCCACGAATGCTTCTCTCTGTGTCTCTGTCTTTCTGTCTTTTTCTTCATGTGTGTGTGTGTGTGTGTCCCTCTCTGTATCTCTATCTTTTTCTCAACTGGAAGAAATAAGTAAACTAAAAAGTAAGGGGGGCCAGCAGGTGGCATGGTGGTTAAGGCCCTTGACTCACATGGCTGACCACGGTTTGAATCTCAGACCTGGTAGCCTTCTCTTTCTCTCTCTCTCTGGTGAGTACATGTACCCTATAGCAAATTTAATAATAATAATAATAATAATAATAATAATAATATTAAATAATTATTTACAAAAATAAAGAGTAGTGAATGGGAGTTAGGGGAGGATGAAGGAGGGAAAGTTTAGGTAATTACATAAAGAAACAGGAAACATGCATAGCAGCCTGATCTATTCACCCATGCCACCTGCAATCATAATACCAACAATAGCAGCTGTCCTTATGTAGCCTCTGTGATGTGCCAAGCACTGTTCTTTACACATTACATACATTAGTCCATGCAATCCTTATAGCAAAGTTATGAAGTAGGTGCACATGGCAGGATTGCCATTCATTAAACTGCAGTTGAAGTCCAGTCCTACAGTAAGAATGTTTCTGTGTTAAACCAGCAGGTGGCATGGTGGCTGGGGCACTGGACTTCCACATGGCTGACTGTGGTTCAAGTCCTAGACCTGGTGGCTTGCTTTCTTACTTTCCCTTTCTCTGTCTCTCTTCTGGTCAAATTAAAAAATAACAGTAACACATAAAATTAATTATTAAAAAAAAAGAATGCTTCTGTGAGAATATCATTGAACTATTGGGTCATCAGAAAATCACAGGCAGTTTTGCATAGAAAAAATACATCATGACTTTTTTGACAACCCAATATTATCATTTCGACAAATATCTTTGATCAGACATCTTGAAAGAAATAATCACCAAGGGATGGACACTGAAGAGGTCAACTGAAATTTCACTTGAACCACTTTGGTAATAAGAAAATACAAGAAACTTTCCACAAGTAAGCCTCTCTCTGCTAAATGGTCTGGCTTAGTAGTTGAACTGGACAGAAAAGATAGATATCACAGCTGATTCTGGAGTTCAGCTCAAGTTCTGTTCCTTAGCTCCCGGAATGCTTGCCAGCCTGGGCGTTTTATTTCATCTGATGTGGCTGCCAGAGTTGCCCAGGAACCAATGCCAAGGCAAAGAGAAAGCTTTTAAGAGAGATTTGTTGAAATTCTGTCATAAGGTCCCATAAACAATTCCTGTCTCCTTCCTGTATCCTGTTATAAATTGTAATCTATATTTTACCTACTGTACAAATATCATTATTCTTTTGTATAAAATTCTTCACATCTCCACTTGATTGCTTTTAAATACTTTTCAGCTTATTATTATGTCTTATCTATTTTTTGTCTTCACTTGTTTGGTTTGGTGGCACCTTCCCCTTTCAGGAATCAGACGACCTCTTTAGACTTTGAGTCACCTCCCTCTTAATACCCAGCAGATGATATCTCGGGAAGGTTCTTTTCTTAATGAGAGAAGAATGTAAAGTGATTATGGAT
This sequence comes from Tupaia tana, assembly GCA_026018925.1. Taxonomy (NCBI): domain Eukaryota; kingdom Metazoa; phylum Chordata; class Mammalia; order Scandentia; family Tupaiidae; genus Tupaia; species Tupaia tana. Next base: position 16,552,296 of record JAKSZU010000028.1, on the reverse strand, counting down.
TATTTCTAAGGTTCTCATAAAAAGCAAAAAAGTAATACTATATATATATTTTAAAACACCTATTGATAATAATGATATATTTGACTCAATGATTGTGTGGCCTTTTATCAATTCTGAAAATAACCCCCTTGCTTGGGAAGATCAGTTATAATTTTATGTCATTATGCTCTTTTAAGATAGTAAAAATAATATATATTTACAGATATGAAAAAAGGTATGTATACATATAAATATACATACATACATAACACATGGGTGTATATATACATGCATACATATACATATATGTGTATATATACATATATATATACACATTAGGTCATCAGGAAAGTCATGACATGTTTTTTCTATGTAAAAATGCAGTGTTAAATATTTGCATAGAAAACATGTCATGACTTTCCAGATGACTATATATATATTTATATATATATATATATACACACACACACACATACACACACATATATATGTATATACATATACACACACACACATATATACATGCTATATTTACATACACACACACACACACACACACACACACACACATATCAGGAAAAAAAAGTCAATTGTTTATCTTACTTAGACTCAGTTTTATACTTTAACCCCTTTCCAATACATCATTTTCTCACTCCATATTATGCTAAAATACTGGTCTCAAATTAAATGACAATTAGGATGTATCTTTCAGGATGCTAGGATATTTGTATGAAAAATGAATCATCTCAGTGTATTGTCTAAGTGATGCCAAACATGGAAATGGCTGGGAACAACCCTGATGTTTGGTGTCATAGAAACAAAACAACCTTCTGCTAGTTCGTTGTTGACTTTGCAGTGGGCTGTTTGAGCCTTGCAGAGACCTCTTCAATTCGCCTTTTCCTCTATTAGGCTTTGAGCTGTGATTTTGGCTGTCAACCTCCAAAGTCCAATAGCAGCACACTCCTGGAACACTCAAGAACTTTGCCTATTAGCAAATTAACATAAAGTTCGCTCACTAGCCATTGTATCTCTCTCTTTTTCTCTTTCTTTCTGTGTCATAGACACACACGCTGACACACTTACGCATACATACAAGTCATCCCATTCAGTTTCTACCTAATCCTCACTTGGGGGAAACGTCTCTCATTCGTAAGTTCCAGGAATTCACTGTGGTAAAGATCCTTTAGAGAATTCTGAGGTAGATGCCATGGAGACTATTATCTGATGCTGTGGGTTAAATGAACTCAGTTTACTGAATCGTTATGCCTTGAAGGATCCCAAAGCAGATCAAATGGTTTCTTTAGTCCTGTAAGAGATGTAACTGAAGTGGGCCAAAGAACAGTCACTCTACATTCTCCCACCCCCAGACCTTATCCAGGTAGACAGACCCTCCTCCAATGATGCTCATCCACCCTATTCACCTGGCTCATGCTTCATTTCCTCCCAAAGAACTCAGCCTCAGTGAGCATATGAAACCTTCTTGAAATCTGTCCTTATGCCAGTAGGCTGTCTCTGTTTACCCAAAACTCCCTGGCCAGACCTCAGTATTACTTTGGAATTCATCATTGCCTCTCTCAGAGTTGAGCAGTTTGCAACCAGGAGTTGTGTCTCACTAGCTTTGTAGTCCCCCAAATTTTCCCAGTGCTGCATACTTAGCCAATCTCAGCCTACCTGACTGCTTCCCTGCCTTCAGGCCAATGCATTTCTTTTTCTGGGTAAATTTCAGCCTAAAAGATGAACTATAGACACATGTGTTTCTGCACATAATACACATTCTAGCGAGGCCCCTGTGTATTCTGGCCTGGCCCCTCATTTCTTTAAGGAGTGCTTTACTTCCTAGAGTAAGAGTTTACCTCAAGTAGAGGGATAAAGGAGCTGTCCTAGCTGTGAAACATAGTTAAGGAGTACAAAAAACTCTCTCTAAATTGCCCATCTACAACTCCCTTTCAGAATCTCTAAGGAAGGACTTTGAGTCACTCATTCAACAAATAATTTGAGGGCCTACAGTGTGGTAGGCATCAGGTGAGGTACTGAGAGAACAGTGATGAGCAAAGTAGAAAGATTCCAGTCCCTATTTTGTAACCTGGTACCAAGATGAATACTGCATTACAACTGTAGTGAATCTGTGGAGAAGCAGCAGCAAGTGCTGTGAGAACGGAGGGGGTACCCTGCTGCCCTGAGAACGTGTTGTTGGGCCATAGACAGAGGATGGGAGGATTCCCTGGAGAAGAAAAAAGTGACCTGCTATTTTGGTGCAGAAAGAGGAGGGGAGAGGGGCCAGCAGGAGATGTAATGGCTGAAGCACTGGACCCCCACACAGTTGGCCACAGCTTGAGTCCCAGACCTGGTAACTTGCTTTCTCACTTTCTCTCTCTCTGGTCAAATTAAAAATAAACAAATAAATAATAAATTAAAATAATTCTTAAAAAAAAAATAAAAGAGGGAAGCAGAGAAAGGCCCACTGTGGACATCCAGGAAGTGGTGGGAGAGTGAGTGGAAAATCTATTTGAAAATCACAGTGACAACTCGACCTCTCTGTTCTTCAACAGGAGGAGACATGTACTGTGATCTTTCCTTATAGATAAGATCCCCAGTGGTCACTTGGAATTGCAGGTAGTGTCAAACCCTATGTATATGCTTTTTGAGTCACTAAATGACTAATGGGCAGGCCGCATATGCAGCATGGATACCCTGAACAGAGGGAAGATTCACATCCTGGGTCGATGTGCAAGATGCATGAGTTTCCGGCATGCTACTCCAAATGGTTTACAGTTTAAAATTTAGGAGTTATTTACTTCTGGAATTTTCCATTTAATATTCTTGAACTTAGGTTGACTACAAGTAACCGCAACTGTGGAAAACAAAACTGTGGCTGAAAAGGGATTACTGTAGTCAGGAATACTGGCTTTAAAAATACTTTAGGATACAACTGACTATATGGGAGGCACCTTATGAACACATATGGATTACTCAGTCTCCATTTCAGGCTTTCCCAACCAATCCTATGAGCCCAAGTTCTCATTAAAGGTTGGAGACAAGTTGAGTCTGTGGTGGATGTGGCCACCAAAGCCTTAGGCCTGTAACCAATAATAGTCCTGCATCTTTTTACTTCAATACTTAAACTTGCATAAAAGGAGCTTTCAGAATTAAGTTCAAATTGTAGCGGACTTAGAAGGCAACGTGAAACCAGGACCATACCATGCAAGATCATGTTCTGAAAAGGGGGTATTGGGGAGCTCCTGTTAGTATTCTTGGGATCTGGTCAGGGTTCCAAATGTTCCCATTCTACACAGGCCACTGTCTGCCTGGAAACAAAGCCAGGTTGGCTGACTTTAATGGCCTTTTCCGTTTCTCTCTTGACAAAGATGAAAGTTTATTAGTGGTGCATTCCAATCTTATTAAACACCGAGTGACCCCCCCATACACACACATACACACCAGAAATTTCAGGAAATGAGAGACGTAGCATCCAACACAATTTGAATTCTTTTGTTGCTTCTTCTGCAAAGGGGTGAGTTGGGCCTTCAAAAAAGAGATGAGGCAGCTTTAATAAGAAGAAGGAAAAAAAAAATGAAAGGAGAAGGGAAGAAAGGTGCCTCAGTTGTCTCGGCAGCTGATCAACAAAGGAACAGTCGTGAGCTGTAACCTCTTGGAGCCGCAGTCTGGAACATGACACATGTCAGCCTATGATAAATGGTGCAGAGTGTGTGCAATTTCAAGCGCAATGCCCTTGAGATGCGCAGGACCCCGATCGCAAATGTTATTGTTAAATTAAACCTTAAAGGAAGGATTGGAAAGGGGTGGGGGTAGGGAATGCATACACACACACACACACACACACACACACACACACAGAGGAAAAGAGGAAATCAAAGACAAGGTGAAGATATAAAACTTTCCATTTTTACCTAACTAAATTAAAAAAAAATACACTGAAAACTGTCCAAGATATGAAATTTCCATTTGATTTTCCTTCATTCTATTCTAAATTACTCTGATTGGTGTAGTTAATTTACACCCTCTGGCTTATACATTGTTCTGTTCTTTTTTCTTCCTCTTTGGTCATCTTTGCTGCAAGCAGCTCTGGCCATCCACACCGTTTTAACATTCAGTGTGTGAATGTGGACGTGTGTAGTGTCTAGAAATCTCTCTTTCCCACCCCGCCCCTACTGATATGCCAGTAAGTCTAAGCTAATTAATTTAATGCAGGCAATGTTAGATAGGGCGGTATAAGGGAAAGGAAAGGAAAAGATGTTGGAGGAAGGGGCATGAATCTGAAAACCACTTAGCTGCAAAGGCTCACAGTAAAATCAGTGACATAAGTGACATGAAAAATTAGCTGGAGAGATAACAATGGAAAAATCCCCATGAGTAAATTAAAACCAGGACAGCAAATGTTAAGAGTTAAGTTTTGTTCATAGAGAATGAAATGTAAGAAAATAGGCAGGGTAATTGACTGGGCATCTTTGTCATATGATCACACCTGCCAGTCATAATCCAGAATTTCCCTCAGGACTGAAGTATCATTATTGGTCTAGAAATGATTGAAGCAAAGAGATTGGCTAGTGAGGAAAAGCACATAATTGTGTTCTGATAGAGTCTGTGTTCAAAGGATTTATTTACTTTTCTTCTCCCCACAACACATTTAGATGAAAGAATGTTTAATAGAGGGGAAAGAAAAAAAATCACAAAGGAAAGGGCACCCAAGTCTTGTTTTGTGCATTTTGGCCAAGGTCGCCTAGCATCTCTGAAAACTAGAATCCTTTTTTGGTCTTTTGGAAAAGTTCACCCAGATTTCTTGTTATTAAAGAAAATAAACATCAGACAAAACAGGACTTTATCAAAACTATAAATAATTCAATGCAGATGGATTTTAAAAGCAAGCAGATTTTCAGAGTGTGGAGCGCTGCAGGGTTTGGGTGGAAACAGAGAGGAAATATAAACAGAAAAAAAAAGAAATGAAATTATGAACTTGTTGAGGAAAATAAATAGACACATAAAACTAATTGGAAAGAAAATAAAGAGCGAACACTCAGAAAACAAGGCTAGCTTCCCAGAGTTCTTTGCAGTGGCTTGATTCCTGCATCCCTTGACTAAAGGCATAGTCCCTCTGTGAGTTGCATAGAATGTGGGCACCACGATGAGCTCCCCTCATTGTATGCTGGAGAGACTAAATTCATTGGGGTGGGCTTTGGCTTAAGTCAGTGTCAAAAAGTTGTGGTTAGAACCCAGTAGTCCAGACTCCCTCTCCAGTGCTTTTTCTACACAGGGCATGACAGTCAGTAGTGTTAACCTTTACATAGTAACTCAATTTGACATTAAAACCCAACTTATCCTGAACCCAGTACTGCAGGCTCATCGGTAAAGTCATGACATGTTTTTCTATGCAAAAATGTGTCTTGACTTTTCTAAAGACCCATTAATTTATCAAGCAACAAAAGAGTTCCAATCTTGCAACCCCTCTACTCCCCAAAACAACACTACAGGAAATTCCAGACGCTGAAGGAAACTGAATCATGCATTTCATCAATACCTCTATACAGGATCAAAGGGAAGCCTGGCAGTGGAGTGATCTTGGAACGTGTTTTAATTCTGTGAGTTGAGAGGAGAGGCCTCTCTCCCTGAATTACACAGGGAAAAAGCTTCAACAGCAGAAAGGTTGAGAATTTCCTCTTCGCACCACCTCAGTTCTGCTTGGCAGGAAGCAGAAGAATGAGAGGCACTAGCTGGCTGAAGCTTTCCCAGGTGAAGCAGGAGACAGTCTTTAATGACCGCCATGTTAGTTCACCTCTCCAACTTGTTTCACCAGTGGACTCCTCCTTGCCTCTCTCACACTAGCCTTTGCAGATATATAAAGCATACTGACAGTTCTTTATTGATTTATTAAAGGCGGATTTATCAAGTCTCACATTGAGTTATATCTGCTAGGTAACAACAGAGGAGAAACTTCTTTTTGTTTTGTTTTTCTAGGCAATATCAATAAATCTACAGAGGAAATCAGGAAATGGATGCAAACTAATTTGCCCAATATGTAGAACCACTTGTTAATCAGTTAGCAAACATTTTCCACTCACTTGCTATAGGAATATTGTTTTGGTAACTCCTAACAATGGGGAAAAAACCTGGTGTGAACCTACCTTGTATCACACAGTATGACCAGTGGTCATGTGGTATACCTATGACTGTGAGGGCCCTCCCCAAGTTTATTATGGTTGTTTTCAAAGACAATATGAGTATTTGGAGTTAGCAACTGAGCCAAGAGGTATCTGCTCTATCACACTTCCTTAGAAAGTCACAGGTTCAAACATGACTTGTAAAAAAAATTACATGTGGTGTAATCAACAATGCTCTCAGAGTTGTCTTGGCATCTGTCGGGGGGAAATAAGCCTGTCTTCCATGAGGTTAACCATGTTATTTTACCTAATTTTATATACAAGTTAGTTCTTTTCTAGCATAAAAGGAACAGCCTCCTAAATATTGTTGATACAAAAACAGCATCCACCTCATAATTCCTATTCATACAGCATATGCGTTCCATCCCCTCCCTTGGGAGCTTCTGAGCCTCCTACATCTGGAATCTCAGATCCAATCTTTTAGAGAAACCAGTGTTTTGAGAGGGCATCCTTTCTTCAGTAAATGACTAGGGTAATTGCTACTAGAGTGTTTCTAAATTATACATTTGCAATCAAACTCCAATTTCAAATTACCCCAATGAGCACCCGTACCTTGAAACAGTTTGGAAAGCCTGGTATTACTGACATGCGTATGCATTGTTTGAAAGAGGAAGAGTAAGGGGACTTCTCCAAAAGTAGCATTTACATGGACATGACTCAAATATCATCCACAGTGAGTGAAGACAGCCATTTAAAAAAAAAAAAAAAAGTGTCTTAAAAAAAAAATCTTTTTCTTAGCTCTAGTCTTTCTATTTGCAACTCTAACATTGCTAAATAAAACAAAGGTCAGTCCAAATTCTACCCACTTAAATCCTGAACCCCAAAAAGTTTTCCTTTGTTGGGATAGTGAGAACTCAGTCTAGCAAGTAAAAGAATCAGTCCTGGCAGCTAAGGAAGATGTTCTGAGTGCTCTCCTCACTGGGTCTCCAGGCTCTAAGCTCATCACTTGATTGTTATTCTTATTTCCTATAAGTTAATGCCCTGAATCTTCAGCATGGCTCATAAGGACCTTCATTTGCTACATTTTATAGCCTCACCTACTACCAGTATGATTACCAACCATATCCTCTGATTATGGGAAACTACTTTCTTTATAATCACTATAATTTGTCAACTTCCTATATTCTAGTTCTGGTCATCCTTGCTGGAATGAGTCTTCCCTCGTGCTCCTCATACACCAGAAGAAATTAAAATTATCCATAAAGAACCTCTAAGATGTCATGACAATTTTTCAATATGGTGAGACCAGCAGTTGATGTAATGGCTGTGTCTCTGGACTCCCATGTAGTCGACCATGGTTCAAGTCCCAGACCCAAGGCTTCAACTCATGCTGGGCGTGTGTGCGTGCATGCCCAAGATCCCGAGAGGAGAATGGAGGAGAAGTTACTGCAGCATGGTCATCCCCCCAGGGGGTGAGGGTGATTTCTCACTTTCTGTCTCTCTGTCTCTCTCTGTCTTTCTGGCAAGCACACGTGCCCTATAGCAAAAAAAAAAAAAAAAAAAAAAAACCTCTCAAAAAAAAGATGTTTTCAATATGGCTGCCTTCATCCCACCCTTATTAAATGTGGATTTATCAAGTCTCACGTTGAATTATATCTACTAGATAACAACAGAGGAGAAACTTTTGTTTTATGTTGTTTTTCTGCTTTATCCCATCCTCTTCCCCCCCACCACACACACAATATTTGTTGAACATCTACTATGTTCTAAGCATAGTGCTAACCACTATTGGGTCATCAGAAAAGTCATGACATATTTTTCCATGCAGAAATGCATCATGACTTCTCTGACAACCCCAATAGACATACTGGTTAGGAAGATGTCACCTTATTCTCAAGGAAAGCACAGTCACCTTTGCTCCTTGCATACTGCGACTGTACTTGGGTCGGAGCCCATTAAGTTAAAGTTACTTAGGCCTACTTCTATGCTCAGATGAGAGAGGGTACCACATGGCCCCAAGTCACACTTGATTCAACTCCGTAGCTTCAGTATCTGGCAAAATATTCAATAAAGATTTGCTAATTTTTAAAAATCTATAACACCAAAATAGAGAAGGGATGTCTTATCTTGATTTAATAATAAGGAAGGTCATTCATAAGCAAGACAACGGACACTAGGTTGAATGAATTGTTTGGGATATGGATTATTTCAAGCTGTCTTCTCAGGCTTCAGTACTGATTTTCTGAGTGAAAGGACAGTCCCTGAATACCAAGAAGGGTTTCAGATGCTTTGGCCCACCTTCATAAACTCTCTTCATTCCTATCACTTTGCGTTGCTGCTGATGGCCTTACATTATTAGTGTTGACTTTCAATTAGTGTCAGTTTTCCAAAAATAATATTTTCAGGAAGCTTCTATTCAGATTCCAAAGAGGCATACCACTGAGATGAAAATGTTAGGAGAGATTCCAGCTACCCTCAAAGAAAAAGCTCTGATAAAAGTAAATAAGCAAACAATACACATTTTCTCTCATAGTACTGAAAAAATTAATTGTACTTTTTTTTCCCTCTTCTCATCAGAAATATGAAGCTGGTGTGGGTTTATTTGTTTGAGTTTATATGCTGATTTTATAAAGTCTGAATGCGATGGTGCAAAATGATAGTCCCACTTAGACAAAAGAAATTCCATCTAAATTGGATCAAGAAAGAAGCATAAGCTTATTTTGATTAAAGAAACAGCTGAGAAATTCTTTTTCATTTAGAAAGTCTAATCATTGCTGGAAATTTCAAGTGAGGATCCATATGGAAAAGAGAAGAAAAAGTATGTGCATGATATATACTTATACATGCGTATATATACAATACACATACGTATATACACATACAAATTCATATACATGAATGAATGAATATATATCTCCAAGCAACTGTAGAATATAAACACTTTTGTCTAATGGCCTTTAAAAACTTTTAGGAAGAGGGACCAACAGTTAGCGTAATGGCTATGTCGCTGAACTCCCATGTAGTCAACTGCGGTTCAAGTCCTGGACACGGTGGCTTAAACTCATGCCGGATGTGTGTGCGTCCGTACCCAAGGTCCCGAGAGGAGAATGGAGGAGAAGGGATCATGGCATGTCCAACCCCCCGGGGGGTGATTTCTCACTTTCTGTCTCTCTGTCTCTCTGACTTTCTGGCAAGCACATGCGCCCTATAGCAAAAACCTCTCAAAAAAAAAAAAAAAAAAAAAAAACTTTTAGGAAGATACAGTGAAGTAAAAGTTCTGGATAAGTCATGAAATAACTTATTTCATTTTCTTAATGCTTTCAAATGTGTACCCTATTTTTAGTCATACTAACTTATGATAAAATTAGATTATATATGAATATGTCTGTATACATATATATAAAATTTACAATTCAAGTATCTTAAAACTGAGATTTAGTCTCCTCCATCATGTAGATTTTCTATGATTAAGTTTTATACAGGGCCCTAAAAAGGATGCTTTGTAGCTTTGATGCACTTTGCATATATTTACACTCCATCTATCTATTAGTAGGTAGGTAGATAGAGAGATAATAGATGGATACAGTTTTTAAGTATAATCTCATGTTATAAATAATAGTTTATTTAATGAGGTTCCCTGAGGAATCCATAATAACATCTGTGGAAAATGGACTCCCACTGGCTTAATCTTTCTCTTTTTTTTTTTTTTTGTTATAGAGCATGTGCACTGCCCAGAAAGACAGAGAGAGAGAGATGGAGACAGAAAGTGAGAAATCACCCCCTGGGGGGATGGCCACACCGCAATCCCTTCTCCTCCATTCTCCTCTCAGGATCTTGGGCACACACACACATGCGCCCAGTGTGAGTTTAAGCCACCGGGTCTGGGACTTGAACCACAATTGACTACATGGGAGTCCAGTGACATAGCCATTATGCCAATTGCTGCTCCCTACCACCAACTTAATCTTAAGTCTCTGACCTTAAGTGGCTTTTTTACTTTCTCCAAACTTTCACCTTATTTTCTATAACATAAGGTACTTATCTCACTGTACCCTCTTTGTCAAGTCACGGGAAGATAAAATACTTGTTAACATGCACAAACACTTCCTGAAAGTTAAGCACTATGCCTTGCTCTTTCATTTCTTTTCTCTATTCATCTTGGCACCATTCCCAAATAAATCAGTGTTATTTGTACTATTGTACCCATTTTACAGATAGACTTAGGGAATAGTGGGATAAAGTGGCTTGCTATTGGTGACACAGCAGAGACAAACTAAAATAAGGTCTGTTTGATTGTGGAACTTGGGCTGCTATCATTAGTCAAGCCTACTTTGCAAAGAAAAGCATATTCACTAAAGCATTTCAAAGAAGTTAAGCACTAATCAGTTTATGCAATAAGTAGTCAGCATCCTCTGTGCCTGCCATCTGCTTGGTGCCATCAGAAAATAGCATTATTCTTATTTAAAAGCTTTTAAGGGCCAGCAGGTGGTAGAACAGTTAAGGTGGTAGACTCTCACATGGCTGACCGTGTTTCAAATCCCAGAACCTATGGCTTAAAAATCTTTCCAGGTGCATGTGCATGTGTAGGAGAAGGCGGAAGGGAGGAGAATGAAGGAGAAGGGATTGCAGGGTGGCTGCAAACATGTACACGTACACACGTGTGTCTTAATATACACCAAACACATTTCAAATTAATCTGCAAATCCTCCCTACTCCCCTTTCTTAACCATTAATAACTATAAAACCGAAACTCTTGCCAAACCTCCAAAACAAAAAATCTTATAGTACCATAGCTAAGTTTTAACCAATTATAAATTCAACTAGAAATGGCTTTTAGCCGAAGTCATAAAAAACGCAATTTTTTAGAAGTTCATTTTTAAAAAGTTTTCAGGTTTAGTGAACTAGAAATTTTTCATTTTATTTATTAGTTTTCTAAATGTTACCACAATACTGATATAGCACTTAAATTAATTTTTTTGAGAAGAAAACTATAAGTAAATCAATACAGAAAAGTTAATGTAGATTATAAATAAAGCAAGGCATTTTCAATGGAGAGGATGATTTCTCACTTTTACTCTCACCGTCTTTCTCTGGTGAATGCATGCGTCCTATGGCATAAAACCTTTAAAAATTTTTTTCAAATAAAAACTTTCATTTTGTGGGGCTGGGGATTTTCTATTACAAAGAGACATCCTTGGACGTCCCCTTCATGTGATCTATGATGTCCAAAGTTTAGGATGAGCTCTCCCCCTTGATATAGAAAGCATAAGTAAAATGTAGAAGTTTACAGAGGCTGCATGTTAGAGATCCTTGACTCCACGCATCTTCACCTCTCATAAATAAGCTGTTTGTGATTCTGGGCTTTAATTCCAAATCTAAAGGCTTTCTCTTTGACCATAATCACAGAGGAGGACATTCAGTGCTGCCTTGTAAGAATTTTAAAGGACACAGATCCATGCCATCTGGTGCTGGATACAAGGCAGTCGACAGGGAAATTTGACTCTGCTTGCCCCATGTGGATGCTCTGTTTCCAAGCTCCGAGCTACAACAGTCCAAGGAAGGCATAGTTTCTGTGGATGCCAAGACTAATAAAGCAACCCCCTGGGAGTCGTATTATCTCCCCCGAGAATAAGGACTGCCTTTTTAAGATGTTCGTCTTCTCAACTAGCTTTTGTGGTTCTCTCTGAAGAGTGTGTTCCTCTAGCTCAAAAGAATGACTCTGTAGATTATAGTGTAAGGAAGCTTAGGTCAATGCCAGCTGTCATCATGGCACCCGCACCTCCCTGTTCCAGGAACTCAGTGGGTTATAGTTTACTTTATTCTAGGACCAAAATGAACCTTGAGGCTGAGATCAGTCTTTTGCCGTTGTTGTTTTGTCAGCCTATCTATGACTTTTTAGCGCTATCAAAGATCATGAGGGGTCCCCCTGTGTGTGACTGGAAACAAAGAGTTTCTGATGAGAAAAAAAGACCTCTCAGGTTTGTTCTTGGTGTTGCTTCAACCCTAGTATCCAAGTTTCCAAGTTTAGGAAATTGAGAAGTAAACTAGTTTCACTTTTTTTTTTCTTTGGCACAGTTACAGTGATACAGCAGTAGCCCAGTGCTCTGCAAACTGGAAGTCATGGGGATGATCAGAGTTTGATTCCTTGGTTAACCCTTATATGCCAGATGTGTATCCATAATCCTGGTTGGCTGGGGAGGCTAGGGGAGGATTGTGGCATAAGATCCTGTTAAGAATACTTGTCTGTCTATTTTTCTCTTTCACTCATAAAATAAATAAACTTTTAAAACATAGGAAAAGGGGCCAGCAGGTGGTGTAGTGATTAAGGCAGACTCCCACATGGCTGGTCAAGGTTCAAGTCCCAGACCTGACAGCTTGAAAATCATACCAAGCATGTGTATGTACATGCCCAAAATCCCAAGAGAAGAATGGAGAAGAAGAGATTACAGCATGGCCATCCCTTCTGGGGTATGATTTCTCACTTTCCCTCTCACTGTCTCTAGCAAGTGCATAGAAAAAAACAATTTTTTTTATTGGAAAAAATAGTAACTTTCATTTTTCTTCTTCTTTCTTGGCCGGTCCTTTTACCCATCTCAGCGATAAAACAATCTAATTTGTACTTTGGCTTTCAGTATGTATCAAGACCAACTGCAAAGTCAGTAACTTGGTAGATCCTCCCAGTTTCCCCTGCAAAGTTAGTTTCTCCCACGCTGTCTGTCTTTTCCACCTGAATGTGTGTAACCTATGGACGGGGCAGAGTGTTATTTAGGCATGTGGATTTAATTCTTAACACAATGTCCATCACACAGTAGGAATTCAATCTTCGGTGAAAAACTAAAGGTATTTATGAATCAATGTATGACTAGTTTAGCCTGGTGAAGAATTACATCAAGACATGTGTCTTCATTCAGGTATCTTCTATATATAAAGTCAAGTCATAGACCTCTAAAATTTACAACTTTGTGACATGGATTAAAAATTTTAAAATATTGGAGACAGCAAGTAGCATGGTGGTTAAGGTACTGGAATTCCACATGGCAGACAGAGGTTTGAACCCCAAACCTGGTAACTTCAAAATCAAGTCAGATGTGTGTGCATGTAGAGAATCAAAGAGGAGAATGGAGGAGAAGGGATTGCAGTGTGGTCATCTTCCCTAGGGGTTGGTTTCTCACCTTCCCCCCTCACTGTCTTTCTCTGTCTACATATGCTCTATGGTAAAAACTTAAGAAAAATAAAGTGAAAAATGATATTGAGAAGTCCAAAACAAAAGCAATCAACGTTCCCCACATGTAGCTAGTAATAAATGTGCGTCATGAGTGCGCCCCTGTCCTTGTTGGTGCTGGGTTTATCTTCCCTGGAATGCAGGGATCTTCCATGACTGACCACACTTCATCTCAGCTTCTGGTTCTACTCTTATCATTGCACTTCAAAAATTAGCTTTTCTAGCTTCACCATCTACTTTTCTTCTCTCACCTATTGCAAACCCCCAAATGCCTCTTATTACACAGTAGGTAGTTCCAGACTCTAGAAATGGGAAAAATACAGATTCAAAGTCTTTGAAGGATTAACTTTAACTCAATTTATTGCTAGGAAAGTCTTTATTGTTACTAGTTCTGCTCTTGTTTCACCAAATAAAACTCCACTATTATACACAGATATTCCTCAAAAACAAACTTCTTCGTGGAATTAAGAAAATGACTCTTGGGGTTAGCAAGTGGCATGGTGTTTAAAGTGCTGGACTCCCACATGGTTGGCCATGGTTCAAGTCCTGGACCTGATGGCTTGTTTTCTCACTTTCTTTCTCTTTCTCTTTCTCTCTCTCTCTGGTGAGCACACATGCCCTATAGAAAATTAAATAGAAATAATAAATAAAAACTAAATAAATAATTCTTAAAAGAGAAAGAGAAAGACTGTCAGTGTCAGTAGCACATCCTGGTTTATGTTGCTATTTGGCAAGTTGAGGCCACATGGGAAAACCGAATTCATTTCCTGGCCCACTCTAAATGCTGTGTGTGGTGTCATGTGCACTTGTAGTCCAAGTGACTCCAAAACATGAGGTGAGAGGATAATGAAATAACAAGACTCTGTCTAAAAACAAACAAAAAAAAAGAGGAAGAAAGAAAAAAACACTTCACAAAATGTGAATTCCACACTATTACCCACCATTTTTGCTAATTTAGATTTTTTTCCCAATTTATTATTGCATGGCGGGGAAATTGCATCTATTTTGGAGTTCAGGCATGTGGCTATGTCACATATATTGATTTTAAGCTCCGTTATAATGAATACATTTGTCTAAATAAGTTTACTTGAGTAAAAACTTTCCCCCTGGAAGTTTCTCAAAAGTGGCTTAGTCTTTTACCTTCAGAATAATCATTCCTTTCATGCTTTTTAAATGATCTGTGTCATGATTGGAATCTAATAACAAGTAAAACTTGTAAAACCCTCTTTGGTAATGAAAGACAAATCAGAACAGAAGTGGAGAGACCCTTATGCAACTATCTATTTTTAAACATCTGGGGATGATTTCTTTAGATTCTAATTCCTTTTATAAGCCTTAATCATTATGCCCTTGTTGGCCTAATAATTTGAAGTATTGTTCTGTGAAAGACTAGAAAAGATACTGTGGGTCAATACCCAAAGTTCTCTAGAAAATTCTTTAAAAATTATACTTAGGTATCTATTAAAACCAATTAGATTAAAGGTTAAAGCAAGCCAACTTTCATGTCTTTATCTATTATCTATCTATCCATCCTTCTATGATATATATGCTTTTACTTTTCTTTTTCCCAACAATGAAAACTTTGGTGGCACTTAATAACATTACAAGAAAAAACTTGCCTGCTGTCAACAGTTTCTTCTAAGTCAGAGAACCTCCATTGTCTTCCCTCTCGTAATAAATGATAATAATTAAAGGCAAATACACAATAATTAGTCACACTAGGTTTATCCATCTGGTGTACCTGTATCCTATCACTGTGTCTTTGAAACAGATGACAAGCAACATATTGCCATACATCGTGCTAATGGGTCTAAGTGGAAAATGGGGAGGCAGAGAGGTCATTGAAATAAAGGTCAGCAGCAAAGAACAAGAGCATTAAACTTTTTTTGTTAGGTGGTCATTGACCACTTTAGCTTTGCTGCCTCCAAAAACATATGTGCACCCACAAGGTGGTAGTAAACAAATCATGATCACCAGAGTCATTGCCGTAGTTCTTTATCACTCACTCTTACTATCTACCAGGCACTGTGACCTATTTTTTAAATATTTTTCTCTACTTCTGACAGTTTTGCAAGGTAGATCTAAAAATGATCTTTAGGTTATCAATGAAGAAATTGAGTTAAGGAGAGATTAAGGAACTTCCTCAGGACCATGCAACTCATAAGTACTGAACCAAAGATTAAAGAACACATAGGAGGGACCAGCAGTTAGCGTAATGTCTTTGTCTCTGGATTCCCATGTAGTCTACCGTGGTTCACGTCCCAGACCCGGTGGCTTAAAACTCACACCAGGCGCATGTATGTGCATGCCCAAGATCCTGAGAGGAGAATGGAGGAGAAGGGATTGCGGCGTGGCCATCCCCCCTGGGGGGTGATTTCTCGCTTTCTGTTTCCATGTCTCTCTCTGTCAGTCTGTCAAGTGCACTCGCCCTATAGCCAAAACCTCTTATAAAAAAATAAAAAAGAACACATAGAACAGGAACCAGCAGTTAGCGTAATGGCTATGTCACTGGATTCCCATGTAGTCGACCGTGGTTCAAGTCCTGGACCCGGTGGCTTAAACTCACGCGAGGCGCGTGTGCGTGCATTCCCAAGATCCCAAGAGGAGAATGAAGGAGAAGGGAATGTGGTGTGGCCATCCCCCCTGGGGGGTGATTTCTCGCTTTCTGTCTCTCTGTCTCTCTGTCTTTCTGGTGAGCACACATGCCCAATAGCAAAAATCTCTCCCAATAAAAAACAAGAAACAAAAGCCACATAGGACAGTTTTGGAAGATTTGACAAACTATGTATGTGTGTGTGTATGTATATATATATTTACACAAACATACACACACACACACACACACACACACACACACACATATATATATATATATATATATAATACATACATTTTTTTAAGTTTTTGTTTTTTCCCCCATAGGGTGCATGTGCTTGCCAGAGAGAGAGGGAAAGAAAGAAATCACCCCCCAGAAGGATGGCCATGCCTCAATCTCTTCTCCTCCATTCTCCTCTCAGGATTTTGAGCATGCACACAAATGCCTGGTATGATTTTTCAAACTATCAGGTCCGGGACTAGAACTGTGGTGGACCATGTGGGAATCCAACACCTTAACTAACATGCCACCTACTGGCCCTCAACAAATTATATTATAGCTACTTGTCAGTTAACTTATTTGAAGGTTGACTTTAACATTGCTTGATTTGGAGGGAAGGGACAAGTTTTTAATGTACGACATAGACTTTGAGAGCATAAGTTAATATGCCCATCAAGTTCTTTGAAAGGATATAATGCCAAAACATACATAGGAGCTCATTTTTATCAATAAGGCACATCTTGGATTTCACCAGGTAATCCTATTATCTAAGATTTATTACTTAAAGATTACTATAACGCTGGCCCAGTGGCCTAATAGAGCTGGATCCCACATGACTATCCACGGTTTGAATTCTGAAAGCTTTTAAAATATGCCTGGCACATGTGCATGCATGCCCCAAATTATGTCAGGCTGGAGAAATGGAGAAAGAATTATAGTGAGACCATGTCCAATGGGGTACTTTTCCCCCTCTCTTTCTGTCTCCTTTGGTAAGCACACATTCCCCCCTAGCAATTTAAAAAAAAAAAAAAAAAGCATTATAAATGAATTCATCTTCCTCTACAAATATAAGAGAGATGAGACTGTTTGGGGTATTCTTTAAGAAAGAGGAACAATATTACTCAATCTGGCGGCTGCTCCTATAAACTGAGAGAGACCTATGGTATCTCTTTAATCCACCTAGCATTCTCTATTTGGTTCATGTAACTGCCACCTTCTTGTTTTTAAGGCTGGGAATGATCTCGACACATGCGTATATACAGGATGGGCTGCCACTTGTCACTCCATCTATTCATGCTCTTCAAGTCTGTCTTCCCACAAGTAAAAACAGACCAAAGGGAGATTTCTATATTTCTGTCAACTTTCTCCTTCCAAAGCAAAGACTGGGTACTTCCAAATTATTCAAAATAACCATCTCATATTGCCAGTCCTTCTCAGAAAGAATATTCTTCCTTCCTTGTGGTCAGGAGAGCTGTACAGTATCTGAGGCCACTGAGACCAGTAAGAGATTTTACAAAAAGGTATCGTTGGAGATAGAACTCTCTCTCACTAGAGAAAACACTCATGAGTGCATGTTTCAAATTGTTAGAATGAGAAATAGTACCTCCACTCGCTCAATATTAGAGAGAAATATGAGAAAAACAAGATCAGGGTTTTGCAATCAGCGTAAATTGTTATTCACCCATCATTTCTGAGTCTCAGCGAGTCTTTTGAAACCCAGGGTTGTACAAAGACAGCCGCACCTGTTGCTGACTGTGCAGTAACAGCCTCGCCATGTAATCAAGGCATTCCCATCTGCGGTGAAATTTCCCAATTTTTCTTTTAAAGATCAGATCCTTCGTTGCTAATGAGCTAACGGGAGGGATGCAATGTCTCATTCAATTCTATGGCTGCAGTATAAAGCAGTGGGAATTAAAAATTAAAATCCGCTGAGGTTTTCCCCAGCTCCCAAAGCTGATGTTCCTTTCTTTCCAAACTTTTTCTGCTTTGCACGGATTTTCAAGGTTGCATTCAGATCGAGACTTGAGGCATATTGTGTTTCCTTCTTGTGTCTGTCTGCTCCTTGGAGGGCAGAAGATACCCATGAGTTAAGGTTGGAAGATCCCATTCTCTTCTCTTCCTCTTAGTTCCATGTCCAATTTGATAATCAAGGGCCATAAATACTGCACTTTTCTTTCTTTTTTTAAACTTTTGCCAGAGGACACATGCACTAGCTGGAGAGAGATAGAGAAAGGGGCTAGGGAGGGCACAGTGGGAAGGAACCCCCCCCCCCATTGGGAATGGTCATCCTGCCATCCCTTCTCCTCTATTTCTCCTTCCATTTGGGATTTTGGGCATGTACACACACATGTCTAGCACATCTCAAGCCACTGTGTCTGAGACTCGAGTCATATCATCAGCCATGTGGTATTCAGCCACCCCAACCACCATGACACTACCTAGTCCTTATATTTTAAAAATTTTTCTCTTCTTGGGACCAGCAGTTAGCGTAATGGCTATGTTGCTGGACTCCCAAGTCATCGACCGCGGTTCGCATCCCGGACCCAGTAGCTTAAAGCTCATGCTGGGCACGTGTGCGTGTGTGCCCAAGATCCCGAGAGGAGAATGGAGGAGAAGGGATTGCAGCATGACCATCCCCCCTGGGGGGTGATTTCTCACTTTCTGTCTCTCTGTCTCTCTCTATGTCCGTCTGGCGAGCACACGCGCCCTATAGCAAAAACCTCTCAAAAAAAAAAAAAAAAAAAAGGAAAAAAATTTTTTTCTCTTCTTTTCTACCACCAGTGTCTTAAGATAGATCTTTATGTCTCACAGTTTATTTCGACAACTTCTACATTATTCTCCCCTCACTCACCATTGTCCCCCACCCCCTGACTTTTCATCTACCTTTCTTATTGCTGTCAGAGAGTTTTCTAAAATATAAGCAGAATCACAAAGCTACATGGATGAAATAGGTCAGAACCTTAATATAACTTTTTTGTTGTTGATGTTAGAGAGAGATTTTTGCTATAGGGCATGTGCACTTGCCAGAGAGAAAGTGAGAAATCACCCCCTGGGGGATAGCCACACCACAACCCTTCTCCTCCATTCTCCTCTCAAGGTCTCGGGCATGCATGCACACATGAGTTTTAAGCTACCAGGTCCGGGGCACGAACCATGGTTGACCATGCAGGAGTCTAGCAATGTAACCATTTTGCTACCTGCTGATCCCTTAGTGTAACTTTGGTGACTCTGAATGCAGCCCCAATGGCCATTTCTCCCTCGAGTCCCCTTTCTGCTCTGAAATCCTTACTCCTTTTACAATGAGGTTTGGCTTTTCTGTGAGCAATCCTTGCTTTTTGTCAGCTTTTCCCCTCTCCCAGCAGTGTCCCTGTTGTGTGGCATGCCTTGCTTTCTTGAAGGAAACTCCTGTTCATCCTTCAAGATGAAGAGTGCAAGTAGATTCAGTTCACTTGGTAAATATTGTGCTGACGGGCCATATTTTCTTGGGCCTGTGATCAGTAGGTTAGGATGCGGTGGCTGGTGTTAGCAAGAATAGTGTGGAAATAGAATAGTAATACCTTCTATGGGAAAGGAAGGGAGAAAGGTTACTCTGTTTAAAAGTTTACTCTCTCCATGAAACTCTCTATAATTCCCCCAGAAGGATTTATTAGCTCACTCTTTTGTGTCCCTACAACACCTTGAACTTCCCTATTTCACAGTACAAGGAAAGGTCCTCAGAAAATTCATGAAAAGCACATCGTAGTTTCAAAAACTATGCACATAATTCACAATTTTTTTGCACCAAAATAAACTCATACTTTAATTACATTTTTCTATGAACTTTTTTGAGGTATCCTTGTGTAGTTATTGTAACTAGTTCCTCATATATCCATCTCCTACATTACACTGTAAACTTTTCTGGGGTTAATATATTGGATGTTGGATATTCACTAAATACTGGTTGAATGACTGGGTTGGCTTCTTTTTTGATCCAAACTTAACACAGCTGTAGACCAAGGTTTGGCAAACTAGGGCCTACCAACCAAATTTAGCCCACCCTGTTTGTATAAATAAAGTATCATGGGAAGGGAGTCCTTCCCAGTCATTTTCTCAGTTTCCACAGCTGCTTTCCTGCTGCAACAGCAGAGCTGAGAAGTTGTGACCTAGACCCCGTGACCTATTAAATTTAAAATATTCACTACCTGATCACTTACAGAAAGGAGTTGCTGATCCCAGTTCTAGAGCTTAAATATAAAGATCCCATGCGTTATATATTGCTGTTAAATGCAAGCTAGGAAATTTCTGAGCCATGAAATATAAAATGTTCAGCCCAGTTAAGAGACCCGCCACCCAAGTCAAAGGTTCTGCCTGAATGTCACTTGGTTTTGCATCTTACTTTTTTTCCACTTTCAAAAATACTGCCAAGGGACCAGCAGATAGTGTAATGGTTATGTCTCTGTACTCTCTCATAGTCAATCGCAATTCAAGTCTCGGACCCAGTGGCTTAGAACTCTCTCCAGGCACATGTGTGTGCATACCCAAAATCCTGAGAGGAGAATGGAGGAGAAGGGATTGTGGCATGGCCATCCCCCCTGGGAGGTGATTTTTAGCTTTCTGTCTCTCTCTGTCTCTCAGGTGAGCACATGCACTCTACTACAACAATCTCTCTAAAAAAATTTTTTTTTAATAAAAAATAAATAAAATGCTGCCAAGAGAATACAACTCCAATCCTGGGAATAACCTTGATCATCAGTATTCATTTGATGGATCTTATCATGTCTGGTTTCTGTGGTTGTCTACAATACCGCTCCTTGACATCATTCCCAGTGCTTTGCCTTGTATCTGTTTATTAATATAACAATGCTTAATGAAGAGCAGGAACTGTTTCTCTAGCAGTTGTATTCCTTGGTTTCCTCATTCTGCCACTATACACATCATCTCCTGACACAGGTTCAACTAACTGCAACCCAAATGACCTAACTGCTCCCTACACATCAGATGGTAACTTGATCTCACAGCCTATCTGTTGTGGAGTCAGACCACTTGTGTTCTAATCATGGCCCCTCCAATAAATTACTGGCTGTTAACCTTGGGAAGATCATGTATCTTTCTAATCCTCAGTATCTTCCTCTAAAAGGGGAGAGGATGGCAGTAACAATCTTTGTAGATTGCTGCGAAAAATCAATACAATTATCCAGGAAAAGCTCTTGGCAGAGTGGCTATCATAGCCAGCTGTTTGCTTATTGTTTGTTTGTTTGTTTGTTTGTTTGTTTTTACTTTCACTGTTTTGTCAATTCCTCTGGTCAGCTTCTCAGAAGGAATTAGGTTTGACAGTGTAAATGTACCAGCCCCCCCAGGTATCAAGGCCTTACCTATAGCCTTGTATTCTAGAGTCAAGGAGACTATAGTTTAGGGAAGCCAGAAGGGGCCATTCTTAGGGCTCTGATCCACATTGAGGTGAGCCTGGAATGGTTCTGCGAGGTCAGAACCAGCTCATATCAGCACATACCTTGGACAAGTATAACAATTCTCAAAATACCTGACCTGTCAAGTCTCATCTGAAACTTTTTCCAGATCTCAGATTGGAAGGATATCATTTTCTCTTTCTTTCTTTTTTTTTTAAAATAATTATTATTTATTTAATTTTATTTATCTTTTTTTTTAAATTTGTTACAGAGTATGTGTCTTACTAGAGACTGGCAGAGAAAAAGAAAAATAGAGTAGGAAAGTAAGAAAGCAAGGCACCAGGCCCGGGACTCAGACCGTGGTTGGCCATGTGGGAATTCAGAGCCTTAACCACCATGCCACCTGCTGGTCCCATTATTTCCTCTTTCTAACAGTCAAAGGTATCCCAGTTATACAGCATGGGGCCAGTTTGACTCATTGTACATATTTTCCCCAAAGCTCAAGACCTCTATGAACTAAAGCAGCTGCATAATCTTATTCTTTGTGTCTCTGATTCTAAGCTGATCGGCCCAGAACCAGAAAAAAAAAAAAAAAAAAAAAAAGAGCGACCGAAGAAAGTACAGATTAATTTTATTTTTCCCCTTAAGTATTATTTTTCTGACCCCATCCTAGAAGCCAAAGAAAAACATGTTTTGATTATATTTACAAATTGAGCTAATCGTTCTGGAATGTTGGAGCCCATTTTTGGCTTGGAGAGGGACATCAGCAAAGTGCCCTCTGGACATGGAGCTTGCCTGACCTTCAGACACTTCCTCAGTGGGACACCAGGCACAAAGGGGCAGCAAGGGCAAAGCGGTCCCTCTCCTGGCTAGCACATGGCACCCCAAATGCATGACTCCTTCCTCAGGGCCTCAGTGCACAGTGGGATCTTCCACTCTTTGTCTCTTTAAAAACAAACATTTATCGGAAGCCTGGACAACTGCAGCCACCTTCGAACTGCTGTCACTGCTGTGAGTGTCTGTCCCCTCAACCCATCCATCTTACTCTGTACTAGAGCCATCTATCTAAAACACAAATCTGATCATGTCACTTCCCCTCTTAAAAACCATCAGTGCCTCCCCATTGCTCAAAGGATAATGTCTTCAACCTATTAGTAAGACTCACCAGCATTCATGATCCAACCCATCAGGTTTTCCTGACAGATCCATCCTTTTAAAATAAAACTCAAATTCAAGCCTTTTCCTTCCTTCTTTCTTTCATGTTCCATAATAAAAGGTGCATGTATTTAGTACTAAATTACTTTCAATGTCATAAAATAGGCTCAGCCATAGGTGATACGACATTCATGAATAATACAGGAGTCATACGAGAAGCCCAGGCCCAGACCTAGGTCAATAGGAGTATGCTGGGTGGACCCATGGTCCTTTGTGCCTGGGGGACTGAGGGTTTGGGGGGGAAATCACAATGGAAGTCCCTGTTGAGGGTGCTTGTCCATTTCTGTTTCTCTGCCCCTTTGTCTCTCTCTCTCTCTCTTTCTCTCTCTCTCTCTAATGGAAGAATAAATTAAACTTTAAAAACATCATGAACCAATCATTAATGTATACAATATCACTGCTAATCTCTTTGATACACTGTAAAAACAAAGCCTGTGCCCAAATTTTGTATCACACCTAATGCTATGATTGGCAAAATTCAGGCTCTGCAGTGAATGAGTGAACGGGAAGACCTGGTGTTCCCAAAGAACGCCACTTGCATTTGCTTACAGAAACATGTTATATTTTAGTGGCTGGTCTTTTCTAATAGACTTTTCAATCCACGAGGGCAGGAACTCTGTTTTGTCTACCATAGTCTCAAGAGCCTATAAATTTCTGATATGTAGGGAGAGATCCATAGTGGCTAAATAAAAGGATAAGCTTTTTAGTATTTAAAATGAATAGACTTGGAATCTATGCTTAAGCAATTTTCCAGTTGAATATACAAGGGGTGGGGGATGATCTTCAAAAAGTTCTTGGAGGGACGACCCCATATCTTAGTGATAGAGGGAACCAGGTCTAACATGGTCAGTCATGGTGGTCGATCAAATCCCAGCCCGCAAAATTTGAAAAACACACCAGACACATGTGCATGTAAATCCCAACAGGATAACAAAATAGAGGAGAAGGGAATGAAGCATAATCACATTGCTTTTTGTGTGTGTGGGGGAGGATACGTTCTCTCTTTCTCTCTCTTTCTCTGTCTCTCTGGCCAGGTACATATTCCCTCTGGTAATTAAAAAAAATTCCACAGAAAATGCGTATGATGAAAAATTATGTATGGATTTCAATTCTTTTGGCACCAAAAATAAACTTGTACTTTAATTTCATTTTCTATAAACTTTTTGTATTTTGTGTTTTTGTATTCCCATATCAAGTAGATAAAAGTCTAATGTCAGTTAAAATGTGCTAAGATTTAAGAAGGCATAATAGAGAAATATGAGTAGGAGAGGAAAAAGAGATTACCTGTGGTCTCCAGGAGTTATTTATTCAACAAATGTGTATTGAGCACCTAGTGTGTACTTGGGACATGCTAGGCTCTTGGCAGAGGAAGAAGAATTCGAACGCTTCCCAGATTTCTAAAGCTCCATGCTAAGACAGACCATTGCCACCCTATGGCACAAGGACAGAGACAGTGGATGCACTGGGCACGGTGGGATTCAGCTGCTAAGTCTCACTGGGAGTTAGGAGAACAGAGTGGAAAGGTCGGGGGTCTGGGCATGCAGAGATGGGTTTGAAATAAAACCATGCTGATCTGAAAGGCTGGCCAGCTCCTTACTACTACTTTGAAATTAGGGGAAAACATAAGAAAGATGAGTACTTTGGGAGCGCCTTTGCCAATCTTGCTAAATGATTCTAGAACAGTGACGTCCCCTGACAGCTGCCTGCCCAAACCATGGCTACCAGGATATTGAGGATTCTGAGGAACAAACAGGAAGGCCAGCTTTCAATTAGAAGACTGGCCCAAACCAGTGTTTTCAAAGTGCCCAATATAGTAGAGCAGCCAGGGTCAGGTCAAACTCTAAAATCACCTAGAAAGTTGCTCTGAGCCTGGCACTACTGATTGGGGATTGGTAGACATATTAAGGTAGCATCTTCTCCTTTGAGCAGTTTGTCACTGGGGATAGCTGCTTATTTAAAAGAAGTACTTGATTGGGATCAGCAGATGGCATAATGGCTATGCTGCTGGACTCCCACGTAGTACACTGCGGGTTGAGTCCGGGACCTGTTGGCTTTAACTCACTTTGGGCACGTGTGTGTGCATGCCCAAGATCCTGAGAGGAGAATGGAGGAAAAGGGATTGCGGTGTGGCCATCCTCCTGGAGGGTGATTTCTCGCTTTCTGTCTCTCTCTCTGGTGAGCACACGCACTCAATAGCAAAAACCTCTCCAATAAAAGAAAAAGTGCTTGATTAGTTTTTATTGTTATTAGTATTAATTTGTTTTTTTAATTTGCCTAAAGGCACATGCACTCACCAGAGAAAGAGAGAGAAAGAGAGAGAGAGCATCCCAACAGGGCATGGCTACACCTCTCCTTCACCTCTTATTCTGCCAGGATTTGGGGTACGCAGCCATACACACCCACCCTGTTTCTCAAGCCTCTGGTGCAGTATTTGAATTGCAGTCAGTCATGTGGTGTCTAGCTCTGCTCCTTTAATCATTAGGCCATGGGGCCCCACCTTAGTTCTAATTTTTTTCTAAATTACAAAGGAATTTAGAAAACTCTCAAATTCCCTCTGACAAACTTCCACTTTATGAAAACATGTGCTTGTGGTCTCAAACAAAGCCACTTATTTCCACTCGACTTGCATGGAGCTGAGAAAATAGTAAGCTCCTGACAAATGTTTTTAAAAATGAATTCAATTGAATAATTTTATATTTAGCTCCCATAATGTGTTTGGCACTGAAAGTATGGAAAAATAAATTAGATTGGGTATCTCTTTTCAAAGACTCAAAAACCTACTGGGGAGGAAGCTGAAGAAAAGATAAATTAAAAAACAAAAGAAGTGTAACTACAATCAAATTGCTATGAAAATTTTAAAAAGAAAAAAAAATGACTTTTTTTTTAGGATAATTAGAAAGAGTTTAAAGGGTAAAAGGAGCCCTGGAGGATCTTTGGTTTTCCTCATCTAGATTTAGGGTTAAACTTTTTTTTATTCATCAGATTACAAAATACTTAAATGAAATATAAAAATTAGTACTATTCCACAATGACATTTTTCCACAATTTGTGTTAGTACCAAAAGTACCAAAGAATGAAGAGAATGAAAAGAAGAATAAGAGAAAGAGGAAAAACAGAAACAACTTTTTAAAAAAAGACTAATACTTTGAAAACCTACCAACTTTATCATCATTATAGAAATTTCTAATAATAGTCTCTGTTTTCTAAAACTCTTATCATGTGCCACATTATAATTGTTTATTTGCTTAGGGTTTACAAAGGCCTTTACTACGTGCAGTTTTATCTGGTTCTTTTAAAACTGTAAGCTAGAATACCCAGGTAGTAACAGCTCTGAGCTCACTTCATTTAGGCTCCAGTTCAGCAAGACTCATCTTCAAGCTTCTCCAATTAATAGAAGAATGAAATAAGTGTTTTCACCCTGATCTTCCAGCTTCTTCAGCTGTACTCTGTAACTTCCTGTAGAGTTTTTTAAAGTTCTGCATCTGGATTCATTAAATGGATTAATAACATTCCATAAAAATAATTGGGAAACTTCTTTGAAATTACTTCTTGAAATTACTCCTATTAAAAACACACACACACACTCACACACCAAATTCTATTTTTATTTAGTTAATACTTACCTCTCATATTTTCTCCTACCATCATCCTAGGTCATTTGTAAAGCATTGTTCTTTAGTTTTTTTGTTTATTTGTTTGTTTTTCCATTTCCATCTGGAAAATAAGGCTTCTGTGTTATAAGCCCTTAAATTCCCTAGAGTAGACATGGTAGAGTTTGCTTCTGAAGGAAACAGGAAAGGTAAGATGATTTCAATAGTGTGACGATAGCATCTAAGATGGAGCGAGACCAAGGCTTGGTAACAGAGACAGAGGTTCCCTAACCTCAGCAGTAATCGATAGGTCCATCCTATGAGTCTATTAATAATGTCTGGCTTGATCCATGTTGAAAAAGTTGCTGGGTTCAGCATTAAGAGTGCTGTATTGGGGCTAGCAGGTACTATGGTGGTTAAAGTGCTGGACTCCCACATTACCAACAGTGGTTTGAGTCCCAAACCTGGTGGCTTGAAAATTGTGCCGGGTGCATGTGCATGTATGCCCAAGATCCCAGGATGGAGGAGAAGAGATTGAGGCCTGGCCATCCCTTCTAGGTAGTGATTTCTCTCTTTCTCTCTCTCTGTCTCTGTCTCTCCCTAGTGAGCATATGCTCTCTTATGGGAAAAAAGAAAGTGCTATATCAATTTATGATGCCTAACCAAGCATGTAGTCAGGTGAGTCCATCCCAGGGGACCCTGATTCCTTCTTAGGTAAGACCTTACCGTTGAGTGGCACGTTTATAGATGATGGTAAGAGACTAAGAACTTATTTCCTATAGGCTCTGGAATCTTGTTCTTCTCTAGGGCACTACAATTACTTCAGTCCTTATCTTCAGAGTATTTATGGTGCATTCATTGTGTACTTTAATGTGTTTTTCATTCTTTTTTTTTTTTTTTTTTGGAGAGGTTTTCACTATAGGGCGTGTGCGCTCACCAGACAGACAGAGAGAGACATAGAGACAGAAAGCGAGAAATCACCTCCCGGGGGGATGGTCACGCCACAATCCCTTCTCCTCCATTCTCCTCTCAGGATCTTGGGCACGCACGCACACGTGCCCGGTGTGAGTTTTAAGCCACTGGGTCCGGGACGCAAACCATGGTCAACTACGTGGAAGTCCAGTGACATAGCCATTACACTAACTGCTGGTTCCCTCTTTTTCATTCTTTATTCCTGTATCTTTTTGGTTTCACCATTCTGTAAGTTTATTAGGATCTAAAGGTGAATTAGAACAACTAAGGGTCAAAATAAGGAGGCAAATGATCTTCTACTGTGATAACTTAGTTTCTATTAGCTTATAGAAGTAATTCTGCCTATTGTTAAAAGAAAATTGCAGAATACTGGGGCCAGCAGGTGGCATGGAGGTTAGGATGGCTGGATCCCACATGGCTGACTCTGTGGTTGGAGTCTCAGACCCACCAGCTTGAAAAACAGTCCAGGTACATCTGTGTGTGCCTCAAATCCTGAGAGATAAATGGAGGAGAAGGGATTGTGGCATGGCCATCCCCCCTAGAGGGTGATTTCTCACTTTCTCACTCTCTTGCTCTTCGTCTTTCCCTGGAGAGTGTTCACACCCTACTGCAAACTAAAGGAAAAAAAAAATAGAGAATACAGAAAGTATAATGAAAAAAAGTATTTATTGTAACACACCCACAAAAACATTCATCATAGCCTGCAGTGTTTTCCTTAACATACCTAGATGATTTTTTTTTAATATACAGCCACTCCTCACTTAAAGACCTACCTTTTTAATGACTACTCAGACTTAAAACAAGCTCTCTGGTGCAGGAAATCCCCTTTCTTGGTCTGTCTGCATCTGGGGGAATCCCATTTCTCAGTCTTTGTCTCCTTCTTGTAGTTGGTTAGTATTTACTACATGAGGCATTCACAATCACACAAGACTACCTGCTTCATTTATAAATTTGTACTTTATTGTGCATCCATAGTTGTATTCAGAATAAATAAAAACAGTTGTGCTGGATTTATTTGTATTGTGGTATGTCTTATTGCTTTCTGGTGCTTATCTAATGTATGTTTTTTTTGCGTGAATAGAATGACATTCTCATGTGGTGTCACATGATACTTATTGAAAAAATACATACCGTATCATGCCACGACATACTGTAAGACATTCGCCTTTAAGTCCCTTGCTTATTGACCAATTCCCTTAGCAACCTAATCTTAGGGAAGGAACTCAGTTGTTAAATTGGGGTGCCTGAATCTTTTAAATTTATTTATTTATTGAGCAAGAGAAACTCAGAGAGATAAAGCAAGAAAGAGAGAAAACACTCCCAACAGGGTCTCGATGCCATGATCTACTCCCAGTCTTAGCCATCCCCAGATTATGGGCACACGTACGCTCCATGTACTTAGGGAAATCTCTAGACATGAACACAAACCTTCCCATGTGGACTAGCTTCTCAGAGTGCTACTTTCTTACCACTATACCACCATCTGGCCTCTGTTTTCTGTATTTTTATACCACAGTAAAACCACGTGCCACATTACAGTGTGAAGTCTTTGTCAGTATGCTTTTTTTTTTTCTATTTTTTTTTTTTACTAAAAAAAATTGTCAGAGGACATGTCACTCACTGCAGAAAGACAAAGAGAGAGAGAGAAGGAAAGTGAGAATGCAACCCCTATGGGACATAGGCATGCCTCAACCCCTTCTCCTCCACTTCTCCCTCAGGATTTTGGACATACATGCAAACATCTTCAGTGTGTTTTTCAAACCTCTGAGTCTTAGATTCAAACCATGCAGCTGGCCATGTAGAATCCAGCCACCCTAACTGCTGGCTGGCACTAAAAATTCTTCTCTTAATATCCTAAACAGTAAGTGAGTCCCGTGATCTCTACCTGTGTGAAGAACTTATCCTGCATTCCATGTCTTACCACCCCAACATCATCTCTGCCTCCAACTCATCCCCTACCTTCTCTGTTCCCTTAAATCTACCAAATTCCAATTTTCATAAAGCAAGACATAGAATCTGTACATAAATTAGATCATGTCCCTCCTCTGCTCACCACCCTCTAATCACTTTTGGTGTTTGGAATAAAATCCAAATTTCTCACCATGGCTGACAAGCCCCTCTCTACCTATGCCTAACTGCCGCTCTGCCCAACTTCTGCAACCAACTCATTCATTATCTGGAATGATCAAGCTGTTTATTGACTCGTTGCTCATTGGCTTATTTGTGTGTTTATTCTGTTTCTCTCCACCAGATCATAAACTCCGTCTCCTGCATTTGCCTGTCTCATGGTGAATCTTCCCAGCCTTGAATAGTAGTTGGCATATGGCTGGCACTCCATCAGCATTTGCTAAATGGATGAGTAATATTCCATGACAAATTGTTTTAGCTATCCTTCAGCTAGCTATCTAAGCGTTTTAGCTTTCCTTTAGTTTTAAAACATTCATCTTCTCAATATATTCATTCAGTTTCAAAAACATTGACATCATCTCACTGTGTTATTTTTCAGGCCCTATCTTCACCCAAGTCTAACTTCAGCAACTCCTTTCTCCCTCAACACACATAATATCTCAGCATTTGACCACACAGTGCCTTTGCTGGCCACTGCATGTGAATCCCTTTCCTGTTACCTCACTGCCACAGGGACAGAGCACCTTTCTCTTTCCATGTCTAGGTATTTCCACTAGCTGTTCCCTTTGCCTGGAATATACTGTTCTTCCTTTGCCCATTGCTTCCATTTTTTTCCTAAGGATATCCCATGGTAAGACCTTAGAAAACCAGACACAGTGCCTGCCTTCTGGGAACCTACATCACAGAGAGACAGAGAGACAGTAAGCAAATAATCACACAAAAACACAGCAACACAATGTCATAAAGGGATATGAGGTCCAGGCCCAGGAGGGGCCAAAGAGGCCATCTATGCATAAGTATTCATTTTAGACTTGAAAGTAAACTATCACAATACTTACTTTTTACTTTTCCTGAGCCATGTGGCATACCTTTTTTTTTTTCTTTTTTAACCATATTTGGGTGTTGGTTTTATCTCTTTTCTTAGTTTTTAAGCTGTCAAAGGGCTGATTTCCTGTGCAACCCATAGCGCTGAGTCGTTGCACACATTTACGTACAAGGGGGTTTTCAAAATTCATGATGAAAAAACTATGCATGGATTGGGACAAGCAGTTAGCGTAATGGCTACTCGCTGGACTCCCATGTAGTTGACCACAGTTCAATTCCCGGACCCGGTGGCTTAAAACTCACACTGGGTGCGTGTGCATGTGTGCCCAAGATCTCAAGAGGAGAATGGAGGAGAAGGGATTGTGGCGTGGCCATCCCCCCTGGGGGGGGGTGATTTCTTGCTTTCTGTCTCTCTGTCTCTCTGTCTCTGTCTGGCGAGCTCACTCACCCTATAGCAAAAACCTCTCAAAAAAAAAAAAAAAAGGAAAAAAAAACTATGCATGGATTTGAAAATCATTTCCACCAATAAACTATGCTTTAGTTACATTTTTTCCACAAACTTTTGAACGCCTCTCATGTATGAGGAGGGCAGGAGAAGGAGTTGAGGTTCAGGAATGGGCAGGAGGGCAGGAGAAAGAAAAGAGTGGAAAGGAGTTAAGGGGAGATAGACTCTTACAGGTCAGGTTGCCAGTGACTAAGGATTTCACTCTGAACATTATCACAATACTAAGATGACCTTTGGCTCATCAGTTTGCACTAAAACTCACCATATATTTTTATTGTCAGTGCAATGCATTATTTTACTGATGCCAACCACCCTTTGGATAGCCTGAGAATCGGATCCAGATGATAGTTTTTGCATTATTTGCTTCTGTACCTTGTGCTTGTATTAAAAACGAAAGGAGAGCCTAGTGACCCATCATGACTTCTCTTTCTGAAAATTAAGCAGCTGCCATTTAGGTGATACAACCTTGTCAAGTCCTTTAGGGACACTCTGATTCATATTTATAAAGCCCAGTTAAGGCCAGAGCTGGCTGAGAAGTTGCCCTGTGTAGGGGAGAAAGGGAGAGTCCCAAGCTGTACAAGGCCCTCTGAGTTTGTGCAAATAAATAGTCAGGAAAGGGATCTCCCTAGACTTGTCAGTACCAAGGGCCAAGAAAGGGAAGAGAGAAAGGGCAAAGAAAGGGGTGAGCAGGGCCAGCAGGTTGCATGGTGCTTAGAGTGCTAGATCCCACATGGCCTTTTTATGTAGTTCAAGTCCTGGACCTGGTGGCTTGAACATGCAGGGTGTATGTACATATGTGCCCCAAATCCATGAGGATGGAGGAGAAGAGATTGTGGCTTGGCCATCCCAGTGGAGGGTGATTTTTCACTTTTCCTGTCTCTGTGTCCCTGGTATGCACACGGGCCCTGTGACAAAATGTAAGAAAAAAAAGAGAGAGAGAGAAAAGAAAGGGTAAGCAAGGTCCTTGCCGATGGCTTCCCTGTGCACGATAAATAGCAAAGTATCCTTTTTACTTTCCTCCTGGCCCTTCCTCTCTGTTCCCTTCCCCAGTTCTGCAGGGATGCCTGGAGTTTGGCCTGGACTGCCTGGAAGCCAGGCACATGTAGCTTAGAAAGGAACCCAGTTGTCTTGATAACGGGGAAGCCAGGGTGACACCTGACACAGAGGAAATTGCCAGGGCAGTGAGAGAGGGCAGGGAGGTGGTGGTGTAGGGAATGAAACAGAGGAAGCAATGAGAGTGGCTTGCTTTAGCTTTAGCATTTACATTTGCGTTAGCCTTAGCGTTCACGTTAGTGGTAGTGTTAGCGTTAGCAAAAGATCAAACTCCCATCTTCTGACTTGCAGGGCATTTTTGGTTTTTGTTTTTTTAAAGGATTTTTTTTTTTTTTTTTTTTTTTTTTTTTTGAGAGACAGAAAGTAAAATCACCCTTCCTGGGGGGATGGTTTTGCCACAATTTTTTCTCCTACGTTCTCCCCTTGGGATTTTGTACACACACACACACACACACACACACACACACACCTGGCATGAGTCTCATGTTGCTGGGTCCAGGACTCGAACTGCAGTCAGCCATATGGGAGTTCAGCGACATAACCATTATGCCATATGCTGGTCCACTAACGTGCAGTTTTTAATTCATACATCTGGATACTAATGAATCTAGGCTGAAAGCCTATCCAAGGTATAAATCAAACCTGCATCAGAATCCTTGAACCTGAGCATGTTGCTTAAGCTTCCTCAGTTTTCTTTTCCTAATCCATGAAACAAAGATCGAACCACCCACCTCGTCAGACTACTGTGAGGGTGAGAGACATATGATAATAGGAAACCCAGCCAGTGCCTGGCACCCACAGCTGTGAGGGCAGGTTACCTCCCCACTTGCAAAGGAGCACATTGGGCTGAAGTGATTGGATGTTTGGATCCATGAGCTCTAAGGTCACAAACGTTCCCCTCTGCCCAGACCAGTCCTTTCTAGCACATTTGTCATTTTGATAACTCTTTTCCTCTTTCCACCGCAAGGCCTTTGAACTGGAATGCCATTAGAACCTTCTATGCAGATAAGCTCCCCTAAGAAGCCATTCGCAGGTGGGTCCCCGAACTTTTACGCTAGATTTTCATCATCAATGGCCAGAGCCTCTGTCTTAAGGTTTGGGGGTTTCGGATCGCCAGCAGGTGGACTCTTCAGGTAAAGGCTAGATCTCTCCATGGTGGGGCCTGCAGGATTATGCTGGTTTGATTCAGGACCCTGTGGACATTGATAAGGGTTAGGATGGTCTGAGACACAAAAATCCATGAAGGTCTGCACAGGGCCGGAGCCCTGGGCCAATTTAGCAAGCCATATTTTAAAACTTAAATTACTAAAAAGGCCTAATTGTTTTTATATATTCAGGTACATCCCTGAATGGGGAGAAAATGCCAGGGAAGGGGGAGAAATGTCCCTGCCATTATCACCTCCCTTCATCTGCTCCAGGCCTGAGCTGTCTGGGTTGCCATGGTGATGCGGGGCTGACCTCTCACTTTTTACTCTTCCAGGAGCTAAAAAGGTAAAAATGAGCCATTTGGTCTCAAATGAAAATCAACCTCCCTCAGTTAAAAGATGTTAAATCGCTTTCCCTTCGTCAAACCTAATGTTCCGTAGCCAAGTTTAAAAAAAAAAAAAAAAATGGAGAAAAAGAAGGGGAGGGGATGAAAAGAAAGAACAGAACGCAAGCAAGAAGCCAGCGGAGACTCAGGGCTGCAGCACCAGCGGCCACTCCTGCGGGACGCAGAAGGGGCAGCGGTGGCGTGGCGGCAGCACCAGGCCAGTCTGCGCCCAGCAGCTTTCCGGGAGCACAGGGCTGTCTGCAGAGCTACTTCCTGGGACTCACCCTGGCCAGCAGTGCTGCTCCAGCCCTCCCTCCTCAGTCTGCCGCCTTTGCTCACTTTCTGGTGGTGCCTAGCATGGCTGGATTGCTGCCTTTTATCTTCGATGTGCCGGGAAGTTGGGTCAGGAAATCAAAATATTGATTGAACTTGGTAGCAGTAGCCCAAGCCGATTCTCAGCAATGCGCCCCGTGCATGAGCCAGCAGGGCACATTTACCTGCTGCGACAAATTTGCCAAAGTGGTTTTTTCCAGCAGCCCTGGCTGTTCTGCCAGGCTGCCAGAAACTGACCTCTCTGAACCCTGTGAACAGGACCCCCCAGGCCAGGAATGTGTCCGGTCTGATTTACAGCACAGGTCGGGCAGGTGCAAGAGAGGTGGTGCACTGTGGCTCCAGGCTGCAGGTTGGTCGTGTTCCAGAGCTGAGACATCCCAGTGCCCATTTCTGGCTTTCTGTTGCATGACAGGTCAGCTGGGATTTGCTCTTTCTCCTCTTTCCTCCTCTCCCTCTTGGCCGGCAGAGGAAGCATCTCTCAGTTCATCTACCTGCACAGTCGTGTGTGAAGACGTCTGGTCAGGGCTGTCCTTTGGCTTCAGATGATTCACTGGTATCATTTTGATGCAAGTTACTAAGCACATGGACTCTGAGCTGTCAAACCTTCCTCTCCATGTGAATTACCCTTAATTACAAGCTAGGTAAGGATACCGATTTATCACCACCAGACTTGTTTCTAATCTTTTAACTTCTTGAGAGTGGTAATATTACCAAAAAAAAATCAGAGCAAGGAAGAGTGGGTATAGGGAATGCAACTAATTCTTACCGGAAAGATTTCCTTATAATACCCTGGAGCAACAGTCCCACGGAGAAAATTCATTAGTGATCAATTTCAGTAAGTCTGACATCAGAATAAACAAAAACAGTCGATAAAATGATAACCTGGAAGGGAAAAAATGGGTGCTTAGGTTCATTCATTCACCCACCCATTCAGTCACAGGATGAACATCCGTTCATCCTATTTCTCGAAACACTGATAGCGTTTGGCCAGACCTGCTAGTTTAATCATCCTAGGCCTTATTTATATTATCCGCTTCTGGTGGCAGTAAAACTTGCAGAAAGAGCCTTTCTTTTGGATCCTTGATATCTTTTGGATTCTACCTGAAATATGCTGTCCCTGGAATGTAGGAAGAAAATCTCATTCGTGCTCCCCCGACCCTGGTCACAAGTACACGTACACGGTCCACATGTCCTAATGAGGTCTCTCGATGGTCATCTTACCTCAGTTCCCACTGCTAAGCACACACTCTGAAGCCAGCATAGTTTCATCACACAGCTTTAATTGGCTGGCAGTTAAAAAGTGTAAAGGGTTAATGCTTATAAGGGAAGGAGAAAATACTGTACCACGCGTGCGTTTTGATCTGAGGTTCAAAACATACATGCAGATGAAAATGGCCAGCCTCATCGCTACACACAAACCCTTTCTCTGCCTCCCAGTCCCTCTCCGTTGCTCTCCACAATCTCACAGATCTCAGCGCGATTAGAGAGCCGCCGATAAGAGAATGGCCAGTGGTATTCTATGGTTTCAGTGTAGTCTGAAGATTAAATCCCTATGAAAATAATATATCTCTTCTCCACTCCCCTACCCTCCTCCCCGCTAGAAGCAGCTGCTTTTCACATTTAAATGTAGCAGGGGTAACAAGAGCCTCTTTTATCAGCTACTCCTATTCATAAGGCATTAAAATACATGCCGTTTCTTAATCCCTGGTGCAGCTCTAACAGGGACTTCAGCTTTGTGCTGAAATAGCATGTATCTTTTAAAAGTAGCTGATGGAAATCATCTTCCAGACCAAATCAGTCTCTTAAAAGCAGCCCTCCCCAAGGTTTCCATAGAACAGAAATGGTGACCAAGACACAGTGTGTGTCCAGCCTCCCTGCTCTACCATAAAGGGCTTGAGAAACAATGCCCAAGTTTGTTTATAAGTAGTACAAACGACTTGGCAAGCTGCACCCCCTCCTCTCCCTCTCCCTCTCCCTCTCCCTCTCCCTCTCTCTCTCTCTCTCTCTCTCTCTCTCAGCCCTCCCACCCCCATCCCGTACCCATCCCTGCAGTAGCACAACTTGGCAATGTGCAGAGCCTCTTCTGGGAAAGACGTCTTTACGGAAGCCAGTCTGCGTTTGTTCACCAAGGTCACTTTCAGAGGCAGCTCTTCCTGAAGGCAGCAGCTACAGGAATGGTGGGAGGCGAAAAGGGCGGGGGCATGGATCAGGTAGAAAAATCACCTGAATTCCCAGTTAACCTGCAGCCTTCAAGGGGAATTCATGAAGGACTAGTGAATTTTACAGCCATCAAGAGAGCTGCTTTGTAGACAGGTAGCTGATAGAAGCTTAGAGCATTAACATGTATGTGTACATTTATGGTATATACCTGCACACAGATACATCTGTCTGTCTACATTAGATAGCGCTGGTTCCCTGCACAGTCATCTAAAAATAGGACTAGACACACTATTAATAAAAAAGGAACATTTAAAACCCAAACAGATCTAAATGGCCTGAATTATACTTAACTCTTGTGGCTATAGTTTTATTGAAACTAGGTCCCTAAACTTAACTCCTTCTTATCTGTTTAAGTTAAAGCCCTTTCAAATTAAATTCCTCCTCCCAAAAAATCGTGTGTATGTGTGTGTGTGTGTATGTGTATGCTTAAGTATTTGAGCTCCCATTAGATTACGTCTGTTTTGCTATCCTCAGTAAAATTAGGGGCTTTCTAGGCTCTAGTTTGATTGCCAATGAAGAAGAGAAAATGGTGGTAGAAATACTTTTGTGTTTTGTATTTATCTCTATACTTCTTTTCACGTAGGAGCTTGTAGACGAGATTTCAAAAGAAAAAAAAATCACATTCTTTTAACATCGTTTTACTAGAAGTTCCAGTTTAGAAGTATATATAAATATGTTATATATATATTTTTTTCCTTTTCTCATAGCAAGTAAGCGTTGCTAGAAAGGTTTCGGATTTTGAGTTTCTCTGGCAGATATCTGATTTTCAATTGCTGCAATTTTTTTCCCTAAATTTCTCTCTCTTTTCTTGATTTGAGGCTGAAGTGCTGGCAAGTATTCTTTGCCTTGCACAATATATTTATTTTTACTTATAAAATGTCTCAAAGTTATAAAGTCAGAGGACTGTCTATGTGGTAAGATTTCCCCCCTCCTCCATGGGCAAGACGAATGGCAGGAAACAGTGATGTGTGCAAGAACGAAATGTTCAAATAAACATAGTCCTTCATTTCATCCCTTTGGTAGAAAGTGTCCATCTCACCAAGGTTAGAAGGTTTTTAATAACGGGAGGAAAATTGTCAGGTAATTTTAAATGCCCTTTAATATCATTAAAGAAAAACTTAATTCCAATCACTGAGATTTATTGAAAATCTTACTTTCGGAGACAAGGGCAAAAGCTTCCGAATCATGGAACCCGACTGCCCTCTTCTGGTTTAAAAGAGAAATTGTACCAGCCTGAAAGAATTTAAGGACCCAAGGAAGATGCTGATTATTCTATCATTGATTACAAGCTTACATCTAGGAAATCTACAATGATAAATAAATAAATGTCCACTTTCATATTAGGAATTGAGGAGGATGGGAATACATGCTGAATTATTTAACTTCCATGTAGCCCAAAATAAAATGCTTTCTTTTTTTTGCCAGCATCTTTGATTTTCATCGTAGTTTGTTTTATCTTTGGGACTCTCATGTCAGATCCAAATATCCAAATAAGGCTAAAGTTAGGAATAAAAATTACTTTTTTTATAACTTTTTGAAAAACTGATATTAAGATGAACCAAGCATTTGTAACCATTGGCTTCAGTATAGAAGAGAGACTCACACTTATCGTAACCTCAAAGAGCAGTCATCAAAAGATTATTTATTAAATTCTACAAAAACATTAAAGTGGCCTGCTTTTACAAAAAAAAGTGTATCTTTGTCGATAATTAACTAGAACACATTTTAGAGATTCAGAGAGTGAACTAAAACTTTTCTCAAATGAAATGAATATGACTATTAGGTAGTGTTATTATTAAATAGGACCTCTCTTCATACTTGCTAGGAGTATTATCAATGAAATAATCTTAAATCTATCTATTTCTTCTCTTTATCTGGATTGGCTGATAAAATCTTCAGTATCAGTACTGTAATTAAAGAGCTTTCAGTTTTTTTTTTTTTTTTTTTTGCCATTTTATGTCTGAAAGATGGTGTAACGAATTCAGGATGATTGATAATTCTGGATAGAGGATCATTAAATGCCAGCAGGAAAAAAATTTACCCTCAATTATAATTGTGATACTACGTCAAACAGATAGAGGAAATCCTAATTCTGAGCTCTATTAAAATGCACTTATTTCAATTTCCAGTTGCTATGTATGTCCTATTAGCAGCCTGACATTTTGAGTAGTACACTAATTCATATGAATTGGGTTTTAAATGAAAGCTTTCAAGTCAACCTTTATGAAACACGGAATGTGCGATAAGCCCAGAATTAGCAAGAGAATGAGGTGATACTTTTTCTCCTAGCCTGCTTCTTCTACGAAGGAGCAAGCCCAGAACACTCCACATTATAAAATGCTTTCATTTCAAGGACCTCACCGGTAAGTAAAGCACATGCCGATTTCATCATATTCTTCTCTAGAGACCTATTAAGTAGTTAGAAACAGATATAATTCTAGTCCGCAATTAGAAAATTAAAGGCCACAGGTTAAGTGTGTGTCTTGCTAGGTAGACATCAGCCGGTTCTCCACCTGTCAGGCACCAGGGTTGGGGACAGACTCCCAAACATCACACAAAGTGGGCCAAGAATACACATAATTGGGTAAAGCTTCCATAGGGCAAGGTTAGCAGGAGAAGAAAAAGCAGGGGTGCTCTGATTGCCTAATTATACTCCAGATAGATGCCCAGCCAGCAGTGTGGTTCTGTGTTCCAATGATCCCTCGCTACTAGGGGGCTCCTTTGATAGGGCAAGGGTGAGAGGAGCCATGCAGGGGGCAGGGGCTGCTCGGTCCCTGGCAGTCTGGGGCTAAGGTGCCCACACTGGGCACTTGTCAGGGAGCGTTGGCTGTACATGTGTGGAGAACTGGGGCTGGAGAGTGTTGCTGCTGAGGGTAGAGAGGAAACCCCTTCCTGCTGAGAAAGCAGGAGCCTCTCAAGGAGGGCCCACCTAACCCATTGTCTAGGTGACTGGGAATAGGCTCCCAAGGTCCTGTTTGGCCAGTTAAGCTCAGGGATCTCATTGCCTTAATGGAAGAGCCCAGAACTAAAAGGCAACTTCTTCCCAAACTTTTGTGATCACAATGGAACTATTTATTTTCAACCTCAGTTTACCTACTCCTCTGTAATAATGAGGGACTTGGATTCA
This sequence comes from Tupaia tana, assembly GCA_026018925.1. Classification (NCBI taxonomy): domain Eukaryota; kingdom Metazoa; phylum Chordata; class Mammalia; order Scandentia; family Tupaiidae; genus Tupaia; species Tupaia tana. The sequence goes on along the minus strand of JAKSZU010000028.1, from coordinate 16,513,504 downwards.
ATGCTTCCTAAGGCAACTTTCCAGTCCTAAATACATACGCTATTACTAAGTCACTGTCACTTGTCATTTCCATTAAACTATATCACCAAATTAGGTACCCAACCATCTCCATGAGCAAAGGACATCAATTAATCGTGTGACAAAAATCTAAAGAGTTATAAAACATTTTATAGCAATTTTCCCCCCACAGATACTGGATTGCACAAAGCAAATGCAAACCGTTAGATTTTATGGCTTGTTCACTTATGTAATAAATCTGGCATGACCTGAAACACTCTCTCGCTCTCTCTTTCTCTCTCTCTCTCTTCTTTAAAGTTAATAAGGTCATTGCTTTCTATTCCTACAGAAATCCTCTTTTCTCTAGTACCAGGAGAAAAGGCAAGTTGTTGGGTTCCGAGGCGTCGGGAGAAATCGAGAGGGACTACTGCATTATTAGGTGTAACGACAATGATACAGCAGGGATTTTTGGTCCTCTGATGTGGGAGAGACTAGGATGGAATTGATGCTGAATCCTTTGGAAAGAGTCCTGTCAGGTATAGTTCTCCCTGTTCTGTTGGTCAAAGAATTGTGACAATAGAGGCTGCAGGCTCAGCTGTTCACTGTCTTGTGCCAATGAAAGCTCCCAGAACAATGACAGTTGTAGGGAAATGTAGCCAGAGCTGGAGCAGCAGAGAAAATGGGAAACTGATAAAGGATGAGGTAAAAAACCAAAGAGTTGTCCCTGCATTGCCGACAATGCATATATCATTACTTAAGCTACTTGCCTTGATCCACCTAAATCCGTGTGACTACTGTGGGCAGATATCTCTGTCCCACTTTGTTCATTTCTGTGCCCTCAGCACCTGCTACAGTGCTTGGTACCAAGATAGAGCATGGTACGTATTTGTGGTGGTGATGGATTTAGTGTCGGTGCAGGAGCTGGTTGTGGTGGTGGTAGAATGGTGAAGCAGGAGAAAGAGTTAAAGAGGTGATGATGGGACCAGCAGATGGCATAATGATTATGTCACTGGACTACCACATTGTTGACGTGATTTGAGTCCCGGACCCGGCAGCTTAAAACTCACACCAGGCATATGTGTATGCGTGCCCAAGATCCAGGGAGAAGAATGGAAGAGAAGGGATTGCGTGTGGTCATCCTCCCTAGGGAGTGATCTCTCACTTTCTATCTCTCTCTATCTCTCTGGCAAGAGCATGCACCCTATAACAAAATTATATCTCTCTGTTAAAAAAAAAAAAAAAAAGAAGAAGAGGTGATGATGGTGGAGGTAGACGAGGTGGAGGTGGTGGTGGACACGGTGGAGAACATAGCGGCGAGGAGTTTGAAATGAATTTGTCAAGGGAAGGAAGGGGCCAAGCTGGAACATGGAGTTCAATCAGGGGTTGTGGAGAAAGAGAGCTCCCACAGGCAGTTCAAGTCCCTATTTTTGTTGAATATAAGACAGAGGACTTACTAGACCTAGTTACATGAGCCAATAAATCCCCATTTTTTTTTTTTTTAATGAAAATCTGAATTCCTAAAGATGTATTTTCCACTTTGGAAACCTGAAGTCCCTCATCTCCGTGTGTGTTTCAAGCTAGTTCTGTTCCTGCTTGAATTCAACTTCAACCCACAGCTCGTCACTGCCTGATCTCCCTCACTGCAGAGTCAGGCCCTCTGGGGGGCTGTGCTGGAGAACTACAACAAATTCAATTATTTAGGCAGAATCTTTGTAATTCCAGCGCCTTCCTAAAACCCTCCAACGGGCTCCCCAGGAGCTACCAGCAAAACCCTGCCACGTTCCACATTTCCCCCCACCCCTCCCATCTCTGACCTAATCCCCCTTCAGAGTCTAATCCACACAGCCCTTCCTCTGTGTGTACCTATAAGTGCACCACATGCTTCTACATACACAAACACCACCCCCTTTTCTCTTTATCCCTCCTTTATCTTCCTAGAAAAGTCTTGAACACTCTTAGAAACCCCTCAAGAGCCCTCCAAGACTATTTAAACCTATTCTTCAAATTTTATCCTTTGAGGCCCAGCCACAGCAGAAGAGTACCACTGCATGGTGGCTGAGGCCACCAGGGAGGGCTGGATTGAGTTCTCAGCCCCACTAACTAGGCTGGGTGTGGTGGGACAACCTGTGGTCCTAGCTACATTGGAGGCTAAGGCAAGGAGGATCTCAACATGGCAACATGGGAAGATCTTTCCTGTCCAAAATAACTCTCTTTCTCTCTCTCTGTCTCTGTCTCTCTTCCTCCCACATCCTTTCTTTCTCTGTCACTTGCTTTAAAAATTATCCTTGAAAATCCTGTTTCCCTCTCGTTCTTTTTGAAGGCCCCCATTCAGCCACCCTATGCTTTCTCCCCTCATCCAGGCAGATCTAAATGCCCCTCCTCAAGCATCCTGTAGGCATTGTGGCACATTTCTGCCCCAGCATGCATTGCTGTTTGGACTCACGTTCATGTGCTTGTCCTCTACCACCAGCCGTATACGATTTGAGATTGGAGAGGAAGCATGCACTTAGCACGGAGATGCCATGGCATAAAGGATGATCCCCTTTTTCCCCCCATCTAACATTTTGTCAGGATGGGGAGCTATGTCTCATTGTGTGATATGATGGAGAATTCTGACTTAAGTAAATATTGAGAAACAAAGTGAGAACTCTTTCTCGTATCACAGACTCTAGCTGTCTGCTCTGCAAAGAAACATAAGTCTACTTAAAACTTAAAAGCAGAGAGAGACCTAATGATGCTTCAGAATTTCAACACTGGGGTGGGGAGGGCACTTAGGGCCTGCAGTTTGACTGTTGGGTGTGGGAGTGGACTGGCGCTGCTAGGAGAGTTGTTAGAAGCCCCATTTGATGGGACCAGCAGTTAGCATAATGTCTATGTCACTGAACTCCCATGTAGTACACCACAGTTCGAGTCCCAGACCCGGTGGCTTAAACTCACACCGGGCACGTGTGCGTGCATGCCCAAAATCCCAAGAGGATAATGGAGCAGAAGAGATTGTGACGTGGCCATCCGCCCTGGGAGGTGATTTCTCACTTTCTGTCTCTCTGTCTCTCTCTGTCTCTCCACCAAACACATATACCCTATTGTAAAAATCTCTCTAAAAAAAAAAAAAAAAAAAGAAATAGCAGAAAGATTCTAAGGGCATATCTTATTAAGAAGAGGTAGAAGTTTATCATAGAAGATGCTCTTGTGGTTTAACTTTTTTTTTTTTTTTTAGATACAGCGATCTACATAAATATCTGGAAGGAGATGAACACCAAGAATACATGAGATAGGTGTTTAACTATACTTTATGTTGGTTTATTCATTTCTTCCATGACTAAGAGAGACAGAGAGAGAGAGAGACAACACCCCTAACAGGCTCTTGATACTGAGGTCCACCCCCAGCCTCAGCCAGCCCAAGACCATGGGCATGTGCATGCCTGGTGTACTCAGGGAGGTCTCTGGATGTGAACTCAGAAACTTCCCCTGTGCGTCAGCCTCCGAGGGTGTGGTGTTTCTTACAGCTGTGCCACTCTTTGCCCCCACCCCCACGAGATGGCTGTTTGATTGCCTCAGTTCCCGAGGCTCTGAATCAAGGATCCCGGAGAAACGGTACTTCGGAGAGTGAGAACTATAACAAAGGCCCTCGAGGGCACCCAGGAAGTCCTCTGCTGTGCGTCAATAGACACAATAATAGAAAGCCGTGTTTTAAAAAACGGAGAGAAAACAGTCGACCTAGGTGTCTATAAGGGAACAGATAATAAGGGGCAGGAAATAAGTGCGCCGTGTCCAATTATACCACACAGCAGGGACAGAAGCCCTTTTCAAGATGATAAGCTACTTTTCATTTCCCTGAAGTCTTGAGATCAACAAGGTGGCATGAGCTACGGGAGCAGGAGAAGGGACAGAGATAGCAGAGCGCTTGCAAAGGACAACTGGGGGCGAGGGCTGGAGTGGAGAGAGGGGGGCGCAGATAGCAGGGCTGAGAATGAACTCCTAGGCAAGTGGATGTGAGTTGGGTTGGGGATTTTATTTTTTAGATATCTTTTTCTCTTCGTTTTCTTCGTTGGGATTCCTATCTCAGTATCAGAGATGAAACAATCGTTGCCCAAACAATATCTTTTATTGTTGTTATTAATAGTCTGATTATTAAGAATATGGGGTGAGGGGAAAGTACCAGAGTGTAGACAATACTTTTGCCAGAGAAGTGAAGACAAACATCAATTTTATTTTCATGCTATACACATAAGGAGAAGTGAGACCATTGTAGAGAGAATGACAAAGACGAGAGGTTGGAGAGAGAAGGAAAGACCCAGCAATGCTAAAGGCCAGGAGTGATCTACCAGGAAATATTTTTAATTTCCCAGAGGGCACATGTGCTTGCTGGAGAGAGACAAGAGAGGGAGAGAGAAAGTGAGAAAGCACCACTCCCCATAGGGATGGTCATTGCAAAAGCTCTCCTCCATTTCTCCCTCCCTTCAGGATTTTTTGGGCATGTACACACACACACACACACACACACACACACACACACAGCTAGCATGTCTTTCAAACTGAAGGGCCACTTGAACTATACAATTGGCCATGTGGACTCCAGCTGCCTTAACCACCATACCATGTGCTGGCTTATACCCAGAAAGATTTTTAAAGCAAGGCAAGACATTGGGAATACAGTCATCTTTCAACATCACTGCAGCAGTTTGGAAAAATGAGCACTGACAATGAACTGTCATAAAAATTAGATACAAAATCTTTGCTATTGGAGATCATAGTTTTCAAGGGCTCCTGGGACTAACAAAGAAGGAAGCCAGAGAAACTTCAATGAGAAGAAAAAATTATGCTTCCTTATACTATCCCTTTATGATATCACTTGAACACTTTTAATTTAATATCAAATTTCAGAGGAGTGGTTCTATTGGTTGAATAGGAATGGAGTGTATGCAAAATTGAGCTGTGTGCCAATCTAGAATATTTTTCTTCTTTTTCTTCTTTTTTTTTTTTTTTGAGAGTTTTTTTCTATCGGGCACATGCGTTCAGCAGAGAAACAGAGAGAGACAGAAAGTGAGAAATCACCCCCTGGGGGAATGGCAATGCCACAATCTTGTCTCCTCCATTCTCCTCTTGGGATGTTAGACATGTGCACACGCACCCGGCATGAGTTTCAAGCCACTGGGTCCAGGACTTGAACCATGATAGACTGTGTGGGAATCCAATGTCTTAACCACTATGCCACCTACTAGCTGCCAGAATATTTTTTCTAAGCAAAAGCCTGAGGAACTGGAAGCCACATATGAAAAGCTTCACAATAGAAGTCTTAGGGAAGCAGCGGAGCATGGGCATGTATTGCTAGTATCTGCCCTTTCAGCTTTCATCAAAAAGCTCTGAGGCCTTACTCAGTTCCAGGACATATAAGTGGACTAAATTGGGAGTATTGAATCACATATAATCCCAGCTAGTCTAGACAGCCCAAAAGAAAGTTTATTCATTCTTACATGGACGCTCTGATTGTCTGTGAATGGTCAGCATGTGTTAGTCAAACTTTTTGCTTGTGTTTCCACAACAATCTATGAAAGGTCAGCTAAGCTCACCCATCCTTCGTAGCCCATCTCATGGAGGCAGGGTCCAGACCCTGCCACATACCATGTCCTCGTTTCAAGAAGAACGCCTAGTGTGAATGCTATAAGCTAGTTTCTCTTTGTTTCCATATGTTTTCCTAGGGGCTCTCTCATCACAACATGTTATACAACCCATATCAACATCATGTCCCATTTGGTCAAAAGGCATTTCCAATCCAGTGCTTCCTAACCTCCTTTAGGGGAAGTATTATATGCAAGTTAACATTACCATGCCCTGACAGATCAAATGAGGAGATCCAACCAGAAAGCATTGAAAGTTCATGACAAACCAGGTCACTTTCTATTATATTTACATTTCTATAATAGGGTCCTCTGAGGACTCCTCTTAAAGATGGTTTACATATCCCATGTCCGCCTTTCTCTTAGATTCCGCTCCAATCATATCAGGATTATTGCACTCATGATTCAGTGGACTGTGCTCAGTTATATGTAGCAGGCTGGCAGGTAGTGAAAGTGGGGTTGGTGACAAACACTAAGGCAAAGAACTAGGTCTACTATGCCCAAGAGGGGAGGACAAGAGCTGAACGGTACAGAAATAAAGTATCCCACCATGGAGGCCACTATAGCCAGAGGGAAGGCATCCAAAGTGAAGATTAGACAAGAGGCAGCCGGTCTTAGGCAGATCTATTGATGGGTATAATCCCTTAACCAGTAAGTACAGATTCAAGAGCCAGACTCCAGAATTTGAGAGAAAGACTGGAAGAACTAAAGAGAGTAATAAATGTTACAAGGTGAGACCAGCTTGGTAACACAGAGCTAACAGGCTAGGCAAGGGATGCTAGATCTGTATGGAAGATCATTCCCCTGCCAGTTCCCCAGTCAACGTGTATCTGCTCGGTGCAAGCACCAGGATCCTAGCTGCTGGGAGGATTGAGGGGATCACAGAGTGAGACACTCATCAGGGTGCTTCTCCCTCTCTCTCTCTCTCTCTCTCTCTCTCTCTCTCTGTGTGTGTGTGTCTGTGTGCGTGTGTGCGTGTGTGTGTCTTCCTCTCTTTGTCTCTCATTCTCATGAAAGAAAGAAACTTTAAGAAAAAGTTTCAAGATGGATATTTGAAAGTAGATACCTTAGTGGATTCAGCTTTAAAAATAGACCTTTCCTGTCACACAAGACAGGACTCAAAATAGAGAAGGGATGAGGGAGGGCCATGTGTGTCCAGGAACAACAAGAAAAATGCCTATTTCGTCAAGGGAGCTATCAAAGTCTAGGAGAGGAAGTCTGAGAACTGGGGATGAAAGAGGAAGCCAATGGTCAGGGCAGGGCACTATGAGGGCAAGATGATGAGACAGCCAAGGATGTGAGATCCAGCCATCTAGAAATACATGGTTCGGGCCAATGACATAGTCGTTAAGGCAGCCACACCCCACATGGGTGACTGCACAGTTCGAGTCCCTTGAAAAACTTGCCAGGCACGTGGGCATGTGTGTCCAAAATCCCGAGAGGGGAATGGTAGGGAAGGGATTGCAACAAGGTCATTCCCCACAAAAGGTTGCTTCTCACTTTCTCTCTCTCTCTCTTTCTCTCTCTCTCTCTGTATCTCTCTCTCTCTCTCCAGTGATCTCACTCACCCTATGGCACATTTCTTCTTTTTTTTTTTTGGAAAGGTTTTTTGCTATAGGGCGCATGCGCTCGCCAGACAGACAGAGAGAGACATAGAGGCAGAAAGCGAGAAATCACCCCCCAGGGGGGATGGTCACGCCGCAATCCCTTCTCCTCCATTCTCCTCTCAGGGGATCTTGGGCACGCACGCACACGCACCCGCCGTGAGTTTTAAGCCATCGGGTCTGGGACACGAACTGCGGTCGACTACGTGGGAGTCCAGCGACATAGCCATTACGCTAACTGCTGGTTCCCAGCACATTTCTAAAAAGTTTAAAAATTAAAAAGAAAAATGAAATGCATGGCTTATTATTCTGTATGGATGTGACAGAGATGAGTGTGTATCAGTGGGCTTGCCTAAATATTCACCGCTACAGGTAAGGATTTATCTGAGAACAAGGTATAGGTGGACGTTTTGTTTCCATAGAGAGCTGTGGACAAGAGTTGGAGGAATCTCGCAGAATTAACTCTCCTTGGCTTTATGCCAGGTTCTGCACAGATTATCCCTAGCCTCTCTAAGCTACCACATGAACTCTCTTCTTGTTCTCCTTCTCCTCCTCCTCCTCCTCCTTCAATTCAGAGAATATACAGATATGCAAGAAAGAGAGAGAAAACACCCCAAAGTAGGGCTTTGTGACACCATAATCCTCTTTTTCCTCCATTCTTCAGTATTCTTAGGACCCTGGGCATGGGCACATATATCCAGTGTGTATTTCAAACCACCAGGGTCTGAATTTGAACCACAGTTTGCCTTGTGAGATCCAACTCCTTCTGCATAATGCTTAACCACTCTGCCATGGGGCCAGCCCAAGCTCTCTTTTGAAGAGTCAGAATTCTCCTTATCCCTGGTTCTCTATTGAGTGGAAACACCCTTCACTCTGAAAGGTAAAAAAAAAGATATACCAGGACCCATAGCTGGTGTAGTGGTTACATTGCTGAATTCCCATGTGCCTGACCATGTTTCGAGTCCTAGACCTGGTGACTTAAAACTTACACTGGGTGCATGTGCATCCAAACCCAAAATACTGAGAGGAGAATGGAGGAGAAGAGATTGCAGTGTGGCCATCCCCAAACCCCTGGGAGGGGGATGATTTCTCACTATCTGTCTCTCTGTCTCTCTCTCTCTCTGGCAAGTGCACGTGCCCTATAGCAAAAATCTCTCCAAAAAATAAATAAATAGAATAGATATACTGTAGTCATCCTATCATTTTTAACTACTGGATAAATGGTCAACTCTACTGTAGATTGTTCTTGGTTTTCTTTGACTTTTGGTCAAGTTTAGTTTCTTCTGGCCAGAAGTGTTTATTGAGTCTAATTATGTGCCATACGGTGTCACAAATACCAGGGAACTGAAGCGAACAAGGCATGCTCTCCACCCTTAGTAGCTTCTAGATCAGACAAAGAGGCATAAAAATGAACAAGTGGTTTCAGTTCTGTGTGACAGCATGTGAGAGAAGATCCTCTCAAGTCTTTGATAATATTTAATAGAAAATTATCCCAGGAATAATACAATGTACAAGACTCACGTCCATGTAAAATGAAAATATGATTAATGTTTGGGTATTTGCAACTACCCTGAGCAATGCTCTCTGAAGAAGATATATAAGAGGCTGCCATTAGTTAGGCTGTCTAAGAAGGTGATCCCAAGGAGCCCCAGTTAGATATAAAATTTTACTGTACTCATAAAATCTATGTCAAACTTAATGCAGTTGAGTGGCAAGAGACTGGATCAGAAGTGATGCTGCTCAATTTGCCTTTCTGTTTTGTCACTAAACATCTCCAAACCATCGGAGACCTCCCTCCATTTCCTCCTTTCTAAAATGAAGGGATTGAACTGAGTTTTCTTCTGGTTGCAAAAGGGCTATGAATCCTGCCCGAAAATATGCTGAGAATGGTGCCATAATCATTTATGATGATACTGTGAAAAAGATGACTTGGAACGTCATGTCCTTTTTGAAAAATCCAGTTCAAGACAATAGACAGGATGTAATAAATTATCTGCCTTGGGGTAAAAATAAATTGTATTCAGATATATGTGCTTAATACCTGGGTAGAAGTGCTTAAAGTTACTTACCTATTTACATTAAGTAATGATGAGGCTACACCAACAGACATGTTGTGTAGTCCACCTGCCGCTTCACAGGTAAAGCAGGCATGTGTGTTAGGAAGGTAACTATATAGGCTGAGTTTATTAAAACTGTTATTATATTTACTTGACAAATAATAATTTCACTTGCCCAGCCTGGTGGTGAAGTTAGTAGCAGACTGAAATACAGTGCTGGAAGTCACATGGCTGACTGCAGGTTGAGATTCCTGGTTGGCCTAAAAACACATTGGGTGTGTGCACATGCGCTGTCTATCGTGAAAAAAAAAAAAAAAAAAAAAACTTTAAAGATAATGAGATTTGTGCAGATCTATGGGGTACAGTGTGATATGCTGATCCACGTATGCAATGTGTAATGATGAATTAGGAGTAATTAGCATACTCATCACCTGAAACATTTGTCATTTCAAAGACTATAGAGGGACAATGCGAGGGATTATTTTTCCAGGGAGAAGAACCTTTCATTCTTGTTCCTCAAAGTGGTCTGTTTATGGTGTATTCCAAAATAGAATGGAAATGAAAAGTTCCCTTTTGAAAAAAGAAAAAATATCCACTGTCCCACTATAGACATTGAAATTCCCGCTATGGTTTTGGGAGCTAAAGTAAACCCCAGCCCCTTATTTTTCTTAACTCCCTGGTCTCACAGGAGTGTAAAAATTAACTAAAATCACTTATGAAAGTACAACCAGTAGGCAGGAGTCAATCACGAAATGGTAGTTCTGCCCTCCCTTTCATTCCCGGTGTAGGCCTCTCCACAGCTAGGTCCTGTCCCGTGCTGGCTCTCTGCTGAGCCTTCTAGCTATTGCGCCATTTCTAAGTCCTTGCTGTTGCTATTTCCACCACCTGGGATGTTCCTCTCACATCTCTACTTCTTTCCAAATCTCCCCTGTGTCAGTCAAGGTTCTCAGCTGAGAGCAGCACAAGCCTACACTTGAGCTAGAAGAGGAAGGTTGCCAGAAACTCTCAGAACCACGAGGGCCTGCGGAGCCCAACATAAAAAATAGAACAGAACCCAGGAATTTCCAGAGCACCTGGACAACAAGCCCCTCACCCAGGGACCGTCTGGGCTGCAGCACCACCACAAGGGCAGCCCCTATATCCAGAGTCAGAGCCCACAGACTGGTGTCTACTTGGAGCAGTTTAAGTCAAGGGCTGGCTGCACCCAGCCAAGATGAGGCAGGAAAAGATCCCTTGGCTCTAACCTTGGGAGGTGACAATAGGAGCAGGTGTCAACTGAAATAGAACTGACTTTCCACACAGCACTCTCAGTGAGGAAGACCCCCAAGGAAATTCATGGAGTTTTTAAGAAAGGGGATTGGCTACTGGAGAGCCTCGAACTACCAATGGCCCCCACAGAGTCCATTCCCCAGGACCCTGCTCAAGGCCCAAGCTCCTGAGAAACCGGAGGGCCGGGGAAAGAAGATGACAGCATGACAAGACTCTTTTGAGAGTGTGTGTGTGTCTCATGTGCATACACGCCCTCTCTATCATGAATAAATTTTTGAAAATTGTAATATCTAAGAATACCTATTTGCATTTGAAAATATTCATTACACAGTTTTTTTTTTCAATTTTATTTTTGAGAGGTTTTTGCTATAAGGTGTGTGCGCTTGGCAGACAGAGAGACAGAAAGCGAGAAATCATCCCCCATGGGGGATGGCCACGCTGCAATCCCTTCTCCTCCATTCTCTTCTTGGGATCTTGGGCATGCTGGCATGAGTTTAAGCCACCAGATCTGGCTCAAACTGCCGTCAACTACATGGGAGTCCAGCGACATAGCCATTACACCAACCGCTATTCTCCATTACACAGTTTTAAGAGAAAAATGAACAAAATTGTGTATATACATGGTCTTGATTTTAAGCACAACAGCTTTCTTTCTCTCTTCCTAAAAATACCTTTCTGCTTGCAACCCTATCCTTGTGTTTCCATCGGCCCTGTGTAGGCCAGACATATGCCTTCAGACTTTCCAGCCACCAAAATTAGGAACTAATAAACTCTCTTATTTTATTTTTTTTAGGGTGCATGAGCTCATTAGACAGAGAGGGAGAGAGAGAGAGATGAGAAATCATCGCCCAGGGCTGGCCACACCACAGTCCATTCCCCTCCATTCTCTTCTCTGGAGTTTGCTCATGCATGCCCATGGAGCTGGCATATTTTTCAAACCATCGGGTCTGAGACTCGAACCATGCGGTTGGCCAGGTTAGATCCAGCCACCTTTAACCTCCATGCTACCTGCTGGCCCAATTCCTATATCTCTATACATCAAAATAATAATAACAATAATCCTTCCTGTCACCTTTTCAATAGCTATAGAGACATGTAACCTTTCCACACGTGGGTTCAGCTTTGCAGCCGCAGAAGCAATGTTTTATCAGAAAAGGGTTAGGATGGCACCTGGACAAAGACACATGTTGGTCCAGTTTTGCCTACAGCTGGCCTTTGTTTTTTTTACGAATTATTTTATTTAACTTTTATTTATTTATTTATTTTTAATTTGACCAGAGAGGGACAGAGTGAGAGAAAGAGAGAGAAGGAAAGTGAAAAAGCAAGGCACCAGATCCTGGACTCGAACCATGGTCAGCCATGTGGGAGTCCAGCACCCCCAACCACCATGCCACCTGCCAGTCTCTACAGCTGGTCTTCTAAGGAGGAATGCAGTAATAATGACAGCTATAGTAACAGCAGTAGTAATAGTAACAACCATAATGTAATTGACATAACGTGAGTGCAGTGTGTTCATTTTCAATGTAAGTACCACAGGGAAAAAACAAATAAAACATGTAGACGAGCAAGAAGATAAATAATCTATTAATTACAGAGCCACAGAGTATATTTCGAGAACTGAGGCTCCATACACTTGGAGTCAGAGGCATTTTTTGAGCTCAAAATGAGGTCAAAAGAAAGATGCTGGCAAACCAAAATATATTTAGGTCGGACCCAGGGAAGGTGAGAAACTAAGAAAAGGGCCCATTTATAGCAGGAAGAAGCAATGGAGCCAGAAGAGGACACTTACAGTGGATTACAGTGGATTCCTGAAGTTCTGAACTTTTTCATCTCAAATGTCATACGTTATGTTTATCTTTAATCTTCAGTGGCTGGGACCTACAGGTGGTGTGGTGTGGTGATTAAGGTGTAGGATCCCACATGGCAGAGTCTGTGGTTCAAGTGTCAGACTCAGAGGCTTGAAAATCATGCTGGGCACATGTACTTACGTGCCTAAAATCCCAAGAGGAGAATGGAGGAGAAGGGATTGCAGCATGGTCATCCTCCCCTGGGGGATAATTTCTCACTTTCCCTCTCTCTGATGAGTGTGCACGCCCTATAGCAAACGTCTAAGAAAAAGAAATTTAGTGGGAAGTTGGAAATTTGTTCTTCAGTATCTGTTCAACACAGGCAAACTTTTGACAGTTTTGTTGGCAACAGCACACTTAGCAAACTTACTCTGTAGACTCTTCCCAGTAGTTTAACTTCCCAGTAGTTCTTGACTTTGTTTATATCATTTAGAATTTCCTTAGAAGCACAAGTTTATTCATAAGAGTGAACATTTTTATTTTTATTTATTTATTTAGGAGAGGTTTTTGCTATAGGGCGCGTGCACTCGCCAGAAAGAGAGAGACAGAGAAAGTGAGAAATCAACTCCCAGGGGGGATGACCACACCACAATCCCTTCTCTATTCTCCTCTCAGGATCATGGGCACACATGCACATGTGCCCAGCATGCGTTTAAGCCACCGGGTCCGGGACTCAAACCACAGTTGACTACATGGTAGTCCAGCGACATAGCCATTACTCCACCTGCTGGTCCCAAGAGCGAACATTTTTAAACATGCTCCTAAGTTCCTTGCATGCAGTATTCCATTTAATTCTGTTGTCGTTATTATCATTGTATATTGTTATTGCTGTCTCTACTTGAGTTCCTTTCATGGAGTCTGGAGGTCCCCACTGGGGAGCCTTGCAGGAGCCCACAAACATGCTAGCCAGCTTCAGCCACATACTCTACTCTGTGCCCATTTTTTTCCCTACATGGGCACCCACCCATGCCCAGTAATCATCCATTACTGAACTTGCTGCTGGAAAGAACATTGCATCTGCTACTGCTGGTGGTGACACCTAGAAAATTGTACCTAATACTTGTGCTCAGAGCTGTATACCCCCAAAGCCAGTGGCCCTGGAGGTGCCAGGTCTGGGTCAGGTTTGGCACACAGATGGAACAGTTGGCCCCTTTGCCAACCCTGTATCTATTTGGTTACTGATGCTGAAATAAATTCACTAGAATAATGTTTGTTTGTTTGTTTTTTGAGAGAGAGAGAGATTTTTGCTATAGGACATGTATGTGCACTCCCCAGAGAGACAAAAGTGAGAAATCCCCTCCCCTCCAGGGATGGTGGCCATGCCACAATCCCTTCCCCTCCATTCTCCCCTCGGGATTTTGGACACACACACACACACACACACACACACACACAGTGTGAGTTTTAAGCCTCCGAGTCTGGAACTGGAACTGTGGTTGACTGTGTGGGAGTCCAACGCTGTAACCACTATGCCCTCTGCTAGTCCGTTCACTAGAACAACCTTAAAGCGTCACTCAGGGAAACAGCTGCCATTTTCTCTCCCTACTCCTAAGTCCAAGGGCCCAAACTCAATGGATGAATCAATAAGCAGATGGAAATAGTTCCCCACTGCACCCCTCTCTATCCTCCCCACTGCTTTCTAGAAGCTGCTTGGCCTCTGGGTGAGCCCAGCTCTTCTATAGAAAATCTTCCCTTTTTCTCACTTCGGAGAATTTTTTTTTTTTTTAAGTCTTCTGAGCCACATCTTCAGGTCAGGAAAGGAGTTTGCCTTTGTGTTTTTATAGCTAAATAGCTCATTTGGGTAGGCAGTTATTACATGGAAGAAGTCATCCCAGATGTGAACTCAAGTATCCAGTCTCAAGAAACAGAAAGTGCTCAAAGCTTTTGAGCGACGCACATGTCTTGGGTTGTACATGTGTTCTCAAATCGTGTCTCCACCCCAGGGCTACTTGCACAGCTGGACCCAGCCCTCATTCTCTGAGAGACCTCACAAGCAAAGCCCCGTCTCCACTGGCTCGCCCTAGAGTTCCAAGTTCTCTCCATAAAAGGATCCTTCCCTGTTTCTCTGCTTCCAGGAGTATCTGCAGCTTTGGCCTCCAACACAGCTGGGCCAACCTTTCTGTTCCTCTGCTGTGAACCTTCATTGCTGATTCTTTCCTTGACCCCTCCCTGGTCTGCTTGAACTTGCCACGAGGTTCTTGACTCCACCTTCATAGGGAGAGAGAATGTATCTTCCACTGATCTATGCCCAGGGTATGCTCAACTAGTCTCTCAGCATCACACCTTCCAAGAATCCTAAATCACAGCTCCGAGATTCCAACTACCCATGAGGGAATACTGGGTTTCAAGAAATAGAAGCACCTGCTGCTGCTATCCCTATACATGGAAGTCACTCTACATGCCTATTTCCTAGTGACAAGAGATGAGTCCAGATCTTGGCCAGGCAATGAAATACTGTAGAAGAGAGGAAGACTAGTGTAAGTGATCCTCCAATATACATTCTCATAGTCAACTTGTCAAGAATATTGTTTTAGTTTATGGAAAGTAACCTGCATTCATTCACTCAGCATAGAAGCATCTCTGTTGTAATAAACAGTAGTCACTGGGCTAAGTGCAGTCTGTGTAGATATTAAAGCTTTCTATGGATATTTAAAAAGCTGCAGAGCTAGCCTTGTAGCCTATTGGTTTAGGGAGATGGATCCCACATGGCCAACTGCAATCCACATCCCACTACAGCAGCTTGAAAAATACTCCAGGGGCATATGTATGCATGTCTGCATGTCCCAAATCTCAATTGACTGGTGAAACAGAGGAAAATTATTTTGTGTGACCACACCCCATGGGGCAGGGTGCTTTCTATCTTTCTCTCTCTCTCTCTGGCCAGTGTACATGCCCTCTGGCAATTCAAAAATAAATGAACAAAATAAAACAAAATCTCCAAGTGTGTGACATGCAGCAAGCTCCTATGGTGAAGTTAATATGATTACAAGCCAAGCTGAATGCTGTAAGATAAGTTTTGGCCATTACTTTGGGGACAAATTTCCAAACGGAAAGTATCAAGCTCTGGAAACTCAGAGGATACCCATCAGGAAGCATGCTGGGAATTGCTTATTTTTATCCAGGTTAAATATGCTTTCACTGAGAATAATTCACATTTTAATGGATGACCCAGACAAACTAGTTTAAGCTGCTACAACTGGAAATGCAAATAAAACATCTGCCTGAAACTGATTTTTACTCATTATTTTAACTTCAGAAGAGAAAAGGTTAGGATGTTTGGGGAATCATTTGAATGCCGTTTGCTTTGATCATGCATGTGGTTAGGATCCCATGAGCCAATGGACTGAGCTTTTAAGATGTAAAATCCCACCAAGTCTTAAGGCAAGAAGCAAACAAACAAGATGACAAGCTTGAGACACTGGACACTCCATGTAGAAATGTCTAAAAAAAAAAATCAAATGAGGAATTGGGGAGTTATAATATATTGCAGCAGGAGGAGGAATGAATGTGAGACATAACTCAATATGGGAAAGAGACCCAAGGAGGAAAAAAAAAACCTCATTCATGTCGAATATATCTTCTTTAGAGACTCAGCAGTCATGTTGAAATAAGTGAGGCAATGCAAGAAGGCCCCTTTGATTTGGAGGGTGCTTGACAGGTACAAGAACCCAAGGAAATATGGGAGGATGGTGCAACCCTAATGACAGTTCCCAGACAGAGCACCACACAGCTCAGACAAGGTGGGTCAGGGAATGCTCTCTGTTCCTTCTTGGTCTCTTTATCTCTGTTTTTTAAATTTTTCAACTTGTATGTGGGAAACTGGAGCTTTGTGTGTGTGTGTGTGTGTGTGTGTGTGTGTGTGTGCGCGCGCGCGTGCACGCACATATTAGAAATATTATATATTACTACATAATTGCATACAATATATTACATTATATATATATACACACACACATATATATAATATATATATATTATATATATATATTAGAGAATTTTGCTATAGGGTGTGTACACTTGTCAGAGAGACAGAGAGATACAGAGAGTCAGAAAGAGAGAGATCTCCCTTGGGGGATGGCCACACTGCAATCCTTCCTCCTCCATTCTCCTCTTGGGATTTTGGATACACACATACACATGTCCAGTGTGAGTTTGAAGCCGCTGAGTCTGGGACTCGAATCGTGGTCTACCATATGGGAGTTCAGTGATGTAACCATTACGCCATCTGCTGGCCCCAACAGGGGCAATATTGATGTCTGTTGTCTCTGGAACTGGCAGCTCTTTTTCCTAATGTAGTCATCTCACCAGAATAAGATGGGATGGTGCAGAAAATCAGATGTATGTGGGCTCTGAGCTCAGCTCTGCCATGTGCTGCTGTATGTCATTGGCAACTCATGACAAGTTTCTGCACTGTGTTTATTTCTTAAAGAGCAGCAAGTGTAGGGTCAGCAAATGGTATGGTGGTTAAGGCTCTGGACTCCTACATGACTATGGTTCGAGTCCTGGACCTGACGGCTTGAAAGTTACTCATATGTACATGCCCAAAATCCTGCGAGGACAATAGAAGAGAAGGGATTGTGGTGTGGTCATCACCCTGGAGTGTGGGGGTGTGATTTCTCACTTTCTCTCCCTCTCTGCTGAGTGCATGCTCCCTATGGCAAAAACCTAAAAAATAAAAAGAGAGATACTATAATCTTGTGGTTACATCTGCATACTTGAAGGAATGATTCTCTTTGAAATTCCCCACACAAAAACCAGCATCCTCTTACTGCAAGAAACACTTTCCAATTTAGATTCCAACGTGTATCTTAATATCTTGCTTCTCCGACTCCTTACACATTTACTTTTTTAATGGTGATACTCTGATCATTGTTGTCTCTCATTTTACTGGTTTTCTTCTCTCTCCCTCTCTTCCTTTCTTTTTTTTTTTTCTTTTTGGAGAGGTTTTTGCTATAGGGCGTGTGCTCTTGCCAGACAGACAGACAGAGATAGAGAGATAGAAAGTGAGAAATCACCCCCCCACCAGGGGGGATAGCCACACTGCAATCCCTTCTCCTCCATTCTCCTCTCGGGATCTTGGGCACGCACACACACGCACCCGGCGTGAGTTTTAAGCCACCAGGTCCAGGACACGAACCACGGTCGACTACGTGGGAGTCCAGCAACATAGCCATGACACTAACTGCTGGTCCCTCCCTCTCTTCCTTTCTGTAATGTAGCCTTTAGAGATTCTGCAGAAGTCAAGAAGAGAGCAGGAATCTCAAACTCTTCTGGGGTCTGATATTCTATCAGAATCTGACAAAATATGAGATTTTCTATCCCACAATATCAGGCATCTAGACATACAGACATAATTATAGGAGGTTCAGAGATCTCTGTGGAGTTCCAGGAAACATAGTACGCTAGTGCATAAAGAGGAATTTTCATAATTGTCCCCAACTCCCTGACAGAGTAAAGGAAAAATTACTCAGAACCAGTTCTTTATTCTCAAGGAAAAAAGAAATGACTTGTTTTGAAGTTTGAAGTCATGTTTTCTAGATGCCTCTGGGGAACACGAAGTGGGAATATAATCATGGACAAATTAAGGGAATTCATTGCTAGACATTTATCTCCCATTTAGACTGTTTCTAAAAACTAACTTGAATGCCCTTAGCTCTTCTAATAAAAAAAGGCATTCACTTCAACTGTCCCCACACTTAGTGTCATCAATCGTCCTGAGAAACAAAAATCTTTAAGTACCAAACAGAGGGATACAGCCTCAAGTGATTAGAATTAATCTGCCATAATCCCAGACTTCCCAGGACAGTTTTTATATGTGAAATGCATAGAGCATGCGTGTTCAGAACAAACAAGATATATTATTATTAAAAGGGTTTAAGGACTGACTCCATAGCCTAGTGGAGAAGGAAATCAGAGCCCACATGGACAACCGTGGTTTGAAACCCAGCCCTAGTCGCTTGAAAAACATGCCAGGCATGTGTGCGTGTGTGCATGTCCAAAGTCCTGACAGGATGGAGAAATGGAAAAGACCACACCCTGGTATAGAGGTGCTTTCTTCCCTGCCCTCCATTTCTTTGTCTCTCTTTGTCTGGTAAGCATATTTATCCTCTGACAATTAAAAGTAAGTAAAATAGGGGCCAGGAAATGGTGTAGCAGTTACGTCTCTGGACTTTCCCTTGGTCAACCACAGTTCAAATTCTGGAACCGGTGGCTTAAAACTCACACCAGGCATGTGTGTGTGCGCATGCCCAAGATCCCAAGAGGAGAATGGAAGAGAAGAGATTGTGGTGAGGTCATCCTCCCTAGGGGTGGGGGTGATTTCTCACTTTCCCTCTCACTGTCTCTGTCACTCTCTCTCTCTCTCTCTTGCAAGTGCATATACTAAGGGAAACAACTCTTTAAAAAAGATAATAAGTAAAATGAAATGAAATAAAATGATGTTTACATATAAGTATCACAATATTTATGCAGATTCTGTTGTAGCTATGTGTGATCAAGGGATTCCTGGGATTACTGTCTTCTCCACCATGTACTCTGCCATGTAGTAGAGTTCAAGTATCTGACACTTTGGTGTGAAGATGTGGAATTTTCCATTTCTTGGCTATTATCAAAGCAGTCCTGAAAAATAAAGTGAAGAGGTCATCAATAATAAGAGGAGGAATGCTAAAAATCACTTTTTATTTTTGCACATATCTAAACATAAGCACATCTTTTCAGCTCTACTCTGTAGTCACCACTAGGCACATGAGGAGCTAGAAAGCAGGGCTTCATGCTTTATATTCTGACATTTGTTCCTGTAACTAGAATACTTTATGGAATGACCAAATTTTTCAAGAGACATTGGATAAAATCCCAGATAAAAATTTTATGTAACATACTTTATATTCTCTGTGTTATTCAAAATATGACTAAGACCTAATTTTTGACAATTATCATTACATATTTATTGATAGAATTACAATCAATCATCATTTTATTTCATCTTATAAAAGGTTGAATAAATTCTGCTCCTTCCTATTAAAAAAAATAATAATGTTTTAGCTTTCAGACAAGTTAGTTCTTACCAGCATTGCCCCTTTCCCTTTCATTCATGCATATTAAAAGTTGGGGCAAGATTTATCTTATCAGAAAACGCAATTCCATTAAAATTTTACTTACCTGTAATAATTGTCAAAATTTGTCATCTATACTGTTTACAAATCAATTGGACACTAATAGCAATTGTAATGATACCCAAATCTGGAAAAATATGTTTTAATGGTTATGTTTGCAGGGAAAAAAGTATTAACATGTTTATATGTAAGTATCATGTTATTTATGCATGTTTTGTTGTGAAGCTAGAACAACTAATACAAGATTTTTAGCAAAACTATACTATCTTAGGAGAACAATTTGTGGAGAAAGAAGTTAAAATAGGAGTTCAGGAAGGGAAAAAAGTAAAATTATTGATTTCTTCTGAAGTATGTATTTTTAGAGTTTGTTCATTTCAAGTAATTATGGTATTTAATTTGCATTGGATGGATTTAAAAATGTAATGTAACTATTCTATCTAAAAATCTTCTAAAATTATATTCTGTAAAACTTTTAAAATTTATGATAAATTTTAGATGCCAATATATCTGCATTAAGTGAGAATGTATGTTGTCTTTTTAAATTTTTTCTAAATTAATCTAGGGAGTAAGCAAATTGAAAATTCTAAACACAAATGGTCTCAATTATGTTTTTAATATGAGATAACTGTATGCTAATGAAAGTAGCAGGAAGAAGAGGATAACTCAAATAATTGCATATATGTATACTTATCTTAGTTACCTGATTGTATCATGTCTTTCTTCCTGGGTGTGTGTGTTTCCCCACTTTGAGTGTTGCTTAATACATAAAGAATAAATTTACACACAAATTTTTTCTTTTAAAAAAAAATTTTGTCGGAGGGTGCATGCATACACAGGAGAAGAGACAGAGAGAGAGAGAGAGAGAGAGAGAGAGAGAGAGAGAGAGAGAGAGAGAGAAAGTGAGAAAGCACCTCCCTTGAGGAATAGCCATGACCAATCCCTTCTCTGTCTCTTTCTCCTTTCGGGATTTTGAGCATGCACATGCACCTAGCGTGTTTTTCAAGCCCTTGAGTCCAGGACTCAAACAGCACAATGGGCCATGTGGGATCCAGCCGTTTTAAACACCATGCCACTGGCACAAAGGCGCTTCTCTATGTGTTCAAAAGTTTTTGCACCAAATTAAACTCGTGCTTTAATTCCCTTTTCTACAAACTTTTTAAAGACCCCTTGTGGGCTCCCCACCCCCCCCCACCCCGTGCTGCTGGCTAAGAACTGGTGCACAGGTGAGTGTGTTCTAAAAAAGGAGACAGAGAACCCGCAGGTGGAATGAAGGTTAAGGTGCTGGATCCCACATGGCTGACTCCACGTTTCAAGTCCTGTACCTGGCGGCTCAAAAATCTCAGGGACATGTGTGCATGTGTGCCCAAAATCCAAAGAGGAGACTGGAGGTGAAGGAACTGTGGCAATGGCCACACACACACCCCTCCCCATTCCAGTGTTGATTTCTTACTTTCCCTCTCTTTCTCTCTGTCTCTCCAGGGAGTACATGCAGTGTATAGCAAAAAACTTAAAACAAACAAACAAAAAAACAGAGAAAGCTAGGAAGCTGGTGATGCTATGTCAGAGTATCTGACATTTCAGTATTAATAGCAAATTTCTAAGTTTTCAAAAACCTTTATCCTTGCTCTCCTTCTTCTCCCTGAGTTTGAATGACCATTTCAAGGTAACTGTAAAAAAAAAAAAAAAAAAAAAAAAAAAAAAAAAAAAAAAAGTGGTGTGAATGTTTATCAAATGCTTGTTGTAAATTGTGATATAAAGGAGCTGAGGCAATGCAATCTGGTGAATTTTTGAGGGTTTTAGTTTCTATTTTTTTCTTCCCTGCAAGTTTTTTCTTGTTTGATTCTCTCAAGCAGACCATGAGACCTGGGTTTCCTTGTCTGAATTGAACTGTGTAAGGGGACAGAAAGCTTTTCTACATTTTGTCCCAAAAGTCTAAAACCAGAGAGCATGTTGTATGAAGTGTCTGAGAAAGCGGAGTGTGGAGAAAGGCACAGATCTATTGGGTCATCAGAAAAGTCATGATGCATTTTTGCATTGAAAAACATAGCAAAATACATCTTGACTTTTCTGATGACCTAATAGAAGAGAGGAAAAGATATTAATTACCAAAGACAAGGGAAGGTAAAGAGGCCTGTGGGATCTTGCGAATAGCAACCCTGTTGCTGTACACATGTCGGGATTTTGAGCATGCACATGCACCTCAAAAAATGCACAGTGTATTTTTTATTCTCACCAAAAAGCCTACTACCCTAAGCAACGTGTGAGAACATCAGGGATCCCATGAACCTACAGCGATCCTCCAGGCTGGAGCGGAGATGGTCTCAACAGCAACAGAGAAATCAGGGCCAATAACTGATGAATGGGCACTCCTGACATGAAATGTTACAGAACATTCTAGAAGTTGGCTCTATTTCAGTACTATGGGAGGGAAGAGTAAGAGAAAGACCCCTAAAAACATCACACAGTCTAGAGAGATGGGTTTCTACCCTTGAAATAAGGTTGACTTACACAAAATGATTCAATCTATTAATACTTATCTGCCACATTCGGCCTAGAGGCCATAATTGGTACCTAGCACAAGAGTTAGTTTGTGGTGTTAGGTATCAGAATGTTGCCTACTTCTAATTATCACTCCCCTTACACACACACACACACACACACACACACACTTCAGAATCAAGGGTAAAACTTTCTTCTGAACAGCCTAGTAGTCACTCTGGCCACAGTGTGTACAACACAATGTAGATTGGGTTGACTCTGTGGTCTGGTGGTGAAGGGAGCTGTATTCCACATGGCCAACAATTCAAACTCCAGCCCTGGTGACTTGAAAAACATGCTGGGTGATTGTGTACATGCCCCAAATCCTAACAGAATGGACAAATGGAAGAGAAGGAGTTATAGTATGACCATGCCACACAGTGGGTATGGTGCATCACCGCATCACCCCCTATCTTTATCTCTCTCTTTATCTCTCTATGGTGAGCACACATGCCTTGTAATTAAAAAAAAAAAAAAAGAAAGAAAGAAAAAAAAAAGCTCTTTGTAATCTCAGGAATGTAAAAGCTGCCATCTTCAACTCTTTTTTTTTTTTTGGAGAGGTTTTTGCTATCAGACACATGCGGTTGCCAGTAAGACAGAGACAGAGAGACAGAAAGCGAGAAATCACCCCCCAGGGAGGATGGCCACTCTGCAATCCCTTCTCCTCCTTTCTCTCAGGATCTTGGGCATGCACGCACATGCGCCCAGCATGAGTTTAAGCCACCGGGTTTGGGACTCAAACCATAGTCAACTACATGGGAGTCCAGCGACATAGCCATTACACCAACTGCTGGTCCCCCATCTTCTCAACTCTTGAGAGCCCATCAGCAACCATTGTGCTATATAAGATTAACATCCTTTGAGAAATTCCTGTGCATGTACCTGGGTCTTGTTTGGGAAGCAAGAAGCTGCTCACTGTCCCACATGGTTGCCTGTCTTTTGATGGGATGATTACAGCCAGTTGTGCAGGGCATCCCCACACTCATTTATTTCTCCCCAAAGAATCAATCTTGTGTGACAAGAAAAACCTAACCGATATCCTCTTTGGCTTATATCACCACCATTTATAGCTCAGACAATACTCCCTGGGTGCATTTTCAAGGCTGTTGGCCAGTGTGCTAGTTTCCATGACTACTGTAAGAAATGACCACGAACTGGGTGGCTAACAACAGAACAAATTTATTTTTACACCTCTGGAGGCCCGAAGTCTGAACTGAGGACATGTGCAGAGCCATGTGCACTCCAAAGTCTTTGGGGGTAGATTCTGGGTTTTTTTGTTTTGTTTTTTGTTTTGTTTTTTTCTTTTTGCTTGAGGCTTGTGGCCACATCACTCTAATTGCCACCTTCATCTTCATGTGGCCTTCTCCTCTGTCTGTCTGCTCTACTCTATGTCTTTACAAAGACACTTGTTATTAAATTTAGAGCTCTTTCACATGATCCAGAATGAGCTCATCTCAAAACGCATAATATAAATCTTCAAACACCAATTTCTAATAAGGTAACATTTATAGGACCAAAACCTTGACATAAGTATCTTTTCTCAGGAGAACACTTTTCAGCTTACCACAGCCAGCCTTGACAACATTTTCCATAAGAAAATATTCTTTTTTTTTTTCGTATTTTTGCCAGAGGGTGAATGCAGTCATCAGAGAGAGAGAGAGGGAAAAAGCACCCCCCAATGGGTAAGGTCACACTATAATCCCTTCTTCTCCTTTTTGCCATCCTATCAGGATTTGGGGGCATGCATGCATCTTCACCTGGTGTATCTTTCCAGCCACCAGGTCTGTGACTTGAACCACGAGGTCAGCCATGGTGAATCTGGGTGTCTTAATGACCAGGCCACAAAGCTGGCCCAGGAGAGCATTCTTAATTATCGTGTCCTCCCTATGACCTGGCAATAGCCTTGGGTTGAGAGGTGGTTTCTACAAGTCTACCCACTAGTTGTCCCTATGTTAGCAATGTCACATCCAGTTCAACCTCACTGAGAAATAGTTCTCTTAGATTGGTAGTTACCACCTATGCCAGATGTAAAGAAAAAATATTGAAAGATATTTTAGTGTTGGAAAATATTTTAGTGTTTTTTAAATAACAGTTGTGAAATTTATAAAATCATAAAATACGCATGCATCCACACAGAGAACAAAATTCAATAAACCATAATTATACCAATTGTACATCATCACTGTTAAACTTTTAGAAATAGTTTTCTATATTTTATTCACCTGACAGTGTCATGAAATAGGTTCCAAAACAATAAATCATTAAATCCCTTAAATGCTTGAACTAGTTCATCATAGAAATAAATTACAGCTTAAAGTTTATTCCTGTCCTTACTTACGGGCAGTTAAATTTCTATTTGAAATCATGCTTTAAAATAAAATCTTAATTCATATTTTTTGAGAGGTTTTTTTCACTATAGGGCGCATGCACTCGCCAGAGAGAGAGACATAGAGACAGAAAGCGAGAAATCACCCCTCAGGGGGTATGGTCACGCCGCAATCCCTTCTCCTCCATTCTCCTCTCGGGATCTTGGGCATGCACACACACGCGCCCGGCGTGAGTTTTAAGCCACCGGGTCCGGGACACGAACCGTGGTCGACTATTTGAGAGTCCAGCGATATAGCCATTACGCTAACTGCTGGTTCCCCTAATTCATATGTTTTCAGTCACACACGTGAAAGTTTCCAGGTATGTGGATCAAAACTGTTGAATCACAGGTTATATGCATTTATATGCATCTTGCATTTCACTTGAGTTGACCAATTTGCTCTCTACTGATATTGTACACACTTATGTTTCCTCAGCACAATTTAGGAACTCCATCCTTTCTTTTTGTCCGTCCGTCCTTCTTTCCTTCCTTCCTTCCTTCCGTCCTTCCTCCCTTGTTTCCACTCTTACAGCCCTAGTAAGAATGAATGAATGAATCCCTTCAGTATGAAATATTGTTGATTCTGCCAATCTCCAGGGGCAAAATCAATCCAGGATTAAACTTTATATGAAGTTTCCAGCACAAGGTTTGCAAATCACATTAGAAGATAAGTCTAGACTTCAGATTTGTATGTTTCCATGGGTTCAGGAATGTTTTCACTTGAGATATTTCTTTCCCCAGATCCCTCAATAGAACCAACTTTCTCAACTTGGAACAGTTTATTAATCTAGCAAGGGTCACAGACCTTCAAGGGACCCAGCTTTATATAGTTCCCTTGCCCCACTTCTGGCAGGCCTGTTGCCTCATCCTGTCTGGCCTTCAATGGTTAGACCCGAGGCTCCTGTCATTATTAGACCAGTCATTCCCCAAGGCAGGTACTGCTCCAGCTGGTATAATGACCACTCAGCTTCTCAGCTCCCTCTTCACTTCTGCCATCTATAAGTAAGAGGGGCCATGTATTTACATTGTTATTGCGCATGAAATATCTCTCAGTGTTTGCAGGTGAAGGGTTTCAGGGCCGGAAAGCTCATCATTTGGCCAGAACGTCTTAAGAATTACTGAACCATGTAAAATAGGAAAATGACTGACATAACCCAATTCATGTTTGGAAAAGATCATTCTGGGTCTTGCCTTGTGGCAGGCAGTGGCAAGCTGGACTGCAGTGCTGGAAGCCATAGGGCTGACTGTAGGCTGGGGTCCCTGGTCGGCCTGAAGACATACAGAATGTGTGGGTATTTGAGCTAGAAGGCTGATGAAGGGGGCTGATGGCATGGCAAGACCCTGTTGAGGGTCTCTCTCTCTCTTTCTCTCATGTGCATGCATGTACTATCATGAATAAAATAGATAAACTTCTAAAAAAGAGATCATTGTGGTTTAAATGTGAATATTTGAGTCAGGAAAGGAGTGGGTGGTATTTGTGAAGGAGCTGATATAATTCCCAGCCAGGAAGTATAAAAATGACCCAGCCATGGTCATATTTTATTCCAGTAAAAGATAAATACATCCTGGCTGGGGTTGATGAGAATACAGAGAAAAGCTCGCCTTTGTGAGAATTCTGCAGGTAACCATAGACACACCTTTCGCTTGTATGTTAAGGTAAGGGAGAAAGTAGAGTTAAAGGTAATGTCCAGGTTTCTTAGCTTGAATAAAGATCAGTGGATGGTGGAATCATATCCTAAGATCGGGAACACTGGAGTAAGGGGTGGATAAAGATCATAAATTCAGATTCTGGTTATAAAGAATCCGGGGCCAGCAGGTGGCATGGTGGCTAAGGGTGCTGGAGTCCTATGTAGCTGACCTCACTTTGGGTCCTGGACCTGGCAGCTTGCTTTCTTACTTTTTCTTTCTCTGGTCAAATTAAAAAATAAATAAAGTTAAATAAAAAATAACTCTTTAAAAAAGAGAATTAAAAGTGTAAGATGGGCAAGTAGTTAACTCTGGCAAGAGTTTAACAGTCCTTCATTGTATGGAATTTAGATTAATTTCAGTATTTCACTATTATAAACAATTATGCAATAAACATCTTCGCAGATAAACCTATGAAAGTAATGTGATTATATTCTCCAGATACATTTTAGTGAGAATTACTAGATCGATTTGTAATAAACATGGTAAACATTCTGTTACATATTGCCAGAGAAATTCCTGAAAATTTTAAGTTATTTTTATGACTGTGTTAATAGTCCATCTTATGGATGGAGACACTGAAAGTCATTGAAGTGGCGTTTCAATAAGTTACCCTTCTGGACGTTGCTTTACTTTGCAGAGGTTACTAGTTATTTTAGTTGGAAATATTCTTAAGAGTGGAATTCTCAAGTTAAGATTAGAGATTTAAAAAAATAGTAATTATCATGACAACAAAATTTCTGATCGCTTACACTACGCTTTTTATGCTAAGACCAGATAAGTTAGGTAAATTACCAAAGTAACACAGCTAGTGAATGGCAGAGCTAGGAATCAAAGCCATGTCTATGTGACATGACTACCTGTGTGACATGACTACCTTTACTCTTACTCTACACCTCAGTACTAAATGACCCTGCAGAGAGGGTATAATGAAGCCCATCTTGAATTATATGCACTAATATAGAATGAAACTTCGGTTTGTCACAAACAGTACATTTCTCATTCTTTATCCTTGCCATTTTGTGGCCAAAATACATCATCTTTTTTTTTTTTGAGAGAGAGATTTTTTGCTATAATGCATGTGTTCTCACTGTAAAGACAGAGAGAGAGAGAGAGAAAAATCACCCCACAGTGGGGATGGTCATGCCACAGTCTCTCCTCCTCATTCTCCTCTTGGGATTTTTGGGCACACACCTGCATGCACCGAGTGTGAGTTGCAAGCAGCCAGGTCCAGGACTCAAACCACGGTTAGCCATATGGGACTCCAGCTCTTCAACAACTATGCCACTTGCTGGCCCCCATCATCCTTGTTTAAATGTGTTAATTTTTGTTACTAGAGCTTTGAAGCATTCTGTCATATTTTTTCCACCACTAGAACTACTTCTCTGTGAATGTGTTAAGTATGACTTTTGCTCAATTTCAGTATTTGGCTTTTTTTTATTTAAGTTTTGATGATATTAACTATACATTGTTCATATAAGTTATGAATTTTTTTGTATGTTATCATTTGTCTTTTAGCTTTATGGAGAGTACTTCCTTTTGCAAAATGGTATTTATCAGTATTTGCATATTTAAATCTATGAACATTTTCATTGTTTTTTTTTTATTTTATTTTTATTTTTATTTTTTTTTTATTATCATCATATTCTTCTTTATATTACATTGAATTACATATAACTTTACATTGTATTACATTACTTTTTCAAAAGGGAATGCCATGCATGTCAGTCAGTACAGAGACATTAATCTCCCCGCTTCAACATTCAATATCTTTTCTATGTTTTCCCCAATCATTATTATTATTCTAATTATTTTTTAAGACAGTCCATCGCTATTTCTCATGTTGCTTGTACAAATACTTTGCCCATCATGAAATACTTCTCAGACAAATCCAGTTGAGAATACTATACATGTCAACATCAACAGTTAATAAGCCATATCTGTTTCTCACTAATGACCTGCCTCTCTATTGTTCATTTGTTATCTTTCTCTATCCTCTTCTCTTCACTTCCCCCATTCCACACTGTCCTATTCTCATTAAGTACCTTCACTGCTTTTATGTCCTCCAATTTTTTTCACTATCATAGAATGCTGATAGTCGGTATATATTGAGTGGATACATACAATATCTTTCTTTCATATCCTGTTAATTTGTTTTGTTACCATACTTGAAAGATTCTTTTCTACTAAAAGAATACATACACAGAGACCAGCAGTTAGCGTAACGGCTATGTCGCTGGACTCTCGTGTAGTTGACCATGGTTTGAGTCCCAGACCCGGTGGCTTAAACTCATGCCGAGCGCATGTGCGTGTGTGCCCAAGATCCCAAGAGGAGAATGGAGGAGAAGGGATTGCAGCGTGGCCATCCCCCCGGGGGGTGATTTCTTGCTTTCTATCTCTCTGTCTCTCTTTCTGGCGAGCACACGTACCCTATAGCAAAAACAAACAAAGAATACACACACACACGTATATATATTCTTTTATATATACATATATACTTATATATTATTTTATTTATATACACATATAATTATATAGAGAAACTTACATATATACATATATATACTTTAATATTTAAACATATACTATATATGTATTTATACTTTATATATACACACATATATATTCATATACACATACATATATATAAAAGTCTATATATACACATATATGTGTATATATATTCATCTATATATACACACACATATATATAAACTTTTATATATGCACACATATGTATTCTTTTATATTTCAAAGTATTTATACTATGTGTATTTGTACTTTTATATTTATATATATGAATATGTATGTGTATATATACACACATATACATACATATACACACATATATACATATATATACACACACATATATATATATATCCCTCTGTTTCTCTTTCCCTGTAATTTTGCTTTTTCTTCTAATTATTGTAGTTCTATGGAATATTCTGTGTGTCAGAGTAACTTTTCTGTTATGACTTCTTTATCAAAAATATATCAGTATTCTAATTTTCCTTGCTGATAAATATAGAATTATTTTTCACATTTCCTCCAAAACACAATGAATTTTGAGATCACAAAAATTTGTTTATAAATTTGGATATATTCATAAATTATATGTTATCGAGCCTTTCAAGTAGGGAAATAGTTCTCTATTCTTTTTTATTTTTAGAGAAATTTTTGCCTTAGGGTACATGTGCTTGCTTGCGTGTGCATAAGAGAAAGACAAACAGACACGGTGAGAAGGAAAGTGAGAAATCACACCCCAGGGGGATGGCCATGCTGCAGTCCCTTCTCCTCCATTCTCCTCCCCAGTACCTTGGGCACATACTCACACTCACCTGGTGTGAGTTTCAAGCCATCAGGTCTGGAACTCAAACTATGGTTGACATGTGGGAGTCCAGTGTCATAATTGCTATGCCATCTGCTGGCCCCTCTATTCATCTTATTTAATCTATAATAGTAAAGTTTTCCTTTTCTCAAAATAAATTCTACACAATTATCAAGTTTACTCCTTGGTAAATAAAATATATATTACTTTTTATGTTTATTCTAGAAGTTATCAAATAATTATAAAATATTTTCTCTTGATTTTAATGAGACTACATAAGGATTTCTAAAACATCTGTAATTTTTTTTTGAGAGATTTTTGCTATAGGGTGCGTGTGCTTGCCAGAGAGACAGAAAGCAAGAAATCATCCTTAGAAGGATTGGCCATGCCACAATCTCTTCTCCATTCTCCTCCTGGGATCTTGGGCATGTACACATACGCACCTGCCGTGAGTTTCAAGCCACTAGGTCCGGGACTGAAACCATGGTTGACCAACGATGTAATGACTACACCTTCTGCTGGTACGAACATCTGTAATTTTAATGGCTGGTTTTAGATATTTGTATCCTATTAAAAGAGCATTCTTCTACAATCAGTTTGAAAATTTTTGTGAGGAATGAATGTGAGTTTTACCAAATGAATTGCAGAACACATTGTAATAATTGTATTTTTCTTCTTTGACCTATACCCATAATAAGTTATTTTACTAGCTTTTTTTCATTTTAAAATATCCTAGAATTCAACCTAATCTTATTAATATTTAATTTTGAACATTTGCAACTATATTGATGGTGAACTAGAAAAGTAATGTTATTTTTTAGCTTTAAAGTTATGCTAATATACTAAAATGAATTTGAAGACATTCCCTCCTTATTTCTCATCTAGATATTTTAAATAGAAGAGGAAATCTTTGCTACTTGAAGGTTTACTGGAATTTACCTAAGATACCATTTGCGATCAGTGTCTCATTCTTTACACATAAATAAATATGACCTGAACAGGTTTATACATTTCTTTCTAAAATCAATTTTGGTCATTTTAAATTTTCTCTAATAATCATAAGTTTCTCTAATCTCATCCATAACTGCAATTGCATTCTCTTTCTCACTTCTACAATTATGTATTATGGTTTTTATTTTAGATTAAATTTACATAAGTGTGTTTTTAGTATGTGTTCAAATAAGTTCTGGAATTTATCAATTATACCATTTTAACATTTTAGCCTGTTTTTCCCCTAATTGTCAATGCTTTGTATTTAGTCCTTAATTCTTTGATGACTTTTTAGTTTATAAAATTTTACAAAACCCATTACATTACAGTTACTTTATTTTTAGTTTTTTGCCATAGGGCACATGTACTTGCCAGAAAGAGACCAAGAGAGACAGAGAGAGAAAGCGAGAAGTCACCCCCCCCATCTCCACTGGGGGATGGCCACACTACAGTCCCTCTTCCTCCATTCTCCTCTCAGAATTTTCCACATGCACACCCTCATGCCTGGTGTGATTTTTAAGCCACTGGGTCTGGGACTTGAACTGCAGTTGGCTATGTGGGAATCCAGGGCCTTGACCCGCTGGCCCCCAGTAGTGTTTTAGCATTTCCTAAAACAGTAAATAATGATCAGTAGCATTTATTGTTCTCTTATTATACACCAAGTACTCTTCTGAACATTTTGCCTGTGTTGTCTTGTTTAATTCTCATGGTCATTATTTGGGAAGAACTGTTCTCTTTTTTCCCTTTTGTGCATGAGGAAACTAAGGCTCAGAAAAGTCAGTCTGCCCAAAGTTAAAAGGTAACAAGTGGAATAAGTAAAATTCAAGTAAGTAAAGTTCACATCATCTGACTTGAGAGCCCACCTTTTTTTCTTTTTTTCTTTTTTTTTAGTTTTCTTATAGGGCACATGTATTTGCTGGGGACATAGAGAGCGAGAGGTTGGCTGTGCCACAATCCCTTCTCCTCCATTCTCCTCTCAGGATTTTGGGCACACATGCAGAGGTACCTGGCATAATTTTCAAGCTGCTGGGTTCAGGACTCGAGCTGTGGAATCGACCATATGGGACCCAGGAGCCCACAATTAAATCGACCAGAAAATTTAAAATTACCAAAATTGATTCTAGAAATGTATAAACCTGTTCAGGTCATATTTACTTATGTGCAAAGAATGAGGCACTGATCCTAAATGGTACCTTAGATAAATCCATGGAAGTTAAGTTGGCACAGAGCCACCTGCTAGCCCCAGAGCCTACCGTTTTAATTATGTTATAAATTCAGTCCTATCTCCAAACACCTACTATTACTTTTTACTCACGCTCGCTTAATTTAGAAATTTTCCATCCCAAAAATACATTAAGATCCCGTGGAATCTTAAAGCATTCCTGTATCTTTATTTGCTTTTATGTTTCATGAATGCAATGAATATTATGTTCACGTTTCATCTTACGAGAATGCCCCAAAAGGAAAAGTTGACTCCACGTGTGGTTTTCAAAAGATAGAGGAGGCTTTGCAAAAGCTCTTAAACCTAGTTCAAGTTTTCATTTTGTGGTTAACCTCAAAGATCAACATCATGTTCACCAGATGCCAGGTGCTCTTGGGTTGTTGAGACAGATATGATGAAGAGTAGGACTCACGTTATTAGATTATAGGGGGCTTGTTGAATGAATTATAGCTATAATATATGTTCCCTTGCTATGAAAAGTGTTCATTTATATGCAGTAATATTTCCCTACCACTGTAAGTAGGGATCTAATAGAGCTAATGGTTTGGATTTAAATTAATGAAGCGTACTTGATGTGACTAGGATTTTATATACTCAGTTCTTGAAATATTTGTCAATATTTGCTTGAGATTTTTGCACACACTACATCAGCATTTGCTAGTGGTGGGTGCCTAGACACGTTTTGCAGATAGGTAATGAGTAAAGAGGAGCTTAATTTATTTGAAAATTTTAACAAATAAATAGCATTCCAATTTGCTGTTTCTGGCTTTTAAATAGCAACAATTTCAGAGCTTACTTAAATTTCTCTGTTCACCCAGCACATGCTGAATAGAGCCAACAGAACATTTGATATTTATGAAATGCTGTTTTGAAATACATATTAAGATTTGTTGATGAACATTAGGAATAATTATGAATATTAACTAATAGGATTTATTTTTTTCCTGTTGGCATCTTTTTCAGTGGTGAAATGAGAGCCTGAAGAAATCTTTGTGGATGGTTGGTGATCGTAGTCATAGACAAAGCCACTGTAGTCTAAACAGAAAAATACCATATGTAGGGTACTTAGAAATTCTCAGAATTTAACAACCATTACCCAATACCCTAGGAAAGCAAGTATTTCCTGTTTTCAATGCCTGTCTCGTTTCCACAACTCATTCCTATTTTCCATTCCTTAACAGAGAAAATCCTAGAATTATAAGCCAAAGAGATGATAAACATTGCCCACATCCTTTCAAATAAAAAAATGAAGTCCAGAGAGGGAAAGAGACTTTTCTAAAGTCACACAGCAATTTGATGGTTTTAGAACCGAGACCCAAGTTCCCTTATCTCTATTACACCCCCCTCCAGTGTAACCAGGGTTAGCATTGTACTTATCCATCACTCTCTGTGGTGCCAATCTGCATCTATTTTCATGCTGTACCTACTATTAAGTGTCTCAAATCACAGTAACACCATCATGCTTACAGAAAGGTTTCCAAGTGTAAGCTCAGAATTAAAAATAAATCAAGTCAGGGCCAGCCAATGGTGCATCAGTAACACAAAACTCTGAAGCTGACCCACACGGATATGTCCCAAGTTTGTGTCTAAGACCCCCCCCCCCCCCGTATATTCTGGGTGCCCATATCCTGGCCAGCCAAGGCTGGGGGTGGATTAATGCATGAAGACCTTGTTGGGGTGACCCTCCTTCTTGGAAGAAATAAATAAACTCAATAAATCCATCAATTCAGCCTGTATGTACTCCGAGGTTTACAGAGTGTGGCACTTGATGACTTCAGGAACTTGCACGATAGTCTTTAAACTGCTGTGTGTGCACCCCAATCAAGACTGGTCAATCATTCGCTGAGTAGTTGTTGGTCTGCTCTCAGTGGAACTATGAGCCCTAGTCGTAATGAACATTGGGTCTTCAAAAAATTCCCCTCAAAAAGTCATGTAATGGCAAAACTATGCATGGATTTAAAAAAAAAAAATCCACCCAAATAAACTCGTACTTTACTTCCACTTTCTGTTAACTTTTTGAAATCCCCTCATATCTCTGTCCAGATAACCTCTCTGCCTGTCAAATGGGAGATGAGATGTCAGGTGTCTGCAATATTGAGGCATTCCACATCTGCTCTTCTGTGTAATCCCAATACTCCTGTTGTTGTCATGAAGGTTTTAATGGTTTTTTTTTTTTTTTTCATTTTTTGAGAGGTTTTTGCTGTAGGGCACGTGGACTCACCAGAAGGACAGAGAGAGACAGAGAGAGACAGAGAGACAGAAAGCGAGGAATCACCCCCCGGGGGGATGGCCATGCAACAATCCCTTTTCCTCTATGCTCCTCTCAGGATCTTAAACTCACACCCAGCGTGAGTTTAAGCCACCGGGTCCGGGTCTCGAACCACAGTCTACTACATGGGAGTCCAGCAACATAGCCATTATGCTAACTGCTGGTCCCTAGGCTTTCTATAATGAGTATGGCCAATAAGACTGATGATCTATGGGTCATGGGCGATCCTGCCAAGATCGGCCATCACTATAGAACACCGGAAGGAAACCGAGTTGGGAGTCAGGCAGTGGGAGCCAGCGGAAAGCACGGTTGTAGCACTTTTGTCTTCTCCAGTTCTCCACTGCCCTCTGGAGCTCAGTTTTACTAGCGATCTCCTCAGGGAGTGATGGAGAATAGTGGTAGTAGCGTGTGCTCCCCAAGAAGCCTCACAGCGATTTCTTTTCACACATGTACCTTTTCCTCAAAAAGAAAAAAGTAAGGATTGTGAAGAGAAATATGTAAGCATTAGAGGAGCCACCGTGGCAGCCCATGCTGGTATGACCCTGTGCTTGGCAGGCTTGGACCATGCAGTAGGCTATGTTCAACTCCCTGTTCAACCTAAAAACCAGGCACAGCAGGTGCCACCTGTAGTCCCAGTGACTCAGGAGGCTGAGGCTGGAAGATTGCGACACAGCAGGACCCAGTCTTTAAAAAAAAGAAAGAAAAGGGCAGCAGTTATGTGGTGCTCTGGTGCTGACAAAAGGCTAAGGAAGGGCTCCCTGGAGAAGAAAACTATGTCATGGCCACCCTCTAGAGGGCTCTCAGGTGAAATTATCTGGGAGTTGTTCTACAATAGGTGTGGTTTTCCTGAGTTGTATATATCCTCCCTGCTGGGTACAACTGTGAGGTGAGACTTTGATAAATAGAAGCATGATCTATCAGTCCCAGCTTTCAGTCCTGCCACCTACAATGTAGTTCCTCCCTCCTTGGCTTTTCCCCCTTTCTGGCTCACCTTTCCCAAGTTCTGTGTACCCTGGAAATTCTTTCTGCTTAGCACAACAAATATTATGTATTTCCTCCAAGCTTTATCTTAACCCTTCCCTCAATTCCTTCTTCAGCTAGAACACATTTGCTAATACTGTCTGCCCTCCTTAAGTAGTTATTTAAAGAGGTAAATTTGCATACTTGTTAGGCTAACCAAAAATAATGTCCCACTTTGATCTCTTTCCCGTGGTATAATTCTTCTTCACAAGCAATATTTACACAGGACTTCAGAACCCTGTGAAATCATCAGACACAAAGGTGAAGAGAGCAGGGCACCAACCCCTCCCGGTGGGTGATCTGTTGTTTATTGTGGAAAACAAGACATAAGCGATACTACAAGGAGACACAGCATGCGATTAACTTTATTTCACTATTCAGAGCAATTTCAGTTGATTTCAAAACCTTCCCTACCCCTGACAAATAAGATTAATGGCCAAGATGTTTTTACCATATGAGCATGTTTTGTTTTCCTTTGATATATGGGGACTTTGAAAAGCTCATGGAATGGACCAGCAGTTAGCGTAATGGCTATGTCGCTGGACTCCCACGTAGTCGACCGCGGTTCGAGTCCCGGACCCGGCGGCTTAAACTCACGCCGGGCGCGTGTGCGTGCGTGCCCAAGATCCCGAGAGGAGAATGGAGGAGAAGGGATTGCGGCGTGGCCATCCCCCCTGGGGGGTGATTTCCTGCTTTCTATCTCTCTGTCTCTCTCTGTCTGTCTGGCGAGCGCACACGCCCTGTAGCAAAAACCTCTCCAAAAAAAGAAAAAAAAAAAGAAAAAAAAAAAAAAAAAAAAAAAAGAAAAGCTCATGGAAAATGGAATTAAAGTATGAGTTTATTTTGGTACAAAGAAATTTTGCACCTCTTTTCAGAGTACACATTTTCCATGAAGTTATTGAAGATTCCCCATACTCCCCTCATATCATATAAAGTGAGCACCAAGCCAGCACAGATATCCTTTGACTAAATAAAGGATGGGAAATCACATTCTGTCAATCATCCCGATACTAAGAACACTTCGGTACCAACTTCTTTAACCATGGTCAGAATATTAACTCCAGTATAATCGCCTCAGAAGTCTTGTGGGGGCCAGACCATGACCCAGCAGTAACTGGCTCTGTGAAGGTGACCACATGGGAAGGTGCTTGGTTCACCTCTGGAGACTTCCCTGAACACACCAAGAGTGATAAGGGCCTCTTTGAAGCTGGGGGTGGATCACAGATAACAACTCTTTTAGAGGTGTTATCTCTCTGTCCTCCTCTGTCTCACTCTAGAAAGGAAGAAAGAGAAAAAGAGAAAGAAAGACTCTTAAAAAAGAAGAATAACAACAACAACAAAAAAAAACTTTAGACAGTCTATGGAAAAGGAAAAATAAGGGAAACACCCTTTCCTCTCACTTCCTAAGCTTCCCATTAAAAAAAAAAAAAAAAAAAAAAAAAAAAAAAAAAAAAAAAAAACAAGGTGGTCGATGCCCCTGATTTGCTTACTACTTCTTTGTGTGCCTAGCACCTTGCCCACTACCACCCCTCCGAAGTCCTCTGAGTTCATGGATGGTCTTTAGAACAGAGGTTATCGACGACCTTGATGCAGATGCACTCCAGTTCCAAAATGCCAGCAAGGCCACACAACCATGCCAGAAATTTCACTGAAGATATTGTTGGAGAGGCCATTGCCGTGTCCTGGCTTTTTTGTCTGATATCAACACCACAGGAGCTGGCCTAGTTTTCCTATTTTTTGAAGGCATTTCTGACATTTCTGCAAATCTTCAAGAAAATGGCTTAAGTTATATCAGTAATATACCAGGTGCTGAGTTATTAGGTATGACTACTTTTTAATTTTGTACTACCACTGCATGTTCCTATCATAACTACTTCTAGGAATTGGCCCAAAACATTTTTCCCTAATCTGAACACAGATCTATGAGATTCTGGAACATATCAATAGTACTCAGCAAATCACAGGCTAATTATGTAATGAAACCTGTTCTCTAAGCTTTCCGTTAGATCCCCAGTGCTTACTGGAGAAGCCATTACCTAGCAACGGTCACTAACACACTGTCAGAAAAATAGTGTATGTGCCGCATTTTCCCATTGAGTCAAAATTGACAGCAAATTGTATTTTCCCTTCCTTTTCACGTGGAAAATCTATTGTTTACAGTCTAAAGGAATAAAAGCTGAACATCTGAGTGAATGGACACCTTGACCCTTGGTTTAAAATCATCTTTTTTTTAAAGAATTATTTAATTTTATCCATTCATTCATTTATTTAATTTGACCAGAGAGAGATATACAGAGAGAGAGAGAGAGAGAGAAAGAGAAAGAGGGAAAGTGAGAAAGCAAGCCACCAGGTCCAGGACTCAAACTGTGGTCAGCCATGTGGAAGTGTCTAGCGCCTCAACCACCACACCACCTGCTGACTGAGAAAGAGCTCTAAGTTAGGAACACTAATCTCTGCTGTCCAACTGCTACAAACCAAAGATTATTGTGCATTCAGATGGAATCATGGTCAGTTGCATGTCTGATGGGAAATACCACCTCTGACTTTGTGTATCTGTCCTATGGATATTTGAGATCCAAATGCTCAGTCTTCTGACAAAACAAATCTTGCAGCTATACCATCAACACCAATTGGAGATATGGGAACCCAGTCTGCATATATATATATATATACAACTGCAAACTTGTCAGTTCACTGATGATACACCGCCGCTGTTACCGGCATCCAATGGTGAAGAATTCAGCTCAGTCAGAGCTCAATATTTCTAGCCCTAGAGTAAGGAGTGGGGGTTACCTGTGGCAGGAACAGTTAGTAAAATGCACTTTTGTGTGTCTACTAAATAATGCTTTTACCTGATGGGGAATTTGGAAAGTGTTCCTTTTGGGCCCAGCCATAGTGGCATGTGCTAAGATGCTATGCTTCACAAACTAGGATGACACAGGAGGCCCAAGTTTGATTCCCAGTCCAATCTGAAGTCTGGGTACAGTCTGTGTCTCTGTAATCCCAGCCACTCAGGAGACGAAGGCATCAGGATCATAAACTCCAGGCTGACCTGGGCAACATAGGAAGAAGAACCAAGTGTGGTCGTAGAGTAATGCAGCTTGAGGTTTTAGCAGGACTGCAGCCATTTTGAAATTAAGAAAGGCCTCAGAACCAGCAGATGGTGTAATGGTTACATCACTGGACTCCCACATTGTTGACGACAGTTTGAGTCCCAGACCAACCAGCAGGCATGTGTGCATGTGTGGCCAAAATCTTTTTTTTTTTTTTTTGGAGAGGTTTTTTTTTTTTGCTATAGGGTGCGTGCGCTCGCCAGACAGACAGACAGAGAGACATAGAGACAGAAAGCGAGAAATCACCCCCCGGGGGGATGGTCATGCCTCAATCCCTTCTCCTCCATTCCCCTCTCGGGATCTTGGGCACACACTCACACGCACCCGGCGTGAGTTTTAAGCCACCGGGTCTAGGACACAAACCGCGGTCAACTACGTGGGAGTCCAGCAACATAGCCATTACGCTAACTGCTGGTTCCCTGTAGCCAAAATCTTGAGAGGAGAATGAAGCAGAAGGGATTGCAGCATGGCCCTCCCGCCAGGGATGATTTATTTTTTCACTTTCTGTCTCTGTTTCTCTAGCGAGCGCAAGTTCCCTATAGCAAAGATCTCTCTTTAAAAAATAAATGAATGAATGAATGAATAAAAAAATTTAAAAAGCCCTCCAATGAGAACAATCTGACCAAGTATCTGATCAATAGGAAGCTCTGTTTGAGGAATGACCAGCTGAGCAACCAGGAATGGCTATCTGAAGTAAAACAAGAATCAGGGTAATTACTCAGGGGAAAGCAAGCGACTCTGATTGGTTCTAGTGAGGCATGATCTGCACATGCTTGTTTATCGTACCCATAAATACCGAGACCATGTTGCGCTTGGAGAGATGGTTTGATGGTGTTTGCTGTCTCCCTATAATGGGTTACAGAAATAACCTCCCTTCCTCTCCAGCCCCTGTCTCTCGTTTCATTGACCACAAGAAGAAGCATTCGGGCTTAATTGGCCCAGTTACAGTAGCACACGTCGGTAGTCCCAGCTGGGAGACTGAGGCAGGAGGATCATAACATGGTGAGACCCTGTCTTTAAGTAAAGTAAATGTATTCCCTTTAGTGATAAATATACTGAGGCAACTGTCTTCTACTTTGGAAGAAAAACACCCAATGTCAATAAAATAAATAGAATTTTTCTAGTGGATTTGAATAGTTTATTGCTAAAAATGTGACTGCCATTCTTAATGAAAGTAATGGAATAATGTATCTCTTTGGTCAGAAGGGTGGGATTATAAATATAGATTGTTTGAAGGCATGAAACTGTGATGCTAAAAAATGAAGTAATCGTACCTATAAAAAGTCATCTTCTCTGGGAACCAGCAGTTAGCATAATGGCTATGCCGCTGGACTCCCACATAGTTGACCACAGTTCGCGTCCCAGACCCGGTGGCTTAAAACTCACACCGGGCGTGTGTGCGTGCGTGCCCAAGATCCCGAGAGGAGAATGGAGGAGAAGGGATTGCGGCGTGACCATCCCCCCCTGGAAGGTGATTTCTCGCTTTCTGTCTCTATGTCTCTCTCTGTCTGTCTGGCGAGCACACGCGCCCTATAGTGAAAACCTCTCCAAAAAAAAAAAAAAAAAAAAAGTCATCTTCTCTTAAAACAGTCAGTGAATATATGTAGTGACAGTTACTTAAGATCATTGTTCTTCAGGGACTGGGTTTCTAAGAAAATGTCATTGTTCCTTTCCTTGCTAGAAAATA
This sequence comes from Tupaia tana, assembly GCA_026018925.1. Lineage (NCBI taxonomy): Eukaryota > Metazoa > Chordata > Mammalia > Scandentia > Tupaiidae > Tupaia > Tupaia tana. The sequence goes on along the minus strand of JAKSZU010000028.1, from coordinate 16,473,776 downwards.
AAGTTTAACTTGCAAATAGGGGATGGGATATTTCATGGTTTTATGGTCAATGATGAAAAATGCATAGTTATTCTTAAAGTTCTACTTTTTTAAAGTATAAATTTCTTAAACTAATTTCTATAGATGTCTATGCATGTGTTTAGGGTGCAGACATTTCTGTTTCTGTTTGAGTGTGTTTCTATGATTAGGGCATATATGCTTTGTGTATACACACACACCCATATATTTGGTCTTCTTAACACTTTGGAGGGTTTTTGAAATTTCTTAAATAAAAAAGGTTAATCTGATGTGCTTAAACGAATGGCATTCTAACCTTTAAAAGCATGTGTTTATCATGAGTTTCCACCGCCCCCAAATAGTTTTGACCTAAGGTTACAACGCAGTCTCAGACTATTTCAAAAGGGGTAGAACTGGGTGATAAGCAAACGCTTCATTATGGAGTCTTGGTACACGTAAGACTCTTCAAATCCTCGAAAAGATTTTTCAGCATATCCAGAGAGTGGTGGAGAAGTTCAAACCCAGAGGGGACAGTCAATCAGAGTCCTGCCATCTCCTGACAAAGAGCTGAGCCCACAGCTTCTTGCACCATCATTTTGTTGCCATGTTGACCAGCTGGGGTCATTAGAATAGTCAGGATTTCACCCAAGGTGATGCATCATCAAAGACAAGATTTTAAGTCTTAATTGAAAACACTCACCTCCTCCCAAAAGTCTGTGCCCTTTCTATCCTGGTTGTGCACAGGAGAGGGAGAAAAGGATGAAGAGAAAGAGAGACTTCTTAAAGCCACATTTTTAGAACATTAAAGAATCCATGTACCTCCAGCTCTGAGCAATGTTTAATTTTTTTTAATTTTTTTTTTTTTTTTTTTTTTTTAGTCATGGAAATTGCAGTTTCAGAGAGGAGGGAAAAAATTCAAGAATCTCTCCAACTTAACATCACCGCTGCAACTTACACAAGTAAGTGGAGGACAGTGGTAAGCAGTGACGAGGCTAAGGATGGGGTAACTGTTGTACTATTTTCACTTGCACAGGTTCCTGGGCACTTCTGCATTTCCTCCACACCACCGAGGCCATCTTTATTGGGAAAGGCCAGTTTTACATAAGGATTGAATTGAAAGGAGGACTCAGCCGCAGTCAGTACTGGCTAAATGAGGGTCATTTATCATACGCACGCATTTGCACAGCACACTCAGACAGTTTACCATGCCCTTCAACTTTTTCCTTTTCCTGAAGGCCAGCTTCCTGCCCCATTAAATTTTTAACCCCTTGTTCCCTGGCCTGCTCTGGATTGACAACCAAAGGCGCGCCTGCAGTAGCTCCCTCCTACTCCACCCCCACCTCACTCATCCACCCACCCCACCCTGGAGGAGATCCAGGGAGAAAACTAATTATGTTTTTCTAAGTAGGCAGAGTACTTCTATTTAGCAGAAGCTGGGACCCTATGTTGACCTAACACTGAGCGTTTCAAGTAAACTGCCAGAAGCCCCATCAAATTGCTGAGAGTAATTTAGAGTATGAAATGTGTTAAATTATTCAAAGGGCTGAATAAGCATAAACAGGCAGTACAACAGGAGAGAGATGCACACCCAGCGATGCTGGGCTGACATTTAATACATCATATTAGCACTCCTGTTAGTGCAAATCACCCACCTTGCAGCTTGAGGCCCTGCCCGCGCACTAACAGGTGAAGGGAGCTTTGTTTTCCATCAAGATTGGTGCTATTTCTATTTTCAAGAACTTGCCCCAACCTCTACAGCTGCCTTCTTTTTTTGTAGCATGCTATGTTTATTACTCTCCCAAATAAGTAAAGAAATGTACATCTTTGTATCATCAAGGACTTGGTTGTCTCTCTCCTTTCAAGACCAGGACACAATCTAGAGCTGTCCCTGATAGCTGAAGAAATGTAATCTAAGAAAAGTTTATTAAAAAAAAAAAAAAAGATTAAAAGCTCTGTGGTTGAAATTCTAAAAAAAGTACAAACTTTGGGGACCTAAATTTTGCATTTCTCAAGCCAGAGGGACAAAATGAATTCTGAAGAGGTCCCTCATAAATAAGTTAGTGGTCATGATGAAAACCAAAAGAGAAAAAAAAAAAGTAACTTCTGTATTTTTTCAAATTGATCTGGGCAGTTCTGTTCATTTGTTCATTCATTTATTCGTTCACACAACACATTTTTATTTAAGATCTACCATATGGGATTGGGAATGAAATAAAGAATGAGATAAGAGATAGGCAAGCCTCAGAGATGATATAAGATATGAGCGTACTTCACAAAGTTCGTGGAGGGGCCTGGACAATGGTGCGGCAGGAAAAGCACAATGCTCTGCAAGGCAGACCCACATGGGAAGGTTGCCAGTTCGTATCCAGAAAATGGAGTATACCAGGTGCACATGTGCCCATGACCTGAGGCTGGTGGTAGATCACAGCATCAGACTCTGTTGAGAGCACTGTCTCTGTCTCTCTGTCTCCATCTCGCACTCATGGAATTAAGAAACTTTTTAAAAGTTCATGGAAAATGGAAAATGAAAGTATAAACTTGTTTTGATGCAAAGATGATTGAAATCCATGCATAGTTTTTTGTTTTTTTTCTACTGTGCATTTTCCACTAACTATTTAAAGACACTCTCATAGTCCTTGCCATTGAGAAATGGGCTGTATAGGAGAGAGAAGCCCAGGAACATTCCAGTGGTATAAACCCATAGAGATAATTGGGGAATCAGTGAGACCCCAGAGAACATAACAGCCAACTCAATGGGGAAGATGGGACAAGCTTCACTAAAGCCTGTAAGCCAAGGCTCTGGGCTCTTCTCTGGGTCCTGGCCTCCATATCTTTCTGGTAAACACACACTGGCAATTGTAAGTCAGTCAATCACACGTCTACCTCACTAATAGACCCAATGCTTTTCTACCCCCTCCCACTTTATTTTCAACTGATGATCTTGTATCGTATGTCCTTGTGTAAATGAATGGCATCACTGGACGTTCTCTCATCTCCCCAACACAAACCTACTTGGTACTGAATTCACCTTTCCTTTCTCCCTCCTGAGCTCTGGACCAACCCTGATCAGAGATTCATCAAGGATGTTGCTTCCCTGGTTATGTTCTGTCTTTCTCCTGTATCTGATTCTGAAACATTTCTATCAGAACACAACTATATTCTACCATATCCCTTTCTTTTTCTTTCTTTCTTTTCTTTTCTTTCTTTCTTTTTTTTTTAGTCCCCCCCCCCATGGGGTACATGCACTTGCCAAAGAGAGAGAGAGAGACTGAGTCAGAGAGAAGGAAAGTGAGAAATCACCCCACAGGGGGTATGACCATGCCATAATTTCTCCTCCATTCTCTTGGCATTTGGGGCATGGAAGCACACATGCCCAGCATGAATTTCAAGCTGCCAGGTCCAGGATTTGAACCTCAGTCAGACCTGTGAGAGTCTAGCACCTTAACCACCCATTTTTTTTTTTAAAAAAAGAACACTATGGACCTATAGCTACTAGTTCATTTCTCTTCTCTCTGGCATAAGAAGCTTTTTGCCCTTATCTGAAATGGCTGTTTCCCATTCCTCTCACCTCATTTGTACTTCAATCTATTGACATCTATCTTCTACTCCTAAGTTCACTGACTCTTTCCCTGATTATCATTCCTAGTGATCCTCAAGTTTCCATACTCAATGACACTTGTCCATCATGTTCTCATAGATACTTAGTGATACTTGAAATGTTGACTGCTCGGTCCTTCTTGAATCACTCTACTATGATATCTCCATCAATACAATTCTGATTTCTTCCCATTTCTATATTGATTTTTTGGTTTCTTTCTTTCATGCGTTTCTCCTCCTCTGTTAAACCCCTATCTTATATTGCTCAGATCTTCAGAGTAGAACCCTTCATTTTCTTCTCTATTCTCAATTCTTAAATAGTCTCATTGATTTCTGAGGATTTGAATATTATTGTCATGTTGATAAGTCCCAGAGTCATTCATCCATTTCACTGCCTTCTGCAATAGATTCAGTTGCCTGAATACTGTAATACTGTAATAACACATGTATTACAGCAAGGCCAAAAACAAGATCCTTACATCCACCTGAGACCTAGCTTCCATTTCTCTTCCAGTCTTGCTCATTTTGGTTGCTTTTACCACATATTCCTGTGAGTAAGGCAAATACTTCAGAGTCATTCTAGATGGCTCCCTCTTTTTTATTACCATACAAACTCCAACACTACCTAGTACACTAGAAAATTGTATGGGGCTATATGATGGTGCAGTGATGGGATGCAGTGCTTTGCAAGGCAGTCCCACGTGGAATGGGTCAAGTCCGGAGACCTCCCTGAGTGTGGTACATGCTTGCCCGTAATCTGCGGCTGGCTGAGAGGCTGGAGTGGATCACAGTATTGAGGCCCTATTGAAAGTGCTGTTTCTCTTTCTCTCTCTTGGAAGAAATAAACCAACTTCAAAAGAAAATAAACAAAAAAGGTGAAAACTTCTTAATTCTATTCCAAGTTGTTACTTTAATTCTATTTCTCTTTCCACCATTGTAGTGCCAGTTGTCACTATCCCTTTCCTGGACCTCAGCAGCAGCCTCCTAATTGGTTACTCATGAATACTTCATTGTATTCTTCCATCGTGTCCAGATAATTTTTTAAAAATGTAAGTCAGATCACGGCCAGAAGGTATTATAGTGGTTGGGATGCTAGACTCCCATGTGGTCAACCACGGTCGAGTCCTGGATCCAGTGGCTTGAAAATCACGCCAGGCATGTGGGCATGCATGCCCAGAGTCCTGAGAGGAGAATGGAGGAGGATTGTAGTGCGGTCCTTCTCCCTGGGGGGGTGATTTCTCACTTTCCCTCTCTGGTGTGCCTCTCTCCAGTGCACATGCATTCTATGGCAAAAACCTAATACACACACACATATATACATAAACACGTGAGTGTATGTGTATGTGTGTGTGTATATATATGTGTGTGTGTATACATCAGATCATGTCCACAGATTATTAAATCTGTGCTTCCCATTGAGCTCAGAATCCAGCTCAAACTCCTTATGTTGGTGCATACACCAATATCTTCTCTGTCTCCCTCCCTGACCACATATTTTACACTGTCTTGCATGCTGTCTATGCCCCAGGCACAAGGGCATTTTAATTCCTCACTCACACCATTTCCTTTCCTGTTTAGGAAATCAGAACAACTTGTTGACGCTTCAAAGAACTTTCTTCTGTTGGGTCTTTCCATGTCCAACTCCTCTTATCTTTTAGTCATTTGAAGGCCACCTTCTGACCTATACAAATAGGTCACCTTTTTATACTTTACCTCAGAAACCTTTGTGTTTTCTATACAGTGCTTCTTACTTTGTAATATATTTGTTTATGGGTTTTTTGATAGATATTTATTTTTCTTCTTTACTGCTCTATGAAATCTCTGAGGAAAGGGACTTTGAGGACTTCTCTCCAAATTGTACACTCACCGCCTGCCTCTCCCTTGGTGTTACACTGCACACATTTGGAGGGTCTTGAATCTTTGTTTCATGGCATTTGAGAATGGTAGCACTTCAGCCGTGCCCAGTGACTGAGGGCTCCACACACACCAGCTTGCACTTGAGTAAATACTAAGCCAATACATACGATCGTGGGGAAGAGCTTCCAATTACAAACCCTAGGGTTGTGAGGTTTGTTTTGTGGTTGCTTATTATCTATCAAATCAATTGATTTTCCTCTTTCCTTGTTAACATTTGTGGGTTTGGGCATGGATTCCTTTCCTTAAAATAATTCTTACCCTCAAACAATTCATTCCAAGTGCACAAGTCTTCACCATGCTTTTTCATCATTTTCAATTTCTTTAGTCAGTTCTACTAATTATGATAATACTTTTCCTTCCTTACTTTCATTTGCACTAATTTCTGATCAGATTTGACAGAGTTAATAAGTTTTTGGCGAGGATCAGTGTGAATGCTAGCGACAGGGTGGTAGATGGTGGGTGGAAGGTGGTGAGTACGAGGCAAAAAGAGATTATAAATGATAAACTTTTGTTTACAAGAGAAAAACAAAAGCTTTTCTTGTACTGTCTGAAATAGTTCACAATAGTGTGTTTTTGTTAATTTACCTGTCACCAGAAGAGCACTTTGCCTGAAAGAAATGTCTGACTAGTGTGCAAACTATTTACAATCTTTTGAGAAATTGTAGTTTTCCATTAACTTGTAAGCCATTATTATAAATACCACTTTTATTCTGGGCCCATGTGAAATCACAACTGAAATTTATTTTGTCAAGGTTTCGTGAATGAACTGAACAGAGTTTTCGTTTATACAACAAAATTTTAAACCTGTTGTCAAAAATAACAAAAATGCTGTTAATGATGACCTAGGTTTAAATGAATTACTTCTAGAGTCATCTCCATTCGTGGGCAGTGTTGATTTCAATGCATCAACCCAATCCTCTGTAGTTCTTTTTTTTTTTTTTTTGCATGTTTTTCACTCTGGAATATATGCCTTTGATTGTTTCTATAAGAAATAGATTAGGAGAAATCGTGTGTGTGTGTATTGGGTCATCAGAAAAGTCATGATGTATTTTTCTACATGTTTCTATGCAAAAATGCATGTTGACTTTTCCAAATGACCCTGTATATGTGTGTGTGCATTTTCGTATACATATATACATATGTACACACACAATATATGTTTGTACATGTATGTATATGTATGTACACTATGTATGTGTATACACATGTATTACACACATGCATATGTGTGTATGCACATACACGTGTGTAAGCATGTGTACACATATTTGCATGTGTGTGTGCATGTATGTGTATATACACACCAAAAAAAGAGATGTCATGAATAAATAGACTGGATTCTTGTTTACCAATTCGCTAGAAAGGAATCATTTCCTAGTTTACTATATATTACTATAAGTATCATTAGGAAGGTCAGAAAGATTTAATGAACCTTCATAAAGGTCGAACTTTGAGCAAGGATCAGAGCTTTAAGCCAGCTAAAGGCAGTGACTTTGTTTTCCTGCCCCCCCTTTGTCTGTTTTGTGTTGGCCTCTTCTTTCTTTCTTACCCACCTCTGCTTGCTCCACTCCAGAGCTGCTGCCGAAGCACACTCATCCCACCCTTCCCTTTGCCCCTCCTCCCGTCATCACGTCTCTCATGTTCTCACTATGAGAATTATAATAGTGTTTCTGCCTGACACGTTCTACATGGTTAAATTGCTTATCCTTGATATTAGCTCATTATTATAATGCTTGGTTGCTCAAAAATTTCATTATAAAGGTCCTTTGTTGAAATAATATCCCATGACTTAGAATATATTTTTTCTAGAAAATTCAATGTTTTATTAGTTAACAAAATATTTTATAATATATTGCACTGTCAGGAAAGTCATGACACATTTTTGTGTAGAAAATCATAGAAAAATATCTCATGACTTTTCCAACAACCTAGTATTTCCATGTTAGCTAGCTAGCTGTTGAGGATGTAAAGACCATAGAATTTCAATGCATCAACCCAATCCACTGTAGTTATTTCTTGCATTTGAATTAGTTTTAAATAATAATATAGCATATGTAGCCAGTAATAACATGATAAAATTTAATTATTATAATTATGTAATTTTTTGAAATCTGTGAAACTTAACCTCTAAGAATTTTTGCTTTGTTTACCCCTTCAAATCTACCCTTTTATTTTTTGTGTGGTAAGGCTGGATCCGTGTCGTTGCTTGGCTTCTTCAAATCAACATAATAAGATCGATACAATATTTATTAAAATACTTGTTTCTTCTTTTTCTTTATAATGCAAGTCTTTGAAGGCAAAGATAGTCTTAATTTTTTTCATAACCAGAAAATTTTATGCCATTATCTTTAAAAAATAATAGATTAGTGCATAGCTTATGGGGAATATTCATTAATATTTAGTTAAGTCACTATTTTGATAGAACAGAAGAGGTAAGATTTCGTCTAGAAATTGAAGGCCAGGTAGTAGTGATATATGAGGTGGATGTGGCATACAGGCAGTTTAGGCAGAGCTTGGACATGAGGCAAGGAGGAATGAAAGAGCAAGTTATTATGGGAGAATGATGAGTCATCCATGCTTGAAGGTTTGAACACATCAAGGTGCTTAATGGGAGGATGGGTCACAGGAGGAGGTTGGGTGGCAGGCAGAAAAAGTCAGATTTTAAAAGGCATTGGACAGCCATTATAGCATCTTGGGAATGGAAATGGCATGACATGATCTTATTTTAGAAAAATAGATTTGGGGGCTGACCTCATCACCTAATGGTTAAGGGAGCTAGAGCCTACATGGCCAACCACTGTTTGAAACCTCATCTTGGCAGTTGAAAAAGTTTGCCAGGTGTATGTGTATACATAAGCAAAATCTGGATGGGATGGGGTAATGGAGGGAAAGAGATTATGGTATGACCACACACTATTTGGGATGCTTTCTCGCTTACTCTCTCTCTCTCAGTCTCTCTCTGCCCTTTGGTAAAAAAAAAAAAAAAAAAAAAAAAAAAAAAAAAAAAAAGGCATTGGCAGCAGTGTTCTCATTCTTTGTTCTGAAAGCCAGAGAACCGGGTGATAAGAGTTTTACCTGAGGCAGAGGCTAAGTGGATGGAGGCAGAGAGGCAGGGACCAGAGCAGAAAACCATGTTGACTGCTCATAGCAAAATCAATAGGTTTTCATAAACTGCAACTCCTGCCTTTCAGTTAGAAATACTCCATTTTTCTTGGTCTTCAGAAAGAGAAGATATTTAAGTTGCACTATATTTTTGAAATCTAGTGGGAGTTAGTATCAGAAATGAATGAAACTGTGACAGGGTTGGGATACCTGATTCTCCACCCTCACCTTACTTCCTTCATCACCTCTTTCAGTTGGACATTTTTCTAATTTTGGAAAAGTCTCAGATTCTACTGAGTCATAGCTGGCAAACAATTCTGTTGCTTGACTGCTAAATTAAAATAATACCTTCCAAAATCCATACTAGCCAGGACCCACAGAAATTACTAATTCACTGTACTAATTCACTGTGGCCTTAAGCCATCTAAGGTCCACCTCTAAATATGTTAATATGGATGGGACTGGCAGATGGTATAATGGTTACATCACTGACTCCTGCATGGTTGACCCAGGTTTGCTTCTCAGATGCAAAGGCTTGAAACTCACACTGGGTGCATGTGTGTACATGCTCAAAATCCTGAGAGAAAAATGAAGAAGGGATTGCAGCATGGCCATCCCCCGTAGGATGTAATTTCTGACTTTCTGTCTCTCTGTCTCTCTCTGTCGAGCACACACACCCTACAGCAAAAATCTCACTTAAATAAATAAATGAGTATGTTAGGATGGAGAAAGGAACTTTATATCTTCAAAAACTGAATGCACAAATAACTAAGGAGAATTTTCTTTTGAGAAGTTGGTCCCTCAAAGGCCACATTTCAACAACAAACTCAGTCTGTTTTGAGCAGATAAACTGCTATTTAATTATTCCCAGATTGTAAATTAGGCGTCTGTGACCTATATGCTAAATAATAATTTTAGGACTTGAAGAAAACTAACTTGAAACCAAGTCTTAGACTTAGTCACTGGGAGAATCTGATTCATTATGAATTAGACAAAGCATGCTTATATTGGTGGTTATAACCTTACCAGGTTATAACAATTCAGCTGTTGGTTAAATGCAGTGTCAGACTTACATGGCTGTTTCTTTTAAGTCTCTCTTTAATTTTAACAATAAAAGAAATTGGAGTTTTGATCCAGTATTTCCAGATATAAAAGTGCAGTGTCTTTAGAAGTCATTTGATCATTTATTGTGTAGTGCATTTTTTTGGATTCTCTTTGATGTCTCAGGTTGATTCTTCAAACAGAAATTCAAATTAAATTTAAATGAGACAATCTGATTTCCCAGACCTAAGAGAGTATTCACAAATAGGAAAGAGACAGCGAAGCAACATCCCAGTTGTTCAGCTGGAAAGGGACTAGGGGAGGGGACTTACAGGAGTAGGGTAGCAACACCTTGTAATAAACTCAATTTGAAATACTGAGTGCACAGCCCCGTGGAACACTCCACTGAGAGTTAGAGTTTATGCTCCCAACAAATACTACCTCTTCCTGTTCTATAACCAGCCACAGTACTTCATTCTTGGAGCCAAATGGTGGCATAGCAGAAAGACATGGTATGCTGTGAGGTTGACCCCTATAGGAAGATTCCAAGCTCACATCTGGATTCTTCCCTGGGTCTGCCAACCACATGTGTGCTCATGACATCCAGCTGCCTGAAGGTGCAGGTAGATTGCAGCATCAAGACCTTATTGGGCTGCTGTCTCTGGATTGGTCTCACTCACTCATGGAAGAAAGAAATAATCTTCAAAAACAAAGAATTCTTACAAAAACAACAAGAGCCTGACCAACTGTGTGCTTTGAATCCCAGCCCCCAAGCCCCAAGGCTTGGAAAACACATGTGCCCAAAATCTTGATAGAGTGGAGAAATGAAGAACAGATTGCAGTGTGATCACATGCCATTGTGTATGAGGGGATGCTTTCTCCTTCCCCCTCTTTCTCTCTCTAGTGAGCACAAACACCCTCTAGCAATTAATTAATTAATTAGAAACTTGTTTAGTCTTTCATTTTAATTTTTTAGAGATTTTTACCACAGGGTACGTGTGCTCGCTGGAGAGACAGAGACAGAAAGTGAGCAATCACTCCCCAGAAGGGACGGCCACACTGCAATCCCCTCTACTCCATTCTTCTCTCAGGATTTTGGGGTTGCACCCACATGTACCCAGAGTGAGTTTTAAGCCACCAGGTCTGGGACTAGAACCATGGTTGACCACATGGGAGTCCAGCACCTTAACCACTATACCACCGGACGGCCCCTAATTTAGTTTTTCAAAGGCAAAGATGTGCTGGTTAGACCCACATGGTATGAAGGAAATCTATGTTTCAGCTCTGGTCAGTTGACTTCCTGGCTGAGTTTTCTTAAGCACTCACTTGTGATAGATTAAAGATAGCTATAAACTTTTTGCTACTCTTTCCAATTAGGTGTAGGGTTTAATTTCTTGTCCCTTGAATCTAGATTGACCTTAGTGAGTTGTGACAGAAGTATGACTTCTCAGGCTGGTTATAAGAAGTTTTATATCTTCTACCTTAGTCTCTTGGAACACTCTTACTGGACAATAGCCAGCTGCTATTGGAAGAAATCTAACTTCCAAAGACTGCCATGCTGTAAGGAAGCCCAAGCTAGTCATGGGGAAAAGTCCCATGCAGAGAGACAAATCTGGCCAACCTCAGTTGCTCCAGCCATCCCAGTCAAGATGCCAGACTGAATGAGCCAACTTGAACACAATGTCGGAAAAAACTGAGTAATCCCAACAATGCTGGGTACTGGGTCCTAGGTATGTCCTCCCAACCATCACAACTCCAGGCCATAATATTGTGGTCTAGACAAAAGCCATCTCTACTGGCTCCCACCCAAATTCCTGACCCACAAAGTCATGAGCATAACATGTCAGTTGTTTTAAGTCACAAAGTGTGTGGTGGTATTTAATGCAGTCATAGATAACCAGAAAACCTTTAAACTCCTCAGGCCTCAATTCCCTCTCCACTGTAAAGTACTGACATGGTAACTATTGCAGGATAGCTACCCATCATGGTAACTATTGCAGGATAGCTACCCTTCTACCTAAACCAATGCTGCCCAGCAAAAAGACCACATTTTCCAGATTTCCTTGTGACTAAAGGAGAGAATGAGACTGAATTCTGGCAAAAGAGAAGTTGGACAAAGCCAGAGGTCACGGAACTGAGTAATTCTTGTAAAACAGGGAAGATAGGGGCCAGCAGGTGGTGTAGTGGTTAAGTTGCTAAATGCCCACATGGCAGATTGAGGTTCAAGTCCCGGACACGGCAGCTTGAAATGCACATTGGGCATATGTGTGTTCATGCCCAAAATCCCAACAGGAGAATGGAAGAGAAAAGGGACTGTGGTGTAGCCATCCCGGGGTGGTGGTGGTGGTAATTTCTTGCTTTCTGTCTGTCTGTCTGTCTGTCTCTAGTGAGTGCACATACCCTGTAGCAAAAAAACAAAAACAAAAACAAAAACAAAAACAACAAAAAAAAACTCCCTCTAAATAAATAAATAAATAAAAATGAAGATATAGCTTTTATTTATTTTTTTTCCTGTTTGTTTTTCTTAGAATATGGATATGAGACCTTAGAAATATTGATGTGAGGGGCCAGCAGGTAGCTTGGAAGCTCAGGTACTGGATCCCACATGGCCAGCCAAAGTATGAGTCCTGAACTTGGCACCTTGAGAATCATGCCAGGCACATGTGTGTGCATGCCCAAAATCCCAAAAGGAAAATGGAGAAGGGATTGTGGCATAGCCATCCTCCTTGGGTGGTAGTATCTCTCTCTAGGGTGAGCACATCCTCCCTATAGCGAATAAAAATATAACAAAAGGAAAAAAAAAAGAAATATGGATGTGGGAGGGCCCATTGAACTCAAGTAGAGAGTTCAATCAGGGAGTTTCCCTTCCCTTAGATTATGGATGGGAGAGCTGGAGCTCAAGCAGCCATCTTGAACCAGGGGGAGATATAATGAGGATTGTGGAACATCAAGATGGAAGGACGCCTATGGAGTTGTGTTTACTGTCCTCCTGAATTCTTTTTCATAAGTAGTGAACTTCTATCTTGTTTCAGCCACTGGTTTGGGGGACAGAGACCTATTATGTGTAGTCACATATAGTGTTATCTGTACCTACCTCACAGGGCTGATGAGAGAGAGTCCATTGTAAATACGTAGAAAAACACTCTGCTTCATGTTCAGCAATGCCATTGTCCTCCCTGTTTTCTCATACTCTCACCTGTGCCAGCACTCTGATGGTGAATCCCTATCTTCCTCGAACTGTCCTACAACCTTCTTGGTAATAAATAAATAGGCCAAACTGGGGCAGGGTCCCACACTGAGGGATAAGGTGGATTAGGACCATTTCAAGGACAGAAAAAGGCAATACATCTTTGAATACCTGTCTTCAAAATGCCTGTAATCAGAGATAGAGAGAGTAGAATCTCTTACCCACAGATTCACTTTATGCAGTTTGTTACCTGCAGTCAACCACTATCTAAAAAATACTAACTGGGGGACCAGCAGATGGCATAATGGTTATGTCACGGGACTCCTATGTAGTTGACTGCGGTTCAAGTCCTGGATCCGGCAGCTTAAAACTCACGCTGGGTATGGGACCAGCAGTTAGTGTAATGGCTATGTCGCTGGACTCCCATGTAGTCGACTGCGGTTTGAGTCCCGGACCCAGTGGCTTATAACTCACGCCAGGCACGTGTGCATGCGTGCCCAAGATCCCGAGAGGAGAATGGAGGAGAAGGGATTGTGGCGTGGCCATCCACCCTGGGGGGGGAGGGGTGATTTCTCGCTTTCTGTCTCTCTGCCTGTCTCTGTCTGGGGAGCGCACGTGCCCTATGGCAAAAACCTCTCAAAAAAAAAACCTCACACTGGGTGCATGTGTGTACATGCCCAAAATCCCAAGAGGAGAATGGAGGAGAAGGGATTGCAGTATGGCCATCTCCTCTGGGGGGTCATTTCTCACTTTCTGTCTCTCTGTATCTCCAGCAAGTGCATGTGCCCTATAGCAAAAATCTCTTTTAAGTAAATAAATAAATACTAACTGGAAAAGTCCAGAAAGAAACAATTCACAAGCTTAAAATAGCATGTCTCCTGAGCAGCATGATGCAATGTGTACTGTTCCCTCTGTCTCGCCCAGGCAATGAGTCAGTGTATGTGTGCCGTATATGCTGCCTGCCCCCTAATTGCTTAGTAGCTGTCTCAGTTATCAGACTGAAAAAATATATACATATAGTGTTCAGTACTATCCACTGGGGGTCTTGAAACATATCCCTCAGGCATAAGGATGGGAGACTACTATGTATTTATAGAAGAGTCCATCAACCATAGGAATAGCAACAAGTTGTGTTATATAAGGATCCATGGCACATCCACTGGTCTATCCAGAATGAAAGTCAGGGAGTTTCTCTTTCCTATAGAAAGTGAGACGAGATTAAGGCCATTACTCCTTGTCAGGAATTTTGTATTTTCATGACAGTCGATGCTCACAGCAAGAAAGCAAGCGTATTTAGGTGGGGCCAGCTGACAGTGTAGCAGTTACATTGCTGAACTCTCACATGGCTTACTGCAGTTCAAATCCTGGACCTGGTGGCTTGAAACTAACCCTTGGCGCATGTGTATGTGTGCCCAAGATCCCAGGAGGAGAATGGAGGAGGAGGGATTGTGGTATGGCCATCCTCCCTGGGGGGGAGGGGCGGGGGGGGTTTCACTTTCCTTCTCTCTCTCTCTCTCTCTCTCTCTCTCTCTCTCTCTCTCTCCAGCAAGTATACACACCTTAAGGCATAATCCCCTCAAAAAAAAAAAAAAAAAAAAAAAAAGGCAAGCAAGCGTATTAGGTGATGACCCCTCTTACAAATAAGGAAATGAGGCTGATAAGTCAAATAAGTAAGCCTATATACAAGGTTCTAAACGATGTCTGTAGGGTTCCTCAACCCACAGCATTCCCAGCATGCCCTGCCTTGTCAATGCCTCTGTAAGAACAGGGTCAGAACAGCCGAAGCAGCCATGTCATCGTGAACCCCCCCGACAGGATCTAATCGAATCTGCAGGTGCCTCAGACGCACTTGCAGCCCAGAAACCTCTGTGCCTCTTTGTCATCATCCTTTTCTATTATGGGGGGTGCAGCTGACAGTGTGATTTCCCAAGCTGGGCTGTGCACTATTGGCATTTTGACCCTGACCAACCGAGGAGGGCGGTCGGTTGAACACTCTGGCAGTGCCTGGCCAAGCAGAAGGAAGAAGCGGGTGGGCGGGTGTCTCATTTCAGAGGGATAATTAGACAGGAGATAGTGTACCCACAAGTCCTATGAGCTCAATGCCTGGGCCTTCCCGAGCAGAAGAGGGAAGTGTTCTGCCTTTGTGGCCCGTTGATTTGTAGAGGGAACAGAGCCGATGGCATGTGCCCGTCAGCGCAAAGAAAACAAATGTTTCCCCATCTCTGCTCCAGTTAAAGATCGTTCTCAGACTTGTGATGTGGATGCGATACGGACTCACGGGGGAAAAGGGAGCTCAGCAGTTAGCTGAACCTTTGAAACATTTCTCGAATCCTCCCTCTCTTCTTTATGCTCACTGTCACTGCCTCAGAGCAGATTTGCCACCTCTTCCCTGGACTCTCACACACACTCAGGGACTGTTTTTCATCCCACTTTTAGCCTCACCCTGCAACCTCCAGCCCTTTTTGCACACAGCTTTCATGGTGAGCTTTCTAAAACACAAAGCCAACTAGGTCTCTCTTCTTAAAATCCTCCCTAGTTCTCAGCCCTGATCACATGTCAGCATGACATTTATAATCTGTGTCTGCTTCTCGTTGTCCTCTCGTCCCCCTGAGTCCCACTCTGCTCCTTGTCCCCTGAAAGCAGATGGGCTTTGTGAAATCCAATCTCTGTATGAGACACTGCCCAGCCCTCCAGCACATACCTGCTCACCTCTCAAGCATCTTTCTGAAGTCTTGCTGACTTCTAACAGTCTCTACTCTCTCCTTTCCCCTGACCTTCTATGGCTCCTTCATTAGATTACATGCTCCCTGTGTTGGCTGGATAGATTAATTTGGTCTCTTTATGTCTAGCACGATGTTGGGATATATTAGGTGCTCAGTAAATTTTGGTTAAATGTGTAAGTGAATTTGAAAGCATTTGAGATCCTCAATAAAACAAATACATCACTTAGAGGATTCGTTGACAATCTGCACACTTCTAGTAATTGCTATATATTTACTAACTGATAGTTGGGAGTAAATATACATTAAATTATTTCTCAAAACAACACAGCTAAATCAGGTCCACCTAATGCAATCTATAGATGACAACTTTGCAAAATGCCTCTCTCTATAAAATAATTTGAGACAACCACTGGCATAAACTTAATGAGGTTGGAGAATGAAAAGAACTTTAAAGTGGCCTGGTTTCCCCACAGGGGAAGTAACTGAATTGCATGTGATAATCTCTATTTTCTTTTAAGTAATGAATCTGAGCATCTTGATAATTGTGGGAGAAAATGAGAAAGGCAGAATTGAAATGAGAAAGGATAGGTAATATTGAGTTACCATATGGACGCCAGCCATACTGAGGTTAGCCCACTGTCGTATCCAGAGGAAAGGGTAGCTCAATGAGACCTTGAATAAAATGCTTAGCAAACTGGACAAGAAGATGGCATAGTGGTTAAGGCACTGAACTCCCAAATAGCCAACTGTGGTCTGAGTCCACACACTCGGACCTGGCTTGAAAATCATGCCAGGCACAAGTGTGTGCATGCCCAAAATCCTGAGAGAATGGAAAAGAAGGGATTGAGGCATGGCCATACCCATATCTCACCTTCCCCAACTCTTTGTCTCTCTCCACCAAGTGCACACATTCTATGGCAAAAATCTTTAAAAAAATAAATAAATAAAAATAACTTAGAAATCTCAATCACTATTGATTCTGCAATCATAAGGATAAAGAAGCAATACACATATTTTCATTCATTTATAGTTATACAAATGTTGACATTGTTTCCATTCTATTATAGCCAGTATGACAAAAAAAATACTATATACTGTTTTATAAGAATATTCTACACTATATAAAAAATAAGCTATAACAGGTTATAGCCAACTTCATTTTTACCTTTACTATAAAGACTATTAAAAGTTTCGGAGAGAAAATTCTAGCAATATCATGAGAGTTTATTGCTGCTAACTTAACTCCCAAGGTAATGTATCCATTGATCTATCTCTATATATAGTGACTAGAAAAAAATTTTTGAAAAAAAAATCACGAGTAATGGAAGAATATGTACTGAATTCTTCTGTGAGTTTTTAGATGAATCCTGGTGACTTCTTCAAAATTGAACTAAATGTTTTGTGTCTTATCAGGAGCTATCCTTTCATTATTTGTGTCAAAATGTACCTCTCCCAAAATACTGGGTCATCAGAAAAGTCATAACACATTTGTTTTTCTAATCTTGCAGCAGAGAATTTTTTTTCTAATTAGTTGATTGGTTCCCAGAGACCCTCTTGTGACTTCAACCCTTCTCTGTCAGGCACAAGTCATTGACGTAGAAGGTTGTGTGCATTAGGTCTCTTCAAGTAAAAGCAAATCACCATCTCAATGATTTTCATGTTTCTGCGAGACCTGGTCATCTTTTGCCCTCAGATCTCTTTTCTTGTTACTCTCCCTTAATCTACCTCAATTTCTGCACTAGACTGCTTGCTGAACTTTGAACATGCCAGGCACACCCTTATGTCTGGAAATTTCTACCTGCTGTTTCTTTTATGTGGAAAGGGTATTTTATAAAGTCATCATCTCAGAGAGACTATCCCTGACCGCCATGTTGAGCCTTTTCTGTTCATGCTCCATGGATTTCCCTTTAGCTTTCTCTATTGACGAAATCATCATTCAACATTTCACATAGTTCACATTTTTGTTTTGTATCTGGGTTCCTCACTACAGGAGAGCCTTATGAGGATGTCTTCTCTATTTGTCCATTGTCATCATAGTGTCTGGTACCTAGTAGATGCTCAATGGATATTTATTGACTTGATGGATGGATAGATGGATGGAAGAGTAGAGGGATGAATGAATGAATGAATGAATGAAGGGAAGGGCAAATGAATTTATTTTTTTACTCCATGGACCAAAGAATTGGGTAGTTGGAAAAGTCATGATACATTTTTCTATGCAAAAGTACATCATAGCTTTTCCTATGACCCGATAGTTCTGAATATTTATTGTAAAATTTGCCCAGGATTGATCATGGCTGCCACACCTTCATATGTGCATTTGCCCTGAAATTCCTTCCTTGCCACAGAATTCCAATTCCAATCCTAATTCAAAACCTTTTTTTTTTTTTTTTTTTTTTTTTTAGGTTTTCTCTTGTGCCTATTCTTCTAGTTCTTTATTACTTCCTTTCTCAGGACATGCAGAGGGTCCTTTAGCAATGGATACGCTTTTAAAATACTGCAAGATCACCACCTCTGCATTTTAGCTAAATAGGTTCTCCCTATTAAACTACTGCAGGGACTAAAATGATCCTTGCCAAACTTCCATGAGACTGGATAGTTCTTCATTTTGACTCTCTTAAAATCAGTATTCTAATCGCTGGCAGTAGTCTAGAAGGGTAAATTAGAGACAGGGAGGCCCAGTTTAAGAAGCTGAAAATAAAGCTGCCTTCCAAGGGTTAAACCAATTAAATCAACACATAATAGGAGGTGACAGAAATGACTTTGAGGCTCAGGGGAAAGTCACTTCACCACAGCCCGGTTAGTAATATTAACACATCGAAAAGGAAGAATGTGTCAGCAGAGAGAGGCGCCAACTAGGAGACAGGGTGGAGGAGGGCGAATGTGCGCGTGTCCGCCATCGTGTGGAGCAGCCATTCTAATAACTGGGTTTAATGCTTGATTTATGTCAGCTCTGATATTTGTATTGATTTATTGCAGTGGTCCTCAGATTGAGCGGGCAGTAGAATCCCTGGGAGGGCTTGTTAAAACAGACTGCTGGACCCCATCCTAGAGTTTCTGATGCAGCAGGTCTGGGGCGGGCCTGAAAACTCGCATTTCTAATAAGCTCCCAGGTGATGCGGGTGCTGCTGGTCCGAGGATGACACTTTGAGAACCACAGGTTCAGGTGGATGTCTCATCAGTGTTCTGCCAAAGAATCAGCCCCTTTGTATTTGGCTTTCTGAGGGCTGACCCAAAATCCCCCTATCAACCACAACAGGTACCGGAAGTATGAAAATTAATATAATTCAACCACAAACACAGTTACAGGTTCTCTACATTGTGCTGTTCTTACAAACTTGGAATTTCCTTTCAACCTCTCCAAGGTTAATTATATCACCCTGATCCCTGAGTATGTCACTGTGATTAGCACTACCAGTACCTAGGGAGATATAGATATGAAGGATGAATGTTATCATTTTCCTCAGTATGAACAGAAAGAAATAGTAATCTGAAACTTGGTAAATCAGTTAGGCATGCTTTGACCACACAAAAACACTCTACTGAATGTATTAGTATAACTGACTATTTATGATTATCATTTAATAGTAAAAGATTATTAATAAGATTACCTGACACCCATGTTTCAGAGATGTTTATGCATATTAATTTACTCACCAGTGGGGACCAGCAGTTAGCGTAATGGCTATGTCGCTGGACTCCCACGTAGTCGACTACGGTTTGAGTCCCGGACCCGGTGGCTTAAACTCACACCGGGCACGTGTGCATGCGTGCCCAAGATCCCGAGAGGAGAATGGAGGAGAAGGGATTGCGGCGTGGCCATCCCCCCTGGGGGTGATTTCTCGCTTTCTGTCTCTCTGTCTCTCTCTGCCTGTTTGGCGGGCGCATGCACCCTATAGTAAAAACCTCTCAAAAAAAAAAAAAATTTTACTCACCAGTGTCTACAACCTCATTTCTATGTTCCAAATAAGGAAATAGGCTCAGAGCTGTTATGTACCTTGTCCAGGGTTTCCCAGCTCCTACATGGCACAGGGAACACAGTGTCAGGCAGTCATCCATACTCAACCATCCATTCCCTTAATGACCACACTCTGGTTATGCAATGATTCAGTAAATTTAACAAAAGTATATAAACATCAATTATTCACAAGGTATTAGAATTGGTTTAAAAGTGGTTAAGAAAACTAGCATTTAAAGAGAGCATTTTACAAAACAAAGCAAAGTATAAAGTATTCTTATTTTTATTAAGCATTATCATGTTTACCTGCTTCATTTTCTTGCATTTTATCAGAGAACATACAAGGGATCTCTGAAAAGCGCATGGAAAATATATACTATTTAAAAACTAGGGGCTAGGGACCAGCAGTTGGTGTAATGGCTATGTTGCTGGACTTCCATGTAGTCAACCATGGTTTGAGTTCCAGACCTGATGCCTTAAACTCATGCCAGGCACATGTGCATTCATGCCCAGGATTCCGAGAGGAGAATGGAGGAGAAGGGATTGTGGCGTGGCCATCCCCCTGGGGGGTGATTTCTTGCTTTCTGTCTCTGTCTCTCTGTCTTTCTGGTGAGTGCATGTGCCCCATAGCAAAAACAAAAACAAAACAAAAACAAAAACAAAAACAAAAACAAAAACAAAAAAATAAATGGTGGTCAGTGGGTGACGTAGTGGTTAAGGCACTGGACTCCCACATGGTTGACCACAGTTTGAGTCCTGGGCCTGGCAGCTTGAAACTCTTGCCAGATACATGTGTGTGCATGCTCAAAATCCTGGGATGAGAATGGAGGAGAAGGGATTGTAGTGTGGCCATCCTTCCTGGAGGGGAAGAGGGTGATCTCTCTTTTTTTCTCTCCAGCGAGCACATGCACCCTATGGCAAAAATCTCTAAGGAAAAAAAAAATAAAGCTGTGCATGGATTTTAAATTATTTTTGCACCAAAATAAACTTGTACCTTGATTCCATTTTTCTGTGAACTTTTTATTTTTTTATCTATTTATTTTTTGCCGAGGTTTTTGCTATAGGGTGCGTGCACTCGCCAGAAAGACAAAGAGAGACAGAGAGATAGAAAGCGAGAAATCACCCCCCCAGGGGGTATGGCCACGCCATGTTCCCTTCTCCTCCATTCTCCTCTCGAGATCTTGGGCATGCACGCACACGTGCCCAGCGTGAGTGGCTACATGAGAGTTCAGTTAGCCATTACACTAACTGCTGGTCCCTCTGAACTTTTTGAAGGTCCCTTTAATAACCCTAGCTAAGTCAATCTTCTACCAACTTAAGTATATCCTTCTCAACAATACTAATAATTACTTACAGTATTAGAATTAAGCAAACATTTATGGAGCTGTGTTGTTGCAGCTATTAACTTACACACTTGATTAAATTTCAGCATGGTTCAAGGAGGTAGATGCAGTTGATTTCCAGTTTATCAATGGGAAATGTGAAGCTCTTAGAGTTTAGAAAGACTTCACTAAGACCCCTAGGCTGAGGCGTAGTAGAGCTAAGATCTAAAGCATCCTCTCTCCTGCCCTGTTGGTACAAGTTCTTAAGTATTCCTCTGCACAAGAATGACCCACCCAGACTTCAGAGAGGGGGCATCAGAGAGGGGGACATCAGAGAGGGTGGTGTCGTGGAGGAGATACAGGGCGCTAACCCTCCTGAAGCCCTGCCTGCTCCTGGGTCCTCTGTTGCTTGGAGCATGGTGTGTCCTTCTCTGGACCTCACTGCACCCTTTGGTTAATGAGGCAGCTGCCTATACGACCTCCAATGTCTATCCAAAGTCTAAGCCACATGTGTCCCTCTCTGTCTCCCTTATTTAAGCCACCTTCCATCATCTTGACTTTCTTCCCACTTCATTCACACAAGACACTTCTTGAGGTGGTGAATTTTGTTTCTCAGGTTTCTTTCTTTTTCTTTTTCTTTTTTTAAAAATAATTACTTATTTAGTTTTATTTATTCATTAATTTATGTAATTTTATTTTAATTTGACCAGAGCGAGACACACACACACAGAAAGAGAGAAAGTGAGGAACCAGATCTGGGACTTGGAACTGTGGTTGGCCATGTGGGAATGTCCAGTGCCGTAACCACCACGCCACCTGCTGGTCACAGATTTCTTTCTTCTTCTTTCATTTTTTTAAGAGAGATTTTTGCCTTAGAGTGTGTGCACTCACTGGAGAGACAGGGAGGGAGGGAAAGAGCAATCAGGATGGCCACACACCAATCCCTTCTCCTCCATCCTCCTCCCAGGATCTTGGACACATACACACATGTGTCTGGTGTGATTTTCAAGTTACTGGGTCCAGGACTTGAACCATGATGAACCATGTATGAGACCAGCAACCGCTATTCCATCTGCTGGTCCCAGGTTTATTTCTTTCTTACATGAGAGTGAGAGAGAAAAAAAGAAGTACCCTCAACAGGGTCTCATGCTTGCTCCCAGCCTTCCCCACCAGCCGGGATGACAGGCACTCACACCCAGTATTTACATGTTGACAAGGCAACCAAGTCATTGATCTTTCGTGTGCATCCCGCAGCGCCTTCGCAGCGCATTACCCCTGCACCACCAAGCTGGTCCCTGTCATGGTTAATTTTATGTGTCAATTTGACAAAGGATGCTCAACTAGCCAGTAAATCATTATTTCTTGGTGTGTCTGTGAGGGTATTTCTGGAAAAGATAAGTATTTTAATTGGCAATCTGAGCAAAGCAGTTCCCACTCCCATCCAACATGGCGAGCATCATCCGTTCCACTGAAGGCCTGAGCAGAAGGAAACAGAGGAGGAAAGGAGAAGCCGAGCTCTCTGCTTGAGCTGAGACATCCACCTTCTCCTGCCCTTAGACATCAGCACTCCTCCTCCCCCAGCTTTCAGACTCACACCACCATTTAAACCATCTACCCCTTGATTCTCAGGCCCTTGGAATTGGACTGAATTCATTGAACTGAATTTCCTGGTTCCCTAACTTGTAGATGGCAGATCATGGGACCTTTTGGCCTCCCAAACCATATGAGCTAATTCCTATAATAAATCTATTTTCTCTTTCTTTCTTTCTTTCTTCCTTTCTTTCTTTCTTTCTTTCTTTCATCTATCTTTCTATCTATCTATCTTTCTTTCTATCTTTCTTTCTATCATCTATCATCTGTCTATCCATCCACCCATCCATCCATCCACATCTTCTGTTGATTCTGTTTCTCAGGACAATCATGACTAAGACACCTCCACCCATGGGACTTCCTTGACTCATCCCCCACCATCCATTCCCCAACATGGAGACACCTGAACTCTTGTTTTTTTTTTAGAAAGAGATTTTTGCTATAGGGTACAGGCTCTCGCCTAAGAGACAGAGAGACTGAAAGAGAGAAATCACCCCCTGGGGGGATGGCCATACCACAGTCTCTTCTCCTTCTTTCTCCTCCTTTTGGGATTTTGGGCATGCACATAGGGGGGCATGAGTTTCCAGTCACTAAATCTGGGATTTGAACCACAGTCGGCCATGTGTGAGTATGGTGAGGTAACCATTAAGCCATTAGCTGGTCCCGACACTTGAACCCTGCATTTCACATTACCCTTTATCACACATGAAGGCATATGATAAATAAACTCTTCCATTATTTCACAATGATTTGAATATGACTTTGCATTTTTCTACTTCTTTTCTAGATGCCTTTCCTTCCAAACTTGTAAATAAATTCTTCCTTGCCTTTCCCTAATTTTTTTATCCCAAAGATCTCAATGTAGGTTTCAGTTAATAAAACTGTAAATATAAGGAAAACTGCCATTTACAGTTCAATGCATCTACTACATCAGGTTATATCCCAGTTTCTGCCAAAGAGTAGCTAATACACAATTGTTTGTTTAAGGTACTGATTTTTTTATACATTCATTCACTGTATATCATTATAGCATACAAAATGAATTTTCCATCACAGAATACATTGAATATTGGCCCAGACAAAGATAGTATCGTACCTATTATCTTCAACAGATAATTTATTATATTTTTTTTTTTGGAGAGGTTTTCGCTATAGGGTGCGTGCGCTCACCAGACAGACAGAGAGAGACAGAGAGACAGAAAGCGAGAAATCACCCCCCGGGGGGGAGGCCATGCCGCAATCCCTTCTCCTCCATTCTCCTCTCGGGATCTTGGGCACGCACGCACACGCGCCCGGCGTGAGTTTTAAGCCACTGGGTCCGGGACGCGAACTGCGGTCGACTACGTGGGAGTCCAGCAACATAGCCATTACGCTAACTGCTGGTTCCCATCAACAGATAATTTTTCATTTTGAATGTCTTAACTGTTTGCTTCTTTCTTTTTTCCCCTTGATTTGCTCCCTCTAACTCTCGGCCATTTCCCACTCTCCTTCCACACTGCCTCTGGTGCTGACTTTTTTTTCAATTTTACCACAGACCATATACCTTCACCAGAGAGAGACAGAGAAAGAGACACAGGCAAAGCAAGAAAGCACCCTCCCCCCAATGGGGCGTGTCACTTCATAATGCCTTCTCCTTTTCTCCTTTCCAGATTTGGGTCATGTATGTACATGTGCCTAGCGTTGTTTCTCAAGCCACTGGGTCTAGGACTTGAACCATGGCCAGCCACGTAGAATCTAACCTCTTTAATCACCACACCACCAGCTGGCTCAAATACACTAATTTTTATAAGCAAGCTGGAACAGTGATGCTGACCATCAATTTCTGTCTCACGAAAGAGGTTTCCAGAGATATATTTTCATACCAGATACCGGAGATTCTAACTATTAGGTCATCAGGAAAGTCATGTTATATTGTTTCTATGCAAAAATGCATCAGGGGGACCA
Organism: Tupaia tana; assembly: GCA_026018925.1. Classification (NCBI taxonomy): domain Eukaryota; kingdom Metazoa; phylum Chordata; class Mammalia; order Scandentia; family Tupaiidae; genus Tupaia; species Tupaia tana. The sequence continues at coordinate 16,449,398 of JAKSZU010000028.1, read as the reverse complement.
GCAGATACTGTCGTGGTTGCGTCACTGGATTCCCACATGGCCGACCATGGCTTGAGTCCCAGCTCTGGTAGCTTGAAAATCATGCTGGGCATGAATGTATGCATACCCAAGATCCCAGGGGGGGAATGGAGAAGAAGGGATTGCCGTGTGGCTGTACCCCCTGGGAGGTGATTTCTCGCTTTCTCACTCACTCTGGCCAAAACTGCTAAAAAAAGGAAAAAAAAATGCATCATGACTTTCCCAAGAACTTAATATTTTCAAGGATGTATTTCACCATTTGAAGGTCTGAATCTGAAATGCCTGGGTCTTTTTTTTTTTTTTTTTTCCCTAACTGTCCTACCATGAAGGTCAAAGTGAGCACAGGACCAGAGAGAGAGGAGAATGGGAAAAAGAAGATTCACATCCACATTCAGAGTTGATGTGTGTCCTGTGCAGCAAGACCCAGGAGGTAGAGACTCCACCAGCTGGGGTTTGTGATTCCAGAGGAAACAGCTGTTTTCAGATTAGAGGAACAAAGGAAATCTCAGACCGGAAGGAGTGCAGGAAGCCTCTTCAGCTCCTCTTTTTCTGATGTCACTGCTCTGCACTCTTCCTACTAGGCCTAAAAGCCCTTCCCTGGGTATTCTCTGAGACACATTAACATGAGGGGAAAATAAAATAACAAAAAGAATTGTACCGGGCTTGTTCTTCGGCCCTGCTACCTCATGGTACTGTCCCACCTTTCCTGAGAGCAGGCCATGAAAGATTTCACAAACATCTCCACCCCGTGGGAATGAAAGTTGTGTTCATTAAAGACGTTACGTTTGAAGCTCTCTGCCTCCCACACACTGCTTTAGGCTTCTCCCACACAAATGTCTCCCCCTCAACTCTGTTTTTCTCTTCTCTCTCTCTTAATATAATGAAAAATTCTTTTAAAATATTAAGTAATTAAAGCTCTTCATGGGTGAACTCACTCATTGAGAGAAATCGTTTAGTACATGAAAAGGTGGCTCTATCGAATTCTAAATCTGTCTTTTAAAAAACCCAACATATTATTTTTCTGATTTTTTGGCAGTGAGAGAACTAACTTTTTTCCAATACAATACACATGCTTTTTTTTTTTTTTTTTTTTTTTTTCTCCAGTGGGTTTAGGTTTTCAAGTTACATTTGGATGAAGATTTCTGTTGGCCAGAACACATCAGAGGCAGATTAAATAGCTACCTATATTTATATTTTTCAGCCTAATATTCCATTGTAATTTGTATTCTAAGAAAAATAGAGTGAGAAACCAGAACTAGGGAAGGTGAAGAGAAATGATTATAGAAAACTAATGGAGTTGGCATTTTGTGTGTGTGTGTGTGTGTGTGTGTGTTTGTATTTTGTTTGTTTTTTTTTTCCCTCTTAATTGCCTCACTATTGCTTGATGGGTGGGGAGAGGAAAAAAAAGCCTAGACAACACACTCAAGTTCATGTTTGCTAATCGGGCTGTGATGTGTTTGACTTTAATTTGTGCAACCAGCTCCCCTCTCCGGCCTAGTGCAGATGCCATGTCCTTTTAACATCAGCAGGCACTGGCCTCATTCTCATCCCCTGAAACATGTTCCCTGGAAAGATCTCGTAACCAGCTAGGATGGGGAGGCAGCCCTGAATGCAGGCGAAAGCAAACTATGCTTGTGTTGAAATATTTAGGCAACGTTATTCTCGATGAGGTGTTTTCATTTTCCATGATTTGGGGTTACATGTGAATGAGGGTGTGTTTAAGAAATAACTGTGGAGGAAAGTGATGATCAGAGCCAAGTGTTTCCATTTCAAGCACGATTTAATACCCGTCTCCTGGATATGAGCTTTGCACGGCGTGCAATTTCCTTTCCTTTGGAAAGACAGTGGTGAAAAGACTAGTTCCCTTAGTAACTCTGAGGCTAAGAGACCCAGGAATATATACAAGTTGATTCTTCAATTATAGTCATGAGAATGATCAGTACAAGAAGGTTGTTTTGGAGTTGAACATGGGATAAAGCCCCAAAATATAAGTTTATTTTGCCTTCCGGACAATGATCAGAAACCAAGAATGCACACGTTCAGGAAGTTTTTCTCAGTGGTGTTGACGCTCTCCCCCACCTTAAATAAGTGCTACATCTTTGAAGGGCAAGAATAACCACAGTTGGCCAGTTCTTGATCATTCTGACATTACTTCAAGGTTGTAAGTTTCCCTGCTTTGCTTATTCTGTAGGAGACTATGAGTGAAAATCTAAAAAAAAAAAAAAAATAGGTCTGCATGTCATTAGGGCACTAAGGGACTCTAGATGCCATCTGGTCCAACAGAGTCATCTTACAGTGGGAAAAAAATGGAGCCAGGGGAGATAGAGGGTCTTCCTCAAGGTCAAAGGCGCAGTCCCAGAGGCTGGGCTGGGCAAGGTCCACACTACCTAAGACCCTTGACTACAGTTAAGGTGCCTTTCTGAATCCACTTTACCTATATGGGTTCTCTTTGAAGGGGTAGAAGGCTAAAACTATGGGCCAACATGGCAGGTAAAGACTGGCAGGAGAAGATGGAGGGGAAGAGGGCAGAGGCCAGAGGGCCCCATGGGAGCCAGTGTAAGAGAGCCATAACCAGAGGCCCAAGGACGGAGAGATGTAAATTTCCAATCTCCACCCTCCCCCTTTTTCTCATGATTGCTTATGATGGTGAGAATTAGTTAAACTACATTTTTTACCTTTTCTTTTTTCCTTTTCCTTGGATAGCAATAATTAGTTGTGTCAAGATGACTACTCAACTGACAGTGCGATTTCAATGAGAAAAAGTTGAAGAATAAACTATAATTATTTGGACAGTCATTTGATGAGGTTTTCTTTTCTTTGTCACATTTTAAGTGGTTTCTGAAGTTATATGTAGGTGTCTACTGAAGAGGTTACTTAACATGTATAAAGTCTTTCTTCTTACTCTTTTCCATTTCAAGTGTATAAGTCTGCAGTGGTTTTTTTTTCTTCACTCTCAGTTTTGTTTAGCTAGAATTAAGCTAATTTAAAATCCAGTGTCATTTTTAAGATGGCTCTTGCCTTTAGCCATCTTTAAAAAAAATAGCATTTTTCTTCTTTCAGTAGCTGAAAACACGTGCCATTGTACCCAGCTCAGCATTTCCTAAAGAAAGTTCATTGGATCATAAGACCAGTAGAGATGGTTCCAGAAAAAAGACACTCATGGATTAAAAAAGAAAAGAATAAACAGCATAACAGCATAAGTGCATGGGAATCACGTGCTACTTTGCATATTAAATGTTCCAAGAAGTTCTGCATTTAGTACAACTTAGACTAGTTTTTTGTTTTGTCTTGTTTTTGAGACAGGTTTTTGCTATAGGATGTGAGCACTTGCCAGAAAGACAGAGACAGAAAGCAAGAAATCGCCCCCACACACACACCAAGGGGGTTGTTCACACTGCAGTCCCTTCTCCTCCATTCTCCTCTAGGGATTTTGGGCATGCATGCACATGTACCTGGCATGAGTTTAAGCTGTCGGGTCCCGGGCCGGAACCTCAGTCGACTATGTGGGAGTCCAACGACGTAACCATTACGCCATCTGATGGTTCCAGAGAGAGATAGGCTCAATGCTGCAGTCCTCCAGCCTCCAGTAGTTTTTGCCATTGGGCAGGTGCCACCACACCCAGTCTAGTTTAATTCAACATCCTTTACATTTATTAGACCAGAAGCTCTTTATGCTCCTAAAATGTATGGGCATTCTTTGAGGTCTGTAGCCCATAGAAAATACTTTGGAAAATGTTCACTTAGCTGGTAAGTATATAAATACAATTGTATAACTGTAATATACTGTCTTCTCCCAAATGAAGAAAAATAACTTGAAAAAGAAACATTTGAAGGGGGAAGAGTACTGAAAATGAAATGACCTTTCTTTGTCCATGGTGGGAAAAAAAATACACAGCTTTAAAGCAGGGTTCTTAGAAAACTTTGCCTTGAAAATATTTTAGAGAGGAGTGACTTCAACATAGGTGTTTAGAATTGCTGTTCAACTATCACATGTACCTGTGCAGTGCCTATGACTTGCTTTGTAATCATAATCTTAGAGCACTCCTGGATTCAAACAAGTTCTGCTACAGTAGATTTTAAGTGGCAGCTGGAAGAGTCCTTTATAATCACTCTACCTGGAGTTCAGTACATGGGACGTTTGCCCTGGTTAAGAAAGGTCACGCAACCAGGTTGTATCTCTGAGCAGGGCACTGTAAGGTCTTTGAATGGCAAGGGGATCGTTTTCCTTTTATCTTTTATTAAAGGGGGATCAGGTGTTTGCCCGTAAGAATTGCACTTCAAGCAACGTGCAGTTCTATTCTTGAATATGCCCATAAACTAGAGAGATGTCTGTTTAAATAAACATAAAATCATGAATATCCTACAGCCAAATGAGACAGTGGCATTTAAGAGTAGAGGCAGACAAAACCTACCTACTTTTTTTTTTCCTTTTCTGAATGAATGACTCCTCTTTGGGATTATGCAGATTTTTTAAAAGCAAAGATTCCATAATCCTGCAAACCTTGTTATGTCCTTAGGTCACTGGGTACAATTTCTAATTTGCATCCTGCACAGAGTCATGTGAAGGAGGGAATTTATTTTTTCAAAACATCCTAAATAGTGCCCCTGAAATGATGCAAAATATATTGAGGAATTCAGGCCAACATCTTTGCTTAGAAGAATGGGTATTCCTTACTTTCGATGTTCCGTTGTACTCTTGTATTTTTCAGGTAGCACTAGAGGGGAATTATTCGTTGCACTAGCCACGGTGTTTCTTGTATCTACTTATTTTGAAACCTTTCATTTGTAGCGACAGCTGCAAGGTGTCCCTTCAAGGATTTTGCTTTTTTGATTTATACTTTTATACACTCAAATCTCAATCGAGATATCCGAGCTTCATTCCATTTTCTGACCTTACACTATCAAGCCAGAGTGACCCCCAATCTCTTAGGACTGGGCTACATTCCAAACCAGGTTATGGAAGAACAAGGGCAGAGAATCAAAGCTACACATCACCCTGGTCCCAAGGAGACACTTCATGGAAAGCCGAGTGAAGGCCAGCCAATCCACAGACCTCATTTATTTGCCCATGTGAGAATTCTCAACTCTCCCCCCTTTGAACTTTTGACATTATTTTTGAGTGTGTGTGAGTCCTGTTTATACCAAACACAAAAGCTAGACAGATGCTCATTTTGGCATGGAAATTAGTCTCATGGAAAGAAATGCTCTTTTCCTTTTTTTTTTTTTTTTTTTTTGGATAAGGATGGACACTGCTGAAATGCATCATAGTTGCTGACATATTAGTGAATATTCCATGCATCTGTTTCTGGCTATTGTTCTTTGCACACACCTGTCATCGTGCCCAGGCAGTGAGGCGTTTCAGATAATAAAAACCCCTCGGAGCCTGGTCAAATGGACATGGTGGTCAATAAGACTGGGCTAATGTATCTGGAAATCAACTGAAGCATGAGTGCTCGAGCACTCTGGCGCACTCCCCAGTCCCCGCTTTGGGAGGATTGCTTCCACTTAGAAAGTTGCAACGTTGGATGGAGAGGGAAATAGACCAGGCCTACCTCCCAATAGAAATCTTTTCTAAGTCCTTATTCTCACAAAATACTCAATCTGATTTTCAGGGAAAAAGTATTCATCTGGTTAAAAGCAAACTTTTAAAATATTACCCACATTAGTATAGAAACATACTTTTTTTCTTTTTTGCCCATTTACAACATATTCTTTTCTCCTTTTTAGAGAGATTATTTGCTACAGGGCACGTGCTCTAGCCAGAGAGACAGACAGAACATGAGAAATCACCCCCGCAGGGGATGTGGCCGTGTTACAGTCCCTTCTCCATTCTCCTCTCAGGATCTTGGGCATGCACGCACATGTGCCCAGCATGAGTTTTAAGTTGCCAGGTCCAGCACTCAAACTGTGGTTGAGTACGTGGGAGTCCAGTGACATGAACTTTACACCATCCGCTGGTCTCAATTTACAGTATATTTCTTGTTTGTTACTAAATGTGAAAATGGATGTATAGCACTGAGCACCATGCCTAGGCTTGATGGCCATGCAGTATACCAGGCTAGTCTTTTTGTTACGATCACATCGAGTCTAATAACATCTAGTGAAGCAAACATATATTTATACCCTTTTTTGCACAGATAAGGACATTTGCTCACAGGGACCAAGTTACTGGCCTTGGCCATATCACACACCCAGTAAATGAAAGAGCTGCCCACTGCTCCCTTATCAATGAGGAGACATGGCAGTGACATCCTCACTGCAGAGTTCCAGGGATTGGCACGAGATGTGTAGTGTGAACCATTCTCATGATATGTTTATAGCATGCTAATAAACCACAGAACAACCCCTACCAGTAGTTTACATAATAATGCAAGTTCAGGGATAGGCTCTTTCAAAATCCTAATTTATGTCCTATTGAAGAGTCACCCTCAATAGTCACTGTATGAGTCTAAGATGAGCAACAAGGGAAAATAGCATCCTCTCTCTTTCCAGAAGTGCCTTGTAAATGTTCTAAGTGTCAGTTGAATTGTCCTATTTACAAGGCCTTTGTTTTGCCTTACTGTACACTCTTTAGGACGCCCCGTTGCCCGGTGCAATTCAATATGACTGGAGCTCGCAGGGGTCTTGATCTCTGCGTACAGTGCACCTCAGGAGTGATTTATAAACCACAGCCCCAGAGCATCCCAGGAACTGAAGTGAATTGAGGCTTCCAAGTGAACTCAGTGCTATGAATTCCAATGTTCGGCCAGCACAAGAAATGTCCCCAAACTCATTTCCTGCAAGTGAGAATGGGGATGTGGTTGGAGGGAATTAAGGGGAATGGTAAACCCCATAAGGAATGAGGTTGGTACCCAATTAGCTTCTTTTCATATTATGGGTTTAGGGAGGCCAAGTAATCCCAAGATGGCTCCAGTCATTTTCACATCGGTGAAGAAGAACAATATCACTTTTTAATAGTGTGAGGTTGGAGGAAAAAAAAAAAAAAGGGCAGAGAAAGGAGAAGGAAGAGCAAGCCAAAGGAGGATTGTGAATGTACATAATTCCCTGGGCATGAACATTTTTATTGGGGGGGGGGGGAGGAAAAGAAAAGAGATTAAAACATTAATAACTTGAATGTGTGATCAATACAAATAATTACCATTTTGCAGTCCATTTTTCATAAAGCACTCAGTAGCCCGAAAGTAATTTCTGACATGCATTTAGGAACAGTGTTTGAAATGCACAACTGCAAAAAATTCCTTCTTTTAAAAAAGAGTTTCCTGTTCAAATATCCATGTTTCTTTTTCTTTTTTTTTTTTTTTTTTCCTCTACCCGCCCCCACCCCCCATCTTCTACACTCAACCGTTTGGTCTAAAGACAGTCAGGGAGCTAAATATATATTAATTAGAACTCTTGGGGCTGGCATCAGTGAGATACAATTATACCAAACGGATGCCATTCTGGGCTCTGATAGCTTCATTTAAATTCCTGAATAAAACATGAAATATCTTTAATGAGAAATGAATATAGTTGTCAGGAGGGAGTAGTTCTGATATTGTTACTAGTCGAGATACAGAAGATGAAGACATAATGTGAATACCTTCCATTTTATATAAAAATGATGGTTGTTAGAAAAGACAGATCCCTCTTCTGAGACATCGTGTGTGCTACAAAATCGAAAAATTATAGAGCCTAACAGCACCGTCTCCTCCCAAGAAACCGCAGCCTCGGAGCTGCTGTGAATTCGCAGAAATGAACACCTTCTGTCTGTTCGCAGGCACACGCGTCACCTCGAATGGCACCAGTGAGAGCACGCAAGTGCCCTGCCATGGCACACATCACCGCCTCTTTCCAAGCAGGACTTGGGTGAGATTTCATATCCATAAACATATTTTGCTCAAGAGCCTAAGAGGTAAATAGATGTGCGTACTTATCTCCAATCTCCACGCTCTTCAAGACAGCCGCTGCTCGGTACTGCAGGAAGGAAGGAGCGAGGGGAATGGGTCAGTAAAATCCCACCGTCAAGGAGATGAGAACCGCACGGCTTCTCACACTGCCCAGCCTTCCTCTTTGATCAAGGGCCCTAGGATGCCTGAGCCCGAGCCCCAGGCTCCAGCCAAAGCCTATTCACCTGTTGGGCTGTTGCTGGGATTTTCTTCTTTTCTTTCCAGGGGCTTCCCTTTATTCATTGTGTCTTTCATAATTAAAATAGCAGCACGCTACCTTGCAGGCAGGCGGCACCTGTCTTAATCCCAGGTGACCTTTAAGCGCTTTAGAAATATTACCAACAATAACTAGGGCTTTCTACACCTGCCATTGAATCGGAGGGTCAGCTCCCCGATCTGGGTAACTGGGAGGTGGAGGGGGAACGGAATTCTGTGGAGAACTTGCAGACGATCTGTCTGGACTAAAATATGAAGTTGAGGATCTGTTTTTCCCACATCTCCCATCATAGCCCTGAGCTATTGTAAAAGATAAACAGAATACCTTGCCGTTCTCCCTTTCTAACTCAGAGAGAAGGCACTGCCCTGTCTTTGTAAAGGAGATCGAGGGGTCAGGTGTGACAGCCAGGGTTGGTCAGTGAATAAAGATCTCGTGGTTGTGTTTTGTAGCACTGGGTCACTGGACATATGAGTGGGTACCCACGTGCAGCGGGCCGAGGGAGGGAGACTGAGGTGACATCACACGGGTCGCTGCCCTCACAGAGCTCGTGTGCACCAAATGCCAAACAATGCCAGTGCAGGTGAAGGTCCTTGAAGCTCTCCCCATCCAACTTTGCAGCCTATCTCACCTTGGGCTGCTGAGTTTCTTTTGGGGGTATTTAGGCTTGAGTCCCATCCCCAAAATACCTCATTATACAACTATTCCAAAACTTGAAAAAAAATCCAAAATCCGAAACATTTTTGATCCCGAGCATTCTGGATAAAGAATACTTACCCTGGATGCACTTGGTGAGGAAGATGTACAGCCACACACTCAGGAGCGAGGCTCTCACTGGCTGAGCTGGCCAGACCCTTCTGTGTCTCTCCCCCTGATTCGCATGCTGTGCAGGACTAACTTCCTCCCCTGCGGGTCCCCTGTGGGACATTGCTAGTATTTATGGAGTCTTTCCCAAATCCCTCTCTTTCCCTCCTAAGGGTCCCTAAGAGTCTTAAGCACCATATTTCTTACTAAAGTGCATACAGGTTAAGTATTCTTTATCCAGAATTCTTGGGATCAGAAACATTTTGAATTTGGTATTTTTTTTTCAGGTTTTAGAATATTTATATATACATGATGATATATTTTTGTGTGTGTGTGTGTGCATATATATATATATATATATATATGTATATAAATATTTGTATATACATGATGATATATATATGTATATATATAATATTCATATATATAGATTCATAGTATTTGTATATGCATAATTACCATACATAATGAGATATTTTGGGGATAGGACCCAAGCCTACACATGAAATTCATTCATGTTTCCTACACATCTTTGACACACAGGCTGAAAGTAATTTTATAGGGTACTCTTCTGTTGCGATATTTTGACTGTGACCTGTCACATGAGGTCAGGTGTGGAGATTTCCACTTGTGACATGCTCAAGAAGTTTCAGGGCCAGCCATAGCACAGCAATTACGTCCTATGCCAGCGCCACGTGGCCGACCGTGGTTTGAATCTTGAAACACATGATTTTTTTTTTCAATCTTTTTTTTCAAGCTGTTGGGAAACATGGCAGGAATGTGTGTGTGCATGTGTCCAAAATCCCAACAGGTTGGAGAAATGGAGAAGAATTGTGGCCTGACCATGCCCTAGTGGGGAATGCTGCCTCTCTCCTCTCCCTACTTTCTGGTGAATACACGTACCCTCTGGTAATAAAAAAAAGTTTCAAATTGGGGAACAGTTCAGATTTGCAGATTAGGTATGTCCGATTTATATAACCTCTGCTCCTTTTTTTTTTTTTTTTTTTTTGTAGTTATCGATTCATCCGTGGCTGCTTCGTCCACTGGATCGAAAGCTATTACATGAAAGAGACCACACATCTTATGCATCTAATCATCTAACCCAATGACGTGTGGTAAGTCCAAATAAACATTTTTAAATGAATAGATGAATAAGTAAATAATGGAACTATGCGCTATAACTTGTTGAACTTTCCAAGTTTATATTTTCCTGTATAAGATACATCAAAAGGTTTGCTTTTTTCCATGCCTGTATGGAAAGTCAAGACATTCAGTTAAATAGGAAAATGCATTAGTTTCTGTTTTTCCTTTCCTTGAGATCAGAAGACAATGTGACAAATATGCTTTTAGTTTTCACTTATGACTTTTATCTTCTCAAATTTATTGAATTGGGCATTTGTTTTCATCTTGTCTCTTCAGTTTGTAAGACTGTTCTACAGTGGTCTTTTTGATTCAGGGTGAATCAATATTCACAAGATTAGTGATAAAATTATTGCTAATGTTGATTTAGTTGTACAGAAACTATTCCGAGTGCTTCATATGTGTGACTTCAATTGGTTCTTACAGCCTTCTTACCCAAACCATCACTATACCTCCGTTGAACAGGTATAGAAACAAACAAACAAAAAAAACCACAAGCAGTTACTTGTCATGCCAATCCCTGTACGTGGATAATGGCCTGTTCTTTATCTCTACAAAGATCCGGGTAAGACTGTGAATGAGAAAATTGCACAAAGAGAAAATCAGAATAGAGAAAAGTTCCCTTGTGCTAACTATTTGGAGTTAGCTGCTCAAATAGAACAGCCTTTGTTTGAAATGGTTACACATAACGTAACAAAGTAAATACCTTCACTAATGATTTATGCCTAAATTTTAACCATTTATCCGCTTAGTCAAGAGATTTGGAAAGATGGTGCCCCATTCCAATTTGTGACTCTGTGACATCTCTCTAGTGACTATAGGGTAGACGTTTAGATTAAGTGTGTCATACGGAATAAAAGTGGCCTTTGTAAAAGTTTCCTTATTCAAGAATAAAGGCACTTCCAACAGGATCTTCACACCACGATCCACCCAGTATCAGCCAGCCCAGATCACCAGCACATGCACCCAGTGTACTAAGAGAGGTCGTAGGACACAAACCCACTTCCTTTTCCGTGTGGATCCTGGAGTGTCACCACAGTGCCACCATCTGGTTCCCAAAGTATCCTTGCTGGCCCTTACAGTTGGCTTTGGCCTTGACGTCCTGGTCTGGCCTTGCTCCAGATCCTCAGGTCTCCCCCACCCAAAGCGCTTTCTCTCTCTCTCTCTCTTTTTTAGAGGTTTTTGGTCTAGGGGCATGTGCTCACCAGAAAGACAGAGAGAGACAGGGAGACAGAAAGCGAGAAGTCACCCCCCTTAGAGAGGATGGCCACACCACAGTTCCTTCTCCTCCATTCTCCTCTTGGGATCTTGGGCATGCACACACACGTGCCCGGCATGAGTTTAAGCCACCGAGTCCGGGACTCGAACCGCGGTCAACTACGTGGGAGTCCAGCGACATAGCCATTACGCTAACTGCTGGTCCCACCCCCAAGTCTCTCTTTACCACAGCAGCCGCTGATCCTCCTGCGGACGCAGTGGGGGAAGATGGAGGAGGCTCTATACCTTCTGGAGAGCTCGTGAATCAGAGCCAGCCCTCTCTAGCCAACGTTCACGTCAGTGTGATGTGAAGGTGCCTGCCTGAGAAGATCCCGAAGCTTTCTTCAGTGTTCCTCTGCAATGAATTGCCTAGTCATTTTTAGATAATAAGATGTCTAGGCCACAGCTACATCAAACTTGTAACCTCTCAGCCCTCTTTAAACTCCAGTCTTCTCTCATGCCTTGGAATGAAAGCCCTGGGCAGAACTTGTGCAGGAGTGGAGGACAGGGCCAGGTTCTTCTCTTCCTTGATCGGTTTCTCGAACACTTGCTACTTGTTGTTTAGAACTCTGCCCCACCCACCCCCAAATAGGACAAGGTGGGGAAAAGCCATGAGGTATAGAAAAAGGCTCCTGCAGGGACCAGCAAACGGCATAATGGCTATGTCACTGGACTCCCATGTAGTCGATCGCTGTTCGAATCCTGGACCCAGTGACTTAAAATTCTCACCAGGTACTTGTGTGTGCATGCCCAAGAGTGCAAGAAGAGAATGGAGGAGAAGGGATTGTGGCATAGCCATCCCCCTGTGGGGGTGATATCTTCCCTTCTCTACCTCTCGAGAGCACATGCACCCTATAGCAAAAAGTCAAAAAAAAAAAAAAAAAGAAAGAAAAGAAAAAGGTTTCTGTGACAGGGACTGTTGAAATAAGGCATCAATGTCTTCGGACAGGTTGAAACCAGATACTCCCCCTTTATCTCTTGGCATCTCTTGGGGTATGCTGGGGATGTGGCTGACTCCTGTTGCCCAGAGCCTCTCTCGTGCAGTTCCCTCAACGTGGAAAAACCTTGCAGATGGCCACTGAAGACTCCTTTAGTCTCGTTTCCCACAGCTTTTCTCGTAAAGCCCTCTGGCAGCCCTTTTGGATGGATCGCTCTGCATAGGACGCCATCTTACTTCTTTTTTATTTTTCTGATTATTTAATTTTGTTTCTTCTTCTATTTATTTAATTTTCTAGAAAGCACATGTGTTCACCAGAGAGACACACAAAGAGGGAAAGTGAGAAAGCAAACTGCCAGGTCTGGAACTTGAGTCACCATCAGCCATGTACAAGTCCAGTGCCCTAACCACCATGCCACCTGCTGGCCCCTGTCTTACTTCTTCCGAGGGGACCATAGCCAACCTTTGGGGAACACAGGTTCTTTAGTCCAGCCAACCTCAGAGTATGGGCCCCTCCAATACAGTCCTCTTTGCTCTAGGGCTACCCCAGGGCAGCTCGAAGCTCCACTGTTTGCATCTGGCTGAGAGTCAAGCACCCCTCTCACCCTCACACCCACATACCCACAGACACCCAGCAGAGGGCACATGGCAAACTTTACAAATGGTTTTCCTAAGGTTAGCTACCAGCTGGCCCAAGGAAAAGGAAGCATATCCTCTCTCTCGTAAGAATAAGGAGTACAAAATACTAACACTCTGAAGAAACCCTTTGTCTTCTCAGTGAGCTCTCTGCCTTTCTCACATAGCCTAGAGCTATCTCCGGAACATCACATAGAAAAGGAGCTTAGAGGGAACCAGCAATTAGCGTAATGGCTATGTCGCTGGACTCCCACATAGTCGACCGCGGTTCGTGTCCCAGACCCGGTGGCTTAAAACTCACGCCGGGCGCATGTGCATGCATGCCCAAGATCCCGAGAGGAGAATGAAGGAGAAGGGATTGCAGCGTGACCATCCCCCCTGGGGGGTGATTTCTTGCTTTCTGTCTCTCTGTCTCTCTGTCTCTGGTGAGCGCACATGCCCTATAGCGAAAATCTCTCCAAAAAAAAAAAACAAAAAAAAAAAAAAAAAGAAAAGGAGCTTAAAGAATATGTGTTTGGGACCAGCAAATGGCATAATGGTTATGTCGCTGGACTCCCATGGAGTCGACCACAGGTCAAAGCCAGGACCTGGCAGCTTCAAACTAACACTGACATATGTGAGTGTGTGCCCAAGATCCCGAGAGGAGAATGGAGGAGAAGGGATTGCGGTGTGGCCATCCCCCATGGGGGGTGATTTCTCGCTTTCTGTCTCTTTGTCTCTCTCTGTCTTTCTGGTGAGCGCACATTCCCTATAGCAAAAAGCTCTCCACCCCCCCCCCCAAACAACAACAACAAACAATTCAATACAGCATTATTAGAAATAATACCTTTCTAGAACCAGCAGATGACATAATGGTTATGCTGCTGGACTCCCACGTAGTCAACCCACAGTTCAAGTCCCAGATCTGGCAGCCAAAAATTCACACTGGCACATATGCATAAGAACCCAAAGTCCGAAGAGGAGAATGGAGGAGAAGGGATGGCAGTGTGACTATCCCCCCCTGGGAGGGAGAGTGATTTATCGCTTTCTGTCTCTATCTCCCTCTCGCTCTCGCTGGTGAGCGCATGTGCCCTATAGCAAAAATCTCTCTGGGGGGGAAAAAAAAAAGAATACCTTTCCTAGTTACAGCATGACATCTTTTATGATGAAAATGGTAACACACACACACATACACACACACACCCCTGCATGCTCATGAGCCTAAATACAAATGGAAGGAATAAGAAGTTGAACATCAAGCAATATTCTCAGATCATGTGGGGTAATTTTTCTCAGACAAATGTGTAGATTTTTCTCTCAAAGCTAACTTCTATACATCAATCTCCTTTCCTATTGCTCTCAGGCAGGGCTCTGTGACATATGCCTGATATACTATGCAGTGGGCCCCCCACTTCGTCTTCCTATATGCATGCTGCCTTCTGTCTTCTAGGAGGCCCTACACATTTCTGTCTAATAAATCTTTTTAAAATGCAGCGTTATCGCTTATCTTCCCTCTACAACTATCAATGGCTCCCTAGTGCCTACTGAATACATTTCAAATGTCTAAATACGTTTTCTTTCCATGACTTTATTTCTTGCCTGCTATATACAGAGTAATATCTCTATTTGAACAAAATCATCATGCTCCAAAACAGCCACACTTGCCTATGTCCACACGCTGCAGATAATAAATGTGATAAAGAGCATTCTAGTGCGCATGCTACTAAGAGCTTAGCAAGTGGGGCAGCGTTTGATATGTAAGAGGTATTTGAGCAAGGACTATGAGTATATTATAGTTCAATTACCTCTTTGTGCCACTCTTTCCCTAATTCTATTATTATTATTATTATTATTATTATTTATTATTATTATTTTCTAGAAGGCATTTGCACTTGCCAGAGAAAGAAAAGCAGGGAGGGAAAGTGCGAATGCACCTTTTATGGGATTGGCCACCCCATAATCTCTTCTGTTTTTCAGGATTTGAGGCATGCACGCACACACCTGGCATGTTTTTCAAGTTGCCGAGTCCAGGACTTGAACCACACACTCAGCCAGGTAGAGTCCAGCTGTCTTAACTACCACACCAGTGGCTGGCCCCATTGTGATTGTTTCAAGGAGAAAAACTGCGCCCTCTTATCAGTATAATCCCAGTGCCTGAGAACCAATGAATATTTGGAAAGTGAATAAGTGAATGTTACTCAAAGTGTAACAGAGCTCAAAGGGCCATGTATAAGGGATGGAAAAATAGAAAACCAATACTAAAATATAAACAGTGCAAAACAAATGAAATAAACTAAAAAGGTGTGAGATAGGTATCTGGATCGGGGCGGGCAAGGTTGGCCACACAGCAAACAGTGCCAGTAATTAATTTCAGGGCTTAATGCAACAAAAGTTGTTTGTTTTGTTTTTTGCTCATGCAGAGTTCGGTAGGGACACCCCTGGCTGGTGGTTTCTGGAGACTTTCTTCAAAGTTATTACTTAGAACCAGGCTTCTGTGAGCAGCTCATGGTCCATGAGGTCTTCCTTACAGTCTTCTTTAGGCCCCTGCATCCAACCACTTGACAAATAAAGACTAAGCATGAAGGGAATCTTCTAAAACCGGGTGTTCTATTTAACTTTTTAATAATTACTTATTTAATTTTATTTATTGTGATGATTATTTTAAATGTTGCTATAGGGCACATGAGCTCACCAGAGAAGGGAGTGGGACAGTGGGAAAGCAAGCTGCTAGGTCCTGGACTCAAACTTGGTTGGCCGTGTGGGAGTCCAGCAGAACAGAAATAAGTCTGGTTTACATTATATTAGGTCATCGGGAAAGTCATGGCGTGTTTTTGTTTTGTTTTGTTTTGTTTTGTTTTAATGCAAAAATGTGTGATGACTTTCCCAACAACCCAAGACATAGGAAGGGGAGCAAAATCTTCCCTAAGGTTCTCTGGCAATCCCTAAGTGGACCAAGTGAGATGATGCCTCTGAACTCCCTGATTCAGCAGGTCTCACTCTGGTGTGTCCAGAGATTTTAACATGCTCCTTCCTAAGTGACCTGGATGGTCTGGTTGAAGCATCACTCTTGGAACTACAAGGATCCAGCAGAAGGCCTGCCTTAATGCAAATCGTTCCCTTATCTGGGTGGTCCTCACACTTGGGTATCAGTGATGCCCTGTTAGGGCACAGCTGGAGCCAGCAGGTCTGGGGCAGGAAAGGAAGATAAATCTTCATATCAGCCTCTAGAAGTTACAATTAATAACTTAAAAAGTTTCTCTTCCTCTCTGGAGGAAACACTGTTTCTAAACCCAGCTACTGTGAGTAGCTATTAAAACATAGTAACAAATGCCTTAATTAGGGCAGGAACCTAGAGAGCTGTAAATCTCCTCCCGGGTCCCTCTGAAATTGCCCACAGATCCAACTAGGAGTTCTTTTTAACTTTATAAACATTCCTGGAACAACAAAATTAAAGTCCTCCAAAAATTAGATTATGAACACTAAAAGCTCTTTATGGCTCTCATGATAGACACTACAGTAGGATTCATTTTAATATTGTCACTTAATAAATGTTTTGTTTCTCCTCCTTATTTTAAATGCCTTTAAAATAACAGGTCAGAAATGGGATGTATTCTTACAGTGTGTGACAGGGGCTAGGGACAGCCACAAAGGTAAGTAACCTGTAGGTGATCCCAGGCCGTCGTACCCCAGGGTACCCCCAGTAGCCCAGAGCTCAGAGGGTAAAGGCACAAGTTAGAAATCCACTCGCAGAGTTCATTTGCAACTCAGAGTTCATTTGCAACTCAGGCCTTTGCGTTGTGATTTTCTCTGCTGGAGTGGTCCTCCCCGGCAAGTTTGCCTGGAATCCTTTTACTCTCCAGTGTAGCATTTCACCTGGCCTGGTTTTCCCTCCAGAGGAGGAAGAATATCCATATAAAGACTGGGAGATATGGAAATTTCCCAAGGAGATCAGCTTGGAGGGACACCTGAGCAGTAAGAAAGCATCTCTTGGGGCAAGCATGTGGCATAGTGGTTGGGGCGCTGGACTCCCACATGGCTAACCATAGTTCAAATCCTATTCCTGGAGGCTTGAAAATGATGCTGGGCACAAGTGCATGTGTTCCCAAAATCCCAGGAGGAGAATAGAGAAGAGGGGATTGTGATGTGGCCAACCCCACTAGGGAGTGATTTCTCATTTTCACTCTCACCATCTCTCTCTGGAGAGAGCAAATGCCCCATGGCCAAAACCTTAAAAAGAAAGAAAGAGACAAAAAAAAGGGGGGGGGGGAGAGAAAAGAAAATATCTTTCAGTGTTGAAGAAAAGGATGAGTTGAGCTGATCAGACAGCGTCAGGGTGCTGGGGACCCACCAGGCATTTGGGTGGTCTCAAGTCAGCATGGTGCTTATGGGTGGGGGGGGGGGGGGGGTGGCACACACAGTCTTGGCCTGTAGTGAGCAGACGGTGGACATCTGAAGTACTGAGCTAAGGGGTTAGAGCTTCATGTTGGAACCTCGATCAGGATGGAGACACTGGGGCTGGGGGAGAATGTGGCAGTGAAGCAGTAAGATGGATCTGGGATACAGAGGGAAGGAAAGAGAACAGCATCATGCAGCACAGCGGGGAAGGGGTCCTGAGCTACAGCTCAGACAGCAGGTCCAGGGGAAGCACAGCTCAGTGAATCCAGCCAAGGAAGATGAGCTCCTGGCCTCGCTCCATTTCCTATCACATTTGCAGGATGACGCTGTATACGATGTTTAGATCCCAGGTCCGAAACCTAAAGCAGGGACCCAGTTCTCTCCCTTAGGGCAGGTTCTTTGAAGTCCTGGGCTACTTCCTACCACCGGGCTTTCATTGTGTGTGTAGAGGCCCTTCTCTTAGCTTAGTGATGACCGTCGAGGAAGCAGAGCTCATCTCCAGCTAGGGGCCTTCCCACTTGCTGGTCTCAGCTGGGAACATCATTCCCTGTCATTTTGACATCATTGGCTCTTTCTCGCCGTTCAACTGCTCATCTATTTCCTGAGGGCCTTTTCTACCCACTTTCCAGGGCAGTGTATTACCAGCTTTTTCTTTTCTTGAGATTTTTGCTATAGAGTGCATGTGCTTACAAGAGAGACAGGAGAGACAGAAAGCAAGAAATCACCCCCAGGAGGGATGGCCACACCTCAGTCCCTTCTCTATTCTCTTCTTGGGATTTTGGGGATGCACGCACATGTGCCTGGTGTGAGTTTCACAGCTCTGGGTCCAGAACTCCAACCGTGGTCAGCCATGTGGGAGTCTAGCACTCTAACCAGCACATCACCTGCTGGCCCATTTCCAGCTTTTACTCACCACACAACTATCACTTAAAAGGACTCAGCATCCGTATCTGAAAAAGTATTCATTCCTTTCCCTCATTAGAATGTCTGGGTCATAAGAATAGAGATATTGTTCTCAATTCTTTGCTTCAACCTCAGAAGCTGACACAACGCCTGGCTCATGATAGTTTCTCAAGACATGTGTATTGAATAACCGACTCAAGCAGCCCAGCAGATGAACAGCCTGAACCGAGTCAGAAGATACCCTACGTCTGGCTCAGCCCGTGTGGCACAGGCTGTACATGCTGGACTGCAGTGCTGGAAGCCACGTGTTCAGATACAAGATCAAATCCCCAGGCCACCTGGACCATGCTCGACACGCACACAGACACCCGAGAGCCTGGTGAGCTGGAGGAGTGGGGAGATTGCAGTATGATGAGACCCTGTCAGGGGTCAGTCTGTCTCTCACGCACATGCTCTCTATCACAAATGAAATAAACTTTTATAAAGGTGAGGGGCATCGTGGGGCATGGTGCTTAGGAAAGTTGGATCCTACATGGCTGGACAGTTAGAGTTCCAGACCCAGTGGCGTAAGAAAACACTGTGTGTGTGTGTGTGTGTGTGTGTGTGTGCGTGTGTGTCCCTGAGTGTCCCTGAGAGGAAAAATGGAGAAGGTATTATAGTGGGATTATCCCCCATGGAGGGTGCTTTCTCACTTTCTCTCTTGCTCTCTCTGTCCCCAGAGAGCACACATACCCTCTGGCAAATTCAAAAGAAATAAAATAAGTAATAGAATAAATAAATAAAGGAAGAAGAAGGACCAGTCCTGTAGTTCAGCAATTAAGGGAGCTGGATCCCACATGGCCAGCCACGGTTCGAATCCACTGCTCCAGAAACTTCAGAAGCATGCTCAGCCTGTATGTGTGTGTGCATGCCCCAAATACTGATGGGATGAAGAGGTGGAGGAAAAGGATTGCAGTGTCACCACACCCCACTGGGAGGTGCTGCGTATTTCTTTCCTTTTCTCTGGGGCAACTGCCTATGCTCTCTGGCAATAAATTAAAAAACAAAACAAAACAAAACAGCAGCAGTAGCTTCTCCAGCTCCCTTTCTCAACACCAACATCATCTTCACTTCTCTGCAGTGAGGCTGGCACCATTATTGCAAGAGCAAATCCCCCCAGGGCAGAAAACAACTTGCACTCCCCGTTTTTCCCAGGGATGTCAGTCCTGGTAGCGGGAACCCTGACTTTTTCTCTGGGCAAGGCACATGTCTGTGTGACAGCCTCTGCCTATAACAGCTACCGCAGAGACCAGACAGGAGGCATTAAAAATTAAACAACAGAAGAGTCGATTGGCTTCCAATCTCAGCTTTATAGACAGGAAAATGCTTAATGACAGGTGGTCTCTGTAACAGAGGTGGCCTCGGAGAGACATTTCTCTTGATTTTATTTTTTAATTAACTTTTATTTTCAGTATTTTGTCCCTTTTTTCCGCCCCTACTGGAATGATATGTAAGTGATAAAAGGCTCGTGACTGTCTGCTGAGCTGCCCAGCTCACCTCACCACCCAGCTGCAAGGGGCGGCCATCTTTCAAGATCCCTCCACCTCGGAATTCTAACATTGCCAAGTGGCACACATGGATATTCGTAATATGGCTCCCAATGGCAGTCCTTTAAGCTGAAGAATGCCATTCTTCACTGCTTCATCCGACAGTCTCGCAGTTATCCATTTTGAGCCCTCTCAAACAATATTCCTCCTAGTTAAGGCTCTCTCTCCTCCATGACATACCAGTGGGCCACATATATCTTATTCGGTGTCTATCGGCAATTCACGGGTAGTAGACTAGGCACAGTCCAAGCCTTTCTATGGGGCATTAGGATAAATATATTCCAATTTAAGATTAATCTCTATTAAATCATCAGTACTATGGGACTTCAAAAAGCTTCTGGAAAAGTAGAATCAAAGTATATGTTTAGGACTGGCCCCATAGTGTAGTGTGGTTAAAGGAGCTGATCCTACATGGCCGACCATGAATTCCAGCCCCAAGGGCTTGGAAAATATGGTAGAGGCACATGTATGGGCTACAAATTTCCACAGGATGGAGAAATGGGAAAGAGACTGTAATGTGACCATACACAATGGTGGTGGGGGGGGGGGTTTTCTCCCTCATCCCTCTCTCTGTGTCTGTATCTTTCAGACAAGTTCACATCCCCTCTGACAATTAAAAATTCATTTACTTATTTATTTTCTATTTTTTCCATAGGGCAGGTACACTCATGAGAGAGAGAGAGAAAGTGAGAAATCACCTTCCGGGGGGATGGCCATACCTCAATCCCTTCTCTTCCATTCTCCTCTCAGGATTCTGAGCACGCACACACACATGCCCAGTATGATTTTTAAGCCACCAGATCCAGGACTCAAAATATAGTCATCCCTGTGGGGAAGTCCAGTGCCTTAATCACCACACCACCTGCTGACCCTAAAATAAGTAATATAATTTTTTTTAAGTAGAAGTTTATTCTGGTGTAAACTTCATGAAACTCATGCATATTTTTTTCCATATTATGTATTTTTCCATTAAAATTTTGAAATCCCTTTCACATACATGTGAATACACACCTACACATTTATAATGTTGTCTTTAATGCCAGAGATGAGTTATGACTTGCCTGGCTATGAATGCCGCTGTCTCGTGTCCATAATCTCATCAGATTTTCACCGTCAGCCTGGAGTTTCGCAGTCCTATATTAATATGCTAGTTATTTTGTAGAAGTCAAAGCTGAAGCTCAGAGAGATTGAGGAATTTACTTAAGGTCACACAGCTAGGTGGGCCAGAGCTGATATCTGAACCGAGCCAAGCTGTGAACTTAACCCCTTCACGAGACTGAGGTATGCAGGTATCTCCAAAAAAGATAGAAGGAGAAAGAAAAACAATACAGGAAAAATAGCGGGAAGGAGGTTGTGCAGAATCTTAAATGCCATGAGAATGGCAGATTTTATTCTGCAAATCACAGCAAATACCAGGGTTTGAACAAAAGGTCTTTGGATAAAAGGACTGACAGCATTAGCCTTCTACTTTGTCACTTTAATATTAAATGATTACATATGTGTGCGTTGGCTTGTTACTTGCAAATAGTGCTGCTTCCTTTCCTAGAACAAAGAATGTGGCACATGAGGAGAGTCCTTGCATGCCTCATTCTCGCTGCACCCTCAGTGCCCACAACAATATCTGGCCCACGTAAGGCACTTAATCTTTAGTGAGTGAATAAACCAAAAACAAACAAACAAGCACAGCAACAAAACAGGTTTCAAACCCCAGTGCTGTCTCAAGTCTGGATCACCTAGATTCCTTGAACTGAACACACCCCATCTCTAAAACAGCTCTCCAGAGTCATGGATCCCAGGACCTGGCTCTGTCCATCTCTCCAGACTTACAATGTATACACCCTGGCCTCAGGCTTTCTGTATAGATGAGGTGGTCTTGTTCTGGTCTGCTGAATGCAGTATATACCCTTCTGGATTATCTGATTTGATAGGGACTCCTGTCAAAACAGGTCATCCTTGCCTATCTGCTGTGCAATTTCCCTTAAATATTAATTGTTGGATCACATAGCTTTATTTGAACAGTAGTCAAGGAGGGTGAGAAGAAAAAAAAAAAAAAAAAACACAACAAAACTCACACTGAATTCACCCCTCCCCGTTCTTTCTGACCTCGCTTCGTTGCTTCTTCCCTCTCCTCCGCATTTAGTACAGAGCACTTAACCTTCCACGGGATATTTTTATGCTCCATTTTCTGTGCCATTATGAAGGAGATGAAAGTAAATGGAGTTCACTTTGGATGGGCGCTGTCATCACCCACTTAGGTGCTCTCCCACCCTCCCCATTTCCCAAAAGGGAAACACAGATGCAAAGAGAGTGAAGGTGTTTTCCAATTAAATGCATTTCAGAAAGTCAGGTGGGCAGGAGCAAATGCCTTTTGCTAGGCATGCCAGACTAGTAAAGCACCTCCAATTGATTCGTACAGTGGAGCATTCACTTAGGAACCAAAGCAGACCAGGAGGAGAGCAGCCTCGCTGTCTCCTTTCCCCTGGGGTCTTGTACTTCTCCTTTCCAACACTTACTACCACACAGAACACCTTGTTTAATGTCTGTTATCAAGGATATTGTTATGCTTATCTATCCCCTTGTGACTTCAAACAAAAACGGATATTTATTTTGCCTACAAATATTCAGGCAGGGCAGGGTTTAGGGGCAGCACCTATCTGCACTATCCAGGTCAGTCTCGCTAACTCCATTGGAAGTTCTACTTGCTAGATGGGGACTCGCATGGCGGGCAAGTCAATGCTAGGAACTAACTGAGTTAGGGCTGTTGGCTAGTGAGCCTCAGTTCCTCTTCAAATGAGGTCTCCCATTGGGGCTGTTGGTTTTCCTCCTTATATGGTGGCTTGTTGACTGGTTTCCCAAAGCCAGTTTTTTTTCTTTTTAGAGAGTTTGTTTTTGTTTTTGTTTTCTTTTCTTTTCTTTTCTTTTTTTTTTGTTTTCTTTTTTCTTTTTTCTTTTTTTTTTTTTTTTTTTTTTTGCTATAGGGCATGTGTGTTCACCAAAAAGACAGAGACAGAGAGACAGAAAGCAAGAAATCACCCCCTGGGGGGGATGGCCACGCTGCAGTCCCTTCTCCTCCATTCTCCTCTTGGGATCTTGGGCACACACGCACACATTCCCGGTATGAGTTTAAGCCACCGGGTCTGGGACTTGAACTACAGTCAGCTACGTGGTAGTCCAGCAACATAGCCATTATACCAACTGCTGGTCCCTCCCAAAGCCAGTATTCTAAGAGACAAGAGGTAGAAGTCATCAACCAATCTCTTCAAGTCTGCCCGCAAACACTGACTTTTCCAGGTTGAATTGTGTCCCCTAAAAGTGAGGTATTGAAATCCTAACCACCAGTACCTCAAAAGACTCTAGAAATAGGGCCTTTATGCATGCAGTCAAGTTGATAGGAGGTCACTAGGATGGACTCTAATCCAGCCAAAAAAGGGCATGATAGGCTAGTGGTTAAGGGAGCTGGATCCCGCATGGCTGAATGTGGTTCAAAACCCAGCTTTGGGAGCTTGAAAAACATACCAGGTGCATATACATGCATGTTCAAAGTCCCAATGGGATGGAGAAGAGATTGTGCTGTGACCACACCCCACAGGGAGATGCTTTCTCTCTCCCTTTTTTCCTGTCTTTCTCTCTCTTGTGAGCACACACACCATCTGGCATTTAAAAACAGAGGGAAAGGTGCTGGACACAGATTGCACAAAGGGAAGACAATGTGAAGAGACACAGAGTGAACTCCATGTGAAGACGAAGACAGATTCGAACTATGCATCTATATGCCAAAATGCCAGCATACCACCAGAAGCAGGAGGAGAGACCTCAGAAGGAACTGACACAGCCAACACTTCATCTTGGACTTCTAGCCTCCAGAACCGTGAGACAATTACTGTTTCAGCCACCAGGGGGTGATGTTTTGTTGTGGCAGTCCCAGGAGAGCAATACAATAACACCACATTACTATCAGCTCAAGCGTAACCGAGCCTGCCCAGAGTCAAGGGGTGTTGAAAATGTCCTTCATCAAAGCCATCACAGATGTGGAGACCAAGGTGACATCTACCTTGTCTTCCGCTAGTTTACCTGTGCCTAATATGTGAATGGTATATGGTAACTATTTATGGAAATTAAGACTATTTATTGAAATATTTGTTTTTCTGATTCCAATTGACTTAAAGCTACTCTTCCTAGTATAACATTTGTTTCTGAAAAATTCCAGTTTTTAGTACACAGGAGAAGAGGTACCATTGTGATCATTGGCTTATATTTTCATTCCTGCATTCCAAATCCCAATATTTCAAAGACATGCCTCCCCCCCACCCCCCCCCCCCCCCCCCCCGTCTCCCCATGCACTGAGCCCTCACTCACTCCGTGTGTTCAGGATCCTAAGCCAGGTTGGAGCTCTAAGGATCACGAAACCATCCAGGAATCAGATCAGCACTGAACGTCCAGCTCCCCTTCGTGTTAGCAACATATAGACCTCAGTATCCATTCAGGACACACGAGCTGGAAAGTCAGTGCTCTGTGCATATGATCGTATCAAACAGAATCACATTTGGCTGAAGCCTCATGGCAGCAGGACTCAGAAACAAGAGCTGTATGCTCCACAGTTCCTAGACTTACCAACAGAGGAGAATTCAGGGGCAAGACAGCGGCACAGCAGTAAAACATGGGACTGTGAGGCCATGGAGGAAGGTTCTGGATTCACACCCGGGGATGTCGCTGAGGATTTCAGGCATATGCACACTCTTGATCAGGAGCTGGCAGAGGCTGGCTGTGGTTCGTGGCATCAAGACCCTGTTGAGGGCACTTGTCTCTGTCATACTCATGGAAGAAATGGTAAATTTAAAAAATAAATAAAAAGAGAAGGGAGAACAAGGAGAGTAAGAGGCAAAAGAAGAACTGGAGGAAGAAGAATAGGGAGGAGCAATTACTATTCCTTAAGCCCAAACTGTCTACCTGACCCTTTACAAATGTTGCTTCATTTAATGGCCACAAAATGTCATAGGTATCCTCCCACTTATACACTGAAGAAACTGAGGCTCAGAGGAAATGTAAGCCTGATACCCACATCATGCTACTAGAGAATGAGATTGGGGTTCGCATTCAAATGCATGCAGGGGCCAGGAGATGGTGCAGCGGCTATGTCGCCGGATTCCCACGTGACTGACCACGGTTTGAGTCCTAGACCCGGTGGCTTGAAAAGTCACATGGGGCACATGTGCATACAGGCCAAAATTCTGGGAGGAGAATGGAGGAAAAGTGGCTGCAGCATGGCCATTGTCTCTGTCTCTCTGTCTGGTGGGCACATGCGCCCTAAGACATAAACCACCTCTTAGGAAAAAAAAATGCATATAATTCCAAAGCTTGTCTTCACAACTACACTGAACAGCCCACGCAAAGTGAGGGCCAAGTTTACCGCACACAGAGGTGTGCTTCCATGGATGACCTGGGGCAGGTCACACAGAAGAAGTTACTCAAACCACTGGTGGTGTAGCAAACCTGATGGAAAACTGGAGACTCTGGAATCTCTGATCTCTATTTTGGTATACTCTACCCCATCCTTCTAATTCAGAGAACAGAAATTTCCCCCAAGCATGTGAAGTCCCCCTGTACGATACACGCCAATTCACACACACGCTTCTTCGCTCAGTGCTCTCCCTCTTAACTCTCCTACCGGCCCTCTCTTAATAACTGTGGCCTCCTGGGAAAACCGTGTGAAATGTATCAGTTTCTATTTAAGACTGACAAAGGCAGGAGGAGCGGGACCCTGTCATCCCAGTGGTTTGCTGCCTTTTCCTGGCCAGCATTTCTTTCCACAATGGTTCAAGCCGGAGACTTGTTATTCATTCCGCTCCCCCTTTCGCCCTCTCTGCTTGATGCTTGAGGCCTGGCAATCTGGAGGAAGGAGGAGGAGGGAGAGGGAGGGCTAGGAGACAGGAGGGCATCACTGATAAGAACAAAGACCCGACAAACTCCGGAAGCCCCTGAAGCTCACAGCCAAGAGGGACTGACTTCCAGCAACGTGAAACGATGAATGAGGAGGAGGATTACGGGAACTTCCTTTTCTTGCGGTGTGGCCGGGTCATAATGGTGCTGTGGTCACACAGCAGAGACTCATTAAAATAATAAATAAACCACAAGAGCTCTTACTAAGAGATCTGTTTTCCAGCGTGTTTGCTGAAAGACAAGGAGACCGAGACCCATCTTTTCTACCATTGACTGTCCATGTTCCTTATGTATTAAGATTAATACAGCAAAGAGGAGCAGAAATCCCCTACATCTATTACGTTTTATGGCATGAGGGTGTAGAGAGAGGCACAGGTACTTAAGTATTTAAGAGAAGACATTGTAGATAGATCTTTCTGGATAATAATGAGGTCTCGATTCAGAGTTAAATTCCATGCTCACAACATAATTTTCTTTGGGCTCTATGGAAATGCCCACCCCATGCTATTACTGAAGAATGCCTGGCTGCATTTCCAAAATGCTCCCCCAGGTGGTACATACATTTGAATTAATGAAATAGGTGGAAAAGGAGAGCCAAAGGCAGGTAATTGGATCTAACCAATCGGCACTTTAAAAATTCCTCATTTCTCCAGCATCTTTTTTCTTCACTCATCTAAAATTCCGAATGGTCTCTTCTAGGATAGATAAAAATAACCCTACAATTTCAGCAATACAAGATTATAATAGGATTTGATCCTAAACGGTCCATTTCTAAAATGTAAGTGCGACCAAACTATAGGTCATTCAAGCACTTTCTCGATTATCATATAAATGGATCTGGCAAACATACTTGCTGCTCTAAATTCCCAAATCATCATTGTTCCCCATTCGGTACAACTAATATGCAAACTTGCTGGCCTGGCCCTGAAGACCCTTCAAGTTCAGTTTCTCACTCAACCCAACTCTCGGGTCTTTTCTCCTACACTTTCTCACCAGGTACAGCATGTGACCTAAAGTGGATTTCTTGTAATGCTCCAATCAGGCCAAGGGTGTTGGAGACATTGGAGCCCACTTCACTCCACACCCTGCCCATACCACTTCACCCAGAGGTGCTGTCTAGGGTTTAATAGTCGGGATAAGGCAGACCTGGACTGGAATCTCTGTCCAGCCACTTAGGCCATCTTGAGCAGAGAGAATACTGATTCAGTTAAAAAAAAATAACAATAATAAAAAGGAAGAGTGCATACCTCGCAGAATTCTTGCAAGGATTAAATGAGAATAAATATTTAGCAGAGCACCTGACATGAAGGAAGGATTACAGAAAGGGAGGCTGTTGAGTCTACGAATATTATTACTTGCATTTGTCAAAAATCTTTCCCGTCAACCACTGTGGAGAACAATATGGAGGTTCCTCAAAGATCTACAAATAGAACTACCATTTGATCCAGCAATCCCACTTCTGGGTATTTACCCAAAAGACAGGAGAATGCTCAGTCAGAAAAGTGCTTGCACATCAATGTTTATTGCAGCATTATTCACAATTGCCAAGACATGGAACCAACCTAAATGTCCACAAACTGATGAATGGATTGGAAAAGTGTGGTATATATACTCTATGGAATACTACTCAGCCATAAAAAATAACAAGACCCTGGAATTTGATATAAAGTGGTCAGATATGGAGGATATATTGCTGAGTGAAGTAAGCCAGGCTATGAAAGAAAGATATTGTATGTATCCACTCAATATATACCAACTATCCGCACTCTATAATAGAGAGCAAAAAATTGGAGGACATAAAAGCAGTGAAGGTACTTAACGAGAATAGGACAGTGTGGAATGGGGGAAGTGAAGAGAAGAGAATAGAGAAAGATAACAAGTGAACAATAGAGAGGCAGGACATTAGTGAGAAACAGATATGGCTTATTAACTGTTGATGTTGACATGTATAGTATTCTCAACTGGATTTGTCTGAGAAGTATTTCATGATGGGCAAAGTATTTGTACAAGCAAAATGAGAAATAACAATTGACTGTTTTAAAAAATAATTAGAATAATAATAATAATGATTGGGGAAAACATAGAAAAGATATTGAATGTTAAAGTGGGGAGATTAATGTCTCTTTACTGACTGACATGCATGGCATTCCCTTTTGAAAAAGCAATGTAATACACTGTAAAGTTATATGTAATTCAATGTAATATAAAGAAGAATATGATGATAATAAAAAACTAAAAAAAAAAAAAAATCTTTCCCGTCAAAACCCAATTCCAATACAGTCTTCAAGTTTATTTCATTTGGAAGAAATCTCTGTGCCCTCTGAACTTCTACACAGATAAACTGCAGAGATTTCTCATCATCTAGCATGCATTCACATGTCTCATTTACTCCCTTTAATAACTCTCTTTCTGTTATTAATTTAGAGATTAAAAATAAAATCAGATTCAGTGAGATTAAGTAATTTGTTCAAGCTTGCACAATTATTTGTAGGTGACCCTGAGATCCAAAACCAGGAAAATAGGCTCCAGAGCTCCAGAGTCTCTATTTTGTTTTTAATTTTGCCAGAGGGTATGTGCAATTGCCAGAGACATTCCCCCTCGACTCCATGGGGAATGGTCACTCCACAATCCCTTCTCTCTCCCTCCCTCCTGTCAGAATTTTGGGCATGCACGCACATTTGCCCACCATGTTTCTCAAGTCACCGGCTCCGGGATTCGAACTGCATAGTTCATCATGGGAAATCTTGTCATGTTAAGCACCATGCCATAAGCTAGCCCATAGGGTCTCTATTCTGAACTCTATATGCATATATCTATATGCTATATATGAACTCTGTATCCCTGCTTTTACATTTTAATAAGGTGAGAGTAAGTCCTTCAATTTTGTGCACCCAAACCTCTCTCGACTCACACTGGTGCCGGTGCCATCATTTTATTGCAGTGGAAAGGAAATGAAGTTTAGGTCAAAGACTTGACTTCAAAATCTGTTTAGCCCCTTAAGAGCTTTGTATGCAACCTTGGGCAGGTCACTTAATATTTCAAAGTCTCCATTTGTGTATCTAGAAAGTAGAAATTCTCAGAAGATTATAGGAATAATATACATCAAACACGTAGTCTCCAACACATGGTAGGTATCCAAGTGATATATTTTATTAATACTAGTTTGAAGGATTTAGTTAGCATGGGCCAGATTTTATATATTTTCTTTGTTCCTCAGAACTAAATCTCAGAAAAAATTCCACATACTTCTTTGCCCAGAAGAGCAGCTCATTGTATGTTGGGTTGTCGGAAAAGTCATGACATATTTTTCTGTGTTTTTTTCTATGCAAAGAAATGCATCATGACTTTTCCAACGACCCAATATTTGTGGTGTGAATAAGCAAAAGCATAAACAAATGCCTTGCAATATCAGTAAACAATTCTAGAAAAATGGGGAAAATGGTCTTATCTGGCTGAGTTCGCACCTAAAACCCTTATTAATAAAACAGCACACGCGTTCTTTCATGTCGCAGTGACATTTAGAGTCCTCTTTAATATAACAAGTGATCTCTGCCACCCCGAGGCTGCCCTAGTTCAAGACCAGGGTGCAATCCGAGGTTGACTCGAAGGCAGACAGCACCATCTACTGAACTGTGAATGTTCACATTCCAGAAAGAGGCGGAAATGTGAAGGATGTCAAGGCCACACCACAGCACTTGACTCCAAGTGTAAACAGAGCTTAAGTGAAAGCGACATGATTGCAAAAAAGACAATGTCTCCAGGAAGAGCAGGTTGGTTGTGCTGACGGGACCTCCATCCTCCGAGGAGCCACCGCGGGAGGGTTTCAGTGGCTCCGAGAGGCAGCTGCCAAGTGGCTGACAGCCCAGCCTCGGTTAGGGGCCAGGCTGGAGTTCCCCGGAACTTGTGCTTCTCATGATCTGGCTGTACCTAGAGGTGTAACGTGTGCACACACTGTAAGAGGTCGCTTTTTTTCCTGCAGTGATGTGGACATGAAACCCAAACATCCCACGGCAGGAGGCCCTCAGATGAGGGAATGAACTCATCAGAGCTTGGGCTTCTGTCTTCAGTGAGCCCCAAGCAGATAATGTGGGATTTTGACTCAGTTTACCTGCTTTCCTCTTTAGCATCTGCAGGTTAGAGGGAGACAGTGGAAGCACCAAGGTCTAAATTCCGATCATGTTGGATTCGCTAAGGCTGAATCATTTTTCCTTGCTGTGTGTCTGTCCGACCCAGGCATGTCACAGGTCTTGGGGTGCAGTAGATGCTTGAAAGGGCCTACCCCACATTGCAGTGTGCTCCCAGGGATGACCTGGGGCAGGTAGCATGGTGGTTAAGATAGCTGGTCCCACGTGACTGACTTCACGGTTCAAATCCCAGGCCCAGTAGCTTGAAAAACACACTGGGCACATGTGCATGCCCAAAATCCCAAGAGGAAGATGGAGGAAAAGGGATTGTGGCATGGTCATCCCTGTGATGGGGGCCATTTCTCACTTTCTCTCTCTTTCTTTCTCGCTTTCTCTGGCAAACTCACAAATCCTATCACAAAATCTAAAATGAGAGTAAGGCCTGGTGCATGAATGAATGACACACACCGGCCAGCTGGCCTGCGGCAGGGAAGTGGTTGTTTCCCTTGCCTGATGCCCAGGGCTTCAAACACCACCCAAACCATCTTCGCAAACCGCCCTGGTCTCTGCCTTTCAATATGCCAGTCTCTGGCTCCACCTTCCTGCCCCGACCGTCCACGCAGGGTGATGGTGATGAGCATTGTGCATGATGCTTGAGGACCCAAACAGCAAAGTTCTCAGTGAAGGAGATTTCTGACTTAGGTCATTTTATTGTTGTATCCAGTGTCCAGTAAAAAAGCTGAAAACATAGTAGGTTCACAATAAGTATCTGTCGTACGAGTGAGTGAAAATACCAGCAAAGAAGCCTTCCCAGGAGGAAGGAGCAGAGAGGTGGAAGGGAGGAGGAGAGAGAAGGGAGGCCTCTGAGCAGGAGGGAAGAAGAGCCTTTGGGAGACTGAAAGCTCACACACGTGGGACCAGCAGATGGTGTAATGGTCACATCTCTGGACTCCACGTAGTCGACCATGGTTCAAGTCCAAGTCCTGAACCTGGTGGTTGAAACTCACACTGTGTGCGAGCATGCCCAAATGCTGAGAGGAGAATGGAGGAGATGGGATTGGAGCATGGCTATCCCCCTGGGGGGTGATTTCTCACTTTCTGTCTCTCTCTGTCTCTCCAGTGAGTGCATGTGCCCTATAGCAAAAATCTCTCTTAAAAAAAAAAAAAAAAAAAAAGGAAAGCTCATACATGTACATGTCTTCCTCCTCTGCTCCCAAAGGCACAGGTCTCCTCTCTCATCTGTTCCCCCTACCTGCCCAGCAGCCCCCTTGGCTCCTTCCCCAAGGCTCTGCTCAAATCTCCATCTTTAGGGAAGAGCCCAGGAAAGTGTCGGGTGGGGGACTGGTCATTTCCTCTACAGACCACCTGGTGACCAAGCCCCTGCTTTCCAGGTCCTCACGTGCCCCCTCCACCTTTTACCCCAAATGGTCTTCCCCATAACAGGCTCTGCAGCCTGTGTCTCTCTGTCTCTCCAGGTCTCTCTGTCTCTTGCTTTTCTCTGCTTTCTTTGCTGGGTGTCTCTCATTCACTCTGGAAGACTGTGTATCTCTACTTCCTTCTTGTTCTTCATGTGTGTCTCTCTCTCTGTCTTCATGTTTTTCTCTCTTGCTAACCTTTCTCACTCTTTTTGCATGTGCATCTCTCTTTGTTCCTCTGTCTCACAGTCTCTGCATATGCCCCCTTCACTTTCTGATTGTCCTAGTGACATCTGACAGCTAAATAACAGAGTGTTTCCACCCCTTCCCTCCCCTGGCCCCTGACTAACATCCTGGGAAAGGGTCTCTCCAGCACTTCTTTAAATCGTGGGGTTACTGAATCCTTCATGGTGACGACTGCACTGAGGGGGAGTTTGCATTCCCATCCTCTCAGCTTAAAGGGCCACAGGAAGACCTGGAATCTGAGACGAGCAGATGATGTAATGGCTAAGTCACTGGACTCCCACATGGCCGACCACAGTTCGAGTCCCAGACCTGGAGGCTTAACACTCACTCCAGGCGCATGTGCGTGCGTGCCCAAAATCCCGAGAGGAGAATGGAGGAGAAGGGGTTGCGGTTTGGCCATCCTTCTGGGGTAGGGGGTGATTTCTGTCTTTCTGTCTCTCTGTCTCTCTAGCAAACTCATGTGCCCTATAGTAAAAATCTCTCAAAAAAAAAAAAAAAAAAAAAAAAAAAAAAAAAAAAAAAAAAAAGAAAAAAGAAAAAAGAAAAGAAAAAGAGAAGAACATGTCCCAGAACCCAACAGCTCACCAACATGGACACTCCCTTACTTCTCCTGGAAGGTCCAGAGAAGTCACCCACTCCTGGGTGATTCGCAAACTCCCTAAATGGTGTGTACTGGAGTGGCCACAGAGCAGCAGATCGAGGTGGGCCCCGAAGGGGAGGCCATTAGGAAGATCTGGCCTGAGTGCAGTCCTGTGATGAAGTCCATGCCTTGGCATGCTGACAGATAACTGGCAGCCCTCCCTCCCTGGAACTCTGGGACTTACCAGATTGAGCAGCCCAGACAGCAGCTTAACCCGAGGTTCAGAGGGCAACCATGCGTTCTCTACCAACTGGCTGCGTTCCCTCCGCCTCGCTGAGTTCCACCTTCCCTCATAGACTCTGACAGGAGGGGCCACGCTGCAGGGCTCCCCGCTAGGATTTAGAGATGTGGGAGCCTTCCCACTTTAAATGAATGAAACTCAACACAGATTCCTCATTAATAACATATACCACAGGGTACATCCTGAGATGCAGGAGATGAGAGTGACAGCACATCAGTTTGGGGTGTGCACCACACACACACACACACACACACACACACACCACCCCTGTGTGCATATCAAAGCCATCTTGCGAATCTTCAGTTGATTAAAGATGAGGATTGAACTGCATCTTAATAACCAGAAAATAACTTACAATCTAACATCTTGATTGTACTAGATTTCAAAGGGCAGCAAGATGTGTTGAAATGCACATATCTAATCACCAGTGGAATTAACAGATTTGCAAAAGTTATGCTTGAGAACATTATGTGTAGCTGTAACACAGCATAATCAAATTCCCATTTAATTTTATTAATGCTAAAATTCAGACTATTTGCACATTACCATTCTTTCTAATATTAATTTTGAGGTTATAGAGGAAGCACTTTTCTAAATGTTTTCTTTCGCCGAGATATGTTTAAAGCAAAATCACATGTTTTAATATCTCCCTAGCCATTCATGTAAAAGCATTTCCTCTTTTTTAACCTTGATCCCAACAAACCAAATTCCTTATAGGGAAACCGAGCAGGGCAGCTCCAAAAGCCACAGGTATCTTATTCAGGCACTTGCGGTGTGTGTTCTTTTGGCTGTGCTCATATTCCTTTCCTCCAACTGCCCACACACCCCATCTCACTGTCGGGGATGTTTATACACGCACCCAACGTCCTCCGCCTGCTGCCAACTCCTGCGTCATTTCCTTCGCCCTCTGCATCTCAGAAAAATAAATCCCAGAATATTCCCCCACTCATCTGAGACTCCACAGGTCAAAGTCCCAACCCAGCTGAGCTCTAGAATCACATAGGCGCTGGCCATAGACACAGAGAGAGACAGAGACAGAACTAGAGAAATCACTCCTAGTACGTGGGAGTCTAGCGACGTAGCCATTACGCCATCTGCTGGTCACGAGATTGCATTCGAAAACAATGACTTGGGTGACCCTGTCGCCTCGTGGTTGAGGGAAACAGATCCCAAGTAGCCAATTGCAGTTCAAGTCTTGGCCCTCACTTCTTGAAAATCAAGCTGGATACATGTGTATGCATGCTGAAAATCACAATGGGGTGAAAAAATGGAGGAGAAAGGATTGTGGTCTGACCATGGCCTGTTACAGAGTGCTTTCTCCCTATCTCTGCCCTCTCTCTAAAAAGCAAACACACACAAACACACACACACACTGGCAATCATTTAAAAACCAAAACAAAACAAAAAAAGCAAGGGGCCCACCTAATAAGAATTGCATAAGGAGGACCAGCAGGTGGTGTGGTGGTTAAGGCCTTGGAACTCACATGGCCTACTCTGTAGGTTTGAGTCCTGGATGGAGCAGCTTGAAAAACACACCAGGTGCATGTCGTGTGTGCCCCAAACTCCAAGACGAGAATGGAGGAGAAGCGATTGCAACATGGCCCTTTGTCCTGGTAGTGTGATTTCTCATTTTCCCTCTTTCTGTCTCTCTGGTGAGTGCATGCACTCTATAGCAAAAGTCTCTTTAAAATATTGCATCAGGACTTCCAAAAGAAAAGCAAGGAGAAATAGGAATTTGAGCAGTAAGAGTTGAACAGCATAATGGTGGTTTTCTTTCTTTTTAGTTTTCAAAGTTTATTTTTTCAGTGAAAGAGCAATAGTCACGCCACACACACACACACAACAGGGTCTTCACACCTGATCCACCCCCCCCCCCCCCCCCCAGCCTTTGCTAGCCCAAATTATGGGCACTTTTGTGTTCCCAGCATGCTTAGGGAGGTTCCAAATCGAATCCAGAATCTTACCCATGTGGGCCCAGTTGAATGACCACTGTGTCAATACCTGACCCAGTGGGAGTTTTAATTAAAGTACTCTAAAATCAGGCACATAAACATCAACATCATTGTTTAGTGTGACTGGGCTCAACTTGCACATCAAAGGGTATGTGGGGGTAAGCATGGGATTCTGAGAGGAGACAGTCAAGGGTAAAAACAGAATTTTTCCATAAAAAGAGGAAAGAGCTGTTTTTGTGTGTTTGTTTTTACTTAAATTACCTATCAGGGTTTAATACATCACATTCACAATAACCTCACTGCATTAGACAAGTCGTTTTTCCTGATAATTAGAGAACTGTGGCTTGGAGTCAGAAGATTTGGGTCCAAGTCTTATTTTTAACATTTTTGAGTGTGAGACATTAAGTAAGGGGCCTCACCTCTCCGAACCTTTCACAGGCCTCTTTCTGATCTTAATGATGGTGATTAGCTTACTGGGATTATTTGGAAGGTTTGGTGAGAAGGGCAGTACTCCCTAAAATATAAAAAGCCACACAGATATAAGGTGCTGTTGGGGGGGAGGGGGGATATCCTTCAAAAAGTTCACAGAAAATGTGTATTTATGAAAAAAAAAATGCATGTATTTCAACACCCTTTATTAACATGATTCTGCACCTTCCCCCACCCCCTTTTAGAGTTTAGAGAGATTTTTTAAAAAACATTCTTTTTCTGGGTGGGGGACTAGCAGTTAGTGTAATTGGCTATGTCTCTAGGCTTCCATGTAGTCGACCGTGGTTCGAGTCCCAGACCCAGTGGCTTAAACTCACGCCAGGTGCGTGTACGTATATGCCCAAGATCCTGAGAGGAGAATGGAGGAGAAGAGATTGCGGCGTGGCCATTCCCCCTGGGGGTGTGGGGGGGTGATTTCTCGCTTTCTGTCTCTGTCTCTCTCTCTTTCTGGCGAGCTCACACGCCCTATAAAAAAAAAAAAAAAAAAAAAAAAAAAAAAAACATTCTTTTTCTGCATAATGCCTATACAAGGCTTCATTTTCATTTGTCACACTGGCTAACTGAGCCTACCAGTCTAAGCAATGTCTTATGTATTTGGATACAAGAACAAAACAACAAAAATAAAATGATTGGAATGCAAAAATGACACTAGAGCGTCAGAGTCATCTAGGCCTGGGCTCCAATCCCAGTTTGGCCACTTGGCCTTCCATAAGCTGTATGACCTTGGATATTTTAAACTCTCTTTATTTAAGAAACTGTACGAGGGAACTTCCAAAAAGTTTGTGGACAAATAGAATTCAAGTATGAGTTTATTTTGGGGCAAGGAAACACTTGAAATCTGTACATAGTTCTTTCAGAATACACATTTTTTCATCCATTTTTCTGACGACCTCTCACATACAACATAAGCAAAACCAAGACATAGAGATATTTAGTATCAGAAACCAAATTTAAGCTTCAAGGTACTTTGTTGCCTCTAGTGACATTGTTTCTCATATATATATAAACACACACATACAGTTTCACATATGCATTTTCACCCATATCTTTAGGTAGATGATAAATAGAAAGGTAGGTGGAAAACTAATAGACAAATAGACGGTAGTTAAATAGATAAAATTAGATGTAGAGATAAATTATCTCTTAGAATCTGCACCCATTGCTGTGACCTAGAAAAGCTCTGTGCTATGACTAATGGCCCCATCAAGTCATGTAGACCGGGAGAAGGGATGTTCCTCCCTGAGACAAAGGGATATTGGGTCAAAACAATGCCTATCTCCTACACTTCAACCAACCCCACACCCAAGAATCTACCATTTTACTTTATATTCATTTTCAATCATTTTCTTGCCTGATATGGGCAAGAAAATTAATCCACCACCCTGCTTTACAAAACGAGACCACAGCAACACAGCTACACACTTTATCTTGCCCTGATTCCAAGCTCTCTGGGTATCAGGCATTCTTGTTCACTGAGTCCGAAGGTGCTCTGGGATACATACAAATAAAATCTGTACGTATGATCATTAGTGCATAGGACTGTATTGGGGAGAGCGTTCAGATGTTCCCAAGGCCCACAAATGAGGGCCTTAATTACCAATTGCTTACACCTAGAACACAGGCAAAGGCACACACATCCACTTTCCTCTACGAGCACAACTGAGAATAGCACTTTGAAAACTAAATCGTGGGACCAGCAGCTGGCGTAATGGCTATGTCGCTGGAATCCCGTGTATTCCACCTCAGTTCAAGTCCTGGACCCAGTGGCTTAAACTCACACCGAACTCATGGGCATGCGTGCCCAAGATCCCGAGAGGAGAAGGGACTGCGGCGTGGCGATCTCCCCGGGGGGGGGGGGGGGTGATTTCTCGTTTTCTGTCTCTCTGTCTCTCTCTGTCTCTCATGGTGAGTGCATGCGCCCTGTAGCAAAAACCTCTCCAAAAAAAAAAAAAAAAAAAAAAAAAAGACACTAAATTGCGATAGCAGCCATTTTCCTTCAGGCAATGAGTTACCAGGACTGGGCTATTGCTTTAGAAATGGAGCAGTCACACGTCCTGGTCTACCGAATGTGGATTTTTTTTTTTCCAGGAACAAACTGCTTCCGTAGACAGGTGCTCTGCTTGGGTTCTGGAATCTTCTCATACGTTTGTTTATGTAATAGAATTGCCACCTCGGCATCCATTTTTAGGCTGGACCAAAGTGATCTCAAAGGTAGTTGTCCACGTCAGGCTTGGCCTATGTAAACTTTCCTTGTTTGCTTGTTTGTGATAGGCTGTGAAATGCTGATACACCTACCTCCCCGCTGCCAACCACAGTCAAGCCTAATGGAAAACACCAGGGTCAAGCGAGCGCCTCTATGCACAGGTGTTTCTCTAAATTGACCAACGCACAGCTCTCGTGCAAAAGCCGAGGCAGTAGCGTGTGGGCCTTAATAAAGGACGAGCCAGCCCCATAGCCCTCAGTTGCTCCTGTTTGCGGTCTGCTGGTCGAACTCTGCGGCTTCTGGACTCCAGTCGGATCCCATCTCGCCGGAGTCGGTAGGTGATCTTCTTCTGTTTCCAATGTGTTGGTTTTACGTCGTCATTGTGGCCGACCGGAAAGACACACCTGGCCCTAACTTGCCTCATTAGGGCTCTCCAGGGTGACTTGCTTGGCTTACGGCTGCTGTTGACAGAGAGACCCTCCAAACCGAATTAGAAAGAAACCACGCACAGTACAAATCTTGGCTCACCTCTGTGTCCTAATAACGAACGCCAAAAATCTCGTTGAAGCGTTTTTACTTGAATAAGGAGCCCGCTTTTGCATGTTGGTATCTTAGCAACAGAATTTGGTGTGCTGCTTATTTTGATAGCCTCAGGCTTGAGGACTTTCTGGCTGGTGTCTAGGAGTAAAGTAAAGCCCGTGCTCGCAGGGGTGAGGCACGGTTAGTCGGCCCCCAAGCCTTGCTGTTCCCCCCTCTCAGTGGCCAGCACTTCCCAGGCAGGGACTGCAGGCCGACAGATAGAATCTGGTGAATAAAGTCTATAGCAGTCCTGCTTCCCTGAATTTTTTAGCGCGCTCTGACGGCTTTGTAATGTGTTGCCTTGGCTAGGCCGAACTGTATTTCCAAGATTTCTGTCTCTCGTAGGGTTCCATTTAGGGTGGGCCACAAGAGAGTCTCTCAGTTCTGGAGGGTTGAAATGAAGCAACGGAGGCTTTGTAGCTTGCAAACATTGTCGATTATCTGTTTGGCTCTTATCACTGGGAAACCGTGGCTGAGTCTTCTCTGTAGATTCTCCTGAGACCTCTCTAACCCAAGGTCAGGTGTGTATTTAGCTCCGTGATGAAGGGGTCAGCTTCTACAGAACGCCTCCAACAGCTTACAGGCATCAAGGACACACTTTTCCTTTTTCTTTCTTTTTTGCCTTAGGCTACATGTGCTTGCCAGAGAAAGACAGGGAGAGGAAAAGCAAGAAATCACCCCTCAGGGAGGATGGCCACACCGCAGTCCCCTCTTCCCCATTCTCCTCTCAGGATCTTGGGCACGCTCGCACATGCACCCTGCAGGACTTTCACACCACCCGGTCGGGCTAGAACCACCGTCGGCCATGTGGGAGTCCAGTGACGTAACTGATACACTATCTGCCGGCCCTATGACACACTGAGGTCCATTTTTGTGGGCTCCAGCTCCTGCTTATAGCTACCTGCTTGTACTTCTTTCCCACCTTCCGCCTACCTGTGTTCTCCTCCTGCTTGCCCTTTGGACCTGAAACTCCAGCAGCAGATACACACAGCTCCCAGCTCCCAGGGATGCAGTCACGTCACTGTAACGTTGTAGCCACATGAGGTGGAGATAGCTATTTACTGATCCTAGCAGGTCTACTTCCCTGAAGGATCCCTGAATGATACATTCTTTTCCATGCTAAGCATCTTGTCCATTCCATCACCTTTATTTTAGCTCCAGCTGGAAATATTGGCTCTTGCAGTTCCACAAGGTACTTGATTATCTGATCCTCATTTGTCTCTTTGCTGCTCATAGAAAAACGAGCCTCAATTATAACTCAATCCCACTTTCTGCTCTCAGACGAACTGGCAAATGGGCTTCCTCCATGCACCTGGAGAAGGTGTCCGTTGCTAACCATAGTCCCACTGACATTTTTCCAGGGTACTCGAGTCTTTGAATTCCACCTTTCCCAGCGAGCTAGTACCAAAGCAGCAGGGTCGAAATACTCAAACGTAGACATTGTTGTCCCCGAGTGTCCCCAAACAGTACATTAATGGGAAACTCCTGGTTCCGTTTTCCAGTTTCTCCTGGTGATAATGGTATGTCACTGACGAGAATCTCGAGTTGCTCCAGCAGATCAGTCCTTTTTCTGTGAAGGTTTCCCCAATAAGGAATCTCAATGCACATCCCAAGTAATTCTATAACCATATTGAGTAGATTTATTGCTAATCACTGAATTGAACAAGTTTGGTCTGTGACCCTCTTGCTGGCCAATTGCAACATGACTGAACAGCTGTGTATATCAGCCCAGTTCACCTTCGTGTCTCATTTTATTCACTTTGGCCCAGCCTGGTTGCCCAGCGGGCCGCAACTTGAATTGCAGGGCCAGAAGCCACATGACTAGCTACAGATTCAGGTCGCCATTTGGCTTGAAAACACACTGGGGCACGGGCATGTGTATCCAGGGTCGTGAGGAGCTGGACCACTGGAAAAGGGGAATTATGAGGAGAGGGGGCCCTGAAAAGGGTGCTGCTTTCTCTCTCCCTCCCCCTCTGTATCATGATTAAAAATAATTTAAATCTTCCAAGTTTACTTCCTGGGTTGGCCCCGTAGTATAGTGGTTAAGCACTGTGCAAAGAAGCCAGATCCTGCAAGGCCAGGACGCCGGACACACCCATGCCCAGGATCTTGAAGGGATGGAGTATGAGGGATGATTGTGGCATGATCAGGCTGTGTGTGTGTGTGTGTGTGTGTATGTGTATGTGTGTGTGGAGGGGGGACTTTCTTATCCTCTCATGCATGTGCACATATTCTCATGAGTAAAGGGGGAAAAATTACAAAATAAGTTAAAGTTTATTTCCTCTGTGAGAGAGAGACAGAGAGACAGAGACAGCAAACCCCAATAGAGTTTTCACACTGCAGTCTGCCCCATCTCTGCCAGCCTGGATCATGGGTGCACATGCACCTGGTGTGCTCAAGGGGGCCCTGGTGTGCAAACTATATAGATCCAGTTGTGTTACCACTGCACAACCATCTGGTTCCTCAACTTACTCTATTTATCATCATCATCATCTTGTCTATATTACATTGAATCACATATAACTTTACAGTGTATTACATTTCTTTTTTCCAGAAGGAATACCATGCATATCAGTCAGTAGAGACATTAAAAATCCCCATTTCATCATCCAATAGCTTTTCGTTTTTCCCTGATCATTATTATTATTCCAATTATTTTTTTAAACAATCACTATTTCTCATTTTGCTTTTAAAAAGAATTTACCCAACATAAAATACTTCTCAGACCAATCCAGTTGAGAATACTACACACGTCATCATCAACAGGTAATAAGCCATATCTGTGAGAAGGTGCCATTTCAAATGTTGTGTTTTCTATTGTATCAGTCATGTTCTAGATTCCCATTATGTCCACTACTTGAAGTGGTTCTAGTTGATGACAATCACGTTCAGGAGGTTACAAAATCAGCTAGCCATGGGGTGGGGTGGAGGGCAGTGAGGGGGCGAGGATCAGTAGGAAACAAGGATATGTGCAAAAGATGTTGCTCCCTGATCTTCTGGTGAGCCACTGACCGTAGACTTATGTATTGAGTTAAACTGCATAAAATTGTCACTTTCATAAGTAAAGAATCATATATTGGTGATCTTATATGTAATCCTCATAGAAATATATCTTCTTTGTAATCCTTATAGAAAATGTTATTTTAAAAAAATATTTTACTTTATTATAATCATTTTTTTTAAACTTGAGAGACAGTGAGTGAGAAAGCAAGCCACCAAGTCTGGACTCTGAACCATAGGCATGTGGGAGTCTAGCGCCCTCAACCACCAACCCACCTGCCAGTCCCTAGAAAATCATTTTAACTAGTGTTCATAATTTGAATATAAAAAGATAATAAAAGAGAGCTCAAAAATTCTTTAAACAATTAAGAACAAAAGCATCTTTACTCTCAAACAGATTTAGCAAGAATAGAAATAACAATTGAAAAAAATAGAAACATTTCTATTCCCAGTGGTCAGGGCTCATCATGAGGAAATTAAGAAAGTGTTTATTCTAGGTTTTCAATAGACTAATGTTGAGGTTGCATTAATTTACTTCTTAAGAAATTTCACCTTCTTGACCACAAAGCATGTTCTCATCACACTTCCTAGTAATTTAGCTGTCAAGGTGACTGAAGAGACAAGAATACTAAAAGATTCTGACCACCCACACCTTTGCAACTCAATTGAAACTCAATAATTATAGTTTCTTCTTTATTTCAAATGTATTTTCAAAATTGAATTTAGTGTGTTAGATGTGTTGTCTGTTTCTCTCCCACCATAACTTTATATCCAACTTAAGGATGTATCTATTCTGTCAACTTAAACTATTGCTTTACTCTAAGTTATTTGCTTTTAAGTGAAATATAATGGATGATGACTCCCCCTTGGAGCTATCAAAGAGAGTTTGTTATGACACCAAAAATATGTGGTGCATTCCAAACAGGTGCTGTCTATATAATGGGCAAGATTGTATTTCTCCTAAAGAAATCTTAAAGAAAAATAAAATTACTATATAGCATGTCTTTGGGGGGAAGGGGGCTTCCAAATCCCTTTGTATCAGTAGTCATATAGGAAAGGTACAGACCTGACATGTATAAGTCTAGCAATAATAGAAAAAATAATAGACCAGCAGATGGCTAATGATTATATTGCTGGACTCGCACATAGCCAACCATGGTTCGAGTCCCAGACCCGGAGGTTTGAAACTCATACCAGGCACATGTGCATGGATGCCCAAAATCCCAAGAAAAGATTGGAGGAGAAAGGGTTGCAGCATGACCACCTCCCCACCCCATGTCCTGGAGTGATTTCTCGCTTTCTGTCTCTCTGGCAAGTGTATGCACCCTATAACAAAAATCTCTCTAACAATAAATAAGTAAATAAATAGAGGAATGTGGAGGAGGAGAAACCTTAGCAAGCCCTGCCCTCGCCTTATCTGGGCCTCAGCTACAAACTGGGATGTGTAAAGTGTGACCCAGAGCTAGGTGGCCTCTAAGGGACCCAACCAACCAGGCACTGCTGCAGGATTGCATGTGTGACAGAGGGGTAAGCAGCATGACTGGGACAAGTGTCACATGGTCTTGAGAAACTAGGCAAGAAAGACAAAGTGAGGCAGGGGTAAGTAAGCTAATGAACACAAGGAAGTGTGTGTGTGGGAGGGAAGACTAGCCAGAGGCATTGATTCAAAGCCTCCCGTGGTGTGATAGAAACATTTCTGAATAGTTTCTCCACTATACTTCCAGTGCCCTTCAAACACATTCAGTGGGACTAGGTTTCCCCCTATTTTTGTCGTCTGTGTTGCTGATAACAGAAATACTGAGTCTGGATAATTCGTAAAGAACAGAGCTTTATTTAGCTTAAGACTTTGGAGGCTCAAGATCAAGAGTGTGATCTGGTAAGGGCGGTCTTGGTGGATGACACGGTAGAGGGTATCACATGGCAAGAGTAGGACACATGCCAATGTCCCCCTCCCATACCAGGGTGTCCAATCATGAGCCTCACCATGATGCCTAATTCACTTCCCAAAGGTTCCACCTCCTGATACTATAATTCAATTAAGGCTCCACTCTCCAAACACCTTTACAATAACCTATCAGGTTTCAGTACACGAACTTGGGGTGGGAGGCCCATTCAAACCATAGAGCACCCCAGGTCTTAGATGAAAGCAAGGGTAGATCCCACAAGTTTCTATCCTTTTCTGCATAATAAAACATGTTCCAGGCATTCATGCTCTTCCTAAAATAGTCTTGGTTCTGTAATTGCCCTAGCCAGAATAATAATAATCAATAGTTAAAAGTCATCAAAACTAAATCTCTCCTCGCCAAGGTTGAAACTACAGTCCAAGAGGTAGGATGTGGGGCCAACAGATGGCATGGTGGTTAAGTTGCTGGATTCTCCCATGGCTGACTGCAGTTCAAGACCCAGACCTGAAAGCTTTCTCTGTCTCTATCTCTGGTAAGCACATGTCCCCTGTAGCAAAATAATCTTTTATAAGAATTACCATACATATGTGTATATATATAAAATTAATTTGCTACAGGACATGTACACTCGCCAGAGAGAGATGGAAAGAAGGAGAGTGAGAAAGCAAGAAGCCAGGTCCAGGACTCGAACTGCTGTTGGCCATGAAGGAGTCCAGTGCCTTATCTACCATACCAGCTTCTGGCCTCAACAAATCTTTTTTTAAAAAGAGGTAGGATGTGTTTGGCAGCTTCTCTCTGTATCTCTGTCAGCTCCTCCCATTTCTCCTTCCTTGATGAGGTCTGATGTCAACAATTGTTCATCTTTATTTTTTTTTATTAACTTTTGTTTTCCACTGCTATAACTTTGGGTTATTCTACCCCAGTAAGTCAGGAGCAGATTCCGTTCCCTCCCCTGACCCCCACTGACTGGGTACTTTCAAATGCTCTTCTCACTTTAAGTTGGAGTGCCTCGCCCACAGTTCTGTGGTTCCTTTCTTCTATCTGGAAAACTGGGGGTTTATCTCCAGCCCCTTATTGATGGGACCCCCCTCTCACCTCCACACCAGGCCCAGCTGACCTCCCTGCTGATTCTTACCTGTGGCTCACAGCTGCAGAGTGGTCACCTGCCAATCTCAGTTCTTCACTTTGCTTGCCAAGCAAATAAGGCCAGCCCCATGCCATCGAGAGCGTGCTTTTGGTTGAGTCACAGGCTCTGGGTATGCATGTCCAAAGCTCCAGGAGATCTTTGTACCCTTTAACCCAGTTTGAAACTTGCAGGGCACAACTGTGCTTGCCAATCTCACGCTTTCCCTTTCTAGGTCTCTCCAACCTCTTTTATAAACTGCTCGTAGGTGGTCAATCACAAGCCCCCAGCAAATTCCTAACATGCACCTCCTTTAGAAATCTCATTTAGGTGATCCAGAACCTAGCTTTGGGATAGAGAAGAGTTGGGACCTGGTAGTCAGGGCATCAGTAGAACCTGAGATTACATCGCAATCGGCCTGAAATGTGTACTCATTCACAAGCACTGACAGATACACTGCCCAGACCTTACCTTTTGTGCATTAAATGAAGTTTCACATCCTCCTTTAGATATCTGAGAACCATCTTTATTCCACAGTCCCTGTTGGGTAAGCATTTGTCTCAAGAGAAAGTTCTATCACATTTACTCCCCCCACCCCTCAGTTTTTTTCTGTAGGGGATATGCACTTACCTGAGACACAGAAAGTGAAAAATCACTTCCCAGGGGGACAGCCACACCACAGTCCCTTCTCTTTCACTTTCATTCTCCTCTTAAGATTTTTGGAGTCATGAATACACATGCACCCAGTGTGATTTTCCCTCCCCTCCCAAGCTGCCAGGTCCAGGACTTGAACTGTACAGTTGGCCATGTGGGACCTAGCCACCATAACCTCTATGCTATTGGCTGGCCCTACTTTTTAAAAGATTTATTTTTTTTAACTATTTTTGACGGAAGGGCAGCGATGAGCACCCTTAAGAGGGTCCCATGCTGCAATCCTGCCCACGATGTTCCAGGCCAGCTGGGATCACAGACACATGCCCAGCAAGTCCAGGTCCACCCAACCCTGGAACCAAGTCCCTCTCTCCCATTTGGTTTCCAGCCTTGCACCACCGCTACACCACTGCAGCTG
This sequence comes from Tupaia tana, assembly GCA_026018925.1. Taxonomy (NCBI): domain Eukaryota; kingdom Metazoa; phylum Chordata; class Mammalia; order Scandentia; family Tupaiidae; genus Tupaia; species Tupaia tana. The sequence continues at coordinate 16,404,682 of JAKSZU010000028.1, read as the reverse complement.
CGCTCACATTTACTTTTAATGACCTAATGATGGCATTTGAGCCCCCTCAGGCCTGCCTGCTAGACATTAATATCCCTCCAAGAGCCCTCCAGGTATTTCCGGGAACACCTAAAACCTGTCTGTACGCTGCAGTCCCTGTAGCACACTGGGCCTGCCCCTTGCTCCTCGCCCACCTGTCCATGCCTGCTGTCCACGCGGCCTCAGCCTGATTATTACTGCTCACTATGGGAACCAGACACAGGCTGCCAGATGCTCTTGAAACTTCCAGGCCGTGGTTGCCAAGATCACTGCATTAGGAACAGAGATGGCAGGAGCAACTTTCCCTCTGACTGACACCGATTACGTCTCAAAGCAACTGGACCCTTTGCACTGTGACTCTCCCCTGCACAGTTCTGCCCACTCCAGGCATCACCCTTACCTACCTTCTTCCCCTATATTTAATTAAAATAAGTCTCTGCAGTTTCTCCCTCTGCTCTTTGCTAACCCAGGGAGCGCAAATCTAGCACCTGAGGGCAAGCTAGTTTTAGGACTTCTCTTGGGGTGCCCTGAGAGAGTTGGGTGGATTAAATTCTCCCCCCCCCCCAGCAACTTTTGCTATAGGGCAAGTGCACTCACTGGAGAGACAGAGACAGAGAAAAATCACACACACACCCCAGGGGTGGGGGGAATGGCCATGCCACAATCCCTTCTCCATTCTCCTCAGGATCTTTGGCACACTCTCACAAGTGCCCAGCATGAGTTTTAAGCCACTAGATCTGGGACTCAAACCACCGTCAACTGTGCGGGAGTCCAGCAATATAACCGTTATGCCATCTGCAGGCTCCTGGTGGGTTAAATTCTAATACTTGCTTTGAGTATGGAGCAACAGGCCTGAAAGTGGTTGGACAGTGAGCATCGGTTTGTGATCACATAAGCCAGTAGTCAGGAGGTCCTTTTCCTGTTTTGTTGCCATAGTAATCAGCCCCCAGCACCTTCGTTATACCCTCCTGGGAAGAAGAGACACCCTGAAGCCAGGATAGGTTTGGACTTCTTACATGTGGGGCCTTGGGCTCAGCTTGAGTTTGTTTTTGATAGAAGCATAAACTATGACAACTCTGAGCCAAGCTTACAGCAGGTAAGGTCTGTGTATAGAGCCAGATCTCATGTACTGCACCATGGTTCAAGTCCCAGTCCTGGCAGCTTGGAAAAACAGATGTGTACATGCCCAAATCACAACAGAATGGTGGAGGCAAATCAATCGCAATGTGGCCATGCCCCCCTGAGGGGTGCTTTCCCTCCCTCCCTCCCCCCCTCCCTCCCCCCCCTCGCAAAACTATATGTTCTCTGACTTTTTTTTTTAAAGGGGGGTGAAGCAGGTGGTATGGAGGTTAAGATAGCTAGATCCCACATGGCAGACTGTGTGGTTCAAGTCCCAAACCATGACTTGAAAAATATAATGTGTGTGGTTCCAGCAGGTGGCATAGTGGTTTAAGTACTGGACTCCCACATGGTTGACTGCAGTTCAAATGCTGGATCTGGCAGCTGGAAACACTCTGGGCATGTGTACCCAAAATCCCGAAAGGAGGATGTAGCAGAAGGGGTTGCAGTGTGGCCATCATCCCCAGGGAGTGATTTCTTGCTTTTAATATCTCTCTCCAGCAAGGGCAAATGCCCTATAGCAAAAACTCTCAAAAGAAGAAAAAATAATATATATAGATACATATGCACCCATACAAGTACATACATACTGGGCATGTATGCTTGCCTGCCCAAAATCTTAGAATGGATTGTAGCATGATCATTCCCCCTGCAGAGTGATTTTTCACCTTCCCTCTCCCTCTCTCTCTCTCTCTCTCTCTCTCTCTGAGTACACACACCTTATAGTAAACTTAAAAAAAAAAAAAAAAAAAATCGGGGCCGACAGGTAGTATGTTGGCTAAGGGTACTGGACTCCCACATGGCTAACTGCTGTTCAAGTCCCAGACCTTGTGGTTTGCTTTCTCATTTTCTCTCTCTTTCTCTCGCTCTGCCCCTCTCTGGTCTAATTAAAATAAAGTTAAATAATTCTTTTTAAAAATCTTATTTATTCCATATAACATCCCGGGGGGGGGGGGGGGGGGGGCACCACTTTGAGACCCTTTTCATGGAGGAAGAAGCTGGGACATGTCAGTCATGTAGAAATCAGGTGGCCTGGGATCTGGACTGTAGGAACCTAGCTCTTAGCCATTATGCTTATGAGAATCTTCGGGAAAAATCACTGGTCACAAGGGGTGAAGCAATGACCAGAAAGCTTATTGCCTTTGTGTTTGAGTCTAGTATACCCATATTTTTCTGCCACTAGAAAGTGGTAGACACTGTCTCATTGGGGACACACACAAATGATGTCCTAATAAAGAACTAAAGGTTGACCTTGTCCAAGGTGAGTAACATTAGAGTTGAGATTCTTTGGAATAGCTGCCCCTCTGGCTAGAGTTTAGGGGCATTCATTTCCTTATGGGTGGGGGGGTCACCAAGCCAACTATCAGAACTGCTGCCATATGGGAATTTCTAATGACCATAGCATGCGAATCAGTTTTGTGGGCCTCAGTGGACATAGCTTATCTGTGGCCCTGGCCAGAAAGTTTACTATCTCCCCCTCCTGACCCTTCTCAGGGGGTGTGTAATTAAACTGATACTTGATGTCTTTTAATCATTTGAAGGATTGACCTCTGATTGGGCATATTTAATCCTGAATCCCAGTTAATGCAATTTCAAACATCTTAACTAATCTTGTCCAAGCTCTTGCCCCAAGCATAAAACTATTGGACTCCACTTGACATCTTAAAGAAGAGAGGTAACACTGCTTATCTTACCCTAAATAACTCTCCCGACCACCCAAGAGGAAGCTTAGGATAGCCTTCTCTACAACTGGAGACTGGTAACTCAGAGGATATTCCCAGTCCTTTCAGAGCCCGTAGGAAGATTAGCACAACTATCCACTTCTAGTCTAGAGGAGGAGCTGCTTAAGGCCTGCCATTGCGTCTAGTTCTTAACCAGAGTTTAGGATTCGTCTCTCTTCTGCAGCCAGGAGCTCTAGCACTGACACTTCCTCTGTGCTGTGCAGAGCATCTGGGCCCCAAGCAGGAAGTCTCCACGTCTGAGGCAGCATAGGCTATGGAGAGCACTAGGGACCAGTGTCCTGAGTCAGGATAAATGCCTTGATGAGTCAGCATAATTGTGCCATAGGACTAAGGCATTTCTGTGCACTTCTCAGTGGTGGATGAGACCCAGGACATGTCACCTTGCAGGCCTGTGCTTCTGTTCATCTTCTCATCTACCCTGGCTCCGTCACTATCCAGCCATTGGGCATTTCCCCTCCATTGCAGCCTGAGAGCAACAGTGTGCACCTTACGTCCCATGGAATAGAATGGTATCTTCAAAAGACGGTGCTAAGAGGTCTGAGGAGCTCAAGTAAGGAAGGGGAATTGGGGCTAGTAGGTTGGGACCAGGTTGGACTTTTTGGAGGAAATGACAAAGCACAGGGAATAGAGAATATCTCTGGTCTAGAAAAATACCTGCCTCGGACCAGCAGGTGGCATGGTTAAAGCACTGAATTCCACATGGCTAACTTTTTGGTTCAAGTCCAAGACACAGATGTTTAAAAAACATGCTTGGCATGAGTATGTGCATGCCCAAAATCCTGAGAGAAGAGGTTGCGATGTGGCCATCCACACACATGGGGAGTGACTTCTCACTTTCTCTCTCTGTCTCCTGAGTGCATGTCCTCCACCCACCAAAAAAAAAAAAAAAAAAAAAAAAAAAAAAAAAAAAAACCTGTTTTTTTCATTATAGTGTATTAAAACTTAGGTTCTAGGTTCAATTCTGTGTAAGAATAGACCAGGTCATACTTGAAAAATGCTTATTCTAGCTCTGTTTTTGGTACTGTTTTTTTTTTTTTTCAATGTAATTTGTCATTTTCTTTTTCTTCTTTCTACTCTTCTTCTTCCCTTCTCCTTCTCTTCTTCCTTTTTTTTTTTAAAGAGAGATTTTGGCTATAGGGCACGTGTGCTCATCAGAGAGACAGAGACAGACAGTGAGAAATTGCCCTCTGGGGGCATGGCCATGCTGCAATCTCTTCTACATTCTCTTTTCAGGAACTTGGGAACACACGCATGTGCATCTGGCATGAGGTTTAAGCTTCTGGGTCCAGGACTCGAACCATGGTGGACTACTTGAGAGTCCAGCGACATAAACATTACGCCATCTGCTGGTCCCCCTTCTCCCTCTTTTCTGTTCTGTCCTCTCCTCTGCAGTGCCTCATTTTCCTTCTGCTTCCTTTTCCTGTCCCACCCATCCCTCCTCCTTTTCTTGCTTTTATTCTTTCCTCATCAGCCCCTTTCTTGGACCTTAGAGAAAAGAAACTCCTGAGTTGCAGATAATGGACAGGTTCCTTTCAAGTCTGAAAGGAAGGTCTTTATTAACTTACAGGGAGCAATCTAGAAAGTTCACAGTACCAACCCTCTTGCCAGAGGTCTTTCCCCTCTCATTACAGGCTTATGGTCCTTCTCTGACTGCTTGTAGCTTAATGTGGCTCACATTCTAATTTGCTTGAAGTCCACATCAACCCAGCCACCAAAATATGGAGCACACAAGCCCATCCTTGCAAAGATCATCTCATCCTGAAGGGCAGGCCCCACCTCTGGAGCCTCAGCCTGATCCTGTGGGTCTTACTGAATGTGGCAGATGTCCTGGGTGATCGCCACCTAGATTCTCCATCTTGAACTGGGTCCTTCCCTAAGGGCCTGCTAATGCTGCTTCCACATAACGATCAGGATTAGTGGGGTGGTTGTGGGCTACCTGGATTCTGGGAGCCAGTCCTCACACCTGAGCACATTACACCCTCAGGCACTGTCCTTGAGTCTTGTCCTGGATCCCTCCAAAAAGCCCACCTGGAGTTTCTGAGCCAGTGACCTCAGTGCTAAAACCATGCTTCTATAGTTTTCAGACGGGTCTTTTATTTTTGTATAGTTTTTTAGATTGTTTGCATTTAAAAGGTTTTTGTTTTTGTGAGGGTTTTTTTTGTTTGTTTTTGCTATAAGGCTTGCAAGAAAGACAGGGAAAGTGAGAAATCACTCCCCAGGGGAATGGCCATGCCACAATCCTTTCTCTTCTAGTTTTCTCTAGGGATTTTGGGCATGCACACACATACACCTCGCATGATTTTCAAGCTGCTAGATGGAGGATTTGAACCACACAGCCATGTGGGATCCAACCTCCATACCACCTGCTGGTCCCAAGACACGTACGTTAATACTGCCACATTTCTGATAACAAGATTCATCTCCCAATCGAAGAGCACACTATAGAGCTTTTGTTTCTTTGCTTTTTGCTTTTTTTTTAAATCAGTTTCTACATGTCCCTACAGGTTTTTATCCACAAACTCTAGAACTTATTATATTGGCTCGCTTGTATTTGAAGGTGTCTTAGGATAGACGCTTCACAAGATGGAAGCTCACAGAGGAAGGAGAGCCCCTGGAGTCCCAGCAGTTCTGTGCAGCCACTCTTGAGATTTATTCCGGGACGCCCATCCCTGCTCTAGATCCCCGCAAGTTCTCATTAACTCTAGGACGCTTTGATCTCGTAAGAACCCTCTGCCTTGAGATATTTCTTTCTACTTGGCTTTGACACACCTGGGATATTTTTTAAATCAACCTGATCCCAAGTTTACCCCAATCACACAAAGACAGGTTTGGAACTTTATTCTCTGCACAAAGAATACAGAGTGAGTTTATGCTCCAAAGACACCGTGTCCCCAGCAGGAGTCAAGCTGCTACCTTTATGGGAGTGGGAGCCCCACGTATTTTGCACTTGGCAGTACTTGCACTCAGACTCCTGGAGCCACTCCGCTCCTGTCCTTAACATCTGGCACCTTCTTTTCCCACTCAGCCCTTCAGGGCTGCCTGGTAACCCCTCTGGTTAGAGTTGTCACTGCAGCGTGACCTTTTAAACTCCTGCTTGCTTGGTTCTCACAAGCCACCCTAGCTAAAACGTGGGATCTGTTTCTGCATTGCTGCTTTTTTCATTTGTTTTTCAATGGGGCTTTTTCTCTAAAGCAATTTTATTGCTCTAAGTCATATCCCCACAGATAATAGCTTTACTGCAGAAGTTAGATTTGAATATCATGGTAGGATTTCTCCCTGCCATCTTTATTCTTCTATCATGGAGTCTCTCATGGTGCCTGCCTACCTAAGGAGCCTGTTACCTAACAGCCTTTGCTGAATGGCATTTTTTTCCCCAGGTTTTTGCCATAGGACACATGTACTCCCTGGGGAGAGATAGAGACAGTGAGGGGGAAAGTGAGAATCACCTCCTAGAGGGATGGTCATGCCACAATCCCTTCTCCTCCATTGTCCTTTTGTGATTTTTAGGCACATATGCACACATGCCATGGTCATTCATGTGGTAGTCCACTATCTTCATCACCATGCCACCTGCTGACCCCCTGCTGAATGGTATTTCTATGTGTTTCTGACTTTTTTTTTTTTTTTTTTTTTGAGAGGTTTTTCGCTATAGGGCGCGTGCGCTCGCCAGACAGACAGAGAGAGACATAGAGACAGAAAGCGAGAAATCACCCCCCAGGGGGGATGGTCACGCCGCAATCCCTTCTCCTCCATTCTCCTCTCGGGATCTTGGGCACGCACGCACACGCGCCCGGCGTGAGTTGTAAGCCACCGGATCCGAGACGCGAACCGCGGTCGACTACGTGGGAGTCCAGCGACATAGCCATTACGCTAACTGCTGGTTCCCTATGTGTTTCTGACTTTTACGCTCAATACTAACTCATTTTATGTAGCTACTTGCTTCGGCAATCACTATTCAGTAAGAGTATAATGACTAGAGTCTATTTTCCATGGCTCAAATGAAATTGGATATATTGTCTAGGAATGAAAAGACTATTAATAATCATGCCAGGACAAATCAAGACTATTCTAGATAAGCTAAGATGTCTGTATCCTTCCTAAGTACCAGCCATACTGTGTAGACAAAAGTTTGCCTAACTATCTCATCAATTTCTGACAGATTGACCCTACTTGCTCTTGGCTCTGGTCCAAATAGGCCGACCAAAGTACTGTGGTGGCCATATACTAAATAATACAGCCATGGGTATCTGAGGATGAGCAATAAGTGACATTTAGAGATCATTACTATGTGCTAGGAAGCCAAGTACTCTTAAGGTCTTATTCAAATTTTGTAACAATTTTATGAAGTAGATTCTTAGTTTCCTCATCTGTAAAATGAGTCAGACTAAGGCACAGAGAGGTTAAATAATTTGTGCAAAGTTGTTCAACTGAGAGGTGACGGAGTTAAGATGAGACCCAGGCAGTCGCCTTCCAGAGACAGCCCATGAACTCTGCATCTCCTTTGTTTCTTCAGTCGATCCCTTCCTTTCTTTGAGTTATTTCTTATTTCTTTAAAACATTTGTTTGTTGAGATTTTCAAGCTGCCAGGTCCAAGACTGGCACTGGCCATGTGGGAATCCAGTGCCTTAACCACCACGCCACCTGCTGGCCCTCTTTAGGTTGTTTATAAGATGAGGACAAGAAGGCCTAGGTGTGACAAGATTTCCCTCAGACGAGGGCTGAGGGCATGCAGGCACTCCGAACAATAAGTGTCTCCAGCTACACTGAAAATAATGATTACAGACTGCATGATTCAGAGAACAGCTCACTCAGCGAACTTTATAAAAAGCCAGTCAGTAAATATTTTAGGATCTGTGAGACATATGGCTTCTGCCACTGAAGCATGAAGACAGCCAAGACACTGTCAACTCGGCTGCGTTCCAATAAACCTTTACCTAAAAAAGCTCACACCATAAGTCTAATTCAGAAATCTCAGGGTCAGGAATCCAGTCTTCTCAGATCACATTCTCAGAATAAGTTTGGCACTGAGCATACTTCAGAGGAAATGGTTTTAGAATAGACATAAGAATCAACCGGTGACATAATGGTTAAGATGCTGGACTCCCACATGGCTGACTGTGGTTCAAATCCTGGATCTGATGACTTAAAACCCAGGGACGTGTGCCCAAAATCCCTAGAGGAGAATAAAGGAAAGGGGATTGTGGCATGGCCATGCCCCCAGGGAGTGATTTCTCACATTTGCGCTCTCCTTCTCTTCTCTCTGGTGAATACACGTACCCTATCACAAGAATCTAACCCCCCCACCCCCACCCCCAAAAAAAATAGACATCCTTGAAGATAGGAAGGATGAGGCTGCCTGTTTTCTGAAGGGGGTTGCAGCCAAGAGAAGACCGAGGATGTAGAAATAGTCATCCCCTCTTCTCTCGCCCTTCTTCCTCCCTGAGATAGGAAATTTCAATGCCAAAATAGGTTTTTGGCATAATGTGTGTAAGAAGAACATTGTAAATTTATCACCAATAAACTGACAATTTATAGGAGACTTCTTGGGATTTCTCTGGCTAATTTCAAATATCGCAGCAACAATTTCCAAAAGTCAGCCTCCCCGATTTGGAAGGTATATCGCTGCTAATGCTGGACTTAATGAACAAGCTTTAAATCCTACAGTCTAATTACTTTTTTTTTTTCTTTAATGAGATAGAAGGAGGTTTTGGGAATGGATTAGGAGACTAAGGAACATACTTTATAGGAGGGAAAAGTAATTAGAGTTTCCACACTAGCAAATGTAGACCAAATATGTGAACTTATGTTCTTAGATCCTCAATAATAAGGTTGAGTTTCCCAAAGAAATGGAAAGGGGGGGGCAGCCAGAGAAATGTGTGTCGCTCCCTCTGAGAATCAGGGAAGCAGCACTCTCTAAAAGGGACCCACAAACTGAACTGCTGCACCCCACTCTTTGGTGCCCCCACCAAGGCCAGTTTCTTCATAAACTAAGGAGTTACAACCTCAATGGGAGAGGGAAGGGTAGGATCCTAACCAAGGCTTGCCAAATCTAGTGCAAATCCAGTGAGATTTACCACCCAGATAAAAGTTCAATGTTTCTATTTGAAATCACTGATTAAAAAAAAAAAAAAAAAAAAAAAAAAAAAGTCATAGGGAAAATTTTTCTTTTAAAACCTTTGTAGATGAGCCAGAAAAAAATTTTATTTGGAGATTTTTTCCTATACATTTTTTACTCTCCAGAGAGACACAGAGAAGGTAAGGAATCACCTCCTGGGGTGATGGCCATGCCGCAATCCCTTCTCCTCCATTCTCCTCTTGGGATTTGGGGCACACAGGCACACTTGCCTGGCATGTTTCAAGCTGCCAGGTCCAGGACTCAAACCCCAGTCAACCATTGGAAGTTCAGTACCTCAATCACTATGCCACCTGCTGTCCCCCAAAGAAAATGTAAATGTACTTTCATATCTTTCTTAGATTAAGATGGAATCTGGGACCAGGAGATAGGGTAATGATTAAGTTGCCGGACTCCTACATGGTCAAATGCGGTTCGAGTCCCGGACCCAGAGGCTTAAACCTCACACTGGACACAAGACAAGAGGAGAATGGAAGAGAAGGGTGTGCATGCAATTGTTCTCATGCACTTTCTTGGTTCCTTAGTTCTCACCAGAGCAACTGTTATTACCAAATCTTGTTTAAATGTTGTAGATATCCTGGACATATACCCATAAATGTATGTTCCCTCAAAAAGAGAAATGGGTGGGCCCGGCAGATGGCATAATGGTTAAAGTGCTGAACTTCCTCATGACTGACCATGGTTCAAGTCCCAGACCTGGCAACTTGCTTTCACACTTTGTCTCTCTCTAGTGAGTACACATACTTTATAACAAGTTAAAAAAAAAAAAAAAAAAAAAAAAACGTAAAAACAGGCAACATATTTTCACATTTTCCACTCCTTTGTTTTTCATTTAAACATGTCTCTTGGGGGGCCAGCCAGTGGTATGCTGGTTTGTGGGGCTGGATCCCCCATGGCCAACTGTGCAGTTTGAGTCTGGCCTTGGTGGCTTGAAAAATATGCTGGGCACATGTGCATATATGTGCCCAAAATTCTGAGGGGAAAAATGGAGAAAGGATTGCAGTGTGGTCATCTCACTTTCTCTCTCTCTCTTGTGAGTGCATATGCCCAAGAGAAAAATAAATAGTTGGATTTTGATCAGTTTATATAAAACTGCCTTTTCTTGCGCCATATTTAATTGCATAAATGTGTCATAATTTATGTATAGTCTTAATTGGCATTTTATTTTTTTTACAAAAGTTTACACATAAATAAACTATTGCTTCCACGAATATCTTTGTACATATATCATTTTCTGTGTGGTTTTGTCAAGAGTATAAATTCCTTGAAGTAAAACAGTCAGATAAAGGAATATATCGAAGTTTAAAATTTAGCACATTTTTCCCCAGTTTTCTTTTATGAAAGTCTATCAATTTTTATTTCATTAGCAAAGTGTGAGCATGTATATATATTTTCCTAGAACCTCCTCACTCAAACTTTGTGATCTTTGTCAGTCATATACACGATGTTGTATCATAGTTTTAATTAAATTTTCTTACTACAGTTTCTGTCTCAGCAACTCTTCAGAGTTTCCGCAGCTATATGTATTTCATTTTTTGTTGTTGATTATGGCCTTTTTATCCATAGGTTCTTAGTCTGTCATTGTTGATTTCCAGCAACACGTAATATCTTAAAGTAATTTTGGGTCTGTGACATGAATTGCAAATATTTATTTTCCAATACTGTAGTTTACACTTGTACTTTTCTGGCTTTTGTGGGTTTTTTTGTTTGTTTTATTTTGTTTTGTTTTGTTTTCTTCCAACCATCAGTTTTTGTCTCTTATTTATTGGAATTAACCTAGTTTTTCTAAATTGTAGAATTTTATGTTTGGAGAAGCCTTCCCTGCTCTATCATAAAAATTTTCCCGTATTTACAGTATTTCATGACTTCAGTATTTCTAAAACTCTTAGGAGACTAAAATTTATTTTAGTGTAAAGTGAGATAGATGCAACTTTCTTCTTTTTAACTTGGCTTTGCACTTACCCTTTATTTAGTAATTTAGTTTTTGCTCACTAATACATTCTTCATTGCTTGTAAATTCCTAGATGCATTTGGGCTATTACTGGACTTTCTGTTCATCACAATGTCTCAATTATTAGAATTTTTACAATAATAGTTAGACTAGTTCATTATTTTTACTTAAGGTTTTCCACAAAAATTCTGTTAATTTTTTTCTACCACTAGAAAGATCTAGGAAGAGGACTTACGGTAACTATTTTCTGCATTCTGCTATGTTTAAGAGTGTTTATTGTATTTATATTGTAATAGTTGTTTGGTGAGGTATAAAATTCTGGGCCACCTATGTTTAGCTTGATACTATTTTAACCACTAATCTCCTATACCATTGAAAGCATTCATGAAAATGTAGTATATGTGTGTATACACACACACACACATAAAAATACATATACATATTTCAAAAATATTGTGGGGAAATGGAGTTAAAGTGTAAGTTTATCTTCTTGCAAAAATTTTTTGAAATCGATGCATTTTTTAATACAAATTTTCCATGACTTTTACATGTCCTATTATATAATACATAGATGCAAGAGCCATGTATATGATATATATGTATATACAATAAGTACATGAAATACATATGTGAGAGATACAATGTCTATATTAACATACATCATATACATATCGATATATGTGTGTGTGTGTGTGTGTGTGTGTGTGTGTGTATTACATATATATGATGAAGAGGGAGAGAGAAAACAAAAAGAAAGAAAACATTGACCCCCTTAGGCCATTCTGTCCTTTCTCTTGTTAGGAATTATTTTTTACCTGAATTTCTAATGGCTATTCTTTTTCCTTGGACTGCAGTAAATTTTTGAAGATATATCTTATTGTTGGTCATTCTATCCTCTGTCGCAGGGTTTGTGTATCTCTTAAATCTATAGACTCAAGTATTATTTTACTTATATAGATTTTTATTCTTGATTTCTTTTTTTGTTTGTTTTTTTGGCAGAGAGATCTTTGCCATTCGGCATGTGTACTCATTGGAGAGACAGAGACAGAAAGCAGGGAATCACCCCCTGGGGGAATGGCCACACCACAGTCACTTCTCCTCCATTCTCCTCTTGGGATTTTGGGTACACATACACACATTTCCGTCATGAGTTTTAAAGCACCAGGTCTGGGACTCAAACCACAGTCAACTACGTGGGAGTCCAGTGACATAACCATCTGCTGGTCCCTAGACATTTATTTCTTTCGTGAACAGGCAAACAAGACAGACACTGAAATCCCTACAGGGTCTTGATGCCTAAATCCACCTGTACTTCAACCAGCCCCAGATTATAGGTACATTTGTACCCAGAATATGCAGGGAAGTCTCTCGATGTGAAGCAAGAACCTTCCCACAGGGGTCATTTTCACAGAGCACCATATTTTACTACTATGGCACTATCTGGCCTCATTACTTAGTGTTTTTGGTTTGTTGTTTTCCCTTCAAAAATTTTTTTAATTAGGGGCCAGTTGGTGGCATGATAGTTAAGGCACTAGACTCCCACATGGCTGACCACAGTGTAAGTCCTGGATCCGGTGGCTTGAAAAATCACGCCAGGTGCATGTGTGCCCAAAATCCCAAGAGGAGAAGGAAGGAGAAGGGTTTCTTCATGGCCATCCACCCTGGGGGGTTATTTCTCACTTTCACTCTCTGTCTCCAGCTAGCACACATGCCCTATGGCACAAAAAAAAAAAAAAAAAAAAAAAAAAAAAAAATACACTAAAAATTTTTTAAATCTGTTCCATTATTTTAACTTTCTTCTTGGAGACACAATAATATGTAGGACATATACAAAGTAATATATAGGTACACAATAATATATTTTATTTTATCATTAAAATTTTATAACTTATTGCTTCTCTAGTCCTTTCAACTGTTTTTCAGTTTATTTCAATCTATCCCCATTTTCTTGTTGAATTTTCTTTTTTTTTTTTTTTTTTTATTTATAACAAATAATATTTTTATTTCCAGAATTTTGCCATGAGAAGTGTTGCCTATTGAACTTCTAGAATCCATTTATGCTTCAGGTAGCTAACAATTTACCTGAGAGATCATTCAAGCTTACTGAACCTAGATGTCTTTTTTTTTTTTTTTTTTTTTTTTTTGGTCTCTTCAGCCTTTTTTTTTTTTCTTTTTTTTTTTTATTATCATCATATTCTTCTTTATATTACATTGAATTACATATAACTTTACATTGTATTACATTACTTTTTCAAAAGGGAATGCCGTGCATGTCAGTCAGTACAGAGACATTAATCTCCCCGCTTCAACATTCAATATCTTTTCTATGTTTTCCCCAATCATTATTATTATTCTAATTATTTTTTAAGACAGTCCATCGCTATTTCTCATGTTGCTTGTACAAATACTTTGCCCATCATGAAATACTTCTCAGACAAATCCAGTTGAGAATACTATACATGTCAACATCAACAGTTAATAAGCCATATCTGTTTCTCACTAATGTCCTGCCTCTCTATTGTTCATTTGTTATCTTTCTCTATCCTCTTCTCTTCACTTCCCCCATTCCACACTGTCCTATTCTCATTAAGTACCTTCACTGCTTTTATGTCCTCCAATTTTTTTTCACTATTATAGAATGCTGATAGTCGGTATATATTGAGTGGATACATACAATATCTTTCTTTCATATCCTGGCTTACTTCACTCAGCAATATATCCTCCGTATCTGACCACTTTATATCAAATTCCAGGGCCTTGTTATTTTTTTATGGCTGAGTAGTATTCCATAGAGTATATATACCACACTTTTCCAATCCATTCATCAGTTTGTGGACATTTAGGTTGGTTCCATGTCTTGGCAATTGTGAATAATGCTGCAATAAACATTGATGTGCAAGCACTTTTCTGACTGAGCGTTCTCCTGTCTTTTGGGTAAATACCCAGAAGTGGGATTACTGGATCGAATGGTAGTTCTATTTGTAGATCTTTGAGGAACCTCCATATTGTTCTCCACAGTGGTTGAACTAGTTTACATTCCCACCAACAGTGTAGGAGGGTTCCCTTTTCACCACATCCCCGCCAACACTTATCACTTTTTATATTCTTAATCTTTGCCATTCTGACAGGGGTTAGGTGGTACCTCATTGTAGTTTTTATCTGCATCTCCCTTATGATGAGGGATGTTGAGCATTTCCTCATATGCTTTTTGGCTATTCGTATGTCTTCCTTAGAGAGACTTTTGTTCAGCTCATTTTCCCACCTTTTAATTGGGTTAATCATTTTTTTTCGCATAAGGCACTTGAGTTCCCTATGTATTCTGGTTATCAGTCCCTTGTCTGAGGCATATTTAACAAAAATATTTTCCCATTCTGAGGGTTGTCGGTTCACACTTGTTACTGTGTCCTTTGCTGTGCAGAAACTTCTTAGTCTAATATAGTCCCACTTGTCTATTTTAGGGATTATTGCCTGTGCCTTGGGAGTCTTATTTAAGAAGTCTTTGCCTACTCCAATGTCCCCCAGAGTTTCCCCAGCATTTTCCACCAGTAGTTTTATTGTTTGAGGTTTTAGGTTAAGATCTTTGATCCATTTTGAGTTGACTGTTGTTAGTGGTGAAAGATGGGGGTTCAGTTTCATCTTTCTGCAGGTGGATACCCAGTTTTTCCAGCACCATTTACTAAAGATGTTTTCCTTTTCCCAATGGATTGACTGATATCCTTTGTCAAAGATCAGTTGGCTGTAAGCTTTGGGGGTTATTTCTGGGGTCTCTATTCTCTTCCATTGGTCCACATGTCTGTTTTTATGCCAATACCATGCTGTTTTGATGACCACAGCTTTATAGTATATCTTGGGATCAGGGAGTGATATGCCTCCTACTCCACTCTTCTTGCGCAGGATTGCTTTTGCAATACGAGGTCTTTTATGGTTCCAGACAAATTCTATGATTGCCCTTTCTAGATCTCTGAAGAATATCTCTGGTATTTCGATTGGAATTGCATTAAACATGTAGATTAATTTGGGTAGAATTGCCATTTTGATTATGTTAATTCTTCCAATCCAGGAGCATGGGATATCCTTCCACTTTTTTATGTCACTTTCAATGTCTCTTTTAAGATTTTCGTAGTTTTCTTTATAAAGATCTTTGACTTTCTTAGTTAGGTTTATCCCTAGGTATCTTATACACCTTGTGGCGACGGTGAAAGGGATTCCTTTCTTCAGCTCTGCTTCGTTCAACTTGTTGTTCATAAATAGAAATGCTATAGATTTTTGGATATTGATTTTGTATCCTGCCACTTTACTGTATTCACTTATTACTTCAAGCAGTTTTTTCATGGATACCTTTGGGTCTTCTAAGTATACCATCATGTCATCTGCAAATAAAGATATTTTCAATTCTTCTTTGCCTATTCGAATGCCTTTAATATTGTTCTCTTCTCTGATTGCAATAGCTAAGACTTCCAGTACTATATTAAAGAGCAGTGGAGAAAGTGGGCAGCCCTGCCTAGTACCTGTTTTCAGAGGAAAAGCTTTCAGCTTTTCCCCATTCAGTATAATGTTAGCTGTAGGTTTTTCATAGATGGCTTTTATTGTGTTGAGAAATGACCCTTCTATACCAATCTTACTGAGAGTCTTAATCATAAAAGGATGCTGTATTTTATCAAATGCTTTCTCCGCATCAATTGAGATGATCATATGGTTTTTATCTTTCTTTCTGTTAATGTGGTGTATTACATTTATGGTCTTGCGTATATTGAACCATCCTTGCATCCCTGGTATAAAGCCTACCTGATCGTGATGAATGATCTTTGTTATATGTTGTTGGATACGATTTGCGAGTATTTTGTTGAGAATTTTCGCATCTATATTCATCAATGATATTGGTCTGTAGTTTTCCTTTTTTGTCATATCCTTATCTGTTTTGGGGATGAGGATGATGGAAGCTTCATAAAATGAATTTGGAAGGTTTCCTTCCTTTTGAATCTTTAGAAATAATTTTAGTAGGATAGGGGTTAACTCTTCCTTAAAAGTTTTGTAGAATTCACAAGTGAAGCCATCTGGGCCTGGGCTTTTCTTTGTTGGGAGGTTATTTATTACTGATTCAATCTCCTGGCTTGTTATAGGTCTATTCAGGTTCTCTATGTCTTCCTGATCCAATCTTGGTAGATTATATGCATCCAGGAATTTGTCCATCTCCTCCAGGTTATCTTGTTTGTTGGCGTAAAGTTGCTCGTAGTATCCTCTAATGATATTTTGTATTTCTGCTATGTCTGTGGTAATATTGCCTGTTTCATCACATATTTGATTAATCTGGTTTCTTTCTTTCTTCTTCTTAATCAGTCTAGCCAATGGTGTGTCGATCTTGTTAATCTTTTCAAAGAACCAGCTTTTGCTTTCATTTATTTTCTGTATGGTTCGTTTATTTTCTATTTCATTTATTTCTGCTCGAACCTTTATTATTTCTTTTCGCCTGGCATTTTGGGGATTTGTTTGTTGTTGTTTTTCCAATTCTCTGAGGCATGATGATAAGTTATCTAGTTGCCATCTTTCTGTCCTTTTCTTATGTGCACTAATTGCTATGAATTTCCCTCTTATGACTGCTTTTGCTGTGTCCCATAGATTCTGGACACTTGTGTACTCATTATCATTAGTTTCCATAAATTTTTTTATTTCAGCCTTAATTTCTTCAGTAGTGAAGAAGTCATTCAGAAGTAGGTTGTTCAGTTTCCATGTGTTCATGTATTTTCGGGGTTGTGTCTTGAAATTAATCTTGAGTTTAATTCCATCATGGTCAGAGAAGATGCTGGGTACAGTTTCTATGCCTTTGAATCTATAAAGGCTTGATTTGTGTCCTAATATATGATCTATCTTTGAAAAGGTTCCATGTCGGGGTGAGAAAAATGTATATGTTGTGGATGTAGGGTGGAAAGTTCTATAGATATCTGTCAAGCCCATTCCATTTATAGTATCATTTAAGTCCTGTATCTCTCTATTTATTTTCTGTCTAGAAGACCTGTCTATAGGAGATAATGGGGTGTTGAGATCTCCAACAATTATAGTATTTCTCCCTATCTCTCCTTTTAGCTCCAACAGTCTTTCCTTCACATATTTAGGCGCACCTGAGTTGGGTGCATAGATATTTATAAGGGTTATGTCTTCTTGCTGGATTACCCCATTTACTATTATATAATGCCCTTCTTTGTCTCTTCTTACAGTCTTTGTCTTGAAATCTATTTTGTCTGAGATCAATATCGCTACTCCAGCCTTTTTTTGATTTCCATTTGCATGGAGTATCTTTTTCCAGCCCTTGACTGTTAGTCTATGTATGTCTTTATCCATAAGGTGAGTTTCTTGTAGGCAACAGATAGAGGGTTTCTGTTTTCTTATCCAGTCAGCCAGTCTATGTCTCTTTACTGGAGAATTTAATCCATTGACATTCAATGTAATTATCGATATTTCCGTACCTGATCCTATCATTAAGTGAGCCATTTTCTTGGTTGCTCTTTGTTCTCGTATAACTGTCTCTGATTTTTTAGTTTTCCTGGTATAATACTCCCTTCAGAACCTCTTGAAGAGCTGGTCTGGAGTTGGTAAATTCCTTCAAATTTTGTTTATTCGAGAATGTTTTTATCTTTTTTTCCCATATGAAAGATAATTTTGCCGGGTATAATATTCTTGGTTGAAATTGTTTTTCACTCAACACTTTTACTATGCTTCCCCATTCTTTCCTTTCTTGCATTGTTTCCACCGAAAGATCCGATGTTAGCCTGATGGGGTGACCTTTGTAAGTAACCTGGCGTTTCCCTCTTGCCAACTTTAGTATCTTGTCTTTGTCTGTTGTTTTTGCCAGTCTGGCTATAATGTGCCTTGGAGAGGATCTTCTTGGGTTGATTCTACCCGGGGTCCTATGTATTTCCTGGGTCTGGATATTTGAGTGCCTTTCTAGATTTGGAAAGTTTTCTTCCAGGATCTCATGGAATAAATTATCTAGGCCCTTATTATTTTCTTCCTCTTCTGGAATACCTATTATCCGGATGTTGGGGCGCTTGATAGTATCCAGTATTCCTCGTATATTATCCTCATTTTTCATGGTTGTTTTCTCAATCTTCTTGATGCTTTTTTCTAGGTCAGATGTTTTGTCTTCTACGTTAGATATTCGATCTTCTGCCTGGTCTAACCTACTTTTAATACTTTCAAGGGAGGTTTTGATTTCCTGTATCACATTCTTCATTCCTAGAAGTTCCATCTGGTTCTTGTTTAAGGTATCCATTTCTTCTTTCAAGTCATTGAAGGACTTCCTCATCTCCTGGAGCTCCTTGTCTCTTTTCTCTTCCATCTCAGTTAGTTTGGTCACTACAAATAATCTGAATTCCTTATCAGACATGTCCACGACGTCCATTGTATTGACTGTGGGTGATGTAGGCTTGATGATTTCCCTTGAGGGAGAGGCCTTTTGTTGGTTGCTCATATTTCTGGAGCCTCTGCGATTGTTCTTAGTCATTAGGTATTCTATATGTTTCTTCCTAACTGATTGTTAATAGTTGTACAGGCTTAGAAAATTGATGATTTCCCTTATGGTTGGCCTACCTGTTGCTCACAATTACCATTAACTGTTGCCACTACCCTGGATGGCCCAAAGTCCTCACTGTCTCTAAGGACAGGTGAGCCTACAATTGATTGAATAAGCAACACCCCAAGAGCAAAGAAAAACAAACTGAAAAAAGGAAATCGCGCGGCGCGCTTGCGCGCCGCGCGCTATTCAAATCACCAGAATTCAGAGTCCAAAGGCTAGTGGGAAAGTGTCAGAAGATGAGTGACAGGACCAGGTTGGTCAGGTCTGGAGCCTGAGTCCGCCTGATGCCCGGAACTGCTGGCCGGCTCGATCCGGATTGCGGGTGGGGTGGGGTGGGAGTTCGCCTTAAAGTCCCAGACAACCAACCTGGGGTCCAAGGAGGAGAAACGGTGGGGATGCGTGGAGATTCGGAAAGGTCGGGCCTGCAGCCTCAGTCCGCCTGGTGCCCGGAACTGCTGCTCTTGTTGAATTTTCAACAGACCCTCTTTATATTCTTGTCAGCATACCCTACGTTTTTGTGATAATTTTTCTTCATGTCACCACTAGGCTATGCCAGTTCAATATTATGCCTTCTTCTATTGCTTTGTCACATCTTCGCTGAACATCTGCATCCTTTCTAGAGACATATAGATGACCATGACTTCATTGAAGTTCATTATCGTGTTCATTATGGGTAAACATTGTTCATGTCAATGTTTTATCAAAATTTTCATCTGGTCTACAATGTTCTTCTAGTGAGTGTTCTGATATTTAGAAAGAGAAATAGGCATTATTTTCACTCTGCCATTTTGAAACCACGAGTGTTAATTTCCTTTATCTTTATCCATTCCTTCATTTGACAGATATTCGTTGACTCTGTGCTATAGGTTAGGTCTTGTGCTAGGTGCTAGAAAAATAATGGCTAGCAAAAGTAGAAGAATCCTGATTATATAACCTTTGTATTGTACCTTACAATGTTTGTCTGTGATTTATATGAAAAATATTTACTAGTGTAAGCATTAGTTAGCACTAGATGGCAAATGTAGGCAAGAAAATGAAAACAACTCTCTGGTTTCCAGTCTTTCAGATCAAGGAAGTAATGGCCATGGTGGAGTCCTGTTTCAAATCTATATAAGTGTGCTTCCTTACCAATAATATGTTCAAAATCAACTTCAATTATTATTTTCATTATTAATACGAAGCTAATCCTCCTTGCTACATTCTGCCTATTGAGAATTTGTCATGCTACAAAACTCTTATCTTTCTTTGACCCTTTTATAACAGAGCCACACAGTTCCTTTGAGATTTATCTCCAGACTTTTGATGACAAAGGCCATGTTTTCGTATGTCTAACAGAATATAAACTATAGCACCATTACCACAAAGAATGGAGGGAGAATTTTAGATCAGACTCTCCCTATTAAGTGTACTCAATTGGCCAGACAAGCTGGCAATTTATCAAAAAAATTAATAGGCCCTCTATGTGACATTAAATAGCCTTTTAACAACAGTGCACTTAGATCCCACACCAACTTACAGAAAATAAATAGCACTGAATTGCCTAACAATCAAATAAGGATTTGTCTTCCATTTCAATTTAAATTACTCTGAAAGATAAGCAAACCTAAAAAGCTAATGGAGGAATAAATCCCTATCTGCTATGTTCCATTTGACACATATGTAACCCCAGTTGTCTTTGGCAAAATAAAGTCACATTATTTATTTTGTATTTTCCATACACCAGTCATTAGGGCATCCTGAGTAAATAGCATTACATGGAGTACAATAAGGTTTATAGTATTGTCACGAGAAAACACAAAGGGAGAATGGGATCTCTTGATTGAAAGGAATACTACTTGTATGAGTGAGAGGGAGAATATGAGTTGGCATTTGGAGATAGCAAAACAAAGTTGATAGATCTCATGTAAAATGGCTTAAAACATTTCATATACTCAAAGATACATTCATCCACTGCAATGAAGGTATTCATAGTGGGGAAGAGACATAAAAGAGCAGAAGATTTTTTAGTTTTTTGCCATAAGGCCCATGCTCTTCCTGGAAAGAAACAGAGGGAAATTGATAAATCACCCCTTGTGGGGATGGCCGTGCCACAATCCCTTCTCCTCCTTTCTCCTCTCAGGATCTTGGGCATACGTACACAAGTGCCCAGGGTGATCTTCAAGCCACCAGGTCCAGGACTCAGTCTATGATTGGCCATGTGGGATTCCAGCACCTTAACCACCACGCCACCTGCTGGCCCTGCACAGAGGGTATTTTAATACCCACTCTAACACATGTACTGCAAAGTGAGTCAGAGAAGGAAGAAAGAATGGAGCAGTGAGGGCTCTACCAATTTTTTAAACCCAGAGTTGGCTCAGTTACCATTTTCTTTCTCTTTCCCCTTATTCCTCAGTGTCCACCAACAACAGGATAAAGGGCAGAAAGCAAATAGGAAGGACGAGCACTTATTTAAAAAGGGCAGCGAGTCTAATAGATGAGAATTAGCAAGTTTCTATGTTTGAATGAGTTGACAGGTTTCAGGTAGATAGAGGAGAAAGACTAACATATTGGGTCATCAGGAAAGTCATGACTTACTTTTCTGTTTTTCTATACAAAAAAAAAAAAAAATGGATCAAATGGATTTTACCTTTCCAGATGATGCAATACGTGATGGAATAAGAGGAAAAAAAAGGGTTGAGGGATTCAATTTACTGTGGCAGGTCGTAGCGCTGTCCCTTCATATTTGCTCACCCTTCTCTGTTAGAGAATTATCCTTCCTCCTGTGTTGCTATGTGGCTAGCAGTGTTCTATCTCTGCCTACCTATGAGGAAGGACCCTCCCACTCTATCTGTATTGGACCTGGCCATGTGACTTAATTGGGCCAATGAGAAGCAAGCAGACTTAGTATCTGCCATATCTCAATAGAAAACATTAAGACTTTTGCCCAATTAGCTCTTTCATTTTAATCCTCTGTTATGAGAACGATATGTCCCAAGGCGTAATCCAGGGAGGGATCTTCCTATCAGCCTGGCCACCAAAATGAGACATAAGAAGCATAGCCAGCCACAGCAATCCACAGGCAATGTAAGATGACTTAAAATGCTCCTATGATTGAGTCCATGTGGGCAGGCCACCTCTTCAGGCCGGACTTTGGCCTGAAGATACAGAGAACAAAGTTACAGCCTGCTGACAATGAGGACTGGGAGGTTTCCTTGTGATTAGATCTAAGAACAGAGAGAACACCAATCACGTTAGTGAGAGCAGTTTCATGAAAGCAGCAAGGATATAAGCAGACCTCAGCGGATTACAAAGGGACTGAGCCATGCAGGTGTAGAGTAGTGTGTAGCCAGTGTTCTTGAGAACCTTGGCAATGCTGATGAGTAAAGTGAAATGGTAGGACCTGTAGTGATGTGGTTCCAAGGAAGGGAGTTCCAGCTTCCAGCCTGATTTTGTTTTTCTCAAAGATAGAGTACAGGGGGAAGTAGGTGGCATCGTGGTTAAGGTGTTGGACTCCCACATGGCGACTGCAGTGTGAGTCCCAGACTCCACAGCTTGAAATTCATGCCAGGTGCATGTACATGCATGCCCAAAATCCCAAGAGGAGAATGGAGGAGAAGGGATTGTGGCGTGGCCATTCTCACCTGGGGGTCTGATTTCTCACTTTCTATCTCTCTGGCAAGCACATGCACCTTAGAGCAAATAATCTCCCTCAATAATAATAATAGTCTAAGCAGGCTTGCATGCTGCTTGGAAGAATGGAGAGGAGAAAGAGAAGACAGAGAAATTGATAAAAAGGACTAACGAGATAGTGAAGTTCCTGGGAGCCAGTGCACAAGCAGATGGATTTTCCTTTGATAGGATATATGGGACTAGCTGACAAGAGAAGTAGAATGTTTGCTACACTTTAATGAGAACCCAGCTGAGGCAGGTGATTAAAAGATTATGAATTCATAACGATTCTAATCTGCCTAATTGTGTAGTGGATTTTTCCCCTAGTAGGTTTAGCTATAAGGATGACTGTGAGACAGAGAATGAAAGTGATTGGGTTTGCCCTGGATTGGGATTTTGCTCACACTGAAAGGACAAAGAAGCAACAGAATTAAGAGTGTTTACAAGATAGTACTTGCCCCAATGGGACAGGCGTTCTGGGCTGGAGGCACACAAATCGGATAAAGAAGAGGCTAATTGGAGAGAATGGGGAGACGTCAAGATTGGAACTGCAGGCTGAGTGAGGAATTGCAGTAGAGCAGACTGAGCAGGGGAACTGGGAGGGCAAAGGGGAGCCTTGGCAGAACGAGCTGTTTCCATGGTTGATTGTAGGAAGGGTACCGTTTCTGCTTGTGGGATTCATGGTGTGAGGATGGAAGCAGCTGGCCGCAGGGGGGGGGGATGAGAATGTCACTGCAGAGAGAGGTCAAGGATGGGGGTACATAATGTTCGCTGGTTAAACAGAAGGCATTGATACTGGCCAGAGACACTGTAGACTAGGCGCTGAAAGAACTCTGTGATAAGGAGTGTCAAGGAGGACCGTCAACGTTTGGAATGGGAGGGAAGAAGTGAGGAAAGTATAGGAGCAGTGTTTGAACCTGAAGGAATCGGAGGTTTGGAGAGAGGAGGGAGGACAGGGGTGGAAGTAGCAGCAGAGAGCGAGGAGACTCGCACCATCTCAGAGCCTGGCATGGAACAGTGCGCAGGCTTGCTTTAACTACTGTCCTGGTATGGCCCATCCTGCATTCCCAGGGAAAGGGACGCCCCCCTTCCCGCCCCACCCCAACTCTCCATCCTCAACTAGAGCACAGGACTCTGGGTCCTGTCCACTTACTCCTGATGACTTCAGTCCAGTATCCTCAGGCCAGTGGAGTACAAAATCGTGATTGGAGAAGATGTCACTGTCATTTCTTGCCCCTTGTGTCTGCTTCCCAGATTTAGTACCTGAGTCTAAGGTGGCTTGAATGGGGTGGGGACTTCTCAGTTATCCATGTACTGAAGAATCAACTTAGGGGCCAGCAGGTGGTGCAGTGGTTGGGTCAACTAGATCCCATTCAAACTGGAACTATACAATTTGAGTCCCAGCCTCACAGTTTGAAAAACTTACCAGGCCCATGTTTGTACGTGCTCAAAATCCCAAGAGGAGAATGGAGAAGGGATTGCGTATGTGTCTTCCCTCCTCCCCCCTCCGTCTCCCCCTGCTGAACACACACGCCCTATATCAAAAATTTTATAAAACAAAAGTCATGGGGGACCAACAAATGATGTAATGGTTACATCGCTGGACTCCCACATAGTGGACCATGGTTTAAGCCCTGGACCCAGTGGTTTAAAACTCACACTGGGGGATGTGTGCTTGCCTGCCCAAAATCCCAAGAAGAGAAGGTATTTCGGTGTGTCCATCCCCCTGGGGGGTGATTTCTTTCTGTCTCTCTCTCTCTCTCTCTCTCTCTCTCTCTCTCTCTCTCTCCAGCAAGTGTATGTGCCCTAGAGCAAAAATCTCAAAAAAAAAAAAAAAAAAATCAGTTGCTACTTAAAATGTAGATTGCCAAACTCCAGAGAATGAAATTCAGAAGGGCCAAGAACACCTACCCAGACAAGGGTTGGTGTCCTTGTTACCAGCAGTGAGTCCAAACGGGTACACAGACTGCACTTTGTAAAAGGCTAAAGAGTGGGAGGAAACATGAACTTCGATTCAGCCATCTGCCCACCACCAATGCTGTTTGCTCGTGGGTGAGTCATAACGCCTCCCTGGCCCTGAGTCTTCTTGAACGTACAGATTAGAGACGGGTTATGTCTTGCAGTGGTGAGCCCCAGACACCATCGGGTTAGATGGTGGTTTGTTTCTTTCTCATACCAAAGAAAAACAGAGGAAGGCAGTATAAGATTGATACAGTAGATCCATGATCAGTGGGGACCCTGTTTCCATCTGTCTTTCTGTCCTGCCATTAAAATACTGCTTTAAAGGGGGCCGGCCTTTATGCCTGAATTGAATTCCTGAAGAATCAGGGAACAGACAGAGAAAATGGAGAGGGACCTCCTCATCCTTTTTATTTTTCAGCTAGAGGGCACATCTGCTCACCATAGAGACAGAGGGAGAGGAGAAAGCATCCCCCGTGGGAAACGGTTACATCGCAGTCTCTTGTCCTGTCTTCCTCCTCTTGGGATTTTGGGCATGCACACACATGGGCCCAGCATGTTTCTCAAACCTCGGGGTCAGGGACTCGAACCACACAGTCAGTCACGTGAATCCCAATGTCTTATCCATCATACCACAAAGCTGGCCTTTTTTTTTTTTTTTTTTTTTTTTTTTTTTAAAAAAAAAGAGCTTTTCTAGGGGCCAGCAAGTGGCATAGTGGTTAAGACACTGGACTCTCACATGGCTGATCACAGTTCAAGCCCCAGGCCTGGCAGCTTAAAAATCATTATGGGCAAATGTATGCCTAAAATTCTGAGAGGAGAATGGAGGAGAAGGCATTGTGCCATGGCCATCTCCCCCACCCTCGGGGTAGGGGCCTGATTTCTCACTTTCCCTCTCTCTGTCTCTGGCAGGTGCACATGTCCTAGGGTGGGTGGGTGGGTAGGGGGATTTCTAAAGTGTCCACAACTTACCATCTTACACCTCAGAGGCACAGAACCATACTTAAAAATAAATAAATAAATAAAAGTGGGACCTATAGGCATCATTTCAGGTGACAACATAAACAGTCAGTAGCCTAAATTCTCTTATTAGGAAGCAGCGAAGATTGGATGCCAGGGACATGGGGGCAGCGCCCTAGCTACCTCGTGAGTGTGGTACCCACTGTCTCTGTCTGCTTGAGCCGCCTAGCCAAGCACAGACGGGGTGGCTCAAATGACAGAAATACATGGTCCCACAGTTCTGGAAGCCAGAAGGCCAAGTCAAGGTATTACGTACTTGGTTCCTTCTGAGCACGCTGGGGAAGAGCCTGGCCCGCCTGTCTCCTAGCCTAGCTCCTGGTGCTTTGCCGGCACTTTTGGGCAATCCTTGGCTTGCCCATGCGTCACCCACGTCCCCGCCTTCATGAGCACTGTGGCATTCTTCCTGTGTATCTCTGAGTACAAATTTATTTTTTCAGAAGGAAACAGGTCCTGTTGGATTAGGGCCCACCCTAATGACATCACCTTATCTCAGTCATCTACAAAGATCCCATTTCCAGGCTAGCCGGGGACATGGTGTTTGAGGCAGCTGGTTCCCACATCGCTGACTGTATGGTTCAAGGCCTGGACCTAGAGGCTTGAGAAACACCCTGGGTGCATATGCCTGCATGCCCCAAACCCCTAGAGGAGAATGGGGGTGTGGCCAGCCCCTGGGGGGTGTGGGATCCTTTCTCACTTTTTCTTATCTCTCTCAGGTGAGTGCATGTGCCCTATAGCTGAATTCGGTTCCAAATACGGTTATATACACCAGCACCATGTTAGAACATCAGTGTATTTGCAGCCCAGCCTCTCTCATCTGTACTTTTCTATTCTGCACTCCATAGACAGCTTCCAGTACAGTTCTATTCCTACCATCTCTACTGATTTACTATCTCTAAATTCCAGTTCTTAAAACTAGAAGTTCTGAGGCTGACGGGTGACATGGTGTTTAAGGTGCTGGACTCCCACTTAGCTGATCATGGTTCGAGTTCTGGACCCAGTGGCTTGCTTTCTCACTTTGTCTATCTCTGGTAAGCGCATGTGCCCTATTGTAAATTTAAAATAATAATAATAATAAAATCTTTTTTAAAAGAGATTTTTACTATAGGGCATGTGTGCTTGCTGAGAGACAGAGAAAGAGAGAAATAATGCTCCCAAAAGGTGATGCCCACTCTGCAATCCCTTCTCATCCATTCTCCTCTCGGGATCTTGGGCACGCATGCACAAACACCTGGCATGAATTTGAAGCCACTGGGTCCAGGGCTCGAACTGCAACCAACTATGTGGGAGTCCAGTAATGTAACTATTAAACCATCTACTGGTCCCAAAATTAAATCTTAAAAAAGCTAGAACTCAGTACCCTCCTCTTCTGGTCCCTCTGGGTTTATTGTTCTGACTCAGACCCAGATGGTCTTCATATCCCACTTCTCACTTCTTTTTGCTTAACATGCCCCAGGTCCTAGGCCCGGAGTGCCCACTGCCTTTATTAGCCCTCCATCTGCACGTCACCTCCTGGCAATGAACTCAAACTCTGCTCAGATTCGCAGCACCCGCATTACCACTGGCCAGCCAGCCTGGCTGGTGCTGCTTCATGGCTTGTCCTGCCAACTCCTGCCCAACTCTGCTCAGAAAAATGGAATCTAAGACCATCATTGCTAGGCAGGCTTTTTGCTTTACTTTTATTGCATCTGATAAAATAGCTCCCACTTGAAATAAAAAATTCTTTACCCATGGCTCTCCAAATTGGCTGCTAGGGTGGATTATATTGTTTCAAACAGCAGAAGACAGTGAAGCCAAGGATTAAGAAGCCTTTGCATTCCTCAGAAGCCCATACCCAGCTTCGATTCATACTGTTTCTGGAAATAAGGGATTGAGAGAAACAGGGCAGCCAAGCGATACTCTGAAGGAAGAAGTGGCTCTAAATTAAATATTTTTCCAAGTTTTCCGGGAGGTATTGGTAACTCGTTAAATATTAAGCAGAGAAATCTCCATCTGACTGTTACAGAGACATTGCGATGGGAAGAAGGGCTGGTTTTACAATCTCTGACATGGTGGGAGGAGGGATAAGGAGCCACAGAGCTGGGATAATTTATCAGGAAAAAAAAAAAAAATAACAGTGACTTCCAGCAAAAGGTTCACAGATGCTGCCTTCTAATTAAAATTTTTTAATTTTAGAATACAATTTTAGACTCTCTACCTGCAAACGAACGCCTCACACCACATGGTGTCTCCCAGTACACTGCGAAGGGAGAAGTCAGGGCAGCTTTCAGGGGCTTATGTCTTGTTCCCAGCCCCTGCGTTTCTGCTTGCTGATGCCAGAAACCAAAGAAGGGGAAATTTAAATGAAAATAAAACACTAGGTGTCCTATACAAGGCTTCCAGGTTGTCTGGGCCAGGAAATGAGATTGTGTTCAGGAAGATGGCAGAAGTACATTTTACAGGCTCTCTGCTACCTCTGAGAACTAAAGGGTCTATCACTCAGAGAGAGTCTAAGCCCTGAGCCACGGAACAGTCAGGCATGGCGGTGTCAACTACATCTACTGGGAGCTTGTTTGGAACGGGATCAAGAAGGAGAAGTGTGAGACACTCCCGTCACCCCTGACCCAAACGCACTTTTTCACTGAGTCCAGACAGAGTCTCAGTGATCTCATGACTACCCTCCAGGAGCTACTGATGGTTGCAGAATTTGCCACGTAGACTGGGCATATTTGCCATGCTTTGTCTGCAGTGAGTTTTTACCAAAACCAAGCTGGTTAGATCTCATAGGACTTGAGCTGTTACATCTTTTGAGGATTTAAAGGGCGGAGAGTTCTAACCACCTTTCCTCCTGATATGAAATGAGAACAAGGTTAATCCTTTTAAGGTAAAGACTCCTTTACTTTCAATTTAAGACATCACATTGTTTTCATCAGGACTACTGGCTTCTCGCTAGTTGCACAGTTGAGATGGCTTAAGGAGTAATATTGGAGATTCTCCAGGGGTGGATGGGGAATACCTTGATTGACCAACAGCACCTTCCATAGTCATGGAGTAGGAGAATAGTCCCTGTCTGAAAGTTATTTTAAATGAGGTGCAATACAAGGAGAGTGGGAACTCGAATTAGGTTTTGTTTATTTGTTTATTTGCATGCAACAGAGAGAGACAGGAAGAGGAAGAGGAAGAAAGCTTTCCCCAATAAGATTTAGTCATGGCATAATCTCTTCTCCTTTTCATCATCCTGTTGTGATTTGGGCATGCACGCACATGTACCTGGTGCATTTTTGAAGCTGCCAGGGCAGGGATTTGAACTGCAGTTGTCCATGTGGGATACAGCTCCTTTAACCACTAGGCTATGGGGCCAGCCCTCTAAGTTTTAGATTGAGGATCTCTGATTAAGAGACAAAGTCAGACACTGTTAGATTCTGGCTAGCAGAGCCTCTAATATCAGAGTCCACTCTATGTGAAGAAACTGAGCCCAAAGAAATGAAGGTGGTCCACTAGCCACTGATTAACTCTACTGGGGGATGAAATAGTCACTGATTATCCCCCTTTACTAGGGGCTAAGAGTTAGAGCTGGTAGGAAGAGGCAAGCTCTTACACTGAATCATGTCATGGGCTAATGGAGGTTGGAACTTGGGGATTGTGACAAAGGCATCAGGTTAGCGGGTGGCCCCAGTGTCTGTAATGTCTTTCACCAGCTGGCCCTTTAGGCCCAGGCTGGTTTTTATTCTAAATTGGAGCCAGTCGTTACAACATCGTTTTGTCCTCTGAGCTTCATGCTCTACTTGAGCCTAGGAAGAAACCTACAATGTTTAAGGATTTCTAAAGTCCTCCAGCGTCTGTTTTTGGTATTAAAGCCCCAACAGGAGATAAGATAGATGGAGTCCCAGCCATTGTGGACCTCATAGTCCTGAGGGTAGAGAAACTCATGTCAGGGATAGGGAAGACCTCGGATCAAGTGGGGCTTGGTGACACGTCTACAAGTGGAGTTTGGGTTTTATCACAGTGGGAAGCAACTAGAGAGTTTGAGACATGGGAACAATAGAATCTGATTAATGTCTGATGATTAGTGATAGCAGATTACTGTGGTAACCGTGTGGAAAATAGGCTACAGAAAACTCCGAGTATGAACAGCAGGTAGTAAGGCAGTGACAAACGCTGAAAATGCTTTGAATAGGAGGGTCAAGGTAGAGCTATTGAGAAATGGGAGGAACAGGAGGCATTTTAAAGGCCGAGTTTCCAGTCTTTGCTGATGACTTGGGTGTGAGGGGGAGGGAACAAGGCATAACTATTGGGTCATTGGAAAATCCATGATGTATTTATTCTGTTTTTCTATGCAAAAACGCATCATAACTTTTCCGATGACCCAGTAGGTGTTTCCAACAAGCTGGCAGGCGTGCTCTCGAGTAGTATGAGCACAGGGGAGCAGAAGTCTCATGAAATAAACTCCCTGTGGGTGATGCCTCTCTATGATCCTTTTCCTTTGAGTGTGGGCAGGCGTAGGCCTTGCTTCTAATCAACAGAACATGGGAAAAGTCACATGACGTCACTCCTGTGATTATGGCATGGCATGTTAGACGCCATATGAGCAGATCAGAGTGAGGGTTCCTCCAGTGGCCTTGGAGAATCAAACAGCTATGTGATAATGGCCAGGGGCTGGGCCACTCGGAAGGGAATTGTGGGCAGCCTTCAGATGGCAGCCAGTAAGGGTGGGGGCTCTCAGTAACACAGCCACAGGAAATGAATTCCATCCTCAGCCAGAATAAGCTTGGGTGTACATTTGTCTCCAGCCTAGCCTTAAGAGGATGCAGTCCGGGTAACACTTTGATTAAAAGACCCTGAACTTGGGACCAGCAGATGGCATAACGGTTACATTGCTGGACTCTCACGTAGTCGACTGAGGTTCAAGTCCCAGACCCAGTGGTTTAAAACTTATGCCAGGTGTGTGTGTTTGCACCCAAAATCCTGAGAGGAGGATGGAGGAGAAGGAATTGTGGCATAGTCATCCCCTCTGGGGGTGATTTATTTCTTAACTTCTGTCTCTGCCTCTCCAGTGAGCCACATACACCCTATACCAAAAAAAAGAAAAAGAAAAAAGAAAAGAAAAGAAAAAAAACTCGGGGGGGAGGGAATAAAAAACAACACATAAGCCATGTACCATTGGCCCTCAAAGGAAGAGAGTGAGTCAAAATTCAGCATGACATGGATGACTAAGATAGGTCATTGGCCCAACTCAGCATCCACTGAACTCCATAAATCAGGCCAAGGAGAGAGGATAAAGTTGTAATTCCAAGTTGAAAGAGCTGTGTGAGAATCACCTTCCTTAGGCCGTACCATAAACAGTTCTCTGGCATCTTGTGGATGCCAATACACCAGTAAGCCCACTGAACAGAGAGAAACCCAGAAGGAAAACACAGCCTTGGGTGTGTCCCGTAGAGCTGTCCGTCAGCATCCTGTGCCCAGCAGCCGAGTAGTAAGGTAGGAACTGTGTTCACCATAAAGACAGTGGCCCCACTCCCTCGAGGTGGTACCCAGGAGAGATGAAATCGAACCAAACTGTACTTCATAAACCAGGACAGCCACAAATGAGGTTACTCTTGGGCTGTTCAATGAACTGGAATCAATGTAGTGTACGCAGGATGACAGTTTCCTTTCTCTGACTACCTTCAAGCTTCTTCCCTGCCTGTTGATGTTTCAAATTACATTTCTGGGGACCCAGCAGTTGGTGTAATGGCTGTGTTGCTGGACTCCCATGTAGTCGACTGTGGTTTTAAGTCCTGGACCCGGTGGCTTAAACGCACGCCAGTCGTGTGTGCCCAAGATCCGGAGAGGAAAATGGAGGAGAAGGGGGGTGATTTCTCGCTTTCTGTCTCGGTCTGTCTGTCTGTCTCTCTCTGGTAAATGCACGCACCCTATAGCAAAAACTTCTTAAAAAAAATAAAAATTAGTTACCAATGTATTAAAGTCACTTTTAAAATGCTCTTTTGTTTTATATTTTTGTTATATATGTACTCATCAGAGAGAGAGGAAAAATGAGAAATCACCCCAGGAAGGGTGACCATGCTTTGATCTCTTCTCTCCATTCTCCTCTCGGGATTTTGGGCACACATACACATGCACCCAACATAGTTTTCAAGCCGCCTGGTCTTGGACTCAAACTATGGTCAGTCATGTAGGAATCAAGCACCTTAACTAACATACCACCTGCTGGCCCTTAAAATGCCCACTTCTTTTAGATGTTCCCATCTTCAGACACCTCAGGAAGAATAGAAACTTGGATTCTGTGCCCCACTGGGGAGAATGGAAAGGATAATGCCAGGATTGAAGGTGCTGGTCTTTCTTAAGCAGTAGACCTAAGTCACTGATGGAAGGCTGGAAATTTATATAAGAAATATATATAAATGCCACAAACGGCAACTTTTTAAAAAAATAATTACTTTATGTAATGTTTATTTATTTTTTAATTTGGCCAGAGAGGGACAGAGATAAAAAAATAATTGAGAAAGCAAGCCACCAGGTCCAGGACCCGAACCACGGTCAGCCATGTGGGGGATCCAGCACCCTCAACCACCGCACCCCTGCCGACCCACAAATGGCAGTTTTCACAGAGAAGCGTATGAAGGACTTGAGAGGGTTAAGTCACGTTCTGAAGATCTGTTGAGTAGAAAATGTTAAGTACTACATAACTCAGACACCCCCAGAGGGAAACATTGGGGCACAAAAATAATTGGTTTGACTTGCTCGTTTCAGTTATTAAAGATCAGATAGGCAGCAACAGTATCCTACCGTGATAAATGGTAGTGAATAAAATGTATCTATTTTTAGGTGGGAAATGGGTGAACACTGAGTGTTCCTTCCTACATGAAAATAGCAAGGAAATAACAAATATTCGGCTTTTATCTCTCACCTCAATAAGCTAAACATCTCCCCAATTGATAGATGCTGAGCTGCTCACTAAGATTTCAGAAAGCGATGGGGACCAGCAGTTAGCGTAATGGCTATGTCACTGGACTTCCACGTAGTCGACCGCGGTTCGAGTCCCGGACCCGGTAGCTTAAACTCATGCCGGGTGCGTGTGCATGCATGCCCAAGATCCCAAGAGGAGAATGGAGGAGAAGGGATTGCAGTGTGACCATCCCCCCTGGAGGGTGATTTCTCGCCTTCTGTCTCTCTGTCTCTCTCTGTCTGGCGAGCACACGTGCCCTATAGCAAAAACCTCTCCCCCCCCCCAAAAAAAAAAAAAGATTTCAGAAAGTGATGGCTTGTGTGATACCTGTTAATGACAGCTAAAAAAAAGCACATCCAACCTTCCTCAGTGAAAAGGAAGTTCTTTGTTTTAATTTTACTGATTTACCAATCAAGCTAACGTGCATTTCAATGTATTTTGACATGATGTCTTCTGTCATAAAGAGTTTTATATTTTTCTTCAGTGATCAGAAGTTAGGGATCAAGTGAATTCCTAGAGGCAAGTCCATGTAAGAGCACGTTTTAAACAATCCTCTCATAAGCTCAGATATCTCTTCACTTTCATGCTCTCTTTAATGTTTATTTTTTACCATTCTGCCCTTGAGGATTCTAATAATTATGCTGAGATACCACATGGAAAACTGTTGAGATCTACTTCGATCCATATTTCATTAAAATAAGATTTTAACATCCTGGAAACAAGGCACTACATCTTTTATATGAGAATATGTTATTATATTGTATTATATATATTATATATATATATTTCTATACAGACACACCATTATACAGATCATTTTTAGGATGGTTCAACTTACGATTTTTGAACTTTGTGATGGTGAGTTGGGTGATAAGCACTCAGTAGAAACCATACTGCAAATGCTACATTTTGGGGACCAGCAGGTGGCCAAAATTTTGAGTGACCTTTTGAGTGGCCAGTCTTTAAGAACTCAGTGACAAGGGCCAGCAGATGGCATAACGGATACGTCACTGGACTTCCACATGGCCGACCGCTGTTGAGTCATGGATCCGGTGGCTTAAAAGTCATGCCAGGCATATTCAAAAGGTCACCCAAAATTTTGAGATACGTTTAACCTGCCTTCTATGACTGAAAGACCCAGAGGCTGTAACAGTATGGGCTAATACTCATGGTGAGTACAGGAGGCCCAGACCAATCTGGACGTTTTAATGTCAGGTTGTTCTAATCATCACATGGATGTGCATACAGAATTTCCAGTTCATAAATTAGGGTGGGTTTAGGTGCTCCTCTGGGGACCTGGTGAGGGCCAAGAGGAGAAATCCATTTACCAGAGATTCCCTAACACAAAAGAGGCTGCTGGGGACCAGTAGTTAGCGTAATGGCTATGTCACTGGACTCCCATGTAGTAAACTGTGGTCCGAGTCCCAGACCCGGTGGCTTAAACTCATGCCAGGCGTGTGTGCGTGCGTGCCCAAGATCCCAAGAGGAGAATGGAGGAGAGGGGATTGGGGCATGGCCATCCCCCCGGGGGGTGATTTCTCCCTTTCTATCTCTCTGTCTCTCTGGCAAGTGCACATGCCCTATAGCAAAAAAAACTCTTCAAAAAAAAAAAAAAAAAAAAAGAGGCTGCTGAGTAGGTGACCAATTATTGAAATGAGAATTCTTACAAATTATGTGTAGCTATATCATTTTACTAGCTTTTCTGATAGCAAAAGTCTTATAAACTCATTATTAAAAAAAAAAAAATTGTTAAAAGGAACCAGCAGGTCGCGTGGTGGTTAAGGAGCTGGACACTCCCACATAACTGACCATGGTTCTAGTCCTGGACCTGGTAGCTTGATTTTTCACTTTCTCTCTGTCTCTCTGGTCCAATTAAAATAAGAGTGTATAAATTAAATAAAATATTTTTAAAAGTTGTTAAAGTATAATTAGAAACAAGTAAATAATGTTCATACATAATCCTACTGTGTAGAAAATCCATAGGTCTACCATAGCTAACTCGCTTTAGACAATTTTTCTCTTGTGTATATATAGTTATAAGGCTATCTGGCAGATCTTCAGAAAGTTTGCAATGTGTCCTACAAAAACTATATGTGTGGATTTCAAAGTTTTTTGCACTAAAACTCTTACTTTACTTTCATTTCTCCTTGAACTTTTTGAAGTCCCCTCATATTCCATATGATTATACTCTATATTAGTTTTATGTGCAGTATTTGCATTTAAATATTCTCATGTTTTTAAGGAAATTTTTTTAATTTCAGTGGTACATGCTATTTTTCTGTTGAGGACATAACATAATTTAATCCTTCATTCTCAACAAATATGTATTGAGTACCTCCTATATGCCAAGGTATATGCTAGACTCTGTGAATGTAGCAATTTCCAAAGCACACCTATTATCTCTACATACCTTATACTTTCCTTACTAAACAAGTGAGTAAAACGTTCATTAGTTAATGACTCAAACATGTAAATAAGATAGACTTCAAAAAGGCCATGGAAAAATATAAAGTATGTGGTTATTTTGGTGCATAACATTTTGAAATGCTTGTGTAGTTTATCTTCATTTTCTACGAACTTTTTGAACACTCCTTGTATAATTTATAACTAACAGATATCACATAGAAAAGGAATTGGGAGTGTCTGATGGAGAAATCGACCTATTCTGAGAAGCCAGGGAATGGGGAAATACTGTTCCAGGCAGAGGAAACTGTGCATGCCAAGCCAATCGACAAGGGAACTCTTAGCAGGTTTAAATAAGGAACTGTAGGATAGTGCAACTATAGGCTAGGAATAAATGAGAGAGAGGACTGGAGAGGTCACTGGGGTTTACACCAATTGGAGGTTGGTGTCTAAATACTAGAAATTTTTTTTATTCCATGGAATGTTTTAAGCTGTTGAATGGGGCTTGGTGGGACTAAGTGGGGTTTGGGTTTCTGATCATTCTGCTTGTACTGAGAACAGGTAGAAATATAAACACGCAGGAGAGTCACTTAGAAACCCATTTGAGGAGCTCATGAAAGGGCCTGCGGCCTGTGATGGCTAATATCACAATAATGACTTGGAACTACTGGGTCATCGGAAAAGTCATGGCACATTTTTGTGTAGAAGACAGAAAAATATGTCATGACTTTCCAGACAGCCTGATAGTGAAAGGCAGGATCCTCTAGGATTGAGTAATGATAAAACCACACTAGAATAATAAAACATTAACATCTCATTGAAATGGTAAGAGGCGTGAAGACAGGATTAAGATATTTTTTGGTCAGGTACTTTGTTTCCAGGTTTTTTGTTTGCTTTTTAACTTATATTGCAATGAACCTCCTTATGTAGAAATGTAATTCACATATCTGATTTATTTCTAAAGGAAAATTTCTTAAAATGGAATCAAAGAATTAAATGATTCAAATACTGTAAAAATTACATACATGTTCCGTGTTTCTTCGTTAAAAAGTATATTGAACCCAGAAGGTGGCATGGTGCTTAAGGAACTGGATTTTCCCATACAGCCAGTCAGAATTCATTCCTGGATCTAGAGGCCTGAAAATCATGCTAGATGGGGACCAGCAGATGGCGTAATGGTTACATCGCTGGACTCCTACATAGCCGACTGCAGTTTGAGTCCGGACCCGGCAGCTTAAACCTCACACTGGGCACATGTGTGTGCATACCGAAGGTCCCCAGAGGAGAAGGGATTGCGGCATGGCCATCCAGGGGGTGATTTCTCACTTTCTGTCTCCCTGTCTCTCTGTGTCTCTCTGGTGAGCCCATGTGCACTACATCAAAAATCTTTCTCTATAAAGAAAATCATGCCAGATGCATGTGTGTGTGCCCAAAATCCCAGGAGGAGAATGAAGGAGAACAGATTGCAGTGCAGCCATGGCCCTTGGAGGGTAATTTCTCACTTTCCCTCTCTCTGTCTCTAGCACACATGCTCTGTGGTAAAAACCTGAAAGATAAAAAGTAATATATTAATTCTGCCTTAGCTTGTTTGGGTGTGCTTAGATTACCAAAGATTCCCCAGCATTTAGTTTTTACTTTTAGGTCTTCACTTACTTTGATGAACAAACAATGGCTTTTAAGTGTTCTATTTTGTACTCTGGTTGATACATTGATGATAGTTTTTTTTGTTTGTTTGTTTGTTTTTTTAGTTATTATTTTCTAGGAACTCTCTATGTCCCTTGCCCATATTCTTTTCCTTAATATGTTAGTGTTCTCCTCAGTAAATTAAAGATTAATTTACACATTATGGATATCAACTCAGTGTGATAATTGTTACAAAATATTTTTCCTGTCTGGTATTTGCCTTTTGGCTTTTTAAAAAAATATTCTTCAAACAACATGGAAATTTATATGGTCAGCTGGCCTGACATTTTCTGGTTTTATTCCTATTCTTTGAACATCTCCCTTGATCTGACGTATTATTATTAATTTTTTAAGAATTATCTCATTCAACTTTATTATTATTTAATTTGACCAGAGAAAGAGAGAGGGAAAATGAGAAGGGAAGCTGCCAGGTCCAGGACTCGAACCGCAGTCAGCTATGTAGTTGGCATCTTTAGCCACCAGGCCACCTGCTAGCCCCAAAGACTTATTCTTTAGAAACCATCTTTTCTCTCTAATTTATGAAGATTTTCTTTTACATTTCATTTTATTCAATCTGGAACTTATTCTGATGTCAGTGTACTACTAGGTTCTGACATTTTCCTCTTTTCCATAGTAAACATCTTGGGGGTTTCCCATCTAGCCATCCTCCTTCTCCTTCACTAAGGAGTTAGTCTCTACCATTCTGTCTCTACCCTGACCAAGCCACATGGCCATCTCAGAGTTCTCTTATTTTTTATATAACCCTGCTCACTCCCAGCCACAGTTTAGCATCAAAAAGTATGCCATTCAGGGACCAGCTGTGTAGCTTAGTGGGTAAGCACTGTGCATTGGGAGCCAGATCCTATGTGGCCTGCTTCAGTTCAAATCCCTGTTCTGGTGATTTAAAAACATGCTGCGTGTATGTCCAGTATCCTGACAGGGTGGGGAAATGGAGGAAAAAGGATTGCAGCCTGACCATGCATCATCCCAAATGTGCACGCATTCTCGCTTGCTCTCGCGCATGCTCTCTCTCTCATAAACACATGCATCCTCTGGTAATTAAAAAAAGAAAAGAAGCAGTCAGCCATTCAAAATCTCTCTCTTGGGTTTTTCAAACCCAAACTGAGGAACTAAGTCATTTCCTATTTGGTGGTAGAAATCTCATAGCAAAAGATGAAGCTCGGTGGTCACATGAAGAAATTCTGCACTGAGTGTGGATAAGTTTAACATGAAGAGGAGCAAAAAGGAAGACGGAGAAAGATTCGTAGCTCATGTTCTATTATAATGACTATTTCCGAGTGTACCTGTACTCAGTACTCCAAATCTTCCTTGAATCAATGATCCAATTTTTTTTTAAGCTTGTCTATTCTATTCAAGTTCAGCTTCCATTTTCAAAACCTTCTATCCCATGCATTACTTCGAGCCCGTGTTGGGGGATACTGATTATTATGTTTCATACTTTGCCAGAATTTTCTTCACTTGACTTCATTTCTTTATTATGTATTAGTTTCATTTTTCCTGTCCCTGAAGGTAATTCTCCTTCTGAAATGCAATTTTAATACCTTTCGAGTTTTCATATGAATTTCCTTCTGTTTTTGTAGCATGTAGGTAGGCCTTTCTGTTTACGATTCAAGTTTGAATGGGGACTCTTTATCCAAGCCTGCTCGTAAATACTATGGAAAGAGGCAAGAAAAAGACTTGGAGCATCTGATCATTCAAATTGTACTTGGCATCTTAAAATAGTTTTTCACCTAATTTTCTGCACTGTTTACCCTCGAAATATACCATGTCCCCATCTCCATGGATTG
Source organism: Tupaia tana (assembly GCA_026018925.1). Lineage (NCBI taxonomy): Eukaryota > Metazoa > Chordata > Mammalia > Scandentia > Tupaiidae > Tupaia > Tupaia tana. The sequence goes on along the minus strand of JAKSZU010000028.1, from coordinate 16,366,706 downwards.
AGTAAATAACCGGAATGTGTATTTCTGGGATCGGAGATCTTTTTTTGGTGACTTCCATTATTTAATTTCACTCTATTAAATGCTAGGAGGTGGCATAGCGGTTGAGGTGCTGGACTCCCATGTGGCTAACTGCAGTTTGAGTCCCAGACCTGGCTGCTTCAAATTCATGCCGGGTATGTGTGCCCAAAATCCCAAGAGGAGAAGGGATTGCAGGATGACCAATCCACCTGAGGGGTGATTTCTAGCTTTCTGTCTCTCAGTCTCTCTCCCTCTCTTGCTCCAGTGAGTGCACAAACCCTATGGCAAAAATCTCTTTAAAAAAAAAAAAAGGGTGGGGTGGTCTGACTTGGTGGATATTCAGATATGTTTGTCGAATTAAGTGAATAAATAGTTTTGCTCCTTCAGAAGAGTAGTTGGGTCTAGAAGGTTTGGACTATATACCTTAGTGTTATATCATAAAACTTCAGAGCTCTAGAACCCTTCTCTGCAAAATAAGTATGTAATGACTTCCCTGCCCAAATTATTCAATTATGTTGGGGCTAATGAGGTATTCTGGTATAAATACTTTGTAAATTATATAGGGTATAGAAAGAGAAATGAGTTGCAGAACATTGACTTTAATTTTGCTCAGTCGTTGGCTGGGATGGCTCTGTCCTTGTGGGAAGTATGGTCAACTACAGGGCAATGGTTTCCAAAGCCCAGAAGCTGGGGTCCTTGGTTAATTAAGCTCCGTGAAGCCGAATGTCAGGAAGGTACATTTTCACAGCCATCACAATTATCAAAGTATCTATTGATGTTTTTGGCTTATCACCATGAGTCTGCAGGATTAAGGTAGGCTGGCCAAAAGTTTCAGGGAGAGAACAACGTAGTGAGACCCCAGTTCAAACCCTACATACTTAAGTTCCATTTAATTTCTGTAAAAATAATTCTTCCCTTAAAGGTTCAAGTCTTAGTCCAAACCATTCCATGAATATTTGTTATGCATAGTCATTTTTTGCCATAATTGTGCCTTAAAAATAATATTGCTGCTATTGATATAGCTTACCATAAGAACCCAAGAGTGTATCTATCACAGTAGACACTAATGGTTCAATAGCAGAATACAGAAGATGTGGCAGATATAAGTGCGTTAGCGTTAGGTAATAATACCAAGAGCTGAATTCCTTCTTCGAAATCCTCTCCTTAATAGAAAATGTTACTGGGTTGGCGGGAAAGTCACAATGCATTTTTGCATAGATAAATACATCGTGACTTTCCCGACAAACTAATATTTAATAATTTGAGGTGTCCAAAATGAAATGTTGGAGAAAACGTGGGAGGAGGGAAAAGCACTAAACTTTTCAAAGTCAGTTTTAGGAAAATCTACATGAGACATTCCAATAAAATCACAAAGGGTCGAGACCAGCAGTTGGCATAATGGCTATGTCACTGGATTTCCATGTAACCAATCACTGTTCGAGTCCTGGACCTGGTGGCTTAAACTCACACCGAGTGCATGTGCGCCCAAAATCCCAAGAGAAGGGACTGTGGCATGGCCATCCCCCCTGGGGGGTGATTTCTCACTTTCTGTCTGTCTCTCTGTTTTCCTTGTAAATGCACACATCCTATAGCAAAAACCTCTCAAAAAAAAAAATTATAAAGAGTCCACGTTGCCTTTATTGGATGATTGAGATAGCAGCACCTTTGGGAATTTATGGATACTTAGGTGAAGTTGTCTACAGGATTTATTGCTGGTCTTGGCATCCCAACATGCTAGGGTCTTTCCAGCTTATCTATACTGTGTTCTCAAAGAGACTAGTAAGTGGGAATTCTGCATTAACTGTACCTAAAACCTCAAGTCATACCTAATAGAACAGAACAGAAGAACTGAGGAACAGAGAAATGAGATCATGTTGACCTCCGATTATCCTCCCAAGTTCCCAGAAAGATGACAGCGTAAAGCACAACCAGGGCATGGTCATGTCAGCCTCCCCTTTCAAAAGGAAGAGCAAGCCAGCCAGCAACCAAACGGTTCCAGGATGGTAATGATATTCCACATTGAGTAGCTCAGACAAGAACTTGTTTGTGACAAGTCAAATTTAGAAAAGACTAAACCTTTTCTTTCCTTCCTTCCTTCATGACGACAGTTCCTCCTTCCTGAAGGCACAGACTTAAGTTCTCACTTTCTGTGCTCTCCACAGAAGGACCCTGTATGAGCCATTTCTCATTGAAAATTAAATGATAGCTCATAAGCCATGCGACTCAATTTCCCCTCAATAACTCCTCTACATTTGAAAACTGGAAAAAAAAAAAAAAAAAAAAGTGAAAAATACAGAAGTGAAGAGAAGAAAAAAAAAGTAAAATAGAAAAAAGCTGCCTTTTTAAAAACTTCTAGTATTTATACCACTTTGTTTCTCATTCACACGAGGGAAATAACAAGAGGTCCTCTGATGAATGTTGCAGATCGCCATGGTTACGGTTCAGAGATGCGGCAAAAAGCAATTATGGTGGAACAGAAGAAAGAAATGCACCTCTTTGTCAGAATTTCATAACAGCTGTAATAACACTAGAGCACCCAAATGAATGTAAAATAACTGAAATATTGTGGCATGTTAAATGCCAGCACATTAAAAAATTGTATTTCAATGTCACATTATTTAAAACGACAGGAAGCATTAATTCCAGCCGCACCAAGGAGCTTGTTAAGAGACACAGGGAAGGGGACGGAAACTCCATCCATACAGGGAGGAGACCTCACCACAATGTATAAGATACAATACTGTTTGTAGGGGAGAAGAAAAACAGCAAACAGAAATGTACAAGAGCAAATTTAATCTGTTACTCCAAATTAGTTCCATTCTACACATTGAGTTTACTTCCTCCACGGCTGCCAACGCTTCTTCAGCAGTAAAACAATCACTAGTCCTTTTCGTGCACTGCTAGTTCAAATTTTTATATTAATTAAAAGTTTTCCTGATGAGGAATGGTATTTCCATCATACAGTAGACCCAGATGAGACAGTGATGACCAGCTCATTGTTTTCCAACTTAGGAGTGGAATTTTAAGGATGAAGCCTTCTGCAGTCAGGAAAGCTTAGGGATGGGCATTCGTTTCCCATTAAAGGAGAATTTCTTTTTACAACTTGGATAACTCAAAGTTCCTGATTTTAAAATGTTGGCGACAGAATGGCCCAGACACAGAAGTGTGCACTGGTAGATGTTGCTCCTAGGCAGCCTGAGGCCACGGGGAAGGCCAGGGTTTGATTTACAGCCTACTCCGAAAGACAGGCACAGTGGCTAAGGCAAGCAGGATTGTGACGTAGACCCTATCACACACACACACATGAAAATAAAGAAAAATTATTGGATACAGGATCTAACAGTTATGCAGCGCCACCTTTGTTCTGTATTCTACAAACATCATTCCCTTTAGAGTGAAAATTTAAAGGCAAAATGTGCCTCAGCCACAAATGCAAGCTGCTGTGTTCTTCTGTCCTGTCTACTACTTCCTCCATCTAGAACATGGTGCTCATTTTGCAGCTTAGCAAATTCAAAATGGACCATGAGCAACAGCTGATATACTCTAAAGGCCAATAGTCTTAATAGTCTAGTCATTCTACCGGGTCATCAGAGAAGTCATGACGCGTTTTTCTGTGCAAAAATGTGTCACAACTTTTCTGATGGCCCAACAGATTTGCAAGTGGTTTCACACACTATCAATTAAGCTAGAAGACAAGCAAGTGTCAATAGGATCAACATAAAATCATCTTTGCCAAGGAGAAAACACAACTCTTAACTGCTATTTCTAGAATGACTTATAGTTTACAAAGTGCTTCATAAATGCATGAGCATTATTGTGATTCTCATAACTTTTTTTTTTTCTGGAGAGCTTTTTGCTATAGGGCACATGCGCTCGCCAGAAAGACAGAGACAGGAAGACAGAAAGCAGGAAACCACCCCCCAGGGGGATGGCCACACTGCAATCCCCTCTCCTCCATTTTCCTCTTAGGATCTTGGGATGCCTGATATGAGTTTAAGCCACTGGGTCCGGGACTCGAACCACGGTAGACTACATGGGAGTTCAGCAACATAGCCATTACACCAACTGCTGGTCCCATGATTCTCATAATTCTGTAACTGCATCAGAGAAGGCATCAGATTTCCTCTGCTGGAAAATGACACAAAGTTCAGTGTGGACAGCTAGGAGTGGTGTCAGGATCTACGTCTCTTTGATACCAAACTGCTGTTAAGTTCTCCACCCCATACACCAAATAGCCATGCCTTATTTGGGTGGATACAATGAATCCAGGCTCTTCAGAATATCATTAGCTCAACTTAATTAAACTTTTAGATGTCTCTAAGCTCCTCTTCTGGTTACTGTTGCATAATAATCTCTCTCAAGACACAATGACACAAAATAACCATTTTATTAGGCTTGAGGCTCCTGTGAGCCAGGAATTCAGTTGAAAGCACAGCAGGGATAGTTCAACTATGTATCTCAATATCTGAAGCCTTAGCTGTGATGACTTGAAGGGGAATTGCAAGTCAGTCAGGGAGACTTACTGACTAGGGCTGGAGTCCTCCACAGACTCCCTCATTGAAATGTTAGTGCTTGGGCTGGAATAATGCGGTGACTGAAATGCTTCCACAGCGGTGTCTCGATGTGTCATGGCTTCATCACATCATGGTGATCCAAAGGCTGTTCTTCCTCCATGGCAGCTCAAGGCTCCAAGACCAAGCACTCCCACAAACAAAGCAGAAGTGATTTTGATATCTCAGTGTCAGTACTCACACTGGATCCTATTGGTCTAAGGACCATAGACCCACTTGTGTTCTATAGGTGGGACAATAATCCTAATGTCTCAGTGGGAGAAGACATCAAGGGATCTGGGAGCCATGTTTCAAAAAAACAAATCTACTAACTCATCTTTGGCTATGTGGCTTTGACAAAAATGCTAAAGTCCAAACTAATAATTAATCTTCGAATAATGAAACCGAAGATAGTATGGTGGTCTACATAGTTCATATTTGCTCCAGACACAAATAGGACAATTTCTGAAGGATTATAGAGAATCGTGGGCAAATTAGGAGTTAGTGTTCGTTGCTTCTACGGATACTCAGGGCTGAAAACGAGTGCCTGGTTGGCTTGCTCTCAGCTGGTTGTCTTGGTCATTGGAAAAGTCATGACATGTCTTTCTATGCAAAACTGTGTCATGACATTTCCAATAACCCAATATTTATTCACCATGCTGCCTCACCTGTTTCAATGGGAAGGGGTCATGGGAATAAATGCCTTCTCTCTTTCACAGATAAAGACCAGCAGGAGATTTGAGTGACATATGATAGCACCTAGAGAATCACCTGAACCCAGGTCATTATTTTGATTTCCAACATGTTGCCAAGACAACTTCTTCCGGTGTTCTTAGTGTTTTAAAAATAGAAATAAACTCTTAGGCATGTTGCTTTTGAAATCCAGGCAAAGCTAATCTCCCAAGGGGGAAAAAAACTTATATAAATTTTGTATTAAAACATAGAAAATGTATAACCAACAAGTGATCAGTTTGGTGCTTTTTCAGACAGTGAACATACACAGAGCTAGTACTCGTGTTACGAAATAGAACTTAGGACCAGCAGGTGGTCTGGTGGTGAAGGTGCTGGACTCCCACATGGGAGACCAACCTGAAATTCATGCCAGGTATGTGTGTGTACATACCCAAAATTTCAAGAGGATCATAGAGGAGGAGGAATTGTAGTGTGGTCGTCCCCCGGGGTGGGGGTGATTTCTCACTTTCCTTCTCATTGTCTCTGTCCCACCAGCAGTCACACATGCTGTATGTCAAAAATCTTAACGACGGGACCAGCAGTTACTGTAACAGCTATGTCACTGGACTCCCATGTAGTTGACCGCAGTTCGCGTCCCGGACCCAGTGTCTTAAACTCACGCTGGGCGCGTGTGCATGTGTGCTCAAGATCCCAAGAGGAGAATGGAGGAGAAGGGATTGTGGTGTGGCCGTCACCCCTGGGGGATGATTTCTTGCTTTCTGTCTGTCTCTTTCTGGTGAGTGCACATGCCCTATAGCAAAAACCTCTCAAAAAAAAAAAAAAATCTTAAAAAGGATGGAAAGGATACAGGGAGTAAGGAAGACGTGATGGTTAAGGCAGCTGGATCCCACATGGCTGACTGCACAGTTTGAGTCCTGGACCCTGCAACTTGAAAAGCATGCTGGATACATGTACATGTGGATGCCCAAAATCCCAACAGGAGAATAGAGGACAGAACAGGAGAATAAAACACAGGAATTGCAGTGTGGCCATGCCACCTCGGGGGGTGCTTACTCACTTCCCCCCTTCCCCTTTTCCTCTCTCTCCTTCTCTTCTAAGTGCATGAGCCCTGTATAATTTTTTTTTTTAAGAAAAAAAAAATAAAACTAGAACTTAACACCTTACCCCTGTTACTGCCGTCTACCAAGTGATAACAGGTCATATGCTTTTGGGGGTTTAGATTCTTTAGACTATTATTATGTTTGTAAAGTCCATCTAACTTCCTAATTTTTTCCAAAAAAAGTCCCTTGACCACTTTACATTTGGTGTGTATTCCATTTCACTGCTTAGCAAGATGGGCGATTACTGAGAATGTGTCCCGTGTTTGACGATTCAATGCTGTGTTTTCTTTTGCCTTTTAAAGTCCATACTTGAGCTAGAAATGTTGGTTGTCAGGATACATGGTAAATCTGAGGTTCACGTCTCAAAATAAGCCTCTAATTGCCGTAGTGCCCTTGAGCAAGTCATTTCATCTTTTTGTCCCTTAATATCCTTTTCAGAAAAGCTGTTATAGGAATGTGTCATCCTCAAGATTCTTTCCATCACTAGCAACCTGCTTTTAAGCCATTCACAGTCATCCATGTCATGGCACTTTTATCTTTCTTTAGAAAGAAAGACCCATAAACCTTCTGTAAGCCCATGCTCCAAGCATCTCCTGTTATGGAAAGCAAAAGTCTCCCAGTAGAGTCAGAATATGTGCGAATGGAAACATGGAAAATGCGATTGCCTGTTTGTCGTCAAATGGACAAGCACCAATCTATCGCTGAGTGACCACAAAATCGAAAAAATAAAAACCCGCTAGTCCATGCAAATGGGGCAGTGTCAGTATAATGGCTGAATAGGTTACTCCTTAGAGTGGTGTTCCTTCTGTCTTTAACAGAATGAGCGGGGAGAGAAAGCAATTTGAGCAACTGCCCCTGCGTTGCCGGAGTGGAGGACAGGATTGTCAAGCTTCCTTTGTGCTCTGTGATGTGGAGTTTCAACAGGGAGGAGGTGAAAGGCTGGAGTGTGAAAACAAAGGTTTCGTTTCAGAGCGGGGGCGCTTCCTCACTTTATTCTTAGCTGGGTGCTCATGTCAGATAAGTGGGTTTGCAGAGCACTTTAATTAGAATTGAGGATTATGCTGGGCCAGAATCCACTGGACAACAGGCCACTCTGGGGGGACAGAACGCTCAGTGTCGATTTGTCATAGTATCAGGCAGACATTAGGATTGTCCTGGGAAAGTAAACTTTAAATAGACTTCTCCTGGGTCTTTCACATACTTTCAGAATCTATGAATAATTTTTTTCCTTCTTTGATATCAGAGGGAAGAGAATCATTTTTTTTTCTTCCCAAGAAGCATCTCAAAGACCTTTGAAAACAGCACAAGTACCCCATGATCCTAGAGACAGTAAGTTAAGACAACTGAAGGCAGAATTTGTCAGCTCGCTGTAGAACCTTGGGTTGCCAGTATCTCGGATTGCCATTTGGAATTGTCTGCACATCTTGGTGCTGCTCCATTAGCAGAATAGTTAATTATTAGTGAAAAATTATAAAAAATTATATCTAATTTAGATATTAAAGAATTATTTAACTTTATTTTAATTTGAGCAGAGAGGGACAGAGAGAGAAGAGGGAAAGTGAGAAAGCAAACCACCAGTTCCAGGACTCGAACTGTGGTCGGCTATGTGGGAGTCCAGCGCCCTTAACCACCACACCACCTGCCGGCCCCCTTAATATCTAATTGATATAAAATTGTACATTGTACATATTTATGGAGTATAGTATGGTTTTTAAAATATGTATACTATGTCCAGTGATTCAATCAAGATGGTAAATCTATCCACCACCTCCAACATTTATCATTATTTAGTGCTATGCACATTCTTCTAGCTCTCTTAAGTACTGAGTTGTCACCATCTGTTTTCACCATGCTATAATACTCCAGAACCCATTTAACTTTTGCACACACTCTTGTACCTGTGAACCAGTTTCTCCCTACCCCCTCCACCCACTTTTGGTTTCTGCCATTACACCCTCTACTTCTACATGACTGAATCCTTTAGCTAATACTAACAAGCAAGGACATACAGTGTGTATCTTTCATGCCTGGCTTATTTCTCTTGGCATTATTTCCTCCAGATGTTTTCATTTGTCATGCAAGTGACAGGAATTGTTTTTACTGTGGCTGGATAATAGTCCACTGGGTAGATAACCCATATTCTCTTAATCTACCCATGAGTTTTGGGCACTGATGAATACCCAACATTCATCAGTTAGGTTGATTCCATATCTTAGCTACTATGCATAGTGTGGCAATAAACACGGGAGTGATTTCCTTTCCTTAAAAGCAGGGAGTAGGGAAACTGCTAGATCATCAGGTAGCTCTTTTTTGAGGAACCTTCTTACCATTTTCCATAATACCTATGCAAACTTATCTTCCCATCATCAGTGCATGAAAGCTCCCCTCTCTCCACAGCCTCCCCAGCACTTGATTGTTTAATAATAGCCATTTTAACTAGGATGAGATTATACCTCACTGTGGTTTTGCTTTGTGTTTCTCTGCTGATTAGTAATGATCGTTTTTCCCTGTGCTTAATAGCTATATGTATCTTAATAAAGTGATTCCTCCCCCAATGGCTATCTTATCAAAATATAGGCTCTGTAAGTAAAGAACCATGTCTCCTTGTTCTCTACTTGTTTTCTTAGCACCCACAATATTTTTCAACTTTATGGAGAAGTTCTCTTTACCACTTTGTACTTTAAAACCTATTTATATTGGTTGATACCAGCCTACAAGGTATAAAAGGGAATGTTTCATTGGCTGTACGAAAGGTTTGGCGTGTGGCTAAATAAAAATGTATCTATAGAGGCAATGGCTGATGATGTTCTAGTGAGGGTCTTTCCTTCCTTCCTTATTTAATCTAATTTTTAAATTGCCAGAGAATGCATATGCCTGCCCAAGAGAGATAGAGGGAGAAAATACCTCCCAATGGGGTGTAGTCATGCTGCAAGCCCTTCGCTTCCGTTTCTCCATCCTGCCAGGATTTGGGGCACATGCATGCACTCACGCACGTACATCCAGTATGTTTGTTAAGCTGCGAGGGCTGAAATGCATACCGTGGTCAGCCTTGTGCGATCCAGCCCCCTTAACCATTAGGTTACTGGGTCAGCCCAAGGGACTTTCTTAAATTTATCAGATATGTGGTTGATATCCCATTTTAGAACTACTACTAAAAATCTCTTTGAAAAATTACCACTAGATTCTGCTTCCAAGTTAAAATGTTTTGTACTGTGGTAGACTTACTTTTGGGGTTGAACAATGAAAGTTTCCAAGATCTTAATATTTGCATTAGCTGTTGCTGTGGGGTAATAATCATTAATGAAGGAAGTGCATTAGAAAGCAAATGGTGAGGGTAAGTGGGTTTCACAACAGTAGTGATAGCTGGGAGAAACAAAGTTGAGTGCAACCACTGAGGGACTTGGTCCTGACTTCCTGTTAGTGGCAGCGAAAGGAGCCCACATGGGAGAGGGACTTCCACCTTCATGTCAGAAGAATCTTCAGATCCATTCTCTGCTTGGGTCTGAGATTGGTGACCTTGTATAGAGAAGATATGAGTTCATTAGAGAAGCATCTTAGCATCTGAGCCTGGTGGATTTGCATGTCTGTCCGTCCCTCCTTCTGTCCGTCTACCCTTCCTATCACTCATCACACCTATATCATGTATATTTTTATCTGGGTCAATGTCAAATTGGACATAAAGTCCATAAAGGAAGGGGTCATTCTTTAAATATCTCTAGGGCCTCCACTAGACCCAGACGTAGAAGAAAACTCGGTCATATTTGGTGGGTGGGTGAATTCCACAAAAAGTAGTTGGCTTCTCAGTATGAATGGGAGAGTTAAATCTCTGGTAGCAAAGACCATCCCATCTTAGGTTAAAAGCTAAGAATTCTTGGGGCCAGCAGGTGGCATAGTGGTTAAGGTGCTGGACTCCCATGTGGTTGCCCATGGCTGGAGTCCTGGACCTTGAAACTCATGCTGGACACATGCCCAAAATCATGAGAAGATAATGGAGAAGGGATTGCTGTGTGGCCATCCCCCCAGGGAATGTTTTTCTTTCTCTCTGTTTCTCCAGTAAGTGCACACACCCTATAGCAAAACTCTCTCTCTCTCTCTCTCAAAAAAAAAAAAAACTAATGATAGCTATCCTCAAATATATAAATTTGTCTAAAATCTGTAAGTATTAACAAGTTCATCTGTTTTCTTTCATTCTCAACATAATCACATGGTCACATTGTTGCTTTTTATATTGGTCAGCAATTTAGTATTAGGTGCAGACAAGAAGCTCTATCCTCACTGCCTATAGGCTTCTACAGGCTGTGGCTTCTTTCTTCCATGTGAAAGTGGGGGAAAAAAAAAGAGAACCCAAATTATTACAGAGGTCACTAAGCAAATGAATTGTTGATGTAAATACTACATTTCTCTAAAATCAGGAGTGGAAAGAAGCTCTTCCTGTCCAAACTCTCAGTAGTTAATTGCCTGGCCAAGGTTTAGTGTTTACACCAAGATAATTGTTTACTTACTACTGACCTTCAAGTTTTCTTCCAAAAGAAGAGAGCAGTTTAACAAAGCAGAACTGTATCTGCCTCCTCAGGTCTCTAATCCCTCTCTTGACCAAGGGCACACACAAGATCAGAACAGAACTGTCTCTGATAACTACAGCAGTTGATTTGAACAATGTCAGCCTGATGGGCTTTTAGCAAAAGGGACCTTATATGTCAACATCAAACTCTTCTTTAAAAAAAAAATGTCTCCTGGTTCTTGTACTAATGCTGCCTATGGTTGAAAGGACTAAGAACTTAGTAAGAGTTGGATGGTCAATTTAAAGATTCTGGATAAAATAATATCTCTAGAAAACACTTTCAGGCTCCTATTAATATTTTGCTAATACTATAATGCTAATATTTTGAGGCATACAGCCCTTCATCTCATCACATCTAATTGTCCCAGAGTTTTAAAAATAACATTCATAATTATCATTTTCAACGATCTTCATTTTTCAGCTCTTATTCTGCTGCTTACAAAGAAAATTTCAGTCCTGTACATGCGACCATTTGGTGATGTCTGTTTAAACGCTTATACTAAACAGCAATTATTTATGCTCATTCCTCATCAGTAGTCTTCAAAGAAAAATGGGGTAAAGGATGTAAAACAAAATCAGATTTACCCCCCCAACACACACAAAAAAAGGAAGAAATACTCAATACTCAAATCACCTTCGTTATTTACTTATCAGATAAGAAAGTGAATTTTTTCTCATAACTACCACAAAGTAATTTTTAAAATTCAAACCATACATATTACAAATCCCATTTAACCCTGTAGACGTCTCAGTATCCCAGAAAGCCAGGACGTACATGATTGTCACTGAAATTTTCTCCTTTAAGTTCATTATATTTTCTGCCAGAAAGATGAAAGAAAAAAAAAAAAAAACTAAAGAATGAGCAAAAGGGGGGGGGGAGTCTAATAAATGTGTGGCAGTGGCTTTAAGAGAAAAAGAAATTGACAGAAATATTGATGACTGATGCAACATAAAAGTTATGCTACTTTCCCCGTTGTGTAGAGGTCAGGCTGGGACTGTCCTTAGTTGAATGTATTGGGTTTTCAGGAAAGTTATGATGCTTTTTTGTATAGAAGACCAGAAAAATATGTCATGACTTTCCCAACAACCTAATATATAGTTCATTATGCCTCAGTCTGGGTTCACTGTTGACAACAGAATTGAAGCAGAGGGCCAGCCCAGTAGCCTAATGGTTAAAGGGGTCAGCTCCCACATGGATGATGGGGGTTTGAATCTGGGCTTGAAAAGTGTACCAGGTGCATGTGCATGCATGCCCCAAATCCCAACAGGATAAAGAAATGAAGGAGAAGGGATTGTGGTATGATCACTCCTCATTGGGGCATGTTTTCTCCCCCTTTCTCGGATTCTCTGGCTCTCTGGTGAGTGAATGTAACCTCTGGCAATTTTTTTTTAAAGAATTATTTAACTTTATTTATTTTTATTATCATTATTATTTTCCAGTTTGATCAGGGAGAGACAGAGAGAGAGAGAGAGAGAGAGGAAGTCAGAAAGCAAGCCACCAGGTTCGAGACTTGAACCGTGGTCGGCCATGTGGGAGTCCAGCGCCCTTAACCACTACGCCACTTGCCAGCCCTTCGGGCAATTTTTAAAAAAGAGAGAAAAAGAAAACTGGAGCAGAGGCTGATATGCCTTACTCATAGTCCCTTAGCACCACAACCCACTCCACTATGGTATATGAGAATGGTGTCCTACCCCAAGTATCCGTGCCCAGGATCCTTCCCAAGAGCTCTCTTGCAGTGTACTTGTGAAGTAGACCAGAAGTTCTGAGAGTTGAACACCCCCAGGACCAGCTCTTAGCCAATGAGGAATGGGTTGCTCAATATCGCAGTTTTCTTAACATATCTCCCAAGTTACCTAGCAAGATGGAGTTCTAGTTAATTGCTGCAGTAATTTGCTCATTAATGCATCTCATTGGCTTCCTTCTCCTCCATTCTGTCTCACTTTCCAATAACCTACTCATCATGCTTCTAGGAAACCATTTGGTCTTTCTCTCAGGGACTGCTCAGGGAGAACTGAGCTCAAGTCAGTGAACCCTTGAGGGTTTTTAAAGATAATGACCAAGGAGCATGCTCAGCTTTCTTCATAGCACCGTGATTTCTGTCAAGTGGGTTCTTTGACCGAGTGGAATGCAGCCCAAGGAGTTCTGAGGCAATGCTAACAGGTTGAGTTGACTTCCTCTCCCATCAACTCTCCTAGTCAGCTTTTGAGGTCATCAGTATAATATTCCTAACAGTTCTACAGTGATGTGATTTTATGATTTTCTCCCCTTCAATGGAGGTTAAGGGCTAAGAAATACAGAGAAATATATGGAACTCTTCATGGGTATAAAAACATAAGTGGATTAGTTAGCATATAACTTTTGTATTGAAAGAAATGGCAAGCCTTATGAGAGATAGATGTTAAAAGAAAAATACATTGGGACCAACAGATACTATAATGGTTATTCATTGGACTCCCACAATCAACTGCAGTTCGAATCCCAGGCCTGGTAGCTTAAAACTCACACTGGGCACATGTGTGTGCATGCCCAAAATCCTGAGGGGAGAATGGAAGAGAAGGGATTGCAGCATGGCCATCCCTCCTGCAGAGTGATTTCTCACTGTCTCTGTCTATCTGTTTCTCTCTCTCGTGAGCACACCTACCCTATTGCAAAATCTTTCTGTCCTCCCCTTCCCTTCAAAAACTCCAGGGCTCCAGTGAGCCAGAAATATAAAACATAAAAATAAAACTAAAGTGCAACATACAAAATGCCATGTAAACCTAGTACTTCACTGCTCTTAGCTGTATTCCCTCAGGCCACTCTTGTCCCCAAGATGGCCAACAATGGCAACTGTCAAAAATCAAGTATAATCTTTTTATTAATTCACAGAAAAGATAATGCTACTCAATAGAATTTTCTTATTTTAAAGTGTTGTGTCTTTATTTTTATCTTATATCTTTGATCTTTGGCACCCACTCCCACTTGTCCATTCTAGACTTAAATATAGCAGGGATTTTTGTTGAGCATGTCCTGCATGCAAAGTACTGTTTAAGACACTGGGCTGTAATGGCGAATGAAACAAGTAAAGGTTCTTACTCTCATGGAGTATTGAGTAAGCAAATTAATAAAGGAGCCAAGATTGTGTTCAATAGTAACTGCTTTGTGAACAAAATTAGAATAATAGAGGATGACTAGAGCTACCAATTTAAATTCACCAGAAACAATCTCAATGAGGAGATCATGTTTAATCTAAGAACAGAATGATTAGACGAAGTCAACCCTGTGAAGCTTGGGGACAAGCGTTTTCTTGGCATGAGGTAGAACAAGTGGAAAAGAACCAATGCATCCTTGACTGGGATGTGTTCTAAGAAGGTCATGAAGATGTCACTGTTACAATGAGTACTAAAAGAGTCAGCAATTCTGATCCTTTAGAAGATACTTAGCCAACTAGACCAATGTTTTTCAAAGTGTGGTCCCCCATGAAACAAGCAGATGGAGTAATGGTTACATCACTGGACTCTCACATGGCTGAACATGGTTCAAATCCTGGACCCGGAGGTTTGATAACTCATGCTGGGCATGTGTGAATGCATTCCTGAAATCCTGAGAAGAGAATGGAGGATAAGAGACAGTGGCATGGCCATACTCTAGTGGAGAGATTTCTCATTTTCCATCTCTGTCTCTATAGTGAGCACATGCGCCCTATAGCAAAAATCTCTCTTAAAAAATAGAGGAATGGTAAATAAGCATTTAGAAACTTGATATTTGACAGAAAATATCATGTTTGTTGAATCTAAATCCAGTCTTGAAACTATGAGATGATATGCCCATGGTTGGAGATTAGGAGCAGTAAACTAACCGGGCATCAGTATACTAGATTTCAAGAACAGCAACTTCCACATCTGTTTAAACACCATGCAAGCTATTGGTCAGGATTCATCACCACTTTAAAATGAAATTGACCTGTGATCTTCTGTGTGATGTCATTTCCTTATAAAGTTGGGCAATGGTGTCCACCCTCACCTCAAGGTTTGAGAAGTTATGTAGCATCCAATAGGCACACATGTCCCATGGGTCAGTGACTAGGATTCCTGAAGAATGAAAAAAAAATTTTTTTTCTTTCCAAAATACATGTACTACTATTCTTCATGACTAACATTGACATAAATATTTATTAGTAGCCTGATTAAATTGGTCTAGAATGCAGTCTTGGCATTGACATGTTTATAGCTCCCCAGGGGATTGTAATGTGCAACCAGAGATGAGAATTCTACATTGTAGTGAGGCTAAAGAGAGAAAATAGCCTAAACCACAAATATATTTTGGAATCCCAGTTCAGGATGAGCCCTGCCCTGCCACTGTTAGAAATCTACTTCTGTAACCAAAAAAGGAGCTCAGGCAGTGAGTGACTGGGAGTAGGGCCATGCTGGAGAAATCTGTAACTAGTTACCAAAGTGAGATAGCCTGGTACCAAGGGCCATTCAAAGTGTGTCTGCAAACCGTGACTTTGTTGTGTAAGCTTGGAAGCTATGCAATGTCTCAGGCCCTATTCCCATTCCCACCAAGTCAGAACATGCATCTTTTTATTTATTTTTTAAGAAGTCTTTTGTTGTAAGGCACATGTGCTCACCAGAAAGACAGAGACAGACAGAAAGCAAGAAATCACCCCCCAGGGGGGATGACCACGCCTCAGTCCCATCTCCTCCATTCTCCTCTCAGGATCTTGGGCACACACACACACACACACGCCCAGCGTGAGTTTAAGCCACCAGGTCTGGGACTCAAACTGCGGTCGAATACATGCAAGTCCAGCGACATAGCCATTACGCTAACTGCTGGTCCCCAGAACATGTATCTTAACAGGGTTTTGAGGACATTCTTATACATAAGTCTAGAGTCCACAATCTGACTCTCTTGGGCAAAACCCAATATATACTAGTTAAGATGGACCCTCAGAAGGAAACACCCTAGGTACAAAAACTCCATTTAAACTTTTTTAAGAGAGAGGTGTTCCCCCCGCCCCCGGCTTGTTTGTTTTTTTTGTTTGTTTGTTTGTTTTGCTATAGAGTACATGTACTTGCCAGAGAGACAGGGGAGGGAAACAGAACGTGATAAATCACCCACCGGGGTGTGGGGGATGGCCACGCTGCGATCCCTTCTCCATTCTCCTCTTGAGATTTTGGCACGCACACATGCATATGCGGCGTGAATTTTAAGTCACTGGGTCTGGGATTTGAAACACAGTTATCTACATGGGAATCCAGCAACATAACCATTATGCCATCTGCTGGTTCCCAGAAAATTCCGTTTAAACTTAATACCTGCTGATCAGTACAGGAGCTGTCTCTTGAACTGCTTTCTGAAGTCTCTCTCCCCTCTTAGACTCCTTTAGCTTTGCTCTCTCCTGGTTCCCTTGTATATAAACACCTTTAAGACTCATGCCACCTCCTTAAAACAAGCACTCTTACCTTACTCCTTTTGCAATTCCCCTCTATTCCCCAACTCCCCTCCTCAAAGATCTTGAAAAAGTTGGCCGTGTTGCAGACTCCAAATTTCATTCTCAAGTCTCAGTTCCCTGGCATAGACCTCATCTTCCATCAGTACTGCCTCAGTCATAGGTGTTGATTCTCCACATCACAAAACTCCATCTTCTTCTAGATTTTATATCAGACTCCAGTCTTCCCTTTCCAGAAGCACTTTCAACTTCAATGATGTTTAACACTCTTGCGTTGCTTTCCACCTCAGCTACAATGCCTCATTTTCCCTGCAATGTCTTTCCCCCATGTTATTTATTTACATTTCATCACTGTACATCTTTGCAGTGTTCAAAAGAAATCCTCCCAGCACGACCATATCACACACTGGTCCAGTCAAAGATATTACCATACCCATCTTCCTTAACACATAATTTTACACTTTTGTGTCGAATGTTTTGCTTTTATCTCCCCCTAATTCCCTGTGTCTTCTTCCTAGTACACATCTGAGAGATTAGCGTTCTCCAGAACTCCCCACCAGGTCGGCCACCTTCCACTTTCATCATCTGCTTTATGTATCCAGGGTCCTCTTCAGTCTCTGCAAATGGCTTCTTTACATCTTCAGTCCTCTCCTTGGCGCACTGAAGAGTTCCACTTGGTTTTTCCCCTTGTACTCACAATTAGTGGGTCCAAAATGAAGTCCGCTTTCTTCTCTCACCCCATCCAGTGTTTCCTAAGAATGAATGTCCTCGCTCTGCATCTGAAGCACTGTTCATCGATCTGGAGCCACAGTTGGTCCTTTCCTTCCTTTTGCCCCACAGGTAGTCCATCACGAAATCTTTGGTTTCTGGAGTTTCAAATATGTTGTTTTCATCATCATCTCTCAAGACGCTGTCATCTCCAATTGACTGACTGCTCCAGCCGCCTTACCGGTGTCCCTGCTTTTGCTTGTCCCCCTAAAGGACACCCTTCCTTTCATTCAGAATGTGCTTCTGAAATGGGAATAGCTTCCTTCACGCCTCAGCTCTCCACCGCCTTTAAGATAAAGTCTAGTCTCCTTAATATGGTTTCCAAGGGCAAGTGTGACCTGGCGCCTCCTCTGTTACAAATTGACAGGAGATGTTTTTACTTTTACAATTCCAGAAATAGCAACTAGACCTAATCTTTGAGCCAAAACTAGCTGACCATTTCTCATGTGAGTAATGTGGTGATTCAATGTGTTTTCTGTGACAAATTAACTGCAGTAACAGTATTGATTGATTGATGGTGAGGATGGGCAAAATAATCAAGTATATTTAGGCATAATCTCATTTTTACTTCTTTGGATAGACAGGAAATATTTAAGTATCTCCCCTCCCCTCCTTCATTCTTTTATTAAAAATTAATAAATGTATTTAGTCGATCAGTTAGAGACAGAGATACAAAGATACAGCACACCCTGACAGGGTTTGATGAGATGATTACCCCCCATCCTCAAGTAGCCCCGGATCATGGGCACATACTGCCTGCCTGGTATATCCCAGGATGTCTCAGGACTGAACCACAAGCCTTGTAGAGCAGTGTGTTATTGTATTTGCTTTTTCTTTTTAAAAAAAAAAAAAATGTGCTGTAGGACACATGTGTTCACTGGAGAGGGAGGGAGGGAGGTTGAGAGAGAGAAAGAGGTTGAGAGATAATAAGATTGAGATGGAGATTTCATGCACACATGCACATGTGCCCCACATGTGTGAATGCAGGTGGAGCCACTGAGTCTCGGACTCACACTGCACACTTGACCATGTGGGATCCAGCCACCTTAACCACCATATCTCTGGCTAGCCCCCCAGCATCATGTTGTGCCACCATCGGACCCCAAATCCTTCATGCTTTCTCCCCATGATTGTATATATTATTTTATCTTACAATACGCTTCTGTTTTCATCCCTGGCTATTTTCAATTGACCTGCCATGTTTCAACCTAAAACTCACTTTTCTTTGAAAAATGTTCCCTAATCATACAATACTAACTTAGGAGCTTCTCGATCATGGCATTTTCCAAATAACACCTCTGCTTTTTGTGTGTGTGTGTCCCCATGTGTCAAAGATTATGTCTGTCCTGCTCACTGTCTCATCTGGTCACTCAGTATGGTGTCTAGTATATGCCAATAGTGTAATATTTAATCATGTTTAAAGCAGACATTTATTTTGTGCCAGTCATGTGCCTGACATTCTTCTAAAGACATTATATAAACTAATTTAAATCTCACAGTGAGTCCACATCATAGTGACTGGTATTACCCCCATAAACAGAAAGGTAAACTGAGGCAGAGAAGGTAAGTAACATGTACAAACGGCCAATAAATGACACAACCCGACAAATCTAGACATTCTTGCAGCTCTTAACACTGTTGGTTGATTAAAGAATGGGGACAAGTTAAAGCATAGGGGTTTGGAAGAAACTTAAAAAGGTCAAATTCATTTCCCCATGCTGCACAGCTGGCCAGTACTGAGCTAAAATCCATTCTGAATCTTCCGACTCCAAATTTCATGCATTTAGTGACCGTTCTGCTCTGCCCCTTGTATTTTTAATTGTTTTAAAAGCAAATGCATTTTTGCTCTCTGTGGACACAGTTTTAATAAGCCTGTTTAAATATTCATAATTCAAATGCAAATTCCCCTGCTGTAGCCTTCTGTGATTCACAGACTTCAGTCACTGGCCTCTGCTCTTGCTGGTGAGGACCTGATGAACTGACCGGCCCCACGTTTATCCCACTTCCTGCATGATCAGACGCTCAGAACAGACTGCTGAGCCAGGAGGTTAGAATAGTCTGTCTTTGCTTCCAAAATATTAATTGGATAGTAATATTTTTGCTCTATAGGCAGCTGGTTCATAACCTCATTGGGAAAGTGCAAAATGGTGATAAAAAGTGTCTCAATTCTAGGAGAAATGATAATGTTTCAGACTGTCTCAAGAGCTAACTGAACTAGCTTTTTTTTTTTTAATTAATTCTCCCAAATTCACAGTCACTGAGCATTGTCAAACACTGCACTAAGATGTTTAAGTCCAAATATCTGGTTCTTGGGCATTCCCCAGTCTTCTATATTCCCATCAAAGTGAAACATTCAACTCAGGTTCTACATTTTAATCACAACTTTCCCTAATTATCTGAAATTTGAAAACAATATTTTTCTAAACGGTATCTGGGCCTATATTAATGACACTTAATTTGTTTCCGAATAAATACTCTCAAATAGGATGAATGAATGAACAAGTTCTCCTAAGCCTTCATTGCACTTGCCTCTCTTTGAAGCAGAGATCAATAAATATTTGGTTTGTAGCATAAAATTGTGTACATTTTTTCCTACATTTATTTGGGTGGCAGACCAGCAGAAGGTGTGGATCTCTGTGTGAACCACATGAAATTCAAAATATTAAAGTTATATAATCAAACATGCCCACATAATTGGCCACTCCTCATTCTTTCTGTGGCTAGTACTGACCTCTCTGGTGTGCCTCCTTCCCATGATGGGAATATCCTTGTTAATTTCTTTTTTTATTTTTTTCATCTAGTACTATGGTTCAAACACCCTCTAAATATTGACGATTTGCACATTTCCACTTCCATCTGTGACCTGTCCAATTAGTACCAAACCCTTTTATCTAACTGCCTACAAACTACTCCTCTTCTAGTCTTTATCATATCAGTAAGTGACCATCACTTGGGTCACAATCCCAGGAGTAAGGCTGCCAAGTAAAACAAGACAGTAGGGACCAGCAGATGGTGTAATGGCTATGTCACTGGAATCCCACATGGCCAACCATGGTTTGAGTCCCAGACCCAGAAACTCTCCCTGGGTGCATGTGCATGCATGCCCCAAATCCTGACAGGATAATAGAGGAGAAGAGACTGTGGTGTGGCCACCCCACCCCAGGAGTGATTTTTTCAATTTGTCTCTCTGTCCCTCTCTGTCTCTCCAGCGAGCACATGCACCATATACCAAAAATCTCTCTTAAAGAAAAACAAAAAACAAGACAGTAAATATTCTGTAAATTCAGATAGTAGTCTTGGCAGGAGTCTTGCATGCAGGAAGACAGACTCAATCCAGAATGAGTGCCCAGTCCAGGAAGAGTAAAGCACTGTCCTTCCATGGTGAAAGTGTTCCAGTCTAAGCAGCCTGTCACCAAGTCACTTTGGGCACTTCATGCTTCTGAATGAACAGGCAAAGAAGGGGATTATTGTACTGGTCAGGGCGACTGATCCTGATTAATGAGTTCAAGTCAAGTTGCTATTTCCCAGTAGATATAAATGGAGTATGTTTGGAATATAGGAGAGCTGTTCTCTTAGAACTATGTGTCCTGTGTTTAAAGCCAATTGCAAACCACAACAACCCAAATTAGGATTGCTAAAAGCTCAGACCTTTCAGGATCATGTGTTTGGGTCATCCTACTAGGCAAAGAACCATAGCTATTTGAGGTTCTAAGGGCAAAGAGAACATAGACTTGATAGTGGAAGAAAGTAGTTATAATTCAGCCATGACAACATGACCAGAAACAGCAATGAGGACCTGAAGAGCTATGAGTATTCCTCCTTTATTGTTGAGTATTTACCTACATGTTACTCAAATCATTTTTTCTCTTATTCCCTTTTATACAAGATTATTAAAGATAGTTAACTTTATATTGTTAAGTTATAGGTTATCAAAAAAGAATAATGAACATCCCCCAGATACATTGCATTCTCTTCTAGGGAGAGGGTTTGCACATTATTTCATTGCAGTCCAGGTACTTACGTCATGTTAGGAAGTACAATTTCGTTGTTGCCTTTTTTGAAGATTGTGCTTTAAAGAGTTGTGTGTAGATGTCAGCTTGACAAGGAATGGACTTTTCTTTCACTTGTTTTGCCTTAGAGTGCATGTGATCACCAGAGAGAGAGAGAGAGACAGACAGACAGACAGACAGACAGACACAGTGAGAGGGAAAGTGAGAAATCCCCCCCCCCCCCAAGGAAGGGAAGGCCATGATGCAATCCCTTTCCCTCCATTTTCCTCCCAGGATCTTGGACATGCATGCACACACACCCAGCATCAGTTTCAAGCCACCAGGTCTGGGACTTAAACCACAATCAGCCATGTGGGAATCCAGTGACATAACTGCTATGCCGTATGTTGGTCCAAAGAAGTGGCTGTTTATGTGTCATTTTAATTTGTCAATTTGACTGAATGGTAGTTACCAGTTAATCCAGTCAATTACAAGTCATGTGTTCCTGTGAAGGTGTTTTGTAGATGTGATTGAAGTCTATAATCAGTTGACTTCAAGTAAGAATGATTATCCTAGATAATCTGTCTTCTAGATATTACAAATAATTTTGGCAGGCCTGATTCAGTGATTTGAAAGACCTTAAAAGAAGAACTGACACTTCTCTGAAAAAAAAAAAAAAAGAAAGAAAGAAAAAGAAAAGAAATTCTGCCTGCTGAGCAGAGCCTTAACTTTTGCCAAGCATGTCAGCCTACCCATCTAGTGTCTGACCTTTAAAATTTAGACTTTCCGGGGCCAGCAGGTGGCATGGCGGTTAAGGGTGCTGGATTCCCACATGGGGACCATAGTTTGAGTCCTGGACCTGGTGGCTTGCTTTCTTGCATTCTGTCTCACTCTGTCCATCTCTGGTCAAATTTAAATAAGTTAATATTTTAAAAATTTAGACTTTCCTAGACAGCTCCCCACATTTGTATAAGTCAATTTCTGGTGGTAAATTTCTCTATTTTTAAAATATTTCTTAAGCTTCTTTTATTCATAATAGAGAGTGCATGCATATTAAGTGTGTGTACAAGAGAGGGAAGCACCCTCAACAAGATCTTGTCATGCTGCGTTAACCCCTTTCCTAGTCATCCAGCTCCTCAGAATTTTGGGCACATGTGCACATGCCCAATGTGTTTTGAGCCCAACCCAGGGATCTAATCCACAGTCAGCCATGTGGCTTCTAGCACCACAGTTTAGTTTGCACTGCCAGGCCAATAAATTTGTTGATACAAATCTCCTACCAGTTATTGTCTTCGTAAACACTATTGTTACTCTAAAATCTGACAAGTTTGATCTATTCTTCCCATTCTTTATCTCCCTCATACAATACATCTCTAAGTCCTATTGGTACCACTTCCAAAACATACATGAATCATCTTATGTCTCATCATCTCTGCTAATAATAACCTGGTCCAAACCAAGCAGGTCTTATATTTAGAACTCTTGATCAACTTCTCATTATACTTTGAGCAAAACATAAATGTTTTACCATAGTCTAGAAGAGTGGTTCTAGACCAAAGTTTTCATATCAAGAGCAAATTTTATATTCTTAAGAATTATTGGGGCTGGCAGGTGGTGGATGATTGAGGCACTAGAATCCCACATGGTTGACCACTGTTCAAGGCCTTGACCTAGTGGCTTACTTTCTTGGTGCTAGCAGGTAGCATGGAGGTTAAGGTGCTGGATTCTCACATGGCCAACTGCAGTTCAAATACTGGGCCTGGCAGCCTGCTTTCTCATTTTCTCTCCTTCTGTCTGTCTCTGGTCATATTTTTAAAAATTATTAGGAACCTTAAAGAGCTTATGTTACATAATTTATCATATTGGAACATAAACTAAGGATTTTAGAAAGTATTTTACTTTAAATAATCTACATATTAAAACAAATAGTACATTTGATTAAAATAACTATTTTCAAATAGTGAGAAAAAGAGGTTTTTTTTTTTTTTTTTTTTTCTTCCCAGTTTGTGTTGTATTTTTCTGTTTTTGTTTTATTTTTCCAAATCTCTTTAATTTCTGGCCTAACAAAAATAAGCTGGGAACATAGTTTAATATATGGATAACAAAACTTGCCAAATAATAGTTTTTAAAGGTTAGTTGCAATGTGGAATTTAAACCATGAGTGAA
Source organism: Tupaia tana (assembly GCA_026018925.1). Taxonomy (NCBI): domain Eukaryota; kingdom Metazoa; phylum Chordata; class Mammalia; order Scandentia; family Tupaiidae; genus Tupaia; species Tupaia tana. The sequence goes on along the minus strand of JAKSZU010000028.1, from coordinate 16,343,426 downwards.
CATTAAGATCTATTACTTGTCTTAGCCTGTGTGGTGCAGTCATTAGCATACCAGACTGAACAGCTGGAAGCCACATGCCATCCACACTTTGTGTCCTTGGTGGAGTCAGCTTGAAATCATGCAGAACATTTGCCTAAGTGCTCAGGACCCTGGCAGGCTGGAGGAAGGGGATCAGTTGGGGGTGTGATCAAGCCCTATAGATGGTGTGCTTCTCTGTCTCTTTCTCTCTCTCATTATGTACTGCATTGTGAATAATAATTTTAAAAATCCATTTTTTTAGTTTCAATTAATCTTTTAGAGACCCCTGATTTTATAACATCTTACTTTGATCTTTTGGAAAATACTGGCCCAGTAAATTAGACAAATCTTCCAAATCTTGATATTTTTCATATACATTAAAAGACAATCATATGCATTTAATATCACCACAGATCTCATCAGAGAGCTCTGTAGATCACAGTGTGAGATGCAAGTTTCTAAAACTCCCATTTTTTTAAGTGTACATTTTATCATTCACAACAAATACTGACAGGTGTTTCATTTTGTTCACTTTCAAGAAAAAGTCAGATACTCAAGTCTAAATAATCATACTCTGTCAGTTTGTTATTTCAGGTAAAATTCTATGGCAAAGTGGCCAGTTCAGCTAGCAACTCAAATAACCAAACAACTGCTTTTCCTCAGGATAATCATTATATGTTCATATGGTATATAAATGCTTTATGTGAATTCACTTTGTCACAAAAAAAAAGGACAGACTTTATAAATTAGCAACTTTTATTGGCTCTATCAAGGGGTAATTTTTAAGAGAAATTGGCTTCTATTTCTCTGCAAGTCCATGGTGATAAAGAAACAATATTTGATAGCGTTGCATTGATTTATGCTAAGGTATCTTAGTTTTACCTACCATCACTTCTGTGCCATCAGTGTAAATGTCAACACACTGAAACAGGTAATGAATATCTTAATATCCTAATGGAAATAATTTTGACTTTCTTGACCCCTTGAAAGCATCGTGGAGACACTCAGAGGTCCAAGGACCACACTTAAAGAAACTTTTTATATCGGGACCAGCAGTTAGTGTAATGGCTATGTCGCTAAACTCCCATGTAGCTGACCGTTGTTCGGGTCCTGGACCCACTGGCTTAAACTCATGCCAGGCATGTGTGCATGCATGCCCAAGATTCTGAGAGGAGAATGGAGGAGAAGGGGTTGTGGCATGGCCATCCCCACTGGGGGCGATTTCTCACTTTCTATCTCTCTGTCTTTTGACTGGTGAGCGTACACACCTATAGCAAAAACCTCTTTAAAAAAAAAAAAAAAAAAGACACAGTAATAAGTGTGAATTGACAGCCCTCAAAATGGGAAAATATTAAAAAAAAAAAAAAAACGAAACTGTTTATATTGACCTCTCCAAACTTCACTTCGTCAGAATTTGAATTACATGAGAAAATCCAACCATTTGGAAATCATGACAAGCAGGAAAATGATGTGCAGACTGTTAGTCTAATCTACAGAAATCGGTGCCTATCAGCTCCTACCCTATTATGAAGTTTAAATAGCATATGCTTGTCCTTGGAATAAATTTTTCTTCCCTTTTTTTTGTTTCTTTTTTGAGAGAGATTTTTACTATAGGGCATGTACAGAGAGACAAAAATGAGAAATTACCACCACCACCACCGGGGGTGGGGGGGTGGGCAATGTTAACCATGACAAAATACTTCTCCATTCTCTTCTTGGGATTTTGAGCATGCACACAAGTGCCTGGCACGAGTTTCAAGCCACCAGGTCTAGGACCCAAACTGCCGTCCACTCTATAGGAATCCAGTGCCTTAACCATTATGCCACCTGCTGGTCCCGGCAGAATACTTTCTATGTAGTTCATTGACACAGCTATTCTGGATTGCGCACTGTATTAGGGACTCCAGAGAACCACAAGTAATGGGGGAGGGTGAGTGGGGGACTGAGAGAATGGGAATGGGGGAGAGAGTGTTGTTTTAGGGAACAGGCTCCTGCAGTTATGGAGGCTGACAAATCCAAGATCTAGGAGGTGGTTCAAAGCCTTCTGCTGGCAGAATTCCCTTCTGCTCTGGGGAGCTTAGTCTTTGTTCTGTTAAGGCCCTTGATTGATTGAATAAGGTCCACCTACATTCTAAAGGACAGTTTGCTTTACTCAAAATCTATTAATTTAAATGTTCTAATAGTAAAAGGCCCTCTAGAGATACCAAGAATAATAACTGACCCCATACCTGGACATTATGGTCCAACCAGTTTGACATGTAAACTTCAATTAACCATTGCAGATCATGCCTCCCACCAATGAATCTCTCTGTCATAACTTCAGAATGGAACCACAGTTGAAAATAGGGTCATTGCAGACATGATTAGTGAGATGAGGTTCTGCTGGAGTAGGGTGGACCTTTGATACAGTATAACATGCAACCTCATAACGTGAGAAAAGAGACACAGACATGGAGGAAGAAGCCTTGCAGTGACAGAGGCTGAGATTCGAGTGGTGTCTACAAGCCAAGTGCCGAGTGTATCTGGTAACACCGGAAGCTGAGAGGTGTGAAACAGATTCTCCCCTAAAGGCTTCAGAGAGACCATGGCCCTGCTTTGGCCTGGATTTCAGACATCTAGCTCCCAAACCGTGAAGGAATAAGTCATGGTTGTTTTAAACCACCTAGTATGGAATAATTCATTATGGCAGCCCAAAGACACACAACAATTGCTTTGTGAGAGATCTTAAAATGTTTGGTGGGGAGAGCAGGTGGCATGGTGGTTAAGGTGCTAGATCCCACATGGCCAACTCCGTGGTTCGAGTCCTGAACTGGTGGCCTGAAAAACACACCAGGGACATGTATGTGCACGCTTGCACCAGCCCACAGTCCTGACAGGGGAATGGAGGAGAAGGGACTTCAGTGTAGCCATCTCCTCTCGGGAGGTGATTTCTCACTTTCTCTCTCTAATAAGCACATGTGTCCTATAGAACAAAAAAAAAAATGTGGGAAATTTATGTTATGAAAAAATTATGCATAGATTTCAAAAAGTGTCTTATACCAACATAAACTTGTACTCTAATTCTGTTTTTCATAAACTTCTTAAAGGCATTCATATTACTGTATGGCTTAAAGTGTGTCAAGGTAGAGACCAAAATCATTTCTTGGGTTAAAATAACCAAGGTTTCTCTAAAAAGGATAAGGAAACAGGGTCAAGATCCCTCACTCAGATGTGCTCAGTGATTTGAAGTGCAGAGGGGGGCGGGAAGCTGGAGGCAGAGCAAAGAGCCTGCCAGAGGAGAGAGAACAGTTGACGGTACTGAGCAGAACCAGCTGGAGACATCTGCAGAATGAAAGGTGCCGGAGAAGGGCACAGGGTGCAGGGGTGGGAACCGTCTCTGACATTCTCCTCTTTGATACGTGCATCTGTCCTGGAGAGTTTTTCAGGAAGATATCTTAAGAGTCGCTCAGAAGGTCCCAACTTGGCCTCCTGCAAAATTAGGAGTAAGAAAGAAAGAGGAGCAGCGTTTACTAGCAGGACTGGCGGAGGAGCCAGACCTGCCATCTCTCTGGGAGAGAAAAGAGAGTGTCAGATCGCAGCTGGTAAATAAGACGTTACAGCGGAGCTTGAAAAGCCGGGTTCGTTCTCCTTTGTAAAGGCTCTACCTGCATCACATGAAGGGGCTCAGTGACAGACACATTAAAACACCATTAAACTGTGAAATAGAACACAGTGTGAAAATAGATTTAACCTTCACAGCGTATCGATCTCTACCCCGCGCCGTGCCCAAGTTCTTGGACAACTGTTTTATAATAGGTTTTAGTTATTTTCCTGTTGCTATTCTGACTTTCTCAGAGGAGGGTGTTATTTCTAAAAGCTCCTGACAGCTGAGAGAAGCAGGCCCGCTTCTCAGGGAGCGCCTGGCCTTGGAATGCTCCTGCCAGCTGCTCCGTAAACAGGAATCGGGTTTGTGAAAGGAGTGATTTTGTGGTGGCTGCTGGGATGACAGACGCCCAAGGATGAGGAGGGAGAACACTGCCAGGTTCTCGAGGAGTGGGAAGGGGAGACAGTTGGCGCCTGATGTCCAGATAACAGCAGGCATGGAGTACCCACACCCCTTATGATTTGATTTAGGGAGCTAAGGTCTTGTAAGCTGGCTCATCACCCCTGGGGTCTTTTAAAATGAGTCAATGCAGGAGATGACTAAGTATTCATGAAGGAAATACTTGAAGTTTACTGTGCATGCCTTTCGTACAGGGATGAGGGCACCTGCCTTCAGGAAACTTACAATCTAGTAGAAGAGAAAGTTAAGACATACAACAACAGCATTAGAAATATCTAGATACAGAGACCAGCAGGTGGCGTGATGGCGTGTAATGGCTATGTCGCTGGACTCCCACGTAGTTAGCTGCAGTTCAAGTCCCAGACTCTGTGGCTTAAACTCATACTGGGCGCATGTGCGTGTGTGCCCAAGCTCCCCAGAGGAAAAGGGATTGTGGCATGGCCATCCCCCCTGGGTAAGGGGATTTCTCGCTTTCTGTCTCTCTGTCTCTGTCTTTCTGGTGAGTGCACACGCCCTATAGCAAAAATATATATATCTAGATACAAAATAGTAATAAGGTTTTCAAAGGATGCAGGTTGTAGAGAAGCGTCTGGTGATATACATTCTTCTCTGCCCAAATTAGAGGACACCATTCACACTGACAGACGTGCAAATGGTGTCACTGAACTCATATGCAGCACAGTAGCCAATGCATCGGTCTTACAGGGAGTGATACTTAACCCAGGGGCAGAGTCAGAGTCCCCAGTGAAAGAAAAGTAGGTCTCAGGGCCAGCAGGTGGTGCAGTGGTTAAGGCGCTGGACTCCCACATGACTGACCACAGTTCCAGTCCTAGACCAGTGGCTTGAAACTCATGCAGGGTATGTGTGTTTATGTACCCAAAATCCCAAGAGAATAAGGGAGGAGAAAGGATTGTGGACTGGCCATCCCTCCTGGGAAGTGATTCCTCACTTTCTGTCTGTTTCTGTCTCTCTGTCTCTCTGTCTCTCTCTCTCTCGTGAGCACATGTGCCCTATAACAAAAGTCTCTCAAAAAAAAAAAAAAGGGAAGAGAATTATTTATGAAAGGTGTTCGGTTTTCTTGAGAAACAGGAAGAGAAAACTGAATAATGTCAATACTTTCTACTTGAAATAATAATAATGGTATTAATAAAGCACTGAAAGCCCTAGAAGACGAGGCTAGCTCCATAGCACAAAGGTATGATCTGTATACAGGGAGCTGGATCCCGCATGGTCAACTGTGGTTTGAACCCCAGCCCAGTGGATTGAAAAATACACCAGGCATGTGTGTGTTCATGTGTGTGTGTTTGCGCCCAAGTCTCTGATGGCATGGAGAAGTGGAGGGAAAAAAATCGCAGCATGGTCATGCCCCACTTGGGGGTTCGTTCTTTTAGGTGAGCTCAGGTACACTCTGGCAAAACAAACAAAAAGTACTGGAAGATGATTTAAGTCTACATGCTTTTAAATTTATTTTACCTGGTTCTTTGCTTTAGGACGGAAGGAACAGACACTATATAAAATACTCCAGTTCAGAGGTCACTGTCACCCATTGGGTGTATGGCATGCTCTCACACCTCCACCCTTGATCGTCTCCCAGTCATTACGCCTGTTCTCTGAATTTACACCCTCCAACCCTCCACTGTAATGCCCTGTATCCTGTTTCTACTTAAGGTTAATGGAGGTTTAAATGTCAATACATGGGAGGCCCTTTGGAGACTACCTCATGTTTTGTAACCTCTCAATGAATATTAGCCACTGTTCAGTTCATTATTAAGTTCTTCCATCCAAGAATACAATATCTCTTCATCCAGTCTTTTCTTTTATGTCCTTGAGTTGTTTCAAGATTTTCTCCCTAATTTCTTAGGCATTTATTGTCAAGGTATGCCCTAATAGCTTTTATCACTACTTCTAAAGTAATCTTATTTTCTATTTTTCTTTTTTTAAATTTATTTCTCCCATGAGAGGAAGACAGACAGAGACTGAGACAAGCACCCCCAACATGGTCCTAGCCCCAACCTCAGCCAGCCAGGTGTACCCAGAATGAACAGACAGACCTCAGAATGAGAATCCAGGACCTTCCCACAGGGTCCCAGCATGGCCATTGTATCACCACTTTGCTACTAGAGTCAGCTGTTCCTGAACAGTTACTCCCAACATGGAATAGTGCTATTAAATTTTTAAATTTTATCTTGAATCCAGAATTTTAAAAAAGTGTTGAGTTGGGAGATTACTTTTTTTTTTAATTCTCCTTTAATTTTTTTAGCAGCATGCCCAAGGCAGGATGCATAAGGAAAACACTGGTTTGCCAAAACCACCTGTCAAAGGTGAAAGACAGATGACAATCTGGGGAAAAAATATTTACTATATACACAATAGGAAAGGGGACTAGTACTCTGAATATATAACAGGTTGTTATACAAAAAATAAAAATGGTCAAAAATGGCCAGTGACCATGAAGAAACGATTAAAAAAGAGAAGAAATAGACACTTCCAGCAAATATGAATAAACGTTCAGTCTTAGATGTAATCCAAGACCTGTAAATTAAAGAAAGCACTTCTGCATGAATGTGGGAGTTAGGATTCCTGTTGCACTAGGAGATCCAACACAAGGATTATTATGCAAAAAGAGAAAAATGTGGATCAGTTAACCTAGGATGTGTAGGGATGCTTCTGGCTGTAGACCCAGGTGGAGCCAAGGGCTCCTGCCTCATGATTCTAGTCTCTACTGGACTTTGTGGTTGTTATTGCCAGAGGGTACACGTACTTGCCAGAAAGAGACAGAGGGAAAGGGGGAAAAAAATATGCTCCGGTAGAGCATGGACACACTACTGTTTCTTCATTTTTCCATTCTGTCAGGATTTGGGGCATGCACGCACACCTGGCATGTTTTTCGTCACTAGGGCCAGGATTTGTACTGCCATCGGCCATGTGGGATCCAGCTCCCTTAGCCACTAAGACACAGCGCTGGCCCAGTCTCTGTTGCATTTTATTCTGCATGTCAGTTTGGTCTACTTGGTAGCTAAGATAGCTGCCAGTAGCTCTCTCCAGCCTAGCAACACGAGACAAAATCTAACAGTGCTCTTGAACATTTGAAACTTAGAATACATTCTGTTCCTGGTTGGGATTCTTGCTGATGCTGATCCAATCAAGTGTTAACTGCAACAGGACAGCCTGTGGCTAGGTTTGGCACTATGATCAACAATCCCACCAGATCATGGAGCGGGAGGAGGGCTGCTCTCTTCCAAAGTAATTATAGGTAAGTAAGTACATATTCCTAGTCAGTAGGCTACAACAACCAGGTCATGTATCAACAGGAATAGAGTAACACTACACAGACAGAAGAGAAAACTTGGATTATTTTTCAATTAATCAAAACTTTGAAAATCACAAATCTTTTGTTTTTGAGAGGTTTTTGCTATAGGGCATGTGCGCTTGCCAGAAAGACAGAGACAGACAAAAAGCGATAAATCACTCCCTGGGGGGATGGCCACACCACAATCCCTTCTCCTCCGTTCTCCTCTAAGGATCTTGGGCACGCACGCACATGCACCTGGGGTGAATTTAAGCCACCGGGTCCAGGACTCGAACCGCAGTTGAGTCCAGTGACATAGCCATAACGCCAACTGCTGGTCCCCAAAAATCACAAATCTTGATAAACACACGAAAGTCAATGAATTGACTGTGAGTCCTGATCATCTGAAGTTAGGAAGTTTCCAAGGACGTGCTTGTCCTTGTAATTTTCTTAGGGCTCTAGTGGCAACGTGACCTCATTACACTGAAAGTCACCCTTTTAAACCACTTCAGAGGACTTGTGGGCTACAATGGCTTGCTTTAGGTATTATATCAAGGTCCTTAGAGAGAGGGACTTTGCAATCCTATCTTGAGAGACAAAAGCAAGCTTTGGAGAGGGAGAGGATAAGGAAGAGAGAAGGGACTATTGATCTAAACTGCAAGAATAGGTTTCTGGGTGAGCACTGGGATCTGTGCTGCAGGTGAGTTACACAATCTGGAGCATGCAAGAGGCACACCAACTTTTTTTTTCTCCCCACTAAATTGATAGGTTGGCAGGTTTGAGGCCTGTGTCCTTTAGAAATCCCCCTGCAGAGCTTGGAGGTTTAATACAGTCAGAGAGGCAATCAACAGCAAGAAGGTCACCGGGAGCTTCTACTCCAAAGGGAAAATGTTTTGTTTTATGAAAAATACAAAATGCAGAGAAAATTGAGCCTACCAAAAGATGATATGAACACCGCAGAGAGCAAATAATGAAATCCTATATTCCTGTAGAACTTCTCAGAAAGCTCAAATTCCCTTTGGCACATATGCCATCTACCAGATTTAAATGCCTTCCAATGGTAAATGGCACTCAGAGTTCTGAACAGAGCGATGAGGCCAGTACAGGACAAAGGGAAGTTGTCTAGGTCAACTGGTATTTAAACAATATGCTTTCTCCTCTGGATTTGGGGAGATCTGAGCACACAGAGAAGTTAGGGGCTGGTCAGAACTGATCCAGTCGTGAAAGAAGAGGAGCCCTGGGGCCATCTTCTCTTCACTGGTTTACTCTGAACGTATGGTTCCATTGAGGGTGTCCCTATGACCTTCATACCAAAGAATTTAATATTAAGGGTCATTACCAGAGAAGATTATGAAGTACTGAATATTTTTAATCTTGCTATTTGAAAGGCAGAGCTACATTGTATCACTTTTTTTGTTTTTATCATATAAGATGACCTGGAACGGGACTCGCAGATGGCATAGTGGTTAAGGTGCTGGACTCCCACGTGGCCAACTACAGTTCAGGTCCTGGACCTGGCAGCTTTAATATTATGTCAGGCACGTGTGCGTGCATGCTCAAAATCCCAGGAGGAGAATGGAGGAGAAGGGATTGAAGTGTGGCCATCCCCTTTGAAAGTAGTTATTTCTCATTTTCCCTCTCACTGTCTCTGTTTCGCTCAGGCGACTGCACATGCCCTACAGCAAAACTATTTAAAAAAGGGCATGTAAAAAAAAAAGGGCATATACTAGACTTTTAAATGTTGACTGATCAATGGAATGAATGAATGAATATAAATGAATGAAATAAATTTACTTAATGCTCACCTTTTGAGGTACCTCATCCATTAATCAACCTAACACTTTTACAGAGTCAACCTGCAAGGCCTCTGAGTTAGATGTCAGGAGAAATTTAGAGATGAGAATGCCACATTTTAAGAACACATTCTTCTGATATGTGAGAAACGCAGTCACCATCAGAAGGAATTAAGGGACACATAAACTTAAAAGTCAGAAAGCTGGAACAGCTCCTAGCCCAGTGGTTAAGGGTGCTGGTACCTACATGGCCAACCTCAGTTGAAATTCCAGCCCCAGTGGCTTAAAAAACATGCTGGATACATGAGCATGCATGCCCAAGACCCCAACAGGGTAAATTGAGAAGGGATTGTGGCAGGACTACCCTGTGCCATTGAAGATGTTTCTCTTCTTCTCTTTTTAAATTTTATTTATTTTATTTATTTCAAGATGACCAGAGAGGGACAGAGAGAGAGAGGGAGAAGGAAAGCAAGTCACCAGGTCTGGGACTCAAACCGCAGTCAGCCATGTGGGAATCCAGCACCTTTATCTACCATACTATCTGCCATCCCCAGAGATGTTTCTCTCTCTCTCTTTCTCACTCTCTGGTATGCACATACACTCTCTGACAAAACAAAAATAAAAATGAACAAAAAAGCTTAGACCTGGTTTTGAGGGTTTAAAAAAACATTTCTTAAAAAGTTGTGATAAGGGAGAATTATTGAAAAATGTAAGTGATTGCCACTAGGGTTTGGGATGAGTGGGCCTATTTCAAATCAAGGCAGGCAAATATGGGGGGGGGGGGGGAGGTGCAGGGGGGATCTTCAAAAACTTCATGGAAAATATGTATTATGAAAAACTGAATTTCAAACTTTTTTTTGCACCAAATCACTTTAATTCTATTTTTATACAAACTCTTTAAAGTTCCCTCATGTTTAGCACTGAAGAGTAGTGCAGTGTGACTGGAATTGGTAATATTTCTGGAAGAGTAGTGTTATATCAGACTACAAAGCTAAGCTGTGACTGGCTGTTCCCCATATAATGAATGCAAAGTGTTTCACTTGCTAAAGAAGAAAGTTGGTCACAGGTACTGTTTGTAGATTACTCTCTTTTCAAGACTGAACTATAAACTCTTTGGAGGCATGGACAATGAGGAGACTTCTAAAATTTTGTGGAAAAAATTGAAATTAAAGTACAAGTTTAACTTGGTGCAAACAAACTTTTTATAATTTGTATTTGTAACCTGATAAGAGTATGTGTATGTAGACAAAAGAAGCACCTCCACGGGGCTTGATCACACTAAAATCCCCATTCTCCAGCCTGCCAGGATCTTGGGCATGAGTGCACCAAGTGTGTTTTGGGGCTGACTGGGCAAGGGACTCAAACTATAGTCAGCATGTGGCTTCCAGCTGAGCAGGCCAGCACACTACTGGCTGCCCTGGGCCAGTGCAAAATTTTTTAGAAATCACATTTTGCTTGAACTTTTTGAAGATGCTTTGTTATACCTGAAGCAGAAATCCACATTTCTCTCTCCTTTTAGGAAGGTTCTTTTGCCCTGAACTGCTACTCAAGATGCTGCTACAAAGGAAGCTGAACTAGAATAAGCCTACTGATCTCCCTCCTGGGAGGAGGAGGTGGGCAAGCACATTCAGCCCTATTCCCTCTTCCTATTTTTGGATTCAGCTTGTCTGCAGAAAGTGGACATTTTTCTCTGTTGCTCTCTGCTCTGAGTTTCACAGGACCAGTTGAGGCTTATAGTAACTAACACTCATTCTTACCTGGATATATCTATTTAATTCTGACATTCAGTATTAGGAAACCTACTTGTCCTCATTTTTCAGTAGCAGTAATATGAGGTGTACGAGGGAAGGATCTTTAAAAAGTTCATGAAAAAATGCATATCATGAAAAAATCATGTGTGTATTTTAAAATTATTTTGCACCCAAATAGACTCATACTTTAATTCTATTTTATCACTAACCTTTTGGAGCTCCATCTTGTTTTCATCTCTCTGTGTTCAACTCCTGCATCTTGCTCTTGGTTGTTTGTGGACTCCAATGGGAAAAGAAGAAATTAACAGCCCCTTAAATATCATGTAGCCCAAAGAGTAGGCACACAATAAACATGTTCAGTGAAGGAATTCATGTGTGATTTGGTTATTAGAGACTTGTGAGAGCTAACAGCACCAGAGTCACCATCCTGTAGTCCTATTGGTTTGTCCAGGATGAGCTCTGATGGGGACACCTAATATTGGGATCTTACCATGTTTTGGGTCACCATTCATGGATCACTTTGTGTTTCTTACTTTTAGAATATTAAATTATCTCCTACTTTTCTCCTCTTATGAAAAAAACTATATTTTTAAAGAATTATTTAACTTAATGTTTTTTTTAACATATTTTAATTTGACCAGAGAGGGACAGAGTGAAAGTGAAAGCAAAAGAGAGAAGGGAAGTGGAAAAGCAAGCCACCAGGTTTGGGACTTGAACTGCAGTTGGCATGTGGGAGTCCAGTGCCCTTAACCACCACACCACCTGCCTGGCCCCCCAAAAAACAATTTCTTAATTCCTGACACTATTCTTCTCGCATTTTACTCTCTGAACACCATTATCTCCCTTCCCTGCACCCCACACCTCCTGCAGCTGCCGTCTTACTAAATTCTAATCTCTACTTGTACAGCGAGGAATCGAACAGGCCTTGAAGTTCGGAGTGTGTGGATGCTCTTACTGTCACACATCACTGTCTACACAGAGACACACCTCCTAATTAGGATACAATATTTGCAGTTTAGAAACTAGAAAAGTCTGTCTTTCTCCTTTTATTTTAAGTTTATTCCACGCGAGGGAGAAGGGGGAAAGAAAGTCATACACCGAACAACAGTGTGTTCGTGTCACAGTCTACCCGCCCTTAACCAGCTAGGATCACAGGGACGTACACGCACCCACAGTGGCCAGAGAGGTCTCTGGACACAAACGTGGACCCTCTAATGTGGTCCTAGCCTTGTAAGACACAGGGTTACACTGTGCCACCGCCCAGACCCTCTTTTTTCTTTCACATATCACCCACTGCAGAGACGTTGTTTACAGTTTATTTCAAAGCAAGTTTTACTTGTCAATTCAGATTTGATTTGGAGTTTGTTTCATGTTAGGATATGTTGATATCTAGAAATTACCCATTACATTTTGTCAACAGCAAAACAAGAGATCCACCTACAGTTTAAAGCTTATGTTTCAATGGTCAAATCGCTTTCTGAAATTCAATGGTTGCCCCTAGCTCCAGTGTTTCTTTGAAAATGATGAAACTGAGATTACTGGAACTTAATGAAATTGCAGTTTGGGGATACCACTAAAATAATGGAAGAAACTGAAAGTTCAGTTTCTACAGATCTCTGACAAAAGTGTTGGAGTATCACTGTAGAATTGAAAAAAAAAGGGGGGGGGGGAAGGGAGTTAGAATCCATTGAAAATGGGAAAACAATTAAAAATATATTGAAAGTAGAAAGAAAAAGAGAAATCATTCCTAATTAATTCTGGTGCCCTACTCAACCCCAGCCTCTTTGTAATCCTACTGGGAACATCTTTATCGATCTGGGGTCCTGTAGGAGTTTTCTGATGCTTATCTCAGCATAAAAACAGACTCTTGTGATGAGCGGTGATTTAATTACATGACAATCACCGTTAACAATGCATGGCGAATACCAAAAATATATGCAGAGCAAGACTGGCAGTGATAAATGCAATGAGGGGGCACTGCCTCTCTGAAGTTTCTGGCTATAACTCCACTGATGTGTCTCTTGGGGAAAGATAAATAATACGTAGTGACTTGAAATGCCAAAGAACTGAATTCATCGGTTCCTACAAGACTTTGAAAAAGTTCATGGAAAATAGAATTAAAGTACGAGTCTATTTTGGTGCAAAAGTTTTGAAATCCACATTTTTTTCATAAGACACATTTTTCATGAACTTTTTGAACCTCCCTTGTATCTACATCATAAGGAAATTTACATTTTAAAATATTTTTTGTATGTATTAGCATCGTTTCCTAAAAAATAATAGACATAGCATTAAGCTTTTCTACAAAATCCTGCTATCTTTAACACACATAGAATTGCTCTTGTGTTAAGTTCTCAAGATTTGCTAAATGCTTATGCCATGGTCGGTGTTGAAAAATTATAAAAGAAACTACTAGAAATTGGTTATGTTCTCGCATACCCTTTCGGAGTAAAATTTCAAGTGCGTTCAGACATGTTAATATCCCTAGACTTTTCTACATGTGGAAGCATGTATTCAAGTCTAGGCACATTGAATACAATAAACTACTACAGTCCTGTCTTTATCATTAGACTAAGTTGGTTACTCAGTTAATTTCTAGTTTAGAAAGCTGGTCATGGTATTTAACTTCTTCATTTGTTTTGAAATGTTTAGGCAAGTAATAGTAAATAAAGGCTGTAAATTGTGCTTAATTAGGATTCCTTAATATCCATTAACTGGGGCCTGCTGGTCGTATGGTGGTTAAGGCAGCTGGATCTTTCATGGCTGACTGCATGGTTCGAGACCCAGATTGGTATCGTATACATGCATGCTCAAAAACTCTAGAGGAAAATAGAGGAGAAGGAACTGAAGCATGGCTAGCTCCCCTGGAGCATGCTTTCTCACTTTATCTCTCCTTTTCCCTCTCTCTGGCTAGTGCATGTGCCCTATAGCAAATTTTTAAAAAATCTGGTTAACTGAACTTAGTAGGGAGACCCTTTTGTTAGGAGAGCAAATATAATGAGAACATAATATAAAGGAGAATAAGTTTGGGGTCAGCAGGTAGCGTGGTGGTTAAGGTGCTCAACTCCCACATGGTCTAGTGCAGCAAACCCAGCGCTGAGCTCATATGTGTGCATGCCCAAAATCCCAGGAGGAGAATAGAGAAGGGATTGTAGCATGGCCAGTTCCTCAGGGTGATTTCTCACTTTCCTTCTTGGTCTCTCTGACTTTCTGGCAAGTGGAGAGTTGAGAGGATGAAAGAGCTCTTGACAGAGCATGAAGAAGTATGTGGATGAATGGAACATGGTAGTTTCGGGGTGGGGGGAGGTTTTAATCAATTGAGAGATGATACCAGTGGATTCAAAAGGGTGTGCTCTTCACAACCCTTTAAAAGAATGGCTTAGAGTTGATGGGATCTGAAATAGACATGGATAAGAAGAGGGTCTGGGAAGGAGACTCACAGGCTATGATATATGGAAGTAAGCAACTACTATAGACTCAGTCCATAAAGTAGAGGTCTCATCTTTCAAGAATATCAATGTAAGCCAACCTCTTGGCTTAGTGGTTAAGGGAGCCAGATACCACATGGTGACCACAGTTCAAATCCTGTCCCCTGGCTTGAAAAACATACCAGGCATTTCTATGTGCCCCAAATCCCAACAAGATGGAGAAATGGAGGAAGAGAGAATGCGCATGACCATACCCTTTTGGAGAGAGTGTTTTCACTCCCCACCCCTTGAGCCTGCACCCTCCACCACTCTTTTTGGGTAATGCTTGTGCTCTCTGGCAATTAAAAAAAGAATGTCAATAAAATTTCTGATGAAAGTTAAGGCAGAATATGTAGTAGTCATGGACACAAACCTGGACTTGCTGGAATCAAAGCTCAGCTTGTGATTTTGAGGAATTTCCCTAATTATCTGTGCCTCAGTTTTCTCATCTGTAAAATGGGGAGATAATAATAGTACTAGCTCACATAGTTGTATCGAGGATTAAATACTTTTTTCAGCTTTATAGAGCGATAACTACCAAAAATCATATACATTCAAGGTACACGGTGTGATATTTTGATATAGATACGCATTGTGAAATAATGACCATATTCAAGCTAGTTAAAATATCCAAAAACTTGTGCGAGCCAGACAGTGTGGTGGTTAAAGCAGTTGAATCCTACATTGCCAACTACATGGTTTGAGTCCCAGACCCAGTGGCCAGAGAGACATGCCAGATGTGTATGCATGCGTGCATGCCCAGAATTCCAGGAGGAGAGTAGAAGAGAGGGAAGTGCAGTGTGATCAACCCCCTGAAGGGTACTTTCTTTCCCTCACTCCAGTGGGCAAACATACCCTATAGCAAACTACAAAAATAAAATACAAATTCACATAGTTGCTTTTTGTGTATATATGTACTGAGAATATTTTAGATCTGCTTTCTTAGCAAAATTTAAGTATATAATACACAATTATTGACTATAAGTACACGATTAAGTGTAGTAACAATGCTGTATATTAGGTTTCTGAACATAATCCTTCTATAACTGAAAACTCCTACCCTTGGATCAACATCTCCCTTTCACCCCACTTTCCACACACCCCCAACTCTCAGTCCTGGTAAGCACTGTCCTCTTTCTGTGAGTTCACTTTTCTGGACTACACATGTAATTGAGGATATGTGGTATTTTTCTTTGTGTCTGGCTTACTTAGCATAATGTCTTCTAGGTTCACATGTGTTGTTACAAATGGCAGGATTTCCTTCCTTTTTAAGGATGAGTATTATTCCAGTGTATGTTTGTGTATGTGTGTATATAGGTATTACGTTTTCATTATTCATCTGTCAGCAGGTACTTTCCATATCTTGTCTAGCCCTTGAAAATGTTCTTCTGTATTATATACCCAGAGCTAGGACTGCTGGATCATATGGTAGTTCTATTCTTAATTCCTTGAGAAAAGTCCATACTGTCTTCATAATTGTTGTACCAATTTATTGGATTATCAGAAAAGTCATGATGTGTTTCTGCATAGAAAAAATGCATCATGACTTTTCTAACAACTCAGTACATGCCCACCAACAGTGTAAGGGTTCCCCTTTTCTCTGCATCTTTGTCAATACTGGTATTTTTTGACTTTGATAAGAGTCATCCTAACAGGTATCAGGTGATATTTGTGTGTGTGTGTGTGTGTGTGTGTGTGTGTGTGTGTGTGTGTATTATGCCAGAAAGCATGAAAGAGAAAGAGAAAGCATCCCCAAGATGATCTACTGCACCTCAATACTCTCTTCTCCAATTCTCTGTTCCATCAGGAGCCTAAGCACACACGTGTACCCAGTTATAAGCTAATAGGGATTGGGACTTAAACCCTGGGTGGCCACATGAGATCCAACTTCCTCTGTCCAGCATTTAACTGCCATGTCATAGGGCTAGCCCTCACTATAGTTTCAGTTTGCATTTCCCTGCTGATTAGTGATGTTGAGCACCTGTTCATCTATCTTTGGGCCATTTGTATGTCTTCCTTGGGAAAATATATTTTCAGGTACCTTTCTCTCTCTTAAATCAGGTTACTTTTTTTTTTTAACCATTTTATGAGTTCCTAATTCATTTTGAATACTAAACTTCTAACCATATATAGTGTGCAAATATTTTCTCCCATTTTATGTGTTGGCCTTTCAGTTTGTTGATTGTTTCATTTGTTGTACAGAAACATTTTCATTTGATATAGAGCCTATTTTTGCTTCTTTAATTTGGTTTAATTAATTTTTCTGGTTTAACTTTTGTTTAACTCATTTAATTTTGCTTTTGTTGCTTTTCTGTTTTTGATATCATAGCCAAAAAAAGAGAAAAGGAAAAAAAAAAAGAAAAATCATTGCTAATATCAAAGTCAGGGAGATTTTCCTCTTATATTTTTACCTAGAAGTTTTACATTTTCAGGCCTTATTAATATATTTAAAACTTCAATCGATTTTGACTGGATTTTTGTGCATACTATAAGATATAAGGATCTGATGTCTTTTTTTTCTTTTATATATGAATACCCAATTTTTCCAATACTATTTATCAGAGATGTTTCTTTCCCCATTGTGTATTCCTGGAATTTTTCTGGAAGGCTAGTTACTCATGCATAGGTTTTTTCAAGCTTTCTATTCTATTCTATCAATCCATGTGTCTCTGTTTATGCCAGGACCATATTGCTTTGATTATATAGCTTTGTAATATAATTTGAAAACTGGAAGTCTCCAGCTTTGTTCTTCTTGTTCAGATTGCTTTAGCCATTGAGGCTCTTCTCTGGTTACATGCAAATTAAGGTTTTGTTTTGTTTTGTTTTCTATTTCCATGAAGAATGCCTTGGACTCTTGATATGGATTCCACAAATCTGTAGATCATTTTGAATTATAAGGACATTTTGACAATTTTGGTTCTTCCATTAACACAGGATATCTGTCTATTTATTTGTGCACCTTTAATATTTTACATGAGCATTTATTGTTTTCGGTGTATGGGTATTTCATGTTCCTAAATTTACTCTTAGATATTTTTCCTTTTGATGCTATTATAAATATTTTTCTTAAAATTTTTGGATTGTTTGTTGTTAGTGCGCAGAATTGTAACTGATTTTTGGATGTTGATTGTATAACCTGCAATTCTAGTGAAGTTTATCAGTTCTAAGTGGTTTCTGGTGGTATCTTTAGGGAATTTCCTTAAAACTTAGAAGTTCCTTAATCCCTCCTTAGATGTTACTTATGTATAAATATTTTTTATATACTAATGATCTTTCTTTTCCTTTCTCTCTCTTATGCCCTCTTGCATGATAAAAGAAAAAAAGACTGTTTTTTGACTGTTTCAAAAAGTAAAGAAAAAAAAGTATTGATAGTTACAGATAAAAGGGAACTCTTTAGGGAGGTAGATAGATATGTATATGATTATGTACTCTACAAACAAAACAATGTAACTTCTTCTAGTCCAATTTGGATTTTTTCCCTTGCCTAACTGCTTTATCTAAGCTTCTAGTACTATGTTAAATAGAAGTGGCAAGAGTGGATAGCCTTGTTCTCTCCTGATGTTAGAGTAAAAGCTCCTGATTTGTAATATTGAGTATAATGTTAGCTGTAGGCTTGTCTTTTATGACCTTTATTGTGTAGAAATGCATTACTTCTATACTTTATTCGATAAGTTTTTATCATAACAGGATGTTAAATTTTGTTAAATACTCTTTCTGCATCTATTAAGATGATCATACAATTTTTATATATATATTTTTTTTTGGAGAGGTTTTTGCTATAGGGCGCGTGCGCTCGCCAGACAGACAGAGAGAGACAGAGAGACAGAAAGCAGGAAATCACCCCCCAGGGGGGATGGCCACGCTGCAATCCCTTCTCCTCCATTCTCCTCTCGGGATCTTGGGCACGCACACACACGCGCCCGGCGTGAGTTTAAGCCACCAGGTCCGGGACTCGAACCGCGGTCGACTACGTGGGAGTCCAGCGACATAGCCATTACGCTAACTGCTGGTCCCCACAATTTTTATATTTTATTTTGTTAATACAGTACACTGCATTTATTGATTTGCTTACACTAAACCATACTTGCATTCCGGGGATAAATTTCACATGATCATGGTGTGTAAACCTTTTAGTATACTATTAGATTGAATTTGATAGAATTTTTTGAGGATTTTTATGTCTATGTTGTTGGAGAATGTGGACTGTAACTCTTTTCTTGTAATGCACTTGTCTGGCTTTGATAACAGGGTAATGCTGGCCTTATAATAAGAATTTAGAAGTGTTCCTTCCCTTCACATTTTGTAAGAGTCTGATAGGCATTGATATTAATGCCTCTTTAAACATTTGGTACAATTCAGAAGTAAAGCCATAGGTTCTGAGGTTTTATTTCATAATTTGTGTTTTGTTTTTGTTTTTTACTATGGATCAATCTCCTTACTCAGTATAGGTCTGTTCAGAATAGGATAATGGTATAAACTTCCCTCCTGGAATTCTTCTGTGGAACCCCGTAAGTTTTGGTATATTGCATTTCTATCTTTAGCTATCTCAGGATATTTAACTTTTAGGGGCTAGACAGGAGTTGCTGTCTCTTTACTCATCAAAAACATAAAAATGAAGGAATAATTAAATATTTTAATTTCCATTTTTATTTCTTATTTGAGCCATAATTGTTCAGGAGAATGAATATTGTTTAATTTCCATTTACTTGTGAATTTTCTGGTTTGCCTCCTATAATGGATAGAAATCGATAAAATCAGAAGATTTTATACCATTGTGGTCAGAAAAGGTACTTAATATGGTTTGAACCTTCTTGAATTTGTTAAGACTTGTTTCACAACCTAACGTATGATTTACCCTTGGGAATGTTCCATATGCACTTGGAAGAATATATATTTTACTGTTGTTGGATGAAATGTTCTGTATCTGCTAAGTCCATTTGGTCTAAAATATAGTTCAAGTATAATGTTTCCTAATTATTTTCTGTCTAGATAATCTACTTTTGAAAGTGTGGTATTAAAATCCCTTACTGTACTGTTTGCTGTCTATGTCTCTTATCATTTCTATAATATTTCCTTTATATATTTAGGGGCTCCAATGTTAGAGGCATATATATTTCCATCCAATATGTTCTAGTGCTAAACTGACCCTATAATAACCTTCTTGTCTCTTTTTAGAATTCTTAATTCAGTTTATTTTGTGTGATAAATTTATTTATTTATTTGGTTTCTACTTGCATAGAATATCATTTCTGTCTCTTCATTTTCAGTCTATATATCCTTAAAGCTATAGTTTTTTAGTTTAGTTGAGTTGTATTTTTAATTCACTCAGCTATCCTGTTTGTGGAAAATTTAACCCACTTACATTTCATTATAAATACGTAAAAACTTATTTTTTCCCATTTTAATAATTTTTCTAGCTATTTTTAGATGCTATTTCTTTTTCTCTTTTTGTGATTTGATGACTTAATGTTTTGATTCCCTTATCTTTTGTGTATGTACCATAAGTTTTTGCTTTGAGATTGCCATGAGTTTACACAAAACATTTCATAATTATAACTCTTACCTTAATGTGATAACAGTTTAACTATACTCACACACAAAACTCTCTCTATATATACACCCTTTCCCCACACATTCGTGTTTTTCATTTCACAATTTACATCTTATAATCAATGTATCACAACAAAGTATTGTAGCTAAAGTTACATTTAATAGTTTTTAATATTTATAATACAGATGTAAGTAATTTTATCTAACACTATTATAGTAGAATTATTCAGAATTGGACTGTAGATTCACTTTTATCAGTGAGGTTTTTTTGCTTATTTTTATTTTTTGCCAGAGGGTAAGTATACTTGCTAGAGAGAGAGAGACACGTAGGGAAGGAAAGTGAGCAAAGTTCTCCCATGGGGAACAGTCATGCCGCAATCCCTTCTCCTCCATCTCTCCAGTGCATCAGGATTTCAGGTATACATGCACATGTGACTAACATTTATTTCAAGTTGCCAGGTCTAAGGCTCAAAATATGAGGTCAGTCATATGGTATCAGCTGCCTTAACTACTAGTCTATGGGGCTGACTCACCAGTACGTTTTATGCTTTTATATGTTTTCTTATTACTAATTAGCATGCTTTTGTTTTAGCTCAAAAAACTCCCTTTATCATGTCTAGTAAGGCAGGCTTAATGGTATTGACTTCCCATTCTTTCCTGCAAAATTATACAAATAAATTATCTGATAGCCTTATGTGGGTTTCTTTGTATGCCAGGAACTTCATTTATCTTGCTGCTTTCAAGATTTTCTCTTCATCTTTGATTTTTGAAAGTTTACTTATGGTAAGTCTCGATGAAGTCATCTTTGGGTTAAGCCTGAATGGAGTTTTCTGAATGCTTATATCTGTCCCAGATATGCAAAAATTGAATCATTATTTCTTTAAGCTTTCTGTCCTTTTATATCTTTCTCTCTTCCTAAAATGTCTGTAAGGCAAATGTTAGTTCTCTTGATGGTATCCTATAAATCCCATAGACTTTTCTTTATTCATTTGCATTCCTTTTCTCTTCTAACTGGAAATTTTCAAATGGCTTGTCCTCAAGTTCATTGGCTCTTTCTTCTTCTTGGTCAATTAAACTATTGATGTATTGTATTTTTCATTTCATTCCTTGTATTCTCCAGTTCCAGAATTTCTCTTTGGTTGGTTTTGTTTTTTTTTTTATAATTTACTTTTCTCTATTTGATTTCTTATTTTGCTGGAAATTGTTTTCCTGATTTCATTGAGTTCTCTATGTTCTTATAGTTCTCTGAATTTCCTTAAAATAATTACTTCAAGTTCTCTATCAGGCAATTTGTAGATCTCTACTTTTGAAAGATCAGTTATGAGAAAATTATTATATCCCTTTGGAATTTTTTTCATGTTTCCTATTGCCTTCTATTGATATTTGCATATTCCTTTTTTAAAAAAATTATTTTGTTCATCATCATTATTACTATTATTTTAATTTGAACAGAGAGCAAGAAAGAGAGGTAAAGTGAGAAAGTGAGCCACCTGGTGTGGGACTCAAACTATGGTCAGCCATGTGGGAGTGCCTCAAGCACCATGCAACCTTCTGGCCTCATGTTTACACATTCTTAGAATAGTCACTTCTTTCAGATTTTATCAACTAGTTTTGGTGGGAAAAGTTCGCCTCCTGGTGTAGTGCAGGCCATGCTAAGTGAGGTGTGCCCATCCCAGCCCCAGTGAGAGTGCAGTACTGTAGTCTCTGTGCAGCTCTGACTATGGAAGTTGATATTGGCAAAGATGAAGGCGTCTTCAGTAGCAAAGGCTGTGGATGCCTACAGAACTAGTGAGAGCTCTGAGACCTTCAGTGGCAAAGGCCACTGGAGTCCTTCTGGTATCTTTTTATTCCATGGGGGAAGTTGTAGCCAAGGGGATCCCTCTTGGCACCACATTTACCTTGCAGCAAGAACACTAGTGGTGGTGGCACCACAGTCTAATTCACAGTGACAGTGGGGCAGCCAAGAAGCCAGAGTCTGGACCATCTGCATGCACAGAAGGATCATGACTCTAGGGTCCAGGGTGGTGGCATCAATGCCAAGGACATGGCACCCCTGCTGCTACATTGGTGATAATGTGAGCAGTGTGGGTGCTCCCACTGTGTGGGTGGCTCTGGTGTCCTAGGTATGAGTGCTGGAGTAGGTGCTGGGAGCTGGGGACCAAAGTGTGGATACATACAGAGGCACTGCTATTATGGGAACTGGGCTGGGAACATACCTGCTGTAGCAGTGGCTCCAGTGTTCGAGGTGCAGAACCTCATGGAGCAGCCATGAAGCCGAACTTTAGAGTATGCGCATACAGGAACAGTAGTAATTCCAGAGCTCAGGGCTTGGGCCAGCTCACTGTGGCAGCAGCTCTGATGTCCAAGGTATGGACATCCATGAAGCCATGGTGGGGCTAGGGTCTAGCGTACCAGTATGAACAGAATGATGGTAGCTCCCAGGTATGGGGTGGGGCTGACTGCAGTAGTGGTGTCTGAGACATAGGCACACATGGTACAACCACAGAGCTAGGGTCTTGAATGCAGGCAAATGTGAAATGGATATAGCTCCAGTGAGTGAGATGCGGGCAGGGTTGGGTGATGGTGACTCTGGTACTGGGCTGGTACAATGGAAGCTCTTTCTTGTGGGGATGCAGCACCATCTTTCTCCAGGGCTCATGGAAACAATGACTACTAGTGACCTCAGCGGGAAAGCTCCTAGTGTCCTCTGCAGAGTGGAGCACTGGGAACCATGGTGACACCCACCATGTGGCCGATACTGATAGTACCTGCCCTCCTTTGTTTCTTGCTATTCCAGACATCCTGGGTATGCTGATCTCAGCAATCCTATGCAATTATTCTATGTTTTCATACATTGTGTTGCTGCAGATACTTAATGGGATCCAGAGTCCCTCCACTCCCACAAGGCTATTTTCACTTATGATTACCTTTGTAATTGTCAATTCTTTTTGTCAGGAAGGGGGGTAAAGGCTAGTATCTCCTGCCCCATGATCTTGCTGACGTCACTCAAGGATTAAATAATTTTATTTGCAATACTTACAACAGCGCTTGATGAGGTCATTGAAGCTCTTAGTGATACTAACATTTAGAGTGTAGTATTGGCAACCCAAGGACAAAGCCGTCTGTTTTCTAGTATTTGGAAGGACTCAAAACCTGATTTTTTTTTTTTTAACCTAATCCATCTCAAGCATATCCACCCTTGTTACATTGACAGAGCTGTCTTCCCCAAGACAGGGTTATCAGTAAAGAAAACTACTCATAAAGGAACAGAGAAAACCTAGGTAGCATAGACAATACAATTCTTTCTTCCAAAATAAGAAGGAACAGTCTATCTATATACCTTTGAGGGGAGGGGAAAAAAAGTCAACTCAAAAGGAGAACTGACATCGAAGAGATAAATGATTCTAGAAGATAGACCAGAAAACTTTGAAAAATACAACAGAGAAAGAAAAACACTATTCAGACTTGAAGATACTTTTTAAAAAGTCTTTAATGGAAAATAGAGATGTTAAATCCTTGATTGAATTAAATGAGAAATTGAAAGAGAAAGACAAATTTCCTAGGATGTAAAGAAAAAAAGAAAATGAAAGAAAAGAACAAAGAGACCAAAGATAATCCAAAGACATTTTACTTCTGTCCACAATCATCTCAGTAAGAGAGAAGAGAAAATCTGAAATTGTTGTGTAAATAACAGACAATAATTTTCTAGGCCTAAACTGGATGACATACAGTTTAGCTTGAAAAGGGTTTACTATAGATTGAAAAATGACATGGACATAGATAAACCTTTGTAAAATTCCAAAGAAAAGATAAATACAATTCAGCAAAAAACTAATGAGAAAGGAAAAAAGTCATTAGCCAGAAGAGAAAAACATAAAAACAGATCAGCAGTAAAACTGTCATCAGTCGGGGTCAACAGGTGGTGCAGTGGTGAAGGCACTGGACTCCCACATGTCTGACCACAGCTTGAGTCCTGGACCTGGTGGCTTGCAAATCATGACAGGTCCGTGCACATGCATGCCCAAAATCCAAGGAGGAAACTGGACAAGGGACTGTGGTGTGGCCATTCCCTCCCAGAGAGTGATCTCTCACTTTCCCTCTCTCTGTTTCTCTGTCTCTCTCTGGTGAGTGCATGTGCCCTATTGCAAAAACTTTAAGAAAAAAATCACTAGACACACTGCCTTCAGAGTTCTGAGGGGAAATTATTGTGAAACAAGCACTGTAGTATTTGAACTACAGATACCTGTGAGTGCCACATAAATACAAATACATAAAAGAGCTCAGATACCATACACGTTATGTATTCTCTCAAGATATTTGTAGATGTACTTCAGCATAATCAGAAAAATCACAGAGGAAGACGTGTGGCTTAGGAAGCAAATGTAGGACCCAGAAGGGTGAGGAACAGATTTCTCAGATGTGAGGAGTAGGAATAGAAGAATGAATATGGTAGGGGTGGACAGGACAGTGCTTACCTGGCCTCCAACTCATCTGTCCATCTTGGCCTCCCAAATGGCTGAAATGACACGCGTCCACCTTATAGAGATTCTTTTTAATATTAGATGAAGAGAAAAGTTAACTTAGTTGTGTGCATGTAAGGCAGTTCTCAAAACCTGGTAGTTCTCAGGTACAGAGGAGATAAACACTGAAGCTATCAGACAAAGAAAGAAAGCCTTATGACTTAAACAGCCAAAGACAAAGGCATTTCTTATAGGACCTGAATTACTTCACTTTACAGAAATGTATGTATTAAGCAACACAGATTATGGTAAATCTGCACCCGTGTATTCTTTTAGGCAACACTGAAAGGTAAGTGAAGATAGAAAGTATGCAATGATGTGTTCTGCATGTTAGAAGAAAGCAACAAATGATCACTTCTAAGAATGAACAAAGTACCTTGTACATTTTCAGAGCACTGAAACAAATGAGATATCTCTCTAGGTCTCTTTTTATCTGCATGAAGAGTGTTAGATTTTGAGGCCAGGAGGTGGTATAGTGGTTAAGGTGCTAGACTGTGGTTCAAGTCTTAGACCTGGTGGCTTGAAACTCACACTGGGCACATGAGCATGCATGCCCAAAATCCCAAGAAGAGAATGGAGAAGAAAGGACTGCATCATGGCCATCCCCACTGGGGAGTGATCTCTTGCTTTCTGTCTATCTTTCCGGTGAGCGCATACACCCTATAGCAAAAACAAACTCTTAAAAAAAAAAAAAAAAGTATTAGATTTTGTCCACATAGAATCCTCATTTGCCAGTTGAGAAAACCAAATCTCCATAAGATCAATAGCCTTAAATTTACACAACCAATAGGTTAACTTTCCTCTTCATTTAACACTGGGGGGGAGGGGACTCTATAAGATGGTCACTTGTAATTCTGGCCATTTGGGAGACAGACGGGTAGACTGAAGCCAGCCTAGGCAACCTAGTGAGACCCTGTCTCTTTTAAAAAACAATATTTTTCTCAACACCTGAGCCCAACTAAACGTATGCCCTAAAAGATAGTACACAGCAGAAGTAGATGCCAACAGTGGAACTTTCCTTCATCAAACATTGAAACATGAAATGGATGTCCATTTCAGGGACTCCTTTTTTATGACAGATGATGACTAACAATTCAGTTCTCCGTGTCAAGATGACAAACCTATTAAAACATGATGAATTCCTCAGGAGAGCACTTCTTATTAGCTTGACCCTGTGTCTATTTGCGGAATCGCATATGTGCATTCCCACATGTGCACACCTAAAATCTCCTTGGCAGCCCGTGTTCTGAGCAGCCCACTGATATCAATAGAATTCACAATCAGAAAGAAAAGAAAGGCTGTGAGTTGTTGTTTTAGGTTTGAGCATAGATTCAAGTCTCCATCTGTAACTCACAGCCTAATTGGCATTTGTCTTATTATGCAATTTCCAGCTTTGTGGTTTCTAGTTCTGACATAAACATTTCCTAGTGTAAGTGGAAAGTAATGCAACTCCATTGTTAAAATGTAAGTGGACGATTAAGACAGTCAATTATTTCAATCCAGTCATGGCCCAAATTCCAAAAGAGAATTTTCCAAACTGATCAATTTAAAGAATCTGAATATTTAGTTTAAAGCGTCTATTTTTGACAGCATGCTCAGAAGAGTTATAGGATTATGATTGCTAACTTGTGATTTTTCTGAAATAATGGAAGATAAGAATAACATGAATAACTGAAACCCAGAATTGGGGAAGATGAAAACCGAAACTATATCTAATGATCAGTTTCAACATCTACTTTCATTGAACACTGAGGGAATATTGTCAATAGGACCATATGAATTTATCCAAGGCCAAGGTTTCCATAAATGGAAACATCTTATGTACCATGAGAGATTTTTAAAAACTTCACGGAAAATACATACTAGGAAAACACTATGCATGGATTTCAATTTTTTTTTTTTTTTTTTTTTTTTTTTTTTTTAACCAAAGGAAACTTATACTTTGAGTCAGGTAGTCCATGAGCTTCCTGAAGTCCCCTCAGATACTAATAGTTAGGGTTGTTTCCCAAGATGTTTTATCCTATTTCCTAGTGGAGAAACTGAGGTAAGGTGTATTGAAAGTTTATATTCAAAGTAAGTCTCAACGATTAGTGATAACATCAAGGATTATTAGCTCTTGGAAGCCTGGGTATTTTTTTTTTCCTCCTCACTGAGATGAGCCTCCTTCCTAGGACCAACTATATAAGAGCATTTCTTTCTCTGTTAAATTTATACTGAATTTCCCTCCTTCCAACCTTCATGCCTGGAGCTGACCATTACTCGGTCTTGAGACTCTTTAATGGCCTTTTAATGGTGGTGAATTCCTTTGAGATAAATAAATGCCCATGATGCTCCACACAGCTCTTTGAAGTACTGCTAGTAATAAAGTTTTACATTAAAGTTTATAAAAGGGCAGATGCAGGTCGAGAACACAGATTTTCTGATTCCTAGTTGGATATTCTTTGTATCATCCCATGCTGCATTTCAGCTTTAATAAGGATGTTTTCCCATTACAAATGGGGTGTGTTTCCTCACATACTATTGCTTTTCAGTGATGCTCTGAATAAACTAGAAGTGTGTTTATATGTGTATGGGAGAATGTGCAAGCACACACAATTGTATAGTAATAATTCATACAAGTATGGGAAATTCTGCATTGAAAATAAATATATACGACAGGACCTTTTGGGGGGGGGGATAGAAATGTACCTCTGACCAAGCCGGTCAACTTTTACATTGAAAAACCCGAGTGGGGAGACCAGCAGATGGTGTAATGGTTATGTCACTGGACTCCCACATGGCCAACCACAGTTCGAGTTCCAGACTCAGCAGTTTGAAATGCACACTGGGCATGTGTGTGTGCATGCCCAAAATCCTGAGAGGAGAAAGGATTGCAATGTGGGCATCCCCTCTGGCAGTGACTTCTTGCTTTCTGTCTCTCCAGCAAGTGCATGTGCCCTATAGCAAAAATCCCTCTTAAAGAAAAAGGAAAAAAAGAAAACCCCAGTAGATGTCATAGGTATAGGATATCTACATCCTAATTCCTAAGACTTGTGAGCATGTTGGATTCATAGAGGAGAGTTAAGGTTGTAGATGGTGTTAAAGTTGTTAATCAGCAGACCTTAAAATAGAGTATCTTTGATTAACCATATGGGTCCAATGTAATCACAAAAGTCCTTAAAAGTGGAAGAAATCATGGGAAAAGATAACCGGAGAGTGAGAAGGACTCTATCCAACACTTCTGACTTTGAAGTTAGAAAAAGAGCCATGAGCAAAGGTATGGGGGTGACCTCTAGAAGCTGGAAAAGGCAGGGAAATAATTCTTCCCTGGAGCCCCCAGGAAGAATATAGCGAGTCCCATTGACACCTTGGGTAAAGACAAGTAAGATCATCTTGGATTTCCAAACTTTAGAACCTGACTGTAAGATATATTTATGTTTTTTTTTAACTCATATTTAAATTATTTCCTATTTTGCAGTTTTTTAAGAGAGGGTTTTTGTTTTTTTTTTTTTTTTTTTTTGCTATAGGGCGCGTGTGCTCACCAGACAGAGAGACAGAAAGCGAGAAATCACGCCCCAGGGGGGATGACCACACCGCAATCCCTTCTCCTCCATTCTCCTCTAGGGATCTTGGGCACACACGCACACGTGCCCGGCGTGAGTTTAAGCCACCGGGTCTGGGACGCGAACTGCAGTCAACGACGTGGGAGTCCAGCGACATAGCCATTACGCTAACTGCTGGTCCCCCTATTTTGCATTTTGATGAACATATAATTGTGGGACTGACTCTATGGCCTGGTGGTTAAGGGAACCAGGTCTTACATGGCTGACTGTGATAGGAGTCTTGGCCCTGGTGGCTTTGAAAAAATTCTGGGCATGTGTGTATGTATGCTCAAAATTCTGGCAGCATGGAGAATTGGAGAAGCATTGAAACATGACTATACCCTGTTGTAGGGTGGTTTGTTTGTTTGTTTATTTGGAGATCGATTTTTGCTATAGGCACATGAGCTTGCCAGAGCGACAGAGACAGAAAAAGAGTGAAAGTGAGAAATCACCCCCTGGGAGGGGATGGTCACACCACAATCCATTCTCCTCCATTCTCCTTTTGAGATTTTTGGGCATGCATGCCCATGCACCCAGCATGAGTTTCAAGCCTCCAAATCTGAGACTGAAACCACAGTCAGCCAGTGCCTTAAATGGTATGCCACCTACTGGTCCCTAGGGTGTTTTCTACCTCTCTCTCTTTCTGTCTCGGATGAGCACATGCACCTTCTGGGAAAATTTTTTTTAAAATGCACCTATTTGGGAACCAGCAGTTAGTGTAATGGCTATGTCGCTGGACTCCCATGTAGTCAACCCCGTTTCGCGTCCTGGACCCGGTGGCTTAAAACTCACGCCGGGCGCATGTGCATGCGTGCACAGAGGAGAATGGAGAAGAGATTGCGGCGTGACCATCCCTCCTGGGGGGTGATTTCTCGCTTTCTGTCTCTATGTCTCTCTGTCTGTCTGGCGAGCACACATGCCCTATAGCGAAAATCTCTCCAAAAAAAAAAAAAAATACACCTATTTGAGGGATACAATGTCATTTTTTTAATCTTGTATTTTCATACAAGAATGCAAGTGTATTGATTAAATCTGGTTAATTAGTATAGCCATCATCACCATTTGTCATCACTTTGTGCTGGGAACTTTCAGAATCTTCTTTTAGTTATTTAAGATATGCAGTAAAATGTTAATTATATTCACCCTAATGTATTTTATAACACTTAGAGATTGTTTCTCTTACCTTTAATTGTGTTTTCATTAATCAACATCACTCCCAACTCCTAGCAGACATTCAACTGTCTGTCTGTCTGTCTGTCTGTCTGTCTATCTATCTATCTATCTATTAGAAGTTTTTGCTATAGGGCATGTGCGCTCACCAGAGAGACAGAAAGCAAGAAGTCAACCCCGCAGGGGGGGAGTGGCCACACCACAATCCCTTCTCCATTCTCCTCTCAGGATCTTGGGCAAGCATGCACATGTGCCCAGTGTGAGTTTAAGCCACCGGGTCCAGGACTCAAACCACAGTCGACTGCATGTGAGTCCAGTGACATAGCCATTACGCCAACTGCTGGTCCTTCAACTCTATATTTCTATAAGGTCATTTTCTTTAATTTCCACATAGGAGTGTGAGATCATATGGTATTTCTTTCTGCACCTGACTTATTTCATATAACATAATGTTTTCTAGACTTGTACACTTTACCTCAAATGACAATATTTCATTCTTTTTAATGGCTGAGTAGTACTCCATTGTGTGTGCATTTCTTTTATCTATTTGTTGATGGACACTTAACATTGCTTCCATATCTTGGGTATATGACTACTGCTACAATAAACATTGAGGTATAGATATCTTTGACATGTGGATTTCCCTTCCTTCGGATATATGCCTCATTGTAGGATTGCAGGATGATAAGCAGTTCTATTTTTATGTATATTTTTTTTATTTTTTGAGGAATATCTTTACTGCTTTCCATAACAGCTATACTAATTTATATTCCCATCAACAATGTGGAAGAATTCCCTTTTTCCACATCCTCACAAACATTTGTTACTTTTTATCTTTTTTTTTTTTTTTTTGAGAGGTTTTTTGCTATAGGGCGTATGCGCTCTCCAGACAGAGAGACATAGAGACAGAAAGCGAGAAATCACCCCCCAGGGGGGATGGTCACGCTGCAATCCCTTCTCCTCCATTCTCCTCTCGGGATCTTGGGCACACACACACATGCACCCGGTGTGAGTTTTAAGCCACCGGGTCCAGGACACGAACCGCGGTCGACTATGTGGCAGTCCAGCGACATAGCCATTATGCTAACCGCTGGTTCTCACTTTTTATCTTTTTGATAACAGTCATTCTAATTGGGGAGAGATGATATTTCATTGGTTTTATTTAATTTTTATTTTTTGTATCACAGTTAATCACATATATCTTTACAGTATATAACATTTCTTTTGCCAGCATGATTACCATGCATATCAGTCAAGACAAAGACATTACTATACACATTGGCATCAACAAATAGCTTTTCATTTTTTGTCAGTTAACCATTCTTTTTTTATTCTTCCCGTTTCCCTCCCTTCATTACCCACCCCCATATTACCCGTATCCTTACTATCTCTAGTATCTACCATTGCCCTCACTGCTACTATACCTTCCAAACTTTCAGTTTGTGCAATAGAGCACAGATAATCAATATATATTGAGTAGAGACATACAAAATCAGTCTTTTATGGTCTGACTTGCTTCACTTAGCTTTAAGTCTTCCTTAATTGTCATCTTTGTATCAAATGTCAAGGTTTCATTGCTTTTTATGGCTGACTAGTAGTCCAGAGAGTTATATATACCACATTTTTTCAATCCAATCATCTATTTTTGGACATTTGGTTTGGTTCCATGTCCTAGTTATTATAAATAATGCTGTAATAAACATGAATCTGGAAATATTTTTCTGAGGGTTTTTCTATCCCTTGGTTAAATACCTATAAGTGGAGTTACTGGGTCATATGGTAGTTCTATATGTAGGTTTCTAAGGAATCTCCATATTGTTCTCCAATGGGAGAACATTAGTACAAAGTGGCTGTACTAATTTATATTTCTACCAACAGTGTAGAAGAGTTCCCTTTTCACCACAGCTGCACCAGCACTTCTCATTATGTATCTTCTTAATTTTAGCCATTCAGATGGGGCGTAAGTGGTATTTCATTGTGGTTTTGATTTGCTTTTCCCTAGTAAATAGCAATGTTGAATACTTTTTCATATGCTTGTTGGTCATTAATCTTCTTTTAGAACATTTGCCCAATTTTTGATATGGTTATTTTTGCTGCTGCTTTTTTTTTTTTTTTTTTTTTTTTTTTTTTTTTTGCTTGATGGACATCCTGATGTATTCTAGTTATGAATGCCTTGTCAGATGTATAATTTGCAAACATCATGTCCTATTCTGTGGATTATCTCTTCATTCTTTTGATTGCTTCCTTTGCTGTGTAGAAGATCTTCACTGTGATATAACCCCATTTGTCTGTTTTTGCTTTTGTTGCATGTGCTTTTGTGGTTCTGTTGAGGAACTTTGCCCATATCAGTGACCTGAAGTGCTTCTTCTATGTTTGCTTCTAGTAGCTTCATAGTTTCATGTTTAAGTCTTTAGTCCATTTTGAGTCAATAGTTGTACATAGACTGAAGGGTCTAGTTTTTTCTAAACATGGATGTCCAGTTTTCCCACAGTCATTCATTAAAGAGACTCATTATCACAATGAATGTTCTTAGCACCTTTGTCAAAAATCAGCTGGCTATGTAAACCTGGACTTATTTATGGGTTCTCTGTAACAGTCCATGGTCTGTGTGTCTGTTTTTTCCTTTTTATTTTCTGCCAGTACCATGCTGATTTGGTTACTATAGCTTTGTAGGATGCTTTGAAATCTAGTAGTGTGATGCCTCCAGCTTGTCTCTTCGCTCAGGATTGTTGGCTATTCAAATTCTGTTGTGCTTCCATAGAAATTTTATGCGCTTTTTAAAAATTTCGGTGAAGAATGATAGAGGTCATTCACAAGCATGTTGTTTAGTTTCCATTTATTTGTATGGCTTCCAAAGTTTTTCTTAAGGATTTTAAGTTTTATTCCATTGCTAACAAAAATGCTAAAACTTGATACTGTTTATACTTTTTTCACTTAAGATTTGTTTTGAGAGATAACATGTAGTCTATCTTAGACAATGATCCATGTATCAATGAGAAGAATTTATATTCTATAGCTTTTAGAATATTCATTCAATATTTATCATAACCATTTGTTCTGTGGAGCAATTTAAGTTTGACTTTTCCTGATTTTATTTAAGAGATCTTTCTAGTGCTATGAGTATGGGGTATTAACATTTTTATCATGTGTTTATCGGAAATTCCCTCTTTCTTTAGCTCTAGTAATATTTGCTTTATTTTAAGTTGGATGTGAATATATTCACAATTTTTATGTCTTCTTGCTGTGTTTTCCTTATTATATAAGGTCCTCCTTTGTCTCTCTTTATAGATTTTTTAAGTTCTCTGATAACCTCTCACTTTTGACTTTGATTTGCATGAAATATCTTTTCCCATCTCTTCATTTTCAGTTTGTTTTTTTTACAGGTAATGTGCAGTTTTGTTTTTGTAGGCAGCATATCATTTGATTTTTTTTTTTTTTTATCCATTCAATAGATAGTCTATATCTTTTTAAATGAGTTTAATCCATTTACATTAAAAATTAACATAGAATTTTTGTCACTTTGCTGCATAACTTTTAGTTATTTGTATGGTCTATGTTTCTTTTTCCTCTTTTTATTGTCTGTGATTATGGCTTCGAGTTTTTCTGTGCATGCAATAGGATTTGGTTCCTTTCTGTTGCTCATTTTTCAATGCCTTCAGTTCCTGTGTTGATCTCTGCATGTTTATTAGCAGTCTATTACTCCAGTATTTTGGAGTTTCTTAGCAGTGGATTTTGTTTCTTGAGGATGGGTCCTGTAGTGTTAATGAGGTGGGGTGTTTCCGTTTTGTTTCCAAGTGGGCACAGTGGTATAGTTTCTACAGGTTTTCTTCTGTTGTATTTGGTTCAGTGGTTATCTGTGAGTATCTCTATAATCTAGACTTTGAGTGTTGATTGTAATAATGGTGTGGTTTCCTTGGGGGTAGGGATCACCCAGTGGGTCGTTGGCTATAAACCGAAGTGGGGATTAATAGTGTTAGCTCACGATCAATACTAGGAAGCCCATTGGCCCAGCAGTGGAGAGGAAGGAGTTAGCTGGGATGGCTAGGAGGGCCAAACTGCAGTGTCTGGGTGCCCTCACTGACAGGGGGGACCCTGTTGTGTTGTGGCTGTAGGTACTGGGCTCAGCACAGTCAGGCATAGGGACCATAAAACTGTTTTACTTGAACTTTGATGTGTACCAGGCTCAGCCTCTGCTAGTAACAGGTCTATAAAACATGAAGGATTCCCACAAGGACAGGGCCCTATGTGCACAATCGTCTATATACTGGGCCAGGCAGGGGTCAGGGGCTATGTCTGGTAGAACCTGGAGGATTCCTGCAGGAAAGGAGCCCATGTGCTTGAGCTGCAGTGTACCAAGCTTAGCATCTGGCAGTAGCAAAGGCCTGCAGAATATGGATGGCTCCTGCAGGGGACAGGGGACAGTGCACTAGAGGTGGGGCATGAGCTGGGCTCCTGACAGTGGCCAAGAGTACTTAGAGGTTGTGCTCTGGAGCTGTGGTATATGACAGACTCAGCACCTACCAGTAGTATGGGTCTGCAGAGCCTAGATGGGCCTGTCGGAAAAGCAGACATGTGCTCCAGCCCAGCCGTGAGCTGGGCCCAGAGCAAA
Source organism: Tupaia tana (assembly GCA_026018925.1). Lineage (NCBI taxonomy): Eukaryota > Metazoa > Chordata > Mammalia > Scandentia > Tupaiidae > Tupaia > Tupaia tana. Next base: position 16,309,636 of record JAKSZU010000028.1, on the reverse strand, counting down.
TGAAGGATTGTGGGGACAGAAGCTAGAGGTTACTATCAGAGGAAGGGGCCACATGCTTAAGCCATAGTGGGACTGGCCCAGTTGAAGGATTACATGTTCATTTACCTGTTCCTCAGACCAGGTTGTGTTCAGGAGTATGTAATGCTACATGGGCTTTGGTGGCATCACTCTACTGCTCATTCTAGCTACAGTGGTAACATAGCCACTCATGTGCACCTGGTGGGGTTTTGGTGGATTCTCAGGGATATGAAGGCATGTAGGCATTGGTCTTTGATAAAGGTTTCATGTTAGCAATGGGTTTGTTCCCAGAACAGCATGGCTCTTCAACAGCTTGAGTCCTGGGAGGTGGGTTATCCTGGACAAAATCCCTCCATGGAGTTACCAGTCATGTGAGCTTCAAGGATTTGCCTACCCCAGGCAGAGGCTGTGGGAGTTGGGAGTGTTGGGCCTTCAGGCTGCTAGGAATACTGACATCGTATGTGGTATCAGGGCTATTGGGATCTCTTGTTCACACTTTCCCAGTAAGAGGAGCTTTTTGTTCCTGCCTGCACACCTCCTCCCTTTCTATGCTGTTTCTCTTGAGCTTTCATGTTTGAGAGAACTTTAGATTGTTCCTTAGTAGGTTCCAGTGATCCTCCTTAGATATCTCACTTCAAATTTGTCCACTAATTGTTGTTCTTTTGTTGCATAGTTGATGGGTGCTGACTACTTATCATTGGCCATCTTGCCTTTCCAACCATTTGTGTTTTTTTGTTTTGTTTTGTTTGCATTTAATCACCTTATATCTCCACAGCATACAAAATGAATCTTCCAGTATGAACATACTGCATATCATTCTAGTCAGACATTAATATATGTATTATCATCAACAGAATATTTCATTTTTGTGTCAAATGTTTTACTCCCCCCCCTTGATTTACTCCTTCCTACACTCCCTCCCCCATTGCCCACCTTCCTCTCACAGTCTCTGGTATCCACAGTTCCTCTCTGTTTTTTTTATACCTTATAATCATTTACTTTCTGCCATGAAATGCAGACATTCGATATGTATTAAGTGGGGACATACAGTGCCTCTCATTCAAAGTCTGACTTGCTTCATTTAGAATGAAATCTTTCATATTTTTCCACTTTTTATCAACTGCCAGGGCCTCGTTGTTATTTATGGATGAGTAGCATTCCATAGTGAATACATGCCACACTTTTGCAATCCATTCTTCTATTCCTGGACATTTGGGTTGATTCCATGTCTTAGTGATTGTGGATAATGCCGGAATAAAGTGTTTTTCTAAGAGTATTCCTATCCTTGGGGTAGTTATTTTTGTAAGTTTTTGAGGAACCTATGTATTTTTTTTTTCCACAATAGCTGTGATAATTCACATTCCCACCAACAGTGCAGGAGAGTTCCCTTTGCATCACAGCCTTATCAGCGCTTAGCATTTTTAAATTTTTTAAAATCTGATCCATTCTAACTGGGGTTAGGTGGTATTTCACTGTAGTTTTGGTTTGCATCACCTTTATGATAAGGGGTGTTGAGTATTTTTTCTTATTTTTTGGCTGTTCATGTCTTCCTTGCAGAGCTGTCCGTTTGGTTTATTTTCTCATCTTTTAATTGAATTGATTATTCTGGGGGCAGTAACCCATATATTCTGGTTATCAATCCCTTATCAGAGGCATAGTTTGCAAATATAATCTCCCATTATGAGGGTTGTCTCTTCACCGTAATTATTGCCTCTTGCTATGCAGAAGCTTTTTAACCTGATTTAATCCCATGTGTCTATTTTCAGAAGTATTGGTTGTGCTTTGAGGGTCTTATTTAAGAAGTCTTTACCTAATCTGATGTCTCCAAGAGTTTTCCACCAGTAGTTTTATAGCTTGAGGTATAATGTTTAGATTCTTGATCCATTTTGAGTTGATTTTTGTTAATGGTGAGAGGTATGGGTCTAGTTCTATTTTTCTGCAAGTGGATATCCAGGTTTTCCAGCACCACTTGGTGAAGAGATTTTCTTTTCCCCACTGGATCGTCTTGTGCCCTTTGTCAAAATCAGTTGGTTGTGGGGTCACCAGGTGGAATGGTCAGTGGGGCACTGGACTCCCACATGGCTGACTGCACTTCAAGTTCCATAGCTGGTGGTTTGCTTTCTCACATGTTCTCATTCTCTCTCCCTCATAAGCACACATGCTCTGTAGCAAATTTAAAAATAAAAATAAATTAAAAATTGTTTTTAAAAATCAGTTGGTTATATGTTTCAGGGTTTATTTCTGGGTTCTCTTTCTGTTCCATTGGTTTACATGCCTGTTTTTTTTTTTTTTTTTTGTCAGTACCATGTTGTTTTGATATCACAGATGTGTAATATATCTGAGGTCAGGGGGTGAGATGCCTCTTTATTCTTTTCACACAGTGTTGCTTTGCTGTTATGGGAGCCTTTTATGATTCAAGACAGATTTCGTGACTCTTTTTTTAATTATGTGAAGAATATATCTGGTGGGGAACCAGCAGTTAGCGTAATGGCTATGTCGCTGGAGTCCCACGTAGTCGACCACGGTTCATGTCCTGGACACGGTGGCATAAAACTCACGCCGGGCACGTGTGCGTGCGTGCCCAAGATCCCGAGAGGAGAATGGAGGAGAAGGGATTACGGCGTGACCATCCCCCCTGGGGGGTGATTTCTTGCTTTCTGTCTCTAGGTCTCTCTGTCTGTCTGGCGAGCACATGTGCCCTATGGTGAAAACCTCTCAAAAATTAAATAAATAAATAAATAAATAAATAAAGTATCTGGTAACTTTATTGGGATTGTATTAAATTTGTAAATTAATTTGGGTAGAATTCACATTTTGATATTAATTCTTCTACTCAAGGAACATGGGATGTTTTTCCACTTTTTGTATCATTTTTATGGTTTTTTTTGTTTTGTTTTCATAGTTTTCCTTGTAGAGGTTTTTGGCTTATTTGGTTAGGTTTATTCCTAAGTATCTTACTTGTGTGTGTGTGTGTGTGTGTGTGTGTGTGTGTGTGTGAGAGAGAGAGAGAGAGAGAGAGAGAGAGGAGGGGAGTTACTGTAACTGGAATTGTTTTCTTCAATTCTACATCAGGCTGTTCATTGTTGGTGTACCGAAATATACCAACATTGATTAGTGCTTAGATTGTTGTATGTCAATTTTGTATCCTGCCACTTTATCACTTCCAGGAGTTCTTGTGTGGATTATTTTAGATTTCCTATGTATATAATCATGTCATCTATAAATAGAGATCATTTCTCTTCTTTCCCTGTTTTAATGCCTTTTATTCTCTCACCTGATTGCATTGGCTAGGATTTCCAGTACTATATTGAAAAGGAATGGGGAACATGGGCAGCCTTGTCTTGTTGCAGTTCCATTCAATATGATGTTAGCTATGGAATTTTTATATATGGCTTTTATCGTGTTGAAAAATGTCCCTTCTCTGCTGATTTTGCTGCAAGTCTTAATCATGAATGGATGTTATACTTTACCAAATGCTTTTTCTGGATCTATTGTTATGATCATATTGTTTTTATCTTTCCTTCTGTTAATGTTATGTATTACATTCCACCTTTGCAACCCTGGAATAAAACCTACCTGATCATAGTGCATAATCTTTTTAACGTGTTGTTGGATACGATTTGCTAGTGTCTTGCTGAGAATTTTTATATCTGTATTCATTAGGGATATTGGTCTATAGTTTTCATTTTTGTGATGTCCTTGTCGGTTTTGGAGTATGAGGGTGATGGAAGCTTCATAGAGTGAATTTTAGAGGATTGCTTCCTTTTGGACCATTTAAAAAAAGTTTGAGTCGAATGGGGGTTAGCTCTTTTTAAAAAGTTTTATAGAATTCAGAGATGAAACCATCATGACCTGGGCTTCTTTTTTTTTTTTTTAATTTGGTTGGGAGACTATTTATTACTGATTCAATCTCATTGTTTGGTATTGGTCTATTTAGGCTATGACTTCCTGATTCAATCTTGGTAGACTATATGTGTCCAGAAATTTGTCCTTCTCATCCAGGTTTTCTTGTTTGTTGGCATATCGTCACTTGAAGTATTTGCTCATTATCATTTGTATTTCTGTGCTGTTTGTAGTAATATTGCCTGTTTTCTTAGTGATTTGATTAACCTGGTTCCTTTCTCGGTTCTTCTTAGTCTAGCTAATGTTGTGTCAATTTTGCTTATCTTCTTCAAGAAGTAGCTTTTGATTTCATTTACTTTCTGTATACTTTATTCTCTATTTCATTTATTTTTGCTCAAATCTTTATTATTTCTTTTCAATTGGCATTTTTCGGTGTGTGTGTTTTTGTTTTCTCAGTTCCCTGAGGTGTGTTGTTAGGTTGTCTGTTTGCCACCTTTATTTTCTTTCTTTTTTATTTTTATTTTTGGGGGGGGAGATACTTTTGCTATAGGGCGCATGCACTTGCCAGAAAGATAGAGACAGAGACAGAAAGTGTCTCTGTCTCTATTGCCCCCCCCCCCCCCCCAGGGAGATGGCCATATCGCAATTCCTTCTCCTCCACCTCTTCTCAGGATCTTGGGCACACACGCACATGTGCCTGGCGTGAGTTTAAGCCACTGAGTCCAGGACTCAAACTGCAGTCAGCCATGTGGGAGTCTAGCAACATAACCACTATGCCATCTGCTGGTCCCCATTTCTAGGATTTATTTTTTTTCCCATAGTCCATGAGTTGCTGTGTGCTTTTGAGAGGGATATACTTCGTGATTTTGTCCTTCGTTTTAAGGTTCTGCTTTGTTTTCTAGGCAGTTGTCTCTCCCTACTAATTTGGGGTAGGTTTCTAGGGCTGTGTGCATGTACACTTCTCCGTGGTATACTCTAGCTCCACACCAACTTATCTCATTCCCAAATTCTCTAATTCTCACAAGGCTGAGTGCTGATGTGAGGAGGCTGACCTTAAGGTAGTAGGTAAGGTCAGGCATGATGCACAGACCTGAAAAACCTGCTCTCTGGCTCTGGAACCCACAGAGGGCCTGGCCTGGCTGGCAGGGGAAGACCCAGCCAAAGAGCCATCATCCCTGTCTCTGAGAGAGGCAAGTGTACGTGGCTAGATTCCACAACCCTATTCCTTCCCCCCTGGTTTTGGACCCACTGAGGGTCTGGCCACCAGTGAGAAACCCTGGCCAAATAGCCCCAATCCCTTACTGTCTCTCCAATTTGTGACTTTTAGAGAAATTTGTGGCCATTTTTATAGTAGCAATAGAAACCAATAAGGGGCCAGCAGTTGGCACAGTGATTACGGTGCTGAACTCCCACATGGCCCCGTTCAAATGCTGGACCTGGTGCTTGAAACTCGTGTCAGGCACATGTGTATGCATGCTCAAAATCCTCAGGAGAATGGAGGAGAAGGGATTGTAGTGTGGTCATCTCCACTGGGGATGATTTCTCACTTTCTCAGTCTCTCCAGCAAGCACACGTGCCCTATGGGGGGAAAAAAAATCTCGAAAGAAACAAACAAATGGGACTCTCTTTAATGTAGTCTATCATTTTTAACCTAAAAGAAGAAATAGTACAACAAAATTAAACCCTACCAAATATTTTTCTTATCAATTTGACATTTATTTTTTAGTGACTATAGCTGACTTTATATTTCCAGATCTGCTCACTATAGTGATCTTTATTATACTTTGGCCAATGGTGGAGGAAGGGGAAAATATAGTCTGGTATGTAGTGTTTAGCCAATTTTCATCAAATGTTTATCTGCCTAAATAGTTGTTTTTCCAACTTGGCTAATGTGATGAAACTTTTGTAATTTGTGTTTTGTGTTGCATATGAAATTTGGGTATCTACAGCATCAGAATCCACAATATGAAAGTAGTTTATAATTCTTTATGTATTCTGATTTTCTTCCCTTGTATCATATCAACTGGCTATTATAAAGAGGAAGAAAATGATTCTTTGTTTTCTAAGATTCTTAATTTCTTTCATTATAACAAGTACTCAAACATCTTACTTTTACGTAATTTAATGCACAGTGGTTGTTAGTATATCTTTGTACAGCATACACAATTTTATAAAAAAACAAACTGATCAGCCCCCAGTAATTGTAGTTTTATTTATTTATGAATTATATACATATACAAATCTATTTAGGTATCATGTACATTATAAACATGCCAGAGGGCGATTTTTTTTTAAAGAAATGAGATAAAACCAATATACATGGGCTATAAAATAGAAGTAAAGCATTACTACAGAATGAATTCAAAGGTTGAAACCTAACCCCCAGGATAATGGTATTAGGAGGTGAGGTCTTCGGGAGGTGATTAGATTGCAAGGGGGCAATCCTTCTATTGGAATTAATATTCCTATAAAGAAACCCCAGAAACCCCTTGATCTTGGACTTCCCAGGCTCCAGAACTGTGACAAATTTCTGTTGTTGATAGCCACCCACTATGTGGTATTTTGTTATAATAGCCCAAATGAAAATAATCAACTGTATAAACCTGCTGTAGTTTGTAGAGATAGGTTTGTTTGGATCCTAGTCTACCCATTAACATTATCTAGCTTTGAGCAAAACTCTCTAAAATCTTAGTTCTTTCTCTGCAAGATGAAAAAAATAACTATAGGGGCCAGCAGGTGGCATGGTGTTAAGGCGCTGGACTCCCATGTGGCTGACCATAGTTTAGGTACTGAACCCAGTGGCTTAAAAATCATTCCAGGCCCATGTGCGTGCATGCTTAAAATCCCAAGAAAATAATGGAGAAGGGACTGCAGTATGACCATCCCACATGGGGGATGATTTCTCACTTTCCGTGTTTCTGTCAAGTGCATGTACCCCATGCCAAAAACCTAAAAAATAATAATGATGAAATTTCAAGGAAGATGGTGAAGGAAGTAATATATGAGCCATTTCCAGAAGATTCATAGAAAATGCATAGTATGAAAAAACTGCACGGATTTCAAAATTTGTTTTGCACTAAATAATTTTATACTTTAATTCCATTTTTATTCTTCCCAAACTATCTCATAAAGATAGGCAGAGAAAGTATGATACCGTAACCAAAACTCATATATAATGTAAGTCACCCACAGTGGCATGATACCCCCATGAACCCTGAAATATACATGGCTGATGACAAACTGCTGGTAGTTTTGAAACCTATGTGAAATCATCAGAGAAAGCACGGGGCATCTGGTAGACCTGTGATCATCGGGTCTCCAGCAGGTGCTCAGAGAAGTGTGGCAGGCAATGTAAAAACAAGCTGAAACTGGGAAGGGCTTTTGAAGATGTCAAGTTTCAGACGACAGCCTGATAAGCTCTGCGGTGGCTAGAGTTATCTGGGCACCACGGACTCTCTAATCCCCAAACCAGTGGACCATGGCTTTCTTCCAGGACAAAGCCTCCTAGTGGGGAAAAACTGCTGTGAAAGAAAATGAAATCTAGCAGGACAGGGACAATAGGGCAAAGGGAAAAGAAAGTTCAGACACATGTGGCAGAGAAAAGAAAAAGGAAGGAAAAGAGCAAGGCTCTGTCTTTTAATTACTTTGCAAAGAGAATGTCTGTAAAGCTGTTCTGACTTAATTCTCCTTAAACTTCAGGGAAAAGAATTTTAGGTAAAAATCAATATTAAGATGTCAATTGGATAGCCACGTGGAAAAATAGCTCTGAGCCTTATTTTATGTAGCACAGTAAAGTCAATTCTGGCTTTAGACCTAAATGTGAAGGAAACAGCAGATCTTTCAGAGGACAAGGCAGGAGAATATCTTCATGACCTTGGACTAAACATAAATGTATTTCTTTTTTTTTTTTTTTTTTTCTTTTTAAGCGATTTTTTTGCTGTAGGGTACTCACCAGAGAAGCAGAGAAAAAGTGAGAAATCACTTCCCCGGGGGGATGGCCACACCACAACCCTTTCTCTTCCATTCTCCTCTCGGGATTTTGCACACATGCATCTGGTCTGAGTTTAAGCCACTGGATCTGGGACTCGAACCACAGTTGACTCACTACATGAGAGTCTAGCAAAGTAACCATTACACCATCTGCTGTTCCCTAAATATAAATTTCTAAAGCAAGATACCAAAACAGCCATTAAAAAAAAAGTGACAAATTGTATAGTTATGAATTTCATAATGACGGGTATGTTCTGAAAAATACTGTTAGGCGATTTCATCCTTGTGCAAACTTCATAGAGTGTACTTCTGCAAACGTAGATGGTATGGCCGACTACACGCTAAGGCTGCATGGTATAGCTTATTGATCCTATGTTATACACCCATGCAGCCTGTCCCTATTGGAACACTGTAGGCAATCGTAACAAAATGGTAAGGAAAAGGTACAATAAATACAGTTACCCACAGGCCAGCAGGTGGAAGTTTTGGTACTTGATCTCACATGGCTGAGTGAAGTTTGAATCCTAGACCCAGTGGTTTGAAAATCACGCTGGGCACATGTGTGTGCGTGCCCAAAATCCCAAGAAGAGAATGGAGGAAAAGGAGGAAATGGAGAATTGTGGCATGGTCATCCACCATAGGGTAATTTCTTGCTTTCCTTCTCTTTCTCTGTCTTTGTCTGTCTGTGGTGAGTGCACATACCCGATGGCAAAAAACTGGAGGAAAAAAAAAGAACAGTTCTCCAGTCAACCTTAAACACTGGGCTCATGTGCCCATGATCCCAACTTGCTGGAAAGGCCTGAGAGAGGGGGTGAGACCCTATCGAGGTTATTTATTTCTCTGACTCCTTCTCATGAAGGAAATAAACCTAATGGGCCAGCTAGCAGTGTGGTGGTTAAAGCAGCTAGATCCCATAGGACTGACTGCATGGTTCGAGTACTGGACTTAGTGGCTTGAAAAGCCATGTTGGGTATTTGTGCATACCCCAAATCCTGAGTGAATGGAAGAGAAGAGATCACAGCATGGTCATTACCCTGGAGGTTAGTTCTCCCTCTCTCCCTCCAAAACAAAGTATGCATGTGGTGCATGACCATGAAATTAAGGATCATACCATAAATATCATTTTCAACCTCATGGTCTTCTGTCTGTCAGTGTTTCTTCCCTTTGCCTCCCCCACCTCTTCTCTACCATCCTCTTTCCTCCCTTACAGTGTCTTGTATTTATACAATCACACAGAAATTTATTCCTCCCAGTTCTGGAGGCTGGGAGTCAAAGATCATGATCTTGTTTGGTGAGGAAGTCATCTCATAGATGACAGTCTCATCACCGTAACTTCACATGGTGGGAGGGATGAGGGGGTCTCTCTTGACCTCCTTTATAAGGGCATTACTTCCATGAACAGCAGATGGTATAATGGTTATATTGCAGGACTCCCACGTGATTGACTGTGATTTGAGTCCCGGACCCAGCAGCTTGAAACTTAGGCTGGGCACGTGTGCATGTGTGCTCAAATTTCCAAGAGGAGAAGGGATTATGGCATGGCCATCCCCCCGAGGGGTGATTTCTTGCTTTCTGTCTCTATCTCTTTGGTGAGCACAAACATCCTATAACAAAAGGCTCTCTTAAGATAAATAAATGAATAAGGGCACTAATCCCATTTGTGAGGGTTCCATCCCCATGATATTAAAACCTCCCAAAGCCCCACCTTCAGATATCACCTTGAGGAATATAAACTTTCAGATTATAGTAGGTAGTAACTGGGAAGGGCACACAGGAGGCTTCTGCGTGTTTGTTGAGTTTGGTTTCCTGAGAATATTCAATTTGCATGAGAATATTCCATTTGTGCATATTCATTAGGCCACACAATTATGACATGTGCTCTTTTCTCTCTATATATTGGGTCTTCAGAAAAGTCACGATGCATTTTAGCACAGAAAAACAATACATCATGACTTTTCCACCAACACAATATATTACAACGTAATAAAAGGAAATAAAATGTGCAGGACATTGTGCTGAGTATTTATGTTGTTTGTTTAAGCTCCCCATAACTGGGGTGCTATTACTTCAGTCTAGAAATGAAGAATTTGAGGCTCTAGGAAGATAAGTAGGTAGGACCAGGCATATAAAACTTGGGCTTGAACGGATGTCTTTTGGGCTCCAGGTCGTCGTGTTCACCTAACTCCAAGCCAGTGACAATCAAATGGTAGCATAAGGCAGTGGGAGAAAGAGCTAGTTTTCATTTTCCAATAGTCCCAATCGGGGCCACCCTGAACTCTTGAGTGTTCTCTTCTTTTAAATTGCCTCTTTAAGGACATACAAAAATTTTGTGGCCTCTGAGTGAGAGAAAGGACAGCCATAAAAGAGATAAAAGGAGTGAAACACAGATCAAATAAGGTTGCCTTTTACAGCTTTTCAGAACATTGGCAGAGAGGGTGAAATTACTGAAGTTTAAAACTCAACGGGAAGTGTTAAGACCACATGTGAACGGTATGCATGCTTTCACACCAACGACTGTAATGAATCTAAATCTAGGCAAAAAGCTAAGAGTTCGGAGAAAAGGGGCATTATTTTTTAAAATGAAGACGACACTGCACACACTGAAAATCTCTCATAACCAAAATGAATACTGGATACAAGTAGACTGCTTGACCAAGTAACCATTTGCAAGTAAGGAAGGCGGCCAGGAGATGGTGTAATGGTTACATTGCTGAACTTACACGTAGTCGACTGTAGTTTGAGTCCTGGACCCGGCAGTGTAAGACTCATACTGGGTGCCTATGCATGTGTGCCCAAGATTTCAAGAGGAGAAAAGGATTGCAGTGTGGCCATTCCCCAGGAGGGTGATTCTCACTTTCTGTCTGTCTAGTGAGCACACACTCTCTATAGCAAAAATTTTTCTAAAATAAAAAAAGGGGGGGGGGAATGGCAGGTGGCGTGGTGGTTTAAGGGCACCGGGCCCTCATGTGGCCAACTGCAGTTCAAGTCCTAGACCTGGTGACTTGCTTTCTCACTTTTCCCTTCTCTCTCTGTCACTCTCTGGTCAAATTAAAATAAAGTTAAGTAATTCGTTAAAAAAAAAAAAAAAAAAAAAGGAAAAGACTGCCAGGAAACTTCGTCATTCTAAAGTCAGTTGTTCTAAACTACCCATACCTGAGTATTCTTCCACCATCCCCCAAATCAGCACTTCTTTGAAGGTGCTTCATGTGAAATCCAGAATTCAGGCACAGATCAAAACCTTCAGCCCTGCTCCCCCATGTTAATGATGCACAGCCCTTCTGTAATGAACTAGAACTATGATTTCAAGGTGCCTTGACCCTGTATGAGCACCAGTAAATGGTAGTGACTGGTACGATGGTAACTGGGCCCAGTGTCTTAAAAGTGAATATACGAGTAGAAATTATCAAGTTGAAAATAATGAGAATGGTGGGGTGGTAGAGCAGTTACCAAGCAATAACCATCAGACCTGTTTGTTATTTAAAATAAATAGATGATTCAGTGGGGTCTCCCAGAGCTCCAATTTATAGACTTGTAGATGGAAAACAAAACTATTTATTTATTTATTTTTACAGTTGTGACAGTGATAAACACCACTAAATCTAAGGTGGCAGTGAACATAGGCAGAGACAAAGCTTTCAGTCGGAGATGACACAGCCCAGTGTGTCTCCCCTTTTGGAGCTCAGCTCTGCCCTAGACATGATATGGGAGGACCTTTGCATGGCCATTGCTGTCCCCAACTCTAAGTCACAGGGACACTCTGTATCCCACTTATTACCCCCAGTCCTAGTGCAGCAACGAGCAGCTTGTAACTACCTGAAACCAGTATGGTCAGGCAGGTCCTCACTTAACAACTTCCCTGCTTGGGGACCAGCAGTTAGCGTAATGGCTATGTCACTGGACTCCCAAGTAGTCGACCACGGTTCGAGTCCCGGACCCGGTGGCTTAAACTCACGCCGGGCGTGTGTGCGTGCCCAAGATCCCGAGAGGAGAATGGAGGAGAAGGGATTGCGGCGTGGCCATCCCCCCTGGGGGGGTGATTTCCTGCTTTCTATCTCTCTGTCTCTCTCTGTCTGTCTGGCGAGCGCACGCGCCCTAAAGCAAAAACCTCTCCAAAAAAAGAAAAAAAAAACCAACTTTCCTGCTTCATGACCGCCCAGACAGGATTCCCTGCACTGCAGAACGGGTTCCAGTTGACAGTCTGTGTCTCAGGAACCCTTTTTCTTAGTCTCTGTCTTGTCACAGTTGATTAGTGGTCACTACATGATACAGTCACAATCACACAAGACTATCTATTTTGTCAATACATTTATACTTTATTGTGCACTTATTGTAATTGCTATCATTGTGATAGGGTGTGTCTTTGTCGGTTTCTGGCGATTATCCTAACGTACGCTTTCTGTATGGCTAAAATGACATTCCAGTGTGGTGTCATGAGACGTCTATTGTAAAACACCGTATAGTCCCAGGACACACCATAAAACATCTGTCCTTAATCTCCTCACTTAACAACCAATTTGCTTACTAACCTAGTTGTGGGAACAGAACTTGGCCATTTGGGGCAGGGGGTGTGCCTGTACACATAAAACGTGGGTGATTTGTGCCTGCCTTAGAAATAATCTGCTTTTGGGACCAGCAGATGGAGTAATGGTTACGTCGCTGGACTCCCACATAGTTGACCATAGTTAGAGTCCCAGGAGCAGCGGCTTAAAACTCACGCTGGACACATGTGTGTGCATGCCTGAAATTGAGAAAGGAGAATGGAGAAGAAGGGATAGTGTTGTGTCCATCCCCTGGGGGTTGATTTCTCACTTCTCTCTCTCTCTCTGTGTCTCTGGTGAACACATGTGCCCTATAGCAAAAATCTCTTGGAAAAAAAAATAATAATCTACTGTCTCCTTAGGTATGGAAGGAGCATTCCACTTGTCCTTGTTGTCTTTTGTTTTTGTTGTTGGACGACTTCTCCTGGCCTTTGGGGGGATAAAAGCAAACACAACATGGCAAGCACTTAAGACTGTGTAGACCTTAACGTATCTTGTGGGTACATACTGAATCAGCTATGCCAGCTACTTACTATGCAGTAAAACAAATTATTCATGTGTTTTTACTTTCCCAACCACTTGTTTTAATCTTATAATGAAAATACATAGAGAAGAGAAGCTTGTATGTATTATCATAATGAATTAGAGAAATGAAAAAGATGAAATATGAGGCTATCCCAGCTGTAAAAAAAATATCATAGTGAAAATCTTCTCAGAGGCAAATTGGATTGAATAACGAATGAATGACAGGCCACTGATACTGGAACCCTAGCAAAACATTCTCCTCCTGGAGGTTTCAAATGTAGCAAGAGGCACGTTTGGAATATTTCCCCTGAAAACACAGGTTATTAGTTTGTTTTTTGTTTTTTTTTTTCCAGCAGTCTGTGCATCAACTTTTGGAATATGTGAAATTATACAAAAACTTAATGTGCATGTGTTGTATGTACAGAGCTGTGTGTGCACATGTGCGTGCATCTATTCTTCCTTCCTCAGATACTCCAAAAAGTCAATGACCTTGTTCTCTACAAGCCTTCTGGGTGAAAAGAAAAAAAAATTGAGAGATGCAGTTCCTAGATGCCATACTAAATGTATATAAGCATAACTTCTAAGAAAAAACTAAATTTTATGGAATACTTTAGATTCTGAAATTTTATGGCAAGTTTGCTCATTTATGTAAGACAATTTTTTCTTTAATTGCCAAAAGTTGCCATGTGCACCAGAGACAGGAAGACGGAGAAGAATGGGAGGTGGTCGTACCAAAACCCCTTCTGCATTTCTGCATCCTGTAGGGATACTGGCTACCCACACGTGTGGACCTGGCCTGTTTCTCAAACTACCAGGCTGGGGGACAGGCTACATTCCAACTGGGATTGGCCATGCAGGATCCAGGGGCTCCCTAACCACTAGACTATCGGCAGGTCTTAAGGCAACTTTTTAATCCTTGTGTAGGTTTTCAGTTAGGGGGAAGTCATTTGAGTATTTCTAATTCTAAAGATCTCTTAATAAACAATGGCCATGTTGAGTTAAGATGAGAACTGAACACTGAAATACCATGAGAGTATACAGTTGCCTGTGTTGAGTTGTTTAAAATGACTCCCAACCCTTGCACAAAATTTCTTTGAATTTGAATTTGTTTTTGGAAATACATTTAAAATACATGCCGCCCCCGCCCACCAAAGGAGGGGGGAAAAAAAAACGAGGCCAATCATTGGTAAGTTTGTTTATTTTTCTAATAGGGAAAAAAATTTAAAAAGACAGACAAGTACCCTTAACAGGGTCCTCATGCCCTGATCCACCCCCAGTCCAGTCCGGATCACAGGTACACACACACGTTGCACCAGGCATGCAGAAGGAGGCACGGGGACCAAGAATCCTGGGACCTTTCTATGTGAGTATCACCACTGTGCCACTGCGTGGCCCCTGGCTTGAATTTCTTTAATAGTAATATTAGGGAAAATTTATCATACTTAACTTTGCTTTTTGTACTTTAGCAATCATGCAGACCATGACACAAGTCGCATGTTTACAGCTCAACAAACTGTCACAAAGTGAACAAGTTCACGTTACCAGGGTCCAGAGTCACTGATGACCTTTCAGTCACTAAACGCTGGTTTCCTGACATCTACTCTCCTTAATTCTAAGATCAGGTTGAGTTTATCTGCCTCTGGACTTTGCATAATCACACATTGCATTTACCTGCACCTCAGTCTTTTTTTGCTCTCAAGGTTGCTTGTGAAATTTATCATGCTGTTGTGTGTTCTTCCAGTTTTCCATTTTACTTCTGTATAGTATTCCATTTTATAGTCACAATTTGCTGATCAATTTATATACTGACAGCCTGTTGATAGTTTTTAAATTGTACAAGTAGTACCGCTGTGTTCTTGACACTTGTTCATTTTAGCCGTCCTAGTGATGAGTAGTTTGGTCACTTCAATTTGCATTTGTCTGATAACATGATAGTGAGTAGCTTTTTATGTTTTTAGCTACTTGGAGAGGCTCTTTAGTAGAGTTCAAGTATTTTGCCAACTTTTCGATTACATTATGCCTTCTCTTTTTAAAAGTTTTTCATGTATTCTGAATAAGAGTGCTTTTCCATGAGGGGGCCAGCAGGTGACATGATGTTTAGAGCACTAGACTCTCATTTGGCTGACCGTGGTTCAAGTCCCAGAGCTAGTGGCTTGCTTTCTCACTCTCCCTCTCTGGTCAAATTGAGGAATAATGAAAATAATTCTTCTTAAAAATGTTTTTTCTTCTGAATATATATATATATATGTATATATATATATATATATATATATGATTTTATACATATGTATGTATATATGATTTTACATATATGTGTGTGTATATATATATATAATATATATAGTATATATATTATATATATATATGTATGTTATATATATAATTTAGCTCTCATTCCACTTTGTGGCTTATCCTTTCAGTCTTAGTATTCTCTAACTTCTGGTCATTTTCCTTTGTGAGTAACATTTTTTTTTCATTTTAATAAATCTTTGCTTGGGACCAGCAGATGGTGTAATAGTTACATCACTGTACACCCACATAGTCAACTGTGGTTCAAGTCTTGAACCAGTGGCTTACAAGTCACACTGGGCACATGTGTGTGCCCAAAATGCCAAGAGGAAAATGGCAGAGAAGAGATTGCAGCGTGACCATTTCCCCTGGGGGACGATTTCTCGCTTTCTGTCTTTGATGAGCATACATGCCCTATAGCAAAAATCTCTCTCTCTCTCTCTCTCTCTCTCTCTCTCTCTCTCTCTCAAAAAAAAAAAAAAGATAACATACAGACATAAAGATATTGTTCTAGGTCTAATTCTGAAATCTTTATTTTTACATTCCACTTTGGATTTACTATTCACATGAAATTGACATTTGTAATACGGCCTAAGGAAGGGGTCAAAATTAATTTCATCCATGGAATCTAAAATGACCCAGCACCATTTTTCAAAAAGGTCTTATCCTTAGGCACTGCAAATATATTACCTTTGACATAAGTCAGGCTACAGATGTGTGGGTCTGCTTTTGATTTTTTTCCTACCTACTTGATCTATTTGGCTATCCTTTTGCCAATATCATGTTTCAATTTTTTTAATTGGAAGTCCTTTTTTTTTCTTTTAAGCACTGTACATCTTTACAGTATACAACATACTTGTCCCCAGCATGAATATGGTACACATTAGTCAAGTCGAAGACATTACCATATATATTATCATCAGATAACTCATTTTTATGTCTATTAAATGTGTTGTTTTTTACTCTGGTCCCTTCTCTCTCTCCCCTCAGTAGTCCCCCCCCCCCCCATACTGTCTCTGGAATCTACTCTTGCCCTCCATGATATTATACCTTCCAGTCCTTCAGTTTCTGCTACAGAGTGTAGAAATTTTGTATATATAGTGTGGGGATACACAATGCCTGTTTTATAGTCTGGCTTGTTTCACTTAGCATTAAATCTTCCATATTCATCCACTCTGTATCAAATGTCAGGGTCTTACTGTTTTTATGGCTGAGTAGTATTCCATAGTGTATATGTGCCACACTTTTTCAATCCACTTGTCTGTTCTTGGACACTGCGGTTGATTCCATGTCCTAGCAATTGTAAATAATTCTGCAGTAAACATGAATGTGCAAGTAATTTTCTGACTGAGGGTTTTCCTATCTTCCTAGGGTTATCTACCCAGAGTGTAATCACTGGGTCGTATGGAGGTTCTATTTGTAGATTTCTGAAAAACCTCAACACTATTCTTAGTGGTTGTACTCATTTATAGTCCCACAATGTGGGAGGATTCCCTTTTAAACCATAATCTTGCCAGCACTTACCATTCTTTACTTGTTTAATTTTAGCCATTCTGACTGGGGTTAAGTGGTATCTCGTTGTGGTTTTGATTTGTATTTTCCTTATGATAAAGGATGTTGAGCATTTTTTTCATGTACTTTTTTGCTTTCACTATCTTCCTTGGGGAGTTGTCTGTTTAGCTCATTTGCCCATCTTATACTTGATTGATTATTTTCTTGCAGGTAAGCTGCTTGAGTTTCCTGTATATTCTGGTTATCAGCCCCTTCCTTATCTGAGGTATAGTTTGCAAAATATACTCCCCCACTCTGCTTATTTCTTTCACTGTGCAGAAGTTTGTCAAATTCAGAATTATTGCCTGTGCTCTAGGGGTCTTATTTAAAAGTATTGGCCTACTCTGATGGCTCTAAGAGGTTTTCCCCAGTAGTTTTATACTTTGAGATGTTATGTTTAGATACTTGATCCATTTTGAGTTGCTTTTTATTAATGAGAGATAGGGGTCCAGTTTTATTTTTCTGTAGGTGGATATCCAGTTTTTCCAGCACCATTTACTGAAGAGAGTTTCTTTTCCTATGTTGTCTTGTGCTCTTTTTCAAAAATCAGTTGGCCAGGGGACAGTTGCTGGACTCCCATGTAGTTCAAGTCCTGAACCCAGTGGCTTAAAACTCACACTGGGCACATGTGTATGCATGCCTAAAATATCAACAAGAAAATGGAGGAGAAGGGATTGCAGCATAGCCATCCCTTCTTGGGGGGAGGTGGTGGTGATTTCTGACTGTGTGTGTGTGTGTGTGTGTGTCTCTCTGGTGAGTACACAAACCCTATAGCAAAAATTTCTCTAAAAAATTAGCTGAATGTATGTTTTGGAGTTTATTTCTTGGGTGTCTATTCTGTCCCATTGGTCTACATGCCCATTTTTTTGTGCCAATACTATGCCATTTTGATTATCACAGCTTTGTAATATGTTTTGAGGTCAGGAAGTCAGATGCTTCCTACTTACTTTTTGCACAGTATTGCTCTGGCAATATGGGGCCTCTTATAATTCAAATTTTATGATTGTTTTCTCTGTTTCCATGTTATGTATCTCTTGTAGTTTTATAAGAATTGCATTTACCTTGTAGATTAATTTGGGTATTGACAACCTGATTACATTAATTTTCCAATCCAGAAACATGGATATCTTTCCTTTTTTTAAAAAAAATCATTTTAAAAGTGTTTCATATTTTTCCTTGTAGTGCCTTTTATTTTTTTCTTCTTGGGTTAGGTTTATTCTTAAATAAATCTATCATGTCTTCAAGGCCATTATAAACAGGATTGCTTTCTTTAATTGTTGGTGTATAAAAATACTATAGATTTTTGTATGTTGATTGTGTATCCTTCTGCTTTACTGTATTCATTTATCATTTCCAGGAGATTTGTGTATGTGTTTTTGGGGGTTTCTAAGTAAATAATCATATCATCTGCAAAACAGATAATTTCACTTTTTCTTTTCCTATTTGATTCTCCTTTCTGACTGTATTGACTAGGGCTTCCAGGACTATGCTGAAAAGGAGTGGAGAAAGTGGGCAGGTTTGTCTTGTTCCAGTTTTTAGGAGAAGGGTGAAAGCTTTTTCTCCAGTATGATGTTAGGTATGGTTCTTATTGTGTTGAGAAATGTCCCTTCTGTGCCGATCTTGCTTGGTCTTAATTAAGCATGAGCAGGTGTTGTATTTTGTCAAATGCTTTTTCTGAATTGATTGATATGATCATATAGTTTTTATCTTTCCGTCTGTTAATGTGATGTATTACATTTTTTGCTTTGTACCTACCTAGTTATGGTGTATAATCTTTTTAATGTAGTTTTGGATATGATATGCTAATATCTTGAGAATTTTTGCATCTAGATGCATCAGGGATATTTGTATGTAGTTTACTTTCACTCATAGTATTCTCACATGATCTTTTGTATTTCTGTTATGTCTGTCTTATCTGGTTCTTTCTCTATTCATGACTCATCTATTGGGTTGTCCAAAAAAGTCAATGCATTTTTGCATAGAAAAACATACCAAAAATACGTCATGACTTTTCCAACATCCCACTAGTGTGTCAATTTTTATTTTCTCCAAGAACCAGCTTCTGGTTTCATTTATCTGCTCAAATCTTTATTACTTTTCTTCTGATGTTTTTGTGTTCCTTGGTTGTCTATTTGCAACCTTTTTATTTTATTTTTTTCTTGTGGACACTAATTGCTATGAATTTTCCTTATATAACTGCCTTTGCTGTGTCTTATAGGTTATAGAAACTCATTTTTTCACGAGCAATGGTTTCCAGGAATCTTTTGATTTCAGTCTTAATTTCTTCTGTGCTTATGAAGTTATTCGGGAGTAGGTTGTTTTGTTTCCATGTATTTGTGTATTTTTTAGGAGTCTTTCTGTAATTGATTTCAAGTTTGAATCTATTGTGATTAAAGGAGATGCTGGCTATAAAGGCTTGTTTTGTGTCCTATGATGTGGTCAGTCTTCAAAAGCATTCCATATGGAGGTGAGGAAAGTGTGTAGTTTTTAGTTGGGTGAAATGTTCTGGAGAACATTTCTATAGATGTTGTCAAGTCCATTTGATTTATGGTACCATTTAGATCTTGTATCTCCATTTTTGGTCTAGATGATTGTCCAGACGTGACAGTGGAGTATTGAGACCCCAAGAATGACAGTGTTGCAGTCCATCTAACAGTCTCTCATGTATTTGGGTGCTCCAGTGTTGGGTGTGTACATAATTATCAGTGTAACATCTTGGTGAATTAGCCCTTGTGGTACTATCTGGTGTTCTTTCTTGTCTTCCTCTTTTTACAGTTTTTGTCTTGAAGTCTATATCTGATAACAGTATCATTATCTAGCCTGTTTTTGATTTCCATTTTGTCTGGAATATTTTTTTCCAGCCTCTCATCTTTACGTGAATCTTTAACATTCAGTGTTGTAGATATTTGCATCCTTGCCATTTTGGGGGGTTCTCTTTTGGTTCTCTTATTTCCGTTTCTTTCCTTAGTTTTCCTGATACAGTGTTCCCTTCAGTGCTTCTTGAAAAGCTGGTCTACTGTTGGTGAATTCTTTCAGTTGTTTATCTGAGAATGATTTTATTCTTCCCATTTGAAGGATAATCTTACCAAATATAGTATTCTTGGTTGAAATTGGTTTTGTTTTATAGTCTTTCCTTGCCTGCATTTAG
Organism: Tupaia tana; assembly: GCA_026018925.1. Classification (NCBI taxonomy): domain Eukaryota; kingdom Metazoa; phylum Chordata; class Mammalia; order Scandentia; family Tupaiidae; genus Tupaia; species Tupaia tana. The sequence goes on along the minus strand of JAKSZU010000028.1, from coordinate 16,289,734 downwards.
GCCTGATGTTGGCATATTAGGTTAGCCTTTATAATTTGATGTTTCTGTCTTGTCATTTTTAAGAGTCTTATCTTGGATTTTTTAAAATCATAGTTACAATAGCTTTAAAATACATCTTGGTATCTGCTAACATTAATGTTCTGTAAGATTGCTTTGGCTATTCTTAGACTCTAGAATAGAGTCTTTATAGGATTAGTATTAATGGTAGATCAATTTCTACAAAAGAAACTTATTGGGAACATATTCAATCTACCAATATTTTAATACTCTGAATTTACCTTTCTTTCATGTTTTCAGTGTATTTTCAGGCTTGCATATATTTAATAATTACATATCTGTATTTATAATCTACAAGGGTTTTGGTAAATTCCCCATATATGATTTTACTAGGTTTTGAAATGAGGGTTAAACTGGCCTCTGTAAAGTATTCTTTGTTGGAATTTTGTAGAAGTCACATAAAAATTGAAGTATTTGGAGGAATTTCATAGTTGTTTAATTAAATGAGCTATTATAGCTAAAGCACCTTGAAAGTAACTGGCCTTTGATAAGTACCATGAAATATCAACATACTTTTGAATATCCATCTTCTTTATGTAAATCATTAAGAGGTCATAGAGAAAGTGGCACGCTTTAAACCATCCCTTTTAACAATCAACCTTCAGGATTTCAACTTTCATTCAGTTATCAATTCCTACTCAACATAAGATGTTTTTGTTTTGACTTTTCAAATATTCTATTGCCATCGATTACTACCACAGAAAAGAGGTGGGTTTTGACAGAGCAGTTTTCAGTAATGAATACCCATGAGTTCTTTGTCATGAACTCAGCATACACCTACTTAACTACACTCTTTTTTCCATATTGAAGTCATCTCCTATACTCGTTCTGATTTTTAAGTACTGCCCTCTGCCCCTTCCTTGGCTGAATTCGTCAACAGCTACCTTCATTCTGAGGCTCCGCTCCCTCCTCAACCCAAACCTGGCTTCCATTTGTTCAGTCCTCTAAGGGAGACTCCTTGGCATGTCAGTAAGTAAAGGTCATTTTTCTGTCCTCAACTTATGGGCTCTTAGGGGCATTTGTCACTACTGACCATATCTTTGAATACTCAGAACATACTCTACCAGAGGACTTCAGAAACTTCACAAAAAAAGGAAATTAAGTTTATTCTGATGCCCAATGAAATCATGCATAGCTTGACTATATCTTTCATGAATGTTTTGAAGACCTCTGGTATTTACCATTTTGACCAACTCATCTTTACCTGTACAACTTGGAAGACTGCGATCTTCCATGTTTCTGAGTGCCTAATTCAGAGATGATTTTTTGTTGCCTCTCAGGCACTTCAAATTCAACACTGTCAAAAACAGTGAAAGGCAGCACCATATTCCTAGACCTGGACCCGGAAGCTCCTGACTCTGACCTCATAGTCAAGAACTTGTTAAGTCCTGCTCACGTGAATATAGGGTTGTTGGGAAAGTCATGATGTGTTTTTCTGTTTTACTATGCAAAAATGCAGCATGACTTTTCTGACAACCCGATAGGTTTCCCAGTGCCACTATTTGATAATTTATCAGGAGTACAACTGGCTTTAAGCATTTCTCTAAATACTCATACTCACTAGGGTACTTATTTCAGCCAGAACAATCTTCTTCCCACTTGAATGTAGGGACATCCCTGCGAGTCTAGCTCTACCAGGAGAATGCAGTCTGAGTTCCATATACAATGGTTAAATGACAAATTATAAGAGAAAAGAATCAAAAGATTGCTGTATCACCCACGAATAAGGTAAGTTCTCTGAATATATGAAGATACTGTTTAATTTTAAAGCTTGTAATTGACATAAGCCAGGGATTATAAATATCATCACACAAAATACATTAACTTAATACAAAATATTCTTCTCCAGAAGAGACCACACTAACAGATGTAGCTCAGCCCTCTGTCTGACAGCAGTCCATGAATGGGCAGAAAAAGCACATAATTCCCGAGTATCCATTAGGTGCCAGCGCGGATGAGAAATCCAGTGGAGGACACTGTGAATCAAGGCGTCTGGTTACCGTGACCTCAGACAGGATATGGCAGATGCCAAAAAGATACAAAAGATACATACGATGTGTGAGATGTGGGGGTGCAAAAGAACAGGGAATCTTATCTAGCCAAAGTGTGAAGAAAGTCTCTCCGGATGGGAGACTTTAGGAGAGCAGATTCTGTTCAGACAAAAACTGGAGAGAAAAGTACAGTCTGCAAAGAGGATGAACGGGGAGTCACGTAATTGGCACTGTTGCCATGGGAGTGGCCTGCAAGAGGTAACACGCCTCATCTCGGGTGGTGGCAATCGGATAAGACAACACTGAATCGCCTACATTTTATAAATTTGGAGGTAAGGAAAACTCCAAGGAACTAACAGGAGGGCGCCTGGGAGACTCTTGAATATCAGGTTTGATGGAGATGAGAGAAATAAGGTAGCTAGAAACAGGCTACCAGGATAAGGGTCCTGAAGCCATGGACAGAGAGAGATGATGGTTAGTTTCTGACCTGCGGAGGTGACGAGGCCTGTAAGACATCCAGGTGGTGCTAGAAATGGGTGTACAAGGTTTGAGAAGAAAACTAGGAAAGAAGGGCAAGACTTCGACATTCCTACATCTTTATCATACTTTGAATCCATAATCCATAAATTTTATCTAAAGCATTCTATAAATCACAATGTTTGGCTTACACGACCCACATGCACTTTGAACATCCAACGTCTAACACTTAGTTTTGTTTTCCATATACAGCTTACCAAAGGTTGATGCAGTCCTGCCCTGGAATCCCAGCTGGGGTTTGTGTCCTAACCTTGACACTGAGAATCCCAGTGAAGCTACAGAGAAGTAAGTCTAAGTAACGGTGCCTTCTTACCAGGCAATTACTTCCATTTCATTTTGAAATTCTATAGCAAAAGAACAACAACACAGTATTGGTTCCACACCGAAATACAGGGTTATTTTGCTGCTGAAAGTTTTCATTCAAATGACTGATCAGATCTCACTTGTCTGTTTAAAAACGTCTAAGTTAGGTCGTTATAAAATGACAGACTATGATAAACTAGATGATAGTACGGAGCAAGACAATGAGGCATTGTTTACACAGAAGATTGAGTAACTGGTTTAACAAAAGGGTTCCTGGGTATCTATTGTATGTACAACTAAGAGATTTACTGGAGCTTTTATAATTTCTGCAAGGCTCTTTTCCAGCCAGCTTCATTAACTGGAAGTAAATCAAATCATGCAGAAATCTGGCTCAGCTAGAAAGCAACCCAGGAAGATACAAGATGAAGAAAAACAGACACAGGGCGATAAGGTTTAGAATCTTTGGCATTTTTCATAAACATTTTGCTTGAAGATTATTAATGTATGACCCAGAGGATCCAAAAAAAAAAAAAAAAAAAAAAACCACAAGATACAACCACAGTAAAATCACTTAAATCAGGTCTTTTCACCACAATACACACACTGCGTTTATATGTAAAACTGCACAGAGTACATCTTGACAAAACACAGTCCTTAAATACTAGAGCAGAAAGGTAGTTGCATACATTAATATATGCTCACTTACTTGGCTGGAGGGGTGCTTTGTAGGGTGGGGTTGTGCAGGAGTCAGATGCTGTCCGAGGAGGACTTGTGGTGGGACTTTCCTAGGGGTTCTGAAATCCATTTTTATTGGATGTAGCTTATTTGGTTCCCTATAGAGGAACCAAAGATCCATGTGGACAGCTAATGTGTTTTTACTTTCTGCTGAAAACATTCGGGGCAATGAAATGATAATTAGATAAGCAGCTTCATTTATTAGGGTCTTAAATCGCTCAGAATCCATCCTTCATTCTTTCATAAAATTCAATTTTTTTAACCTTGATACAGGCAAAAAGTCAAGTCAGAAGAAAAGGTCTTGTAAGGCAACTCAATCTTGGAGTCTCTCATGGGATGAGGGACCCCTGGGGCCTTCCTGAAGCAGCATCTATGTGTGGCCAACAGTGGACCAGACTGCTCTCTAGGGTGGGGCGTTTACCAGAATCTTACATAACAACCTCGCTGTCACAGCCGAAAGACTTCAAAGAGTTGGGTGAATTCAGGTAACTATTAAAAACTGTTTATAATATATGTTATTGGGACAGGTGATGGCTATCAACGACATAAGTCAGAGAAACTTACATGAACAATAATCCGAAAGGAGTGTGGGAATGGGAATGACAATCTTACTGAGAAGCTGCTGGAGCCATGAACACAAGGTCAAAGCCATTCTGGAATCCTAGCAGTCTCCTGGCTGTTCAGAGCCCTGGCAGGCTTGCTTAGTCCTAGTTAAGAAGGGGTGTTAAGTCTTTCACGGTCTCGGACTGTTTCCGTCAGCCTTCTGTGCAACCAGGACACCCACCCACGCACCCGGATGCGCACACGCGCATCTGTGAGGGTGAAGAAGGGGGCACGGTACAGAGAAGGCTCCAGGAGGACACCACGAGTACCATCGGAACGGCCACGCACAGTAGCGGGGGCTGGTCTCCGAAGTCCTCGTGTGTCTCAAATCGCGCTGCGCTTCTTCCGAAGGGGGCTCAGGCTGCCGCAGAGTTTGAGTTCTGCATACTGCACCTGTGAAAACAAACAGACGTGACGCTGGCGGCTAGGTAACCCTAGCTCACCACAGCGTGTGTTAATGGCTCCCCAAGGACAAACCAAGGCAGAGGAAGGAAGGTTCAAAGGTAATGAATCATTTTCTAAACACAGGAACGTGGGGGGATTAATTGCAGGAAGGATTGGAGAAGTCATGCATCATTTCTTGAAACCAAAATATTAAAAGCAGATTTTTCTAATGAGATGCATAGCTCTCTACCTGCTCGCGGCATTGCTAGAGGATCTTAGTTCTGTGTGCACCAGTTCTCAACCATCAGTAAGCTTAATAATTGCCTCTTGGGAACGTTTATCTTAGTATATGATACGGCACTTAGAATTGTTCGTTTTAAAAAATCGGAAATCTTGGAGGGGGGGAAGAGCCCAGTAAATGATACACATTTGTTTCTGCCTGAGGGGGGAAATGCTAAAATTGATACTGGGTCCCAGACTTATATAGATTTCTCTTAAAAATTCATTTCATTTACAATGGAATGGCTAGAACATCTGTGATAAATCTGAGCACTGGGGAGTCCTCTGTGGCAAACTGTCACTGTGTTATTAGCACTCGCGGCGCCACGCGGAGGGTCTTATTCTGTGTTTCCCCCCAATGCCTTTATTGTCTCCCTCTGTGCTCAGGGGAACTCTAAGTGAATGACCACTCCGAGCCCTGGAGCCTGATGGAAATGTCTATTCTGCAAGGACACAGCGTGAACTCACATTGCAAACCTGCTCTGGTATGTGGGTGTTGATAAACAAATGGTAGTTGTGTGTTTTGTGTGTGTGTGTGCACTCACCAGAGAGAGTGGGAAAGTAAGAAATCACTTTCCCCCCCCCGCCCCAGAGGAGATGCCACTCTGCAGTCCCTCTTGGGTTTTGGGGAAGGCACACACACGTGCCCAGAGTGATTTTAAAGCCACCAGGCACCAAGTCTGAGACTGGAACTGTACATGTGGGATCCAGCACTTTAACCTCATGTCACCTGCTGGCCCCAAAGTGTCCCCCCCCCCCAATATTGTATTATAGACTGCATGCACTCCTTACTTCTAGGACTTGTGCTAAACTCCCCAAGGAGACCATGCCCCATCACATAATTTAGACTATACTGTGCAAGTCTGTCTGTCAAAGGCAGATATTGGGAACCAGCAGTTAGCGTAATGGCTATGTCGCTGGACTCCCACGTAGTCGACCGTGGTTCGCGTCTCGGACCCGGTGGCTTACAACTCACGCCGAGCGCGTGTGCGTGCGTGCCCAAGATCCCGAGAGGAGAATGGAGGAGAAGGGATTGCGGTGTGGCCATCCCCCCTGGGGGGTGATTTCTCGCTTTCTGTCTCTATGTCTCTCTCTGTCTGTCTGGCGAACGCACGCGCCCTATAGCAAAAAACCTCTCCAAAAAAAAAAAAAAAAAAAAAGGCAGATATTCAAAAACAAAAGGTCCCCCTTGGGGAGCAGAGGATAACATACCTGTCAAGCTTCAGTGCCAGAGGAACAGGGTTGTAATTTGTAACTGATGTCATGCAAATGTAAAAAAGTAAATGCATCTTTACAGAAATGTATTTTAACAGCTAAGTAGATCATAAAAAGAAGGTTAGAGAAAAATAGCATCGTAGACCCCATTGTCATCTCCACAGGCTTTGAAGGAAGGAGACAGAAACCCCCAATCTGGAACCCACCTGGAGCTGCCAGGTAACCAATTACGAGACAGTGACCCAAAGATGGAAATCGGTATCTGATTTGGAATTCTTTCAGATAATAAAGGACTGTATCTTGGATCGTTTTAAAGTTTCCTGCCACGAACTCTCCATCTGCCTAAGGGATGATCTCTCTTCTCCTTTAGAGAAACTGCCGCCTGGCCTCCCACCTCTGGTTTATAGCAGCCTGAGCTGCAGGGGCCCAGATCGGGCCGCTCTGCAGGGCTGGGTGGTATTGTCGCCTTCGTTAATCTTTGTGTAGCCACAGAAACAGGACGCTGCCGGACTAAGTGACCATTACCTGAGAATAATACTTCTGATTGATCTCAAATTACGGCATGCCGTCTCTGCTTCTATGTGTATTAGAGGACGTTGGAACTTCACCCCAGAGGGAAAGGGAGAGAAGGCAGGTATCGGAGATAATCGGGGTAGACAAGAATGAAAAAAATAATCCTCTTGTCCCCCGACTTCCCCTAAAACGCCAGCCACCCAGAAGAGGAAGAAAATAAGTAACGCTCCCAGCTTTGGAGCTCACGAAATCCCTCTCACAGAGCCCATCTTACCCTCTTCAGGAGGCAAGCAATCAAAAAATGGGACAAACACTCGTGCACGGGAGCTGCACAGTGTGAGTTCCAGACCGTTCTTAAGGAAGGCTTTTTCAGGATAATTTTTCCCCAATCATCTCACGCTTTGGACAAAAGCTTTCTTGCCACCTCCCTGCACGTCAGGCCTTTTTAAGGATTTTCTGATTCGTTATCTCAATCACCCACAGCAGCATGGCTTTGGGCTTCTCCAGCTCCATGGCTGGCCAGACCTCGGTGGTGGGCCCCCTAGTGGTGGTCACCATTCATTACATTACCTTCTGAACGTCAGATGGTACCCTGCAGAGAAAGTCCAGTAGCTCATTATTGTCGATGGAGTAAGGATTTCGAAGCTTCTTCGTGAATTTATTTATGCCTGAAAAAAAGAAACACAGAGACTTATTTTTCCATCCATCTGTCTGCTTATCCATCCCTCCATCTTCAAAACCGTGCCTCACTGGGGGAAGGGGGAACATTCACAAGTCCAAATTAGTGTGAAAAGAATTACGAGACCTCAAGTCGTACCCATGTTGCTGTCGTGTGGAATCATTCACAAATGTCTGTTCCTGAAGGAGGGAAGGGGGGACAGCGGAAGAGTCTTCAGCTGTGAAAATCCCATTACAACCCCAGCAGCGGGGAGGCAGAAACACGCTCAAACTGGGGAGCTCGTTGGCTTTTTGGGGGGACAATGCTGATTAACAGTCGCATCTGTTCTGAAAACAAATGTCCCAGATGGGAAAAGGCCTTCCTCAGCCCAAACAAGTCCCTGCTTGGAGGCTCCAGTCCAAACGGGGTAGCAGGAAGGGAGGGCGGGAGTTGGACCAGGCTGCTGCAAAGAAACCACAGCTCACTCTCTCCCCACCTTCAACTCATTTTCACAGGTTTCTCTTCTCCTGCTGCAGAACAGAACTTGACATGTTGATTGTACTTTGCTGTAGGAAACTGTGAAAAGTTATTATTGGAAAATTATCTTACTATGACTGCTAACTTAATTTATGGACTGCAACACCGACAGTGGGTTTCATCTGGGCAATGGCGTAGATGCCAATTTAGCACAGGAATGATGACAACCAAAAGGGTGGCCAGTGTGTAAGATGCCAATCTACTGCAGAATACCCCTGTTCAGTGGCTACTCTCTGGGCTCCGGGGCATCTCCAGAGCACACCCCACTGATTGTTTCCTCTTTAGAGGGGAGCCCCTCTTTCATCTCACCTACCCTTTGTCTTCTGTTCTGCTCCTCACAGCTGTTTTGCCTATGTCCAGAGCTCATAAGTTGTAGTCTTTTCACCAAACGTCAACCCCTCCCTTCCTTTTTTAAAATGTTGAGTTTTAGAAACAGAAAGACTAGGTGGCCTTCTGAGGATTTGCCACAGGGTGCTTGTTTAACAAGGATCATATCTGAAGGCTTGTCAGTCCCAATGATGCCGAATGAATTCTTAGCTTTGCTGCACACTGAATGGCTCCCACTCAGAAACCAAGGTAACATTTAACTGTTCACCAGTCCCCGGCACAGAAAAGGTTTGATGTTTTTTTTTTTTTTTTCTTCCTTCGTTCATTAAATAATACTTGGCTTTCATCGCAGGACCGGACGTCCTGCGTGGCATTATACCTGACACAATGCCAACCACCAGTCATTTCTCCGGAGGGTCAGATTTACATCTGCTTTGCAAATGGGAGCCAGCCATTGTGCGTGAGTAAATGGTGGCTGGTGGTTGGGCGGGGGAAGGCCCGAGCAAACCATCCTTTTTCCCTTACGTCAAAGCAGCACTCTGCCTTTCTTCCCTCTACCCCTACAGCGAGCTTCATGTTTCTAGATAAAATTTCCCCCAGTGTTCCTTTAAAGTACTCTCACTGTGTTATTCTAAAGACATTTAATTGTAGCATGGGCTTTTTGGCCAAAGCAAACAGACAAGGCAAATGATGAAGGGAGACAAAGACCTATTGAGCAAAGATGTATCTTCTATTGTAAATTACATAGTGTGCACGCATCTGGACTCTTTACGCTGAAGAGCAAGGCAGAGATAATATCAGAGCTGATCAAAGCACTGCGCTCTTAGTCACCGAGAAGATTATAAACCTGCACCATCTTTCTGATGCACCAGTAAGGGCAGAAGTAGTCCACAATGCACGGAGACGGTCTGTGTTTGAAACTCGTAGAATAGAAAGTACAAGGCCCTAGCACGGATGGCGTGCTTCAAAAGCACGCCTTATTTTTTAAGGTGTCTCAGCCTCAAACATTCCAGTAATGCTTCCATATTACCCATCAGGTGACACCAAGGGTCAACAGGAGATCAGACTCCTTGGTCACCTTTAAGGGACAATGGTCCAAGATAACAAGAGTTATCGTGCAGGAATACCCAAACTCCCATTCTGGCTTCATCATTAACTGTATGATTGCAGGAAAATGGCTTAATCTTCCTAGAGCTCAGATTTCTTTCATGAAAACTGAATAATGAAGACCTGGGTTGAGAAGAGAATTAAACACTACAGGCAGAAGAATACTGTAATGTGAAACTGCATAACAACGTGGAGGGCAACTTTCATCACTGTAGATGCCAATAAGCTGACAAAGGAGTGAGTAACACAGTGTCTTTCTACTATGATGCATATAGTCATAGACTCGAAATTTGGAAGTTATGGCTTTTTCCCATAGGTATGTGAGACCTCAATTTTGTGGGATTTTTTTTCTAAACAATACATAGGATCCATGTACTTAATTTTTTTTTTTTGAGAGAGAGAGACCTAACTACCAAGTGATCACATTGGGCAAAATTGAAGGTATAGATTGAATAGATGAACAGAGGAGAATGACACCTCCTGTGAAAAACTAAAACATGACTTGGGGACAGCTGAGGGTAGAGGAAAAACTGCAGGGTATGGCTGATTTGCACATTTGACCACTTGAAAAGAACCATTTGAAGCGGCAGCCTATTTTCAGATACCCACTTGGGGTGACTGGCATGCAGCTCCCATTGTAATGCCTGTGTTGGGGTGGGACATAGGGTCCTTTGCTGTTCATCTATCAAGCCCTATGTGCCTCTGTGTTAAGTGATACTGTGTTACCAAATGAAAATACAAAGGTAAATAAATCAGCTCTTTCTTACAAAAAGGTCAATGGCCTCATAGCCCTGTGGTTAAAGGAGTCAACTAGCTATGGTTCAAATATGGCCCTGGTGCCCTGAAAAATAAGCTGGGTGTGTATGCATGTATGCCCCAAATCATGGTAAGAGGAGAAAATATTGTGGTGTGGTCATACTTTAATGGGGCTTGGGGGGAGGGGTCCTCTCCTCTAGCAATTGAAAATAAGAGAAGAAAAAAACCTCTAATTTTAGCCTAGACAGCTCAAAAACAGACAGGACTACGACCAGAACTGGAGAACTATAGTGAAACCATTTATGAATAGCAGAATTGAAGCAGGGAAAGCCTCTGAAATGGAACAGACTCTCCACACGGTGCCTAATCCTAACAAATGGTCTGCCATGCTAGCCTCTGGCCTGGTGGTTATGTGAGCTAAATCTAACATTGCCAGTTGCCTGGTTTGAGTCCCGGACTCAGTGGCTTGAAAAAGAGGCAAGGTACATGTGTACATGATGCCCCAAATCTCAAAGGGTGAAACGGAGGAGGAGGGATCACAGTAAGATCTTATTCACCATTTTAAAGACTCAGTGAAAATGAATAAGAAAGTCTTCTGATCCTTAACAAAGTTAAAAGGAACACTAGAAGTTTAAGGCATAAAAGTTTATCATCTGCTATATAAAGTCTCTGCAGGGGATATAACCATGTAAGAGATGTACGGAAGAATGGCCGGTGTGCTAGCTAATAACCAGTGTGTCTCAGAAAAGAATACATTCTAGCAGAATTGCAAAATATACAAGGCATTTAACTATTTGCTATTTAACGATTTCATCCATACACTGAACAGAGAGAGTGACGTCCCATTAAGTAGATGTACAAAGTTGTTCGAAAACTGCCAAGATCATGAGAACAACATCAGAAGTCAGAGTGATTTGGGTAAACAAAAAGGAGTTGGAATCCTCAAATTGACAAGCAGGGGAGGACACTCATTATTAGTCGCCGTTCTGGGGGAGAAAGATTCACAGAAATAAGTCTACAGTGAATGATGATGAAATTGAGGAGTGGCAGTATACGCCAGTGGACCATGGCATTCAACTTACGTGATTGTGAAAGTAAACCCAACACCAGCCAAAGGATGGTAATTTTGAATCACATTCAAAATTTCCTCCCCCCTCCCCCTCTCCCACCTCTTTCTCCTCCTCCTCCTCCAAACTCACTCCCTCTCTAAACTCTCCCTCTCCAAACTCTCCCTCTCCAAACTCTTTTTCTCTCTCTCCAAACTCTCTCTCTCCAAACTCTCTCTCTCTCTCCAAACTCACTCACTCACTCTCTCTCTCCAAACTCTCTCTCCCTCCAAACTCTCTCTCTCCAAACTCACTCACTCACTCTCCAAACTCTTTCTCTCTCTCTCCAAACTCTCTCTCCAAACTCTCTCTCCAAACTCACTCACTCTCCAAACTCACTCACTCTCTCTCTCCAAACTTACTCACTCTCCAAACTCACTCTCTCTCCAAACTCACTCTCTCTCCAAACTCACTCTCTCTCCAAACTCACTCACTCTCTCTCTAAACTCACTCTCTCTCCAAACTCACTCTCTCTCCAAACTCACTCTCCAAACTCACTCACTCTCCAAACTCACTGTCCAAACTCACTCTCTCTCCAAACTCTCTCTCCAAACTCACTCTCTAAACTCACTCACTCTCCAAACTCACTCACTCACTCTCCAAACTCACTCACTCACTCTCTAACTCACTCTCTAACTCACTCTCCAAACTCATTCACTCTCCAAACTCACTCTCTACTCTCTAACTCACTCTCTAACTCACTCTCCAAACTCCCTCACTCACTCTCTAACTCACTCTCTAACTCACTCTCCAAACTCATTCACTCTCCAAACTCACTCTCTACTCTCTAACTCACTCTCTAACTCACTCTCCAAACTCCCTCACTCACTCTCTAACTCACTCTTTTAACTCACTCTACAAACTCACTCTCTCACACTCACACACTTCCCTCCTCCTCCTCCTCTGGATCTGAGATGACTTTCCGTAACAATGAGGATCACTAAATATTAAAGCAGACCCTTGGCGTTTTTTTCCCTCCATGGCTGCCTGAGGACACACCGCAATCATGAATGACACAGTAACTATCAAATCCAGGAAATTCATGACTGAGCGACTACTTCAGAGGAAACAAATGGCCGTTGATGTCCTTTACCCTGGGAAGGCACAGTACCTAAGACAGAAATTCGGGAAAGCTGGCAAAGATGTCCAAGGCCACACCTGATGCCATCCTTGTGTCTTGGTGGTGGCAAGACAACTGGCTTTGGCATGATTTACAGTTCTTTGGATTATACCAAGAAAAATGAACTCAGGCATAGACTTGCAAGACAAGGTCTCTATGAGAAGAAAAAGACGTCAGGTAAACAGCGAAAGGAACGTGAGGACAGAATGAATAAAGTCCGGGGGCCTGGAAAGGCTGAGGTTGGTGCTGGCAAACACTCGAAGCAGTAAAGATTCTGCCATGACTATCTGCAAGGGTTCTGTGGATTTTTCATGAGAGGATGAATCAACTCAAAATTTCCATGTTAAAAAAAAGACCCTTGAAGAGTATGAATCTTTCTTTCTTCCCGATTTTGATATAAAGGAGAGAGGTCTCTGTACACAGAATGTTTATCTCCCAAAGTGCAACATGGATGGACTACACTCTCTAAAAATCATCCTACTTCTCTGATGTTATGGGTTTCTCTCTTTTTCCCAGGACTTTCCTCATCTTGGGATGGCCAAGTTGGCCTTGTGTGGATTCGCATTGACGAGGTCTACATTGAATGGGTTTAACCAGATGTTAACTTGTACCCGGCATTCGTAGGCTTTCACTGGAACTTCCCTGAGCATACTAAGATCGCTACAAGTGCCCACCATGGCAGGCTGACCAAGCTCACCAATGCCTCTTATAGAGAAGAGCTGATTACTTCTCTAACAACCAAGTTACTACAGTCCTTTAATCAGCCTCGAGTCCACCCAGCAACAAACACACACATTCACCGAACTGTTTGTATGTTGGTCAACTGCCAGTCTGAATATCAAATCACATCATGGACTGTAATTCAAGTTTGCTATTTCTGTTCCTACTTTTTTTTTTTTTTTTTAAGCCACTACATTTTATATAGGCACACCATTTCCCCCGGTCAACAACAGCTTCCTTTTTTTTCAGGCCCTGGTGAGGTAGTCACAGGTTATTACCTTCTACCTTTTCTCCACTACTTCTGGATTTCAGTAGGGGGTTAGGGTTTCTCCCCACCCCAACCTTTTCACCTCCAGTAAAGATGAAGTGTCAGGAGAAACCTACAAGTAGCAAGATTAACTTGCACATCACATAAAAGGCAAGACGCAGGTATTTGCTCACTGAACAACGGTGCTTCCGGAAACATTCTGGGCCGCAGCCAATATAGCATTCAAGGGGATTTACGAGGAGGAAAGCCCAAAGGGAAATGCACAATTGCATTTTTATTTGATCGCAATTATGCAAGAGGCCTATAAATATCCATGCTGACCACTCATGTGACTGGCCTTCTCAGGGAGGTCCTGGAAGTGGTTCATAACCCAAAATGCTTTCCTTAATCTCATGTTTAACCTCCCACAAGAGCACGTTTAAAGTTTACAGTCGAACTTGAAAAATGACTAATAGGTTCTTACCTGGAGTTGACTGCTAGCCAAAGGACTCTGCCAAACTTACCCCAGATTAAAACGATGTACCGCAGTGGAATGAAATACAAAGCGACGGTGGCTACTGCCAGAATCAAACAGGCCAGGGAGGAAAGGAATGGGACCGTCCAGTTAAACGTGCTGTGGACAAAGCACAGAAATGTCATTTCCTTCGTGCTCAACACCCACCACAGAACCGTTGTCATGTGCATTTCATGGTCACAGATTAATTAATAAAAATGGAGGACCAGCAGTTAGTGTGGTAGTTAAGGCACTAGATCTCACATAGCTGACTCTGCTATGCGAATCCCAGACCCGGCAGCTTGAAAATTATACCGGGCACATGTGTGTGCATGCCCAAAATCCTGAGAGGAGAGTGGAAGAGAAAGAACTGCAGCATAGCCATCCTCTCTGAAAAGTGATTTCTCACTTTCCCTCGCTCTCTAGGGTGAGTACACACACCCTATAACAAAAACTAAAAACAAACTACGGAAACATTTCTTTACAAACCTGGGTACTAGAAAAATGTTCTAGAAAAATGTTCTTGAGGAAATGGTCACACACTGATCTCCACTCACCATGTCACAGTGTTTGTGACTTCCTGGAACCAGTCATCCCTCAAGGAAGACTTATGGCTCTAAAAAGTAATTCAAAACTGCCGTGTTGTCACCAAGTCCCTGGACAAGGAGGGCTTCACAATGAATGCTTAGTTAGGTCACTTCAAAGTCAATACACACATAGTTGCCAGTGCACACTTAGAAAGGGAGGATATTATTAGAGTGCTTTAATACTTTTTTGTTTTCTAACATTTGGAATTTTTAGACTCACCTACTCCAGAAAGCGAACAGGGCCCTGAAATGGTGGGAGAGTATTTGGCTGTACACCACCAATCAGAGGTAACACAGTAACATTTGACTGTGTGTGTGTGTGTGTGTGTGTAAGTGTGAGAGGTTTTTGCCTTAGGGCACATTTGCATGCTGGGGAAAGAGAGACAGAGACAATGAGAAAGTAAGAAATCACCTCCCAAGGGGGATGGCCATGCCACAATCTCTTCTCCTCCATTCTCTAAGAGCTTGGGCACACATGCACACATGTCCAGTATGAGTTTCAAGCCACTGGGTCTGGGACTCAAACTGCAATCAGTCACATGGGAGTCTAGCAATGGAACTACTATGCCATCTGCTGCCCCATGTGTGGTTTTGATGGAGTTTCTGGTCCTATTGTATCTACTCTGACTTGCATGGGAATGGAGACCTGGCATGTGGGACGTGGAACTGAACGAACCCTGGAAGCCCTCAGGCAGTCCCAGGATGTCCTGCAAGGGTACCGGGTGCCCACACTATGTCTCTTACTGGTTTTCATTTTCACTTACAGACTTACTGCTTAACCTTTATTAAGAAGGTCCTAGGAATAAAACAGGTACAATATTTTTGTCTGGTGTGTGTGCGTGTCTGTGTGTATACACTGGGAGGGGGAGGGAGGGACATACAAATTCTTATGTACTTAATATGTACCAGACTCTGTGCTCACATTTTTAGGCCATAGTGCTCCCAATCATTCTGCCACATGGTTATACAAAGTTGAGCAAACTAGGCTGAGAGAGGGGGTTTAAGTATTCATCAACAACATGGCAGAAACTCCAGTTATTACTCACCCTCTGGTTTTTTTTCCTTCTTTTTACTACTCTTATTAAGACTGTTATTAATATAATTTTCAACTTTGTGCATTGACAGATATAGTATTTTATATTTGTGTATGTACACTTATATATTTATTAAATATGTATGTATGCATTTGATTTCTTTTTAAATGATAAGCAAATAGGGGCCAGTAGGTGGCATAATAGTTAAGACAATGGATTCCTACATGGTCAACCACAGTTTGAACCCTGGACCCAGCAGCTTGAAACTCACACTGAGCACATGTGTGTGAATGCCCCAAATCCTGAGAGGCGAATGGAGGAAACGGGATTGTAGCATGGCTATCTCCCCAGGGAGATGAATTCTCATTTTCTGTCTCTGCCTTTCCAGTGAGTACTCATGCTCTATAGCAAAAATATCAAAAATAAATAAATAAATAAAAGATAAGCAGATATAAATATCTTTTAATATGCTTGTTAGTTATTTTGTTTCTCGGTGATTTCCAACTTATTTCCCTGTTTAGGGTCACAATTTAGGAAAGTGTTTATGAAAATTAATTTATAAACTAAGAAGTTTAGGGTTTGAGTCCAGACTCTCTCTCTAATAAGCTGAGCAACTTTGGGAAAGTGATTTAAATCAATTGGAACCATAATTTCCTCTCTGCAAAATGGCAATAATAGAAAGAAATTTTACGTCAGAGATTTTGCTAGAATTAAACAGATACCTGGATGTAAGTGGTTATCTCAGTCTCTTGCACATTTTAATACCCTCCAAAAGGAACCAAGTTACTATTTGTCAGTTTTCTCTCAAACTATTTACTTAACTTTCTCCACAGTGATTTAAAGTATCTCTTTGGATACTCAAGAAATTAGTTCTTGGTCATGTGTGTTACATATAACAAGACCGGGGTGTGTGTCCCTAACATAGGGGCTCTAAAAACAAGCCAGGTGTATGTGTGTGTGTGCCCAAAGTCCTGAGAAGAGAATGGAAGAGAAGGGATGGCGGTGTGGCCATCCCCGCAGGGAGTAGTTTTCCCTGTTTCCTTCCATCAAGCACATATACCCTAGAGCCACGCCCCCCCAAAAAAGTTTCTGTAGAATACAAAAAAGAACACCTATAAAAATATCCTAACTCTGACATGCAGCTTCAAAGCTACAATATATAAAAATACAAATCACAGTAACAAAAACTGTGCGTGCGTGTGTGTGTGTGTGTGTGTGTGTGTGTTTGGTTCTCTATAAAGTCATGATACATTTTTGCATAGAAAAAAATACATCATGACTTTTCCAGTAACCTAATAGACATACACACAGATAATTGTTACTAAATTTATACATGAGCAAACCTTGCAAGTATAAGTTTTAAAACTGAGGGGGGGGGGGAACCCACCTGAAGAGTATCCTCCAAACTGCTGATGATAAATTAATATGAAGGGGTTAATTGGGAGAAAAGAAGTCCCATAATATTCATTGGCTGTGTCGCATTATTTTCAATAATGGATATATATCACATTTATAATAAAAGAATATCAGATATAAAAGTTGGGACTAAACTATATAAAGGAAAACAAATATTAAACCTACCTTTTTATTTATTATTACTATTATTATTTTTTTAAAGAGGTTTTTGCCTTAGGGTGCATGTACTCACCAAAGAAAGAGAAAGGGAAAATGAGAAATCATCTCCGCCCCCCTTCCCGGGGGGCGGTGGATATGCCACAGCTGCTCCTCCATTCTCCTCTCGGGATTTTGGGCATGCACATACATGTGCCTCGTGTGACTTTCAAGCCACCGGGCCTGAGATTCAAACCATGGTTGGCCATGTGGGAGTCCTGCGACGTAACCGCTATGCCATCTGCTGGACCTCAATCCTACCCTTTTTAATGATTTTTAAAGTAGAGACAAAATGAGTGGCAGGTCCTACACATAAGTCTGCAGCCAAGTGGTGATACACCCACCCTTTCTCCACTTTGGCAGATTATTTATTAGCCTTGTCATTTACAATCCAAAAAGAAGTCTAGTCCAACTTATCATTAGCTGTGTGACCATAAATGATTTATTCAACTTCTCTTTTAGTTTTCCCATCTGTAAAATGTGAGTAGCAAGGGCATCTATGTTACAGATGCTCGAGGGACTCAATGGGCTAATAAAGCATTTAAAACAAAACCAGGTACATTATAATTATTCAGTAAGTGTCAGCTACCCTCATTTTTCTTAATGCACAAAGTGACATAAATATGAAAAGATATCTAATTATACTAGGCACATTTTTAAGATAATAAACTCTGGAAAAAAGTACAGAATTACTATTTTTAAATAAACGTATATCATAATTTCCTTTCTAGGAATCCCATCTTGCCTTTAACAAAAAGTAAAATAAAAAACAACTTTGAAAACCATGAAAGAAAAAGCCTTTTCATAGGTTGACATGAAAATAAGAAAGCAAGAGTGTAAAAATAAAATTGGTTGTAAGAACTCTGGGAGGTAACTAAACTCCAAAGCCAATTTTCACCCTAATAATTTCTGCAAATATTGGGATTTTGAGTTTCTTTATATTACCTTCATGGTGTATGAGAGCAGAATGTAAAGTCTAGGGCCTCCTCAAAGATTCTAAGAGCTTACATATTTAGATAAAGATAAGGACAAGGATAGAAGGAAACCCACTCTTCTAAGTAGACTTAAAGAACCATGATGGTCACAACATTGGTACCAGGTAGAGAGATTTATTATCTGACTTTGCGGGGACCGGTATATTATAGTATGAAAGGCCTTAAGCAACAACAAAAAATTAATTTAAAAAGGGATCATACATTGGTGATACCCTAAAGTACCTGAAGCAGTTATCCTTTCTAGAGACAATGCAATATCAACCCTGATAGCTGGCTGTTCCCCACATAAAAATCTAAGGAGAATGCAAAACACAAAAGGACACATGGCACCATGAGCAAGAGCCAGCAGAAGAAAAGGCACAGCACAATCGAAAATAGAAGACTTCAGATGCTAAACATCCAGCCTACTATAGTAAATAATAATTTTTACTATGTTAACGTTATAAAATAAAGGCTTCAAAATGTAACCAAGAAAGAGACACTGAGAAATGACCACGGAGATTTGAAAACAAAGCAAGCAAGAAGAATGTCGAAAAGGGGAAACTATACTGATTACACTTAAAACCCAATAGAGTGGGCAAGTTCTTGGCCTGTTTGGTTAGGGGCACTAGATTCCACTTGGCTGACTATGGTCTGAATCCTGGTTCTGACAACATGAGAAACACATGAGGCACTTAGCCCTGGCAGTTTGCAAAACACACCAGGCACTTGTGCATGCATGCCTCAAACCCTGACAGGATGAAGAAATAGAGGAGAAGAAGCTGCAGCAGGGCCACATCCCATTGGATGCTTTCTCTCTCTCTCTCTCTGTCTCTATGGTGAGCTCATGAGCCTTCTGTCAAAATTTTAAAAAATACTAAGGACATACTTCATGTAGAAAGTAAAAAAAGTATAGCTATATCAATATTAGTCAATAGGTCAGGCAAAATTTTATTACTGATAAATAGGTTACTCAATTATTGATTAATATGCCAATTCAGCAAGAATATATTCAACTGCAACATGTACAAAACAAATAAAATAACTTCAAAATACAAAAAGAGAAACTGCCAACACTGCAGGAAGAAATAGACAAATCTGCAACCATAGAAGGTTTTTAACGCATCTCTAAGTAATCAATAGAGCAATTTAAACAAAACTAAAATAAAAATGCTTTGAACCCAGTCAGCCATTTTCATCTAATGATGGTATATAGAACAATATACAAGTAAGCTATTATTGGGTCAATATTGTCTGACCATAAAGTAATTAAGTTAGAAATCAGGAACAATATATTTTTTAAATACTTATTCCATTTAATTATTATTTTTTAAAATTTGCTATAGGGCATGTATTCTCACCAGAACGAGAAAGAGAGAGAGGGAAAGAGAGAAAACAAGCTGTCAGGTTCAGGACTTGAACCCATATGGGAGTTGAACACCTTAACCACCATGCCACCTGCTGGCCCTGAGAAGACTTTCATATACGTGGAAATTAAACAATACATTTCTCGGCCAAGGAAGAAATAAAAATCAAATTTAAATATCTTTACACTTGAATGATGACAAATATATTACAAGGCAAAACTTTTGGCATGGAACTAAGGCTGTGCTTACAGGGAACTGTAGAGCTTTAATATTTATTTTAGAAAAAAAGACCAAAAATAAATCATCTAATTATCCATCTTAAAGAGTTAGAAAAAAAATATATTAATCACGAAGAAAATAGAAGGAAGAAAGTAATAAAGAGTAGTAATTAATGAAAAAGAACACAGGAAACAAGATTAGCAAAGGCAAATGTTATCTCTTTTTGAAGACTAATAAAATTGATAAATGCTTGTCAAGAAGAATGAAGAGAAAAAAACAGTATCAAGCATAAAGAAGTAGACAGTGCTATAAATCTTACTGACATTTAATATGAGGGTTTTATAAACTTTATACCAAAAGGTAGAAAATCTAAATGAACAAATTACTTAAAAATTACACCTGGGGCCAGCAGGTGGCATAGTGGTTGGGGTGCTGGACTCCCACATGGCTGACTGCAGTTCAAGAGTCAGACCCGATGCCTTACTTTCTCCCTCCCTCCCTCTCTCTCTCTCATGAGAGCATATGCCCTCACCATAGCAAGTTTAAAAAAAATAGTAATAATAATACAATTAATAAATATTTTGTAAATTACAACTTACAGAAAGAGGGATGAGAAATAGAGTACAACAGTTGAATAGATCTTCCTGTCTATCTGTATGTGTATTACAAAAAGCTGAATTTTTTCTCCTTATTCATAATAGTGCACGAGAGACAGGGGGCACCCTCCACAGGGTCTGGTCACGCCACAATCCCTTTCCTTGAGGCCTCCAGCCTGTTGCATATATGGTTCCTGTGCATATGCTAGGCATGTTTTAGGCTGATCCAGCAGGGGATTTGAAGTGCGGTTACCATGTGGAATCCAGCCTGTCTTTAAGCTATGAGTTTGCTGCTACACCATGGAGCCAGCCCAAGCTGAGTGTGTAATGAAAGACTTTCCCCCAGGGGCCAGTAGGTGACATAGTAGTCAAGGTGCTAGACTCCCACATGGCCGACCACAATTCAAGCAGCAGACCTGACGGCCTGAAACATGCCAGTGCACGTGCACGCGTGTCCAAAATCCCCAGAGGAGAATAAAGGAGAAGGGACTACAGCGTGGCCATTCCCTCTGAAGGGTGATTACTCGCTTTTTGTCTCTCTTACTCAGTCTCTCCAGTGAGCGCACGTACCCTACAGCAAAAATCTCACCCCCCCTCCCAAAAGAAAACTATCCCCCAAAGAAAATTTAAGACCTAGCAGCTTCACCAACAAATTCTATCCAATCTTATAGCAAGTAATGGCACCAGGCTTATACAAACTATCCCAAAGACCAAAGAGAGAGAGAACATACACTTGGCCTTGTTTTATGAGTTTAGAATTCTACAAGGAATTTTTAAGAACAGAAAACTGTAATTCAATCTCACTGCAAAAATCATACCTGCAAAAACTCAAGTTAAAAAAAATAAAATTCAACTACACACACATATATATAGAGAGAATCATCTAGCAAAGTTGGATTGATTCCAAGAATGTAAGATTGGTTTTAGTGTTTGAAAATCAATCACAATAATTAAAAAAAATGAAATCTCAATACAGAAGAAAATATTGAGCAAAACTTAACTCACATTTATGATAAAAAAATTCTTAGCGCACTAAGAATAAAAGAGAACTTCCTTGATCTGATGAAACATCTTTACAACAACCTACAGCATTCATTCTTAAGAGTGAAATGTTGGGAACCAGCAGTTAGCGTAATGGCTATGTCGCTGGACTCCCACGCAGTCGACCGTGGTTCGCGTCCCGGACCCAGTGGCTTAAAACTCACGCTGGGCGCGTGTGCGTGCGTGCCCAAGATCCCAAGAGGAGAATGGAGGAGAAGGGATTGTGGTATGGCCATCCCCCCTGGGGGGTGATTTCTTGCTTTTTGTCTCTGTCTCTCTGGTGAGTGCATGTGTCCTATAGCAAAAACCTCTCAAAAGATAATCACATTGATCAAAATAAAATATCACAAAAGATCACAAAAAATATCAAAATTCTATACAGGAAACTAGAAAATAACATTGAGGTGAATTAAAAACAACATAAGCGAGAGTCTTCTACTTCTTCCAAAAATGCTAGACAAGTATGAGTTATTGTTATTCCTATTCTAAAGATAAAGCATCTGAGTTATAAAAGTTAAATAAGTTGCCCAAGAACACTCACTCCCAGTATCATGGACAAAACTAGGATATGAACTTAAATGGGTTAAGAACCCATATTCACTGCCTCTATCGTAGACACCTCTGATTAGGAAAGAAGGCAGGTGTTATGCATTTTCTCCACTTGAATACTCTTTTTCCCCATTTTTTTGGAGAGGTTTTTTGCTATAGGGCACGTGTGCTCACCAGAGAGAGAGAGAGAGACAGAGAGACAGAAAGTGAGAAATCATCCCCCGGGGGGGATGGCCATGCCGCAATCCCTTCTCCTCCATTCTCCTCTTGGGATCTTGGGCATGCATGCACACGTGCCCAGCGTGAGTTTAAGCCACAGGGTCTGGGGCTTGAACCATGGTCAACTACATGGGAGTCCAGCGACATAGCCATTACGCCAACTGCTGGTCCCAATACTCTTGTTTATAAGACTGAGAATGTAATTCAAAGACGCTATATAGGAATACCCTGACACTCAAAATCTTACTAGATTCTTTCCCCCATTTATCCCGTACTGTTTTGTAATTGGTCTTCCACAGAGCACTGAAGGTGGAAGAACCTTGATAAATCAAATTTTTCCTATCTTGAAGTCACATACTGGGTCATCAAAAAAATCATGACATATTTTTCCATGTTCTCCTATGCAAAAATGCGTCATAACTTTTCCAACGATCCAATAATTTGTAAACCATTTTCATAGATGGATCCAGTGTTGCTGACTTGGCATCTCCCTAAATCCTAAGAAGAAAATCCCTTACTTAGGTATTTATGGACCAAATAAGCTAACCTTCTCAATGGGGGGGGGGGGGCAGGAATCAAAGAAACCCCTTCATTCGTTCAGTCACATATGCTTCCAACATGTAAGAATATTACTTTCTAAATTTCAAGTCACTTCACAAAAGTGATTAGAACCACATCTGGTAAGGTGGGAACAGGGCCACCCTCTTTCTCCTCCCCACCTGGCCGCTCTACTGCATTGACCTTTATGTCGGTGAGATTATTGTCCTTGTTTCTAAGCCTTGAACAAATGACGTCCCCAGACTAGCCTTCCTAAAAACAAACAAACTGAATCCAAACCTCTACAAGTTATTGCTTTGCAATGTCTCCTGCACGTGTCATGTTCTCACAGTAGTCCGTGAGTGATCTCTTTACACCTGGCCTCTGCCTACACCTTGGTCTGTCTTCACACAAGCTGCATCAATGCGTAATTCCCATGACCTCACCAGGACGACAGATGGGGGGACCTGCTTCCCCATCTTCCCTGTTTGGAATTTTTTTCAATACCACTTGCTAGGCAAGGCAGTTCTTGCTCTTAGGAATGCATCTTCTAAACTTCATTCTGAGGCCCAGCCGATGGCGTAATGATTACGTTGCTGGACTCCCACGTAGTCAATCTCAGTTTGGGTCCTGGACCCAGTGACTTAAAGCTCCCGCTGAGCATTTGTGCATGTGTGCCCAAGATCCCCAGAAGAGAAGAAAAGAGAAAGGATTGCAGTGGAGGGGGTGATTTCTCACTTTCTGTCTCTCTGTCCCTGTCTCTCCAGCAAGCACACAACCCCTACAGCAAAAATCTCTCTTAACAACAAAATAAAAAACCAAATCTTGACTCTAGAACATCTCCAGGAATGACTTCCCAGTAATTCTAGGTCTACCTCAATCGCAACTCCTCTGTGAGATTTCTTTAGCCACTCAAGGGCAGAAGGTTGGAGCCATCACTCCATAATGGTGAAACTTAAACTATTTCTCAGCCTTCTGACCCATCCTGCCTGCTGTCTGGGGTAACACGACTGCTACAATATGAATGGTGAGTAAATCTTTTAGCCTGATGTACACATACGTTAGATTTTTGCATAATAGAGAAGAGGAGAAAAAAGAAAATACAGTTCGATGCAAGCGCAGCACCACGATCAGGGAAACCTTTATCAGGGAGTTCTATGTAAGTCTACTTATTCGCCAGTTGCTAAAAGTTGGATAAAAGTTTTACTGGTTCTTAAGTACCATATTACAATGGGATTCCAACAGAGTTACACATGACATCCCGCTTGAATGCCCAGCAGGGACTTTAAGGTCACTGGAAGAATGAATGGCCAAAGAATTAATAGGAGTCGAGCCTCATGAGTCTTCCTGTGTCGCAGTGGGACAAAACAGGGCTCTGTTCACGGGCTGAAAATGCAGCGCAAACATGGCCCCCACAGCTGTGCAGCACAGCTGCCCTTGGAAGCGCTGGGGAGTGGGGGTCCTACTTAAATCGCTACGTCCTCTTGTCACACCAGCCACATTTCCTCTATAGCATTATCGACTGCACAACAGCCACATTTGTCTTTTAGCAACGTCCAAGAGCGGAGATGGTTTTACCACATGACACGATCTTCCTTCCTCGGTCTTGTCCCCACTCCACATCCTCTCATCCTCCTGGTTGGCGGGAGAGTGGCCTCTACCCTCCCTCCCCCACCCTTTTTTCTGTTTTCCTATAGGGTGCATATGCTCGCCAGCGGGAGAGACAGAGAAACAAAGAGAGAGACAGGGAAGGTAAGAAAGCACTCCCCAGGGGGAATATGCACACTGCAATCCCCTCTCAGGATGTCGAGCACACACACGTACACATCGGGTATGTTTTTCCAGTCCCCGTGTGTGGGACTCAAACTGTGCCACTGACCCTTTGGGATCCAGCTGCCTAAACCACCATCCTACCTACTGCCCCCACCAGCTTCATTTTCCCATCCACTCAAGGCCCTGAATGATGCGCCTCGTCTGCAAGCACTGCCGCTCCTGTCCCCGATGGCACAGACATACTGAATCCTTGACATGTCCCGGTAGCCATCCCAAGGTCTTCCGTCTTTGCACACAAGTGCTTCCCCCTACTGAAGCCCCACTCGGGTCTTCACCTAGGCATCTCTTCCTATGCTCAGAGAGACTGACCCACTGTTGCTTTTGCAGAATTCCCCTCTGTCTTCTGCATCCCCTTTAAGGACTAATCAGACCTTTCCCAGTATCTTTCCTCGCCTCTCTCTAGCACAAATGCTAAGGAATGCTAATTTGCTGTGGCTGTTTTTCTCCTTCAGTAAAAAATAGATTCCTAGAGGACAATGACATAACGGAGTGGTGAGGACAGAGACTCTCTGAATCTGATCGCCACAGTTTATTAGATGTGTCATCTTGAGCTACCTAAGGGGGGCTTAGAGAGCTCATGGAAAAGTAGAATTCAAGTACAAGTTCATTTTGGTCAAAAAAAATTTTTTTTTTTGAAAACTATGTGTAGTTTTTTCATACCACGCATTTTTTTCAGGAGTGATTTTGTTTGTTTTAGATTGTTGCCATAGGGTGCATGTGCTCAATGGGGGTAGGAGGGAAAGTGAGAAATCATCCCCCAGGAGGGATGGCCACACTGCAATCCCTTCCCCTTCATTCTCCTCTTGGGATTTTGGACACACGTGCACATGTATCCAGCGTGATTTTCAAACCACTGGGTCCAGGACTTGAATTGTGGTTGGCCATGTGGGAGCCCATTGCCTTAACCACCTTGCCACCTGCTGGCCCCTCCATGAGATGTTGGAAGATCCCTCGTATTTAATAACTTTGTGCTTTAGTTTTCTCATCCATAAGATGGGGAAACTACAGATCCTTATGTCATAGCGTTATGGAATTATTTGATCCAACTGTTGTAAGCAACTGTGGCTACTCTTAAACTCAGTGTCTAAAACAACATATCTGGTAATTGAACGAGTAAATAAATGGTTGCAATGCCCTCTTTATCACTTCACTGATTTCTGCTATCATGTATGTTTGGATTAAATATTTTGAGGATGTATTTAGAAATCATTTGTCAATGTAAATGAAACCTAGGAAAATAAAGCAGATAAACATCAAGAAAAGTGAGCAAACACCTTGCTCCTTTTTCATTTTCCTTCTCTTAATAGGAATTATATGTAAATTCAATAAAAACTTACCAAGTTTGCTTAAAGGTGGTTTTTTAAATAAAACAAACATGTGGGACCAGCAGATGGCCTAAAGGTTACATTGCTAGGCTCTCACATAGTTGACTGCAGTTCGAGTCTCAGACCTGGTGGCTTAAAACTCACGCTGGGTACGTGCCTGCGTGCCCCAAATCCCAAGACGAAGATGGAGGAGAAGGGATTGCGGCATGGCCAACCCCGCTTGGGGGTTGATTTCTCACTTTCTGTTTCTCTGTCTCTTTCTGTCTCTCTGGCAAGCACACTCCCTATAGCAAAAATCTCTTAAAAAAAGAAAGTTGGGACCAGCAGTTGGCGTAATGGCTATGTCGCTGAACTCCCACGTAGTCGACCGCGGTTCGCATCCCGGACCCGGTGGCTTAAAACTTATGCCGGGCGCGTGTGCGTGCACACCCAAGATCCCAAGAGGAGAATGGAGGAGAAGGGATTGTGGCGTGGCCATCCCCTCTGGAGGGTGATTTCTCGCTTTCTGTCTCTGTCTGTCTGGCGAGCGCACGTGCCCTATAGCAAAAACCTCTCCTAAATAAATAAATAAATAAATAAATAAATAAAGTTTACTATGCTGATAGTAAATGGGTATTTAAGGGCAATGTTATCGGCTATGTAACTGTTCAAAAAGATCAATATTCACAAAGAGCTGCCTATTAACTATTCGCTTTGCCTGATGCTAATCATCATTTATTGACGTCATTGCATTTTGATGTTTAAAACTGTCACTTCATTGTTAGTACTAATTTTAAACTCTCCCTCCCTCATGCAATTCCAAAACAGTATCTTCTTCATTTAAACTAGAATGACCCACATAGACATGACCATTAAAGATAAGGATCAATGAATCCTTAGAACATGCTGACACAATTCTGGATTAAAAGGGAAAAGCATGTTCTAATTTATAACCCCCCAAAATGAAAACCCCGCCTGTTCATTGGTACCAAATGAAGACCCAGTTACTCAGAATTCACAATGTATAAAACAAAACAAAGACATCAATCACTGGGTCTTTTGACAACAGATCTTGTAGAGAATTCAGCCCTCATGTTCTACGGTAGTGGGTAGCAAGTTACTGGTTGATTCTGAGTCAAATCCAGTCTGCCACCGTTCTTATGAATAAAGTTTTATTGGAACATACATACCAATTCCTTTACACATGGACTATAACCATTTTTGGCACTTAAACAACAGAGTTGAGGAGTTCGGCAGAGACCATGTGGCTCACAGAGCAGAAAATACAATATTTACTCTCCAGCCCTTTACAGAGAAAGTTTGTCAACTACTACCCTAAGACATCCTTGTATGCAGTGAACTATTGGGTTGTTGGAAAAGTCATGACGTATTTTTTTCTATGCAAAAATGCATGACTTTTCTGATGTCCCAGTAACTTCACATCATTCTATCTCTGATGCTACTAGTTATGGTAGCACAGAGAAATTCTTTGGAGAATTGAGAAAACAAAGTCACTTAAGGTGTTTACTGTGTTTTCTGGTTTGGATGTTAAAAGTTACTTTAGAGCATTTTCAATCTTTTTATTTCTGAAGAGGGAAATCTATTTTTTTTTTCGATCTTTAATTTATCATTCAAACTGGGATGTTTCTGAGCCTGAAAAGGACACTATTAATAATTATGCTGGGGGGGGGGGGGCAGCAGATGGCATAGCAATTACATCGCTGGATTCCTACATGGCTGACTACAGTTTGAGTCCTGGACTCAGTGACTTGAAACTCATGTCAGGTGTGTGTGCGTGCGTGCCCAAGATCCTGGGAGGAGAATGGAGGAGAAGGGATTGGAGCATGGCCATCTCCCCTAGGGAGGTGATTTCTCACTTACTCTCTGTCACCAGACAGACTCTCTCTCTCTCTCTCTCTCCAGTGAGTACGTAAACATACCCTATGACGCGCGCGCACACACACACACACACACACACTCACACACACAACCCTCTACAAATAATAACGCTGGGAAGACTGGGCCAGGTGGTCACCCTAGTTCTGAGGTGCCAGCCGGCTGTGAAGATGACAAACCCAAAGAACAAGTCAACTAAAGTAAATTAGGTCTTGCCTAACACCATTGCTTCTGTTCATGGTTTCTCCAATCCACCCTCCAACCCTGCACCCCCACCATCTACTTCAGACATTACAACACAAGCTTCGAACTTACTTCTTAATTCTTTCTCCGAAAGAAGCTATTTCTTCCAAGATGTTTTGAACAGTTGAAACAATATCCTGCACCATATAGATTCTCTCGATTAATCCCTTTTTCTCGGATTCCTAGGAAATACAAAAGCAAGATTTAACTCAGTTACATATTTTACATCCCACTACAGTGATGACTGTACCACACTTTCACAACGTAGTGTGTACGACACAGGGATTGCAAGAGACAAATCACATTTTTCACATCTTAAATGTTTACTGAAAAAGAAAGAGAGAGAGAGGGAGGGAGGGAGAGGGGGAGGAGGGGGGGGAGGGGAGGGGAGGGGAGGGGAGGGGAGGGGAGGGGAGGGGAGGGGAAAGAGGAGAGAGGAAAGAGGAAAGAAAAGAAAAAGAGAAAGCAGCTGGAGACAAGCCACAAAATAACCTACTTTGGGGGCCACATCCTGAATAGGTTATTCCCTATGAGGATGTTCGACAATTGGTTGTGATTTACTCATGAAATGTGAAGCACATGAGAGTTCATCTTCCTCCTCTAGATTTATTTTATTTATTTTTTAGAGAGGTTTTTGCTATAGGGTGCGTGCGCTCACCAGAAAGACAGAGAGACAGAGGGACAGAAAGCGAGAAATCACCCTCAGGGGTGTTGACCACGCCGTAATCCCTTCTCCTCTCGGGATCTTGGGCATGCATGCACCCCAGCATGAATTTAAGCCACCAGGTCCGGGACTTGAACTGCGCTCAACTACATGGGAGTCCAGCGACATAGCCATTACACCAACTGCTGGTCCCTTCCTCCTCTAGTTTTTAATGTGAATGGGATTCAGTTCTCTAAGGTTATCCTTACTTGCTTATAGAAAACCATACATGTGTTTTACCACACTAGGTAGCCAATGCTCATAAAAGTAACTTAGACGGGCCAGGAGATGGTTAGTGGTTAAGGTGCTGGACTCCCACATGGTCGACCACAGTTCAAGTCCTGGACCTGGTAACTTGAAACTCACACCAGGCACATGTGTGTGAATGTTCAAGGTCCCAAGAGGAAAATGGAGAGGAAGGAATTGCAGCATGGCCACCTCCTCTAGGGAGGTGATTTCTAACTTTCAGTCTCGTGTGCACACACACACCCTATAGCAAAAATCTCTCAGAAAAAAAAAAAAAAAAAAAAAAGGAACTTAGACATTATTCAAATGTTAGAGAAAATAAGATTCCCTAAAAGATGATATTTTACACTATTCCTTTTTATTATTATTATAGCCAGGAGGTTTGTACACTCAGTAGAGATGATAGAAAAAGCACACTCCAATTAGGCATGATAATGACACAATTCTTTTTCCTCCATTTTACCATTCCCTCAGGATTTAGGGCATATTCATATGCCTGCTATGTATTTCAAGTCACTGGGGCTGAGACCTGAACCAGGGTCAGCCATGTGGAATCCAGCTCCCTGCGTGTAGGGCTTAACTGCTGTGTAACGGGACCGGCTCTGTTTCCTAAACTCTGAAGCCATGTTCCAAGCTTCCTTATGAACTTTGCAGTAATTGGGATTTAGCCAACTCCTGCCTCCCAGGTCATTATAGCCACCATGCCTATTAAACCCAAAACCTCACAACTTGAACAACACTTTTAAAAAATGGAATTTCACATGGGTTAGCACATACTAAATTATCCAGCAAACACTTTCCAACTTAAGAGGACATTGCTAGACCATCTATACTACAAGAGAAAATAAAAATC
The DNA here is from genome assembly GCA_026018925.1 of Tupaia tana. Classification (NCBI taxonomy): domain Eukaryota; kingdom Metazoa; phylum Chordata; class Mammalia; order Scandentia; family Tupaiidae; genus Tupaia; species Tupaia tana. Next base: position 16,260,213 of record JAKSZU010000028.1, on the reverse strand, counting down.
CCTACTCTCTTACACTCTAAGCTCCATCAAACAGGAACCATGGAAAGAATGAAGAAGCTTCCCATACCCTGTAGGGATTGCTGAGTAAAGCATGTATATGGTAGAAACATCTAACAGCATGGTTTTTTTCCCTTTTTTTGAGAGATATATTTTTGCTACAAGGTACATATACTCATCAGAGAAACAGAAACTAAAAGCAAAAAATAGCCCCCTGTGGGGATGGGCATGCCACAATCCCTTCTCCTCCATTCTCCTCACAATTTAGGGCACATACACCCAGCATGAGTTTTAAGCTTCTGGGTCCAGGACTCAAACCACAGTCGCCTAGGTAGGAGTTCAGCAATGTAACCATTAGACTATCTACTGGTCCGACATGTTCACTTACATTTGCCCTTGTTTATGAAGCTGCTCAATGGAATCAGCCCACAGAGCAGCAGAGGGCAGAATGCAACATGGCCACGCCAGCACAGCATGCTGGGAGGGTTTGCATAACCTGTTACCACGTGATCTGCACTCCTTTATCCAACCGTTCTGCACAAAAGCAAAACTTGGGCTTTTCCTCTGCAACATCCAATTTGTAAGACAGATTTACTGATTATCCCAATTATAATCCTCTTTCTCCCTCATTCACTTACTAACTCTAATTCTTCAAGTGGCTTGCAATAAAAATCAGATATGCTATCAGTATGACGTATTATAATTCATGCTTGGCAACCCACCGACTTCTACCAGTAAGCACAATGGTGAAAACCCATCTCTGTCTGCCACATAAGTATTCCTGTTTATAAAGGAACATTTGATAGCACCCGGGAATTTGACCCAAAGGGCAACAGTGGCTTCCTCTTTTCAGCAGCATCTAGTTTAGGTCAAAACAATTTCTTGGAAAATGACTCAAATTTCCATGTGGCTTAATTTCATAAAACTTCCTATTTCAGTTGTCTTGTTTTTTTCTTTTTTCCCCTCCTATGAAATACTCAAATATTGAGGTTCCAATTATAAAGAAAGCAAGAGTTAACAGACCAAAATGATAATGCTTCTTACAAGTCCTCTTACTTCTTAATGAATTTGATGCTTTAATATTCAAAGACTAGGTTAAACAGTGCCATTGCATCTAGGGAACATCAGTGGCCTCTGTAATTTATCCCAGCTTGTTCTAATGGGGATATAAAATAAAATACTTAGTTTAAAAATGGAGAAAATTAGTTACTAGAAACTTTCTGGCACAACAGAAACATAGGCTCAACCTAAATCTGTCTTCCCTAAAATTCACTGGTACAGGAAGGGCCCAATTCTTTCCAGTATATTCTTCTGAACAGGGAACCAAAAACACTTGTTCGTGTGTCTCTACCCCCTCCTTAGATTGTCTCCACAAGGCCTTTGCTCTTCAGCTAGGAGGGTTTATCAAGGGGTAGTAGCTTTTATACTACCAGAAAACATTATTTTCAAAGCTTGACTGTTTCATGAATACATTCCATATTCTACTACCCATGCTTGAACTGGTAGAACAAAACATGAGACCACATGGCTTTATCTCACCCTACTGTCAGTACCCAAAGCTGCAGTGGGGACAGCTTGGGTGCTGCCATTGAGCTCATTTGATGGAAACATGAACGGATACAGGAAGAACACAGTCGCAAGTTGATAATAGTGCCACAGGAGTTTTTAGGTCTCATAAATTCATCAATGTGGCTAAAAGGCCCAACTCAAGCTCTAGAAGCAACTAGAAGCCTCTTCCTAAGGAAGCCAGTCCACGCTGACCACTGCCTGTGTTCTCTCGAAGGGCGTTTCATCTCTGTCATTTTTGTTACTCTAGTGGCATTCTCTAGACAGCAAAGTTTCTCTTTGAAAATAAGATACTCTATTTTAGGGAACATGGTGGGTGGCAGGTGACACAGTGGCTAAGATGCTGCACTCCCACATGGACAACAGCAGTTTGAGTCCCAGGCCTAGTGGCTTGAAAATCACACAAGGCAAGAGTGTGTGCATTACCAAAATTCCGGGAGGAGAATGGAGGAGAAGGGATTGTGGCATGGCCATCCTCCATGGGAGATGATTTGTCACTTTTTCGCTCATTGTCTCTCTCCTCTCTGGTGAGCACACACGCCCTATGGCAGACAAACAAAAGAGAGAGAAAGAGAGAGATAAAAAGAAAGGAAGGCAAGGGAGAGGAAGGGAAGGAAAAGAAAGCTAAATAGATATAAATTTTACAGGTCATTTCTCTCTCTCTTTTTTTTTAATTTAATTTATTTATTTTATTTTGAATTTGACCAGAGAGAGACAAAGAAAGAGAAGGAAAGTGAGAAAGCAAGCTGCCAGGTCCAGGACTCGAACCATGGTCAGCCATGTGGGATTCCAGCCGCCTTAACCACCATGCCCTGCTGGCCCCAACAGGTCATTTCTCTTTAATTATATCCATTGATGATATACCAATGGGCATATTAATATTATATGCGTACTTATTATTGATAGTTCCACTTCCAGGAAACTGAGGTCAAGAGAAACTAAGAAACATTTCTACACAAAGCAGGATACAGGTGCAGAACTGGGCTCAACACGGTTTCTGTCATCTGCTAGCTTTGCCATCATGGCCCATTTCCTTACCTCTTTTGGGTCCTAAATTTTGTTATCTGGAAAATAGAGATCATGACCCTTACCCGGACTGGAGTCTTGGAAGAATCCAATATTATCACATATGCAAAAAGCACCCCTCCCCCACATACTTCAAGTGCTTCATCAACTTAAATCCCTTCCCTTCTAGAAAGAGAAAGACAAAAGAGGGACCAACCTTTTGTCTAGTTAAAAGAATCCTGGGGTGCATTTCAGCTTCAAAAGCAATGACCTTGCAGGACATGTCTACTCATGTTGCCCAGAGCTGTGTAAAAGATCATCTGGCATTTCCATCTACATCATGCTGGCTTTATTTACACGTTTCAGATTGAACCAGAGAAAGTGGCGATAACACAGTTTAGCAAACACAACATTACATCTGCCGCTGCTACCGAATTCTAGGAGGGGTAACGGTGATTCATCTAGAAAGCCCAAACTGCAGCCGCATATGCTTATCATCTCCCTTAACGCAGGTCGCTTAAAACTCACAGAGGGAAGTGCGGATTCAAAAGAGCGAGGGCCACTGGTGCGATTACACAAACGAACAGGACCATGGTGGCTACAGACATGGCATTCGATTCTATATGGGGGACATATATGGGATGTCACTTCTCATTACAAATCCAAAACTATACAGAGGCACAAGTACGATTCACAGGATGTAGGGTCTAATTTATGAGTCAGCACATACTACCTAATGGAAAAGAAAGCTTGGACTTTTCAAATTCGGAATTCAGATTTCGTAAGCGTCTTTTTTTTCTTTTTTTAATACACTATTTAAAAACTGGCACATTGCTAAGGAAAATAATCAAAGTCAAACTCTGTAACCTAAAAACATATATCACATAAAGATGAATGCCAGATAACCATTTTTGGTGGCATGCATTTTTCTTCATGGAACCGCAGAAAGCTTGAGTATTCTGGCTAAGGTTTCTAAGCACTTGAATCATGAGTAAGTACCATGCCTGTTCTGTAACAGTGTTATTCTTTCTTTAAAAACAGAACAAAAAACGAAAATATCAAAGGGCCATTTATTCCTCAAGGCCTTCTTGTCTTCCCCACGCTCCAGTGGGTATCGCACTTGTAGGTACAATAAACTAGCTTCGAGCCTCTGGGAGAGAATTAACACCATCAAAATGAATTTACAACTGAGAATTAATTATATAATCAGTATGTTACTTTAAATCTCTCTCGCATGTTCTGATTTGGAAAAACTCTCATTTCTCCATTAATTACCTGAGCAAAACCCGAGAAAGATTCCGGAAAATTGACCATGTCAGGAAAAATCCTTTTGACATGCTTAAAAAAATTGACTAATATTTGTCAGAAGCTATACAGGGGTCCCCAAAGGGATCGCTGCAAAATTGTTATTATCTCAAGATCCTCCCAGTAATTTCAGCTATCTCGACTACAGATGCGAAAATAGAACTTGAGACTTTAAACAGGAATATGTTTGGTCTGTTTCTTCCACTGAATATTAAAAGCCTACATTTTGAAAACTCGAAGAATGATAGACATTAGAAATAGATCGAGTGGCATTGAGCATGGGAAAAAAAAAAAAAAAAAAAAAAAAAAAAAAAAAAAAAAAAAAAAAAACCTCTCAGCATCTGTCATAACAAAGAACAAGAAGTAATATTTCTGATACATGAGGTTAAAAATTGTTCTTTGGGAATCCTGACTGGGAACCGTCTTTAGATTTCTTCCCATGAAGCGTTGTGTGGGCATGTGAACACGTGAACACGTGCAACTCCACAGTGCACGCTATTAAAATGGGTGAGGGGGCAGGCATCTGTCCTCTTTTTGGAGAATTTTTTTTTTTTTATCAAGGAGTTCCTTTGCCTCAGAAATTAAATATGAAACAGAGTGACTGGACTTTGGATCAGTATCATTTCTAACAGTTTATATGCTCTATCTGTTCATGTAAACACCAATATTTTTTTTTTCGACTTGCAATATCAATCTCCTCTGGTTTGAAATGAAGAGGTTGGAAAAGTAAAAAGGGGACCAGGAGAAGGCATAATAGTTACTTCTCTGGACTCCCACATAGTCGATTACGGTTCTAGTCCCAGACCCGGCAACTTAAAACTCATGCAAGGCGCGGGACCAGCAGTTGACGTAATGGCTATGTCGCTGGACTCCCATGTAGTGAACCGCAGTTCAAGTCCTGGACCCGGTGGCTTAAGCTCACGCCAGGCGCATGTGCGTGCGTGCCCAAGATCCCGAGAGGAGAATGGAGGAGAAGGGATTGAGGCGTGGCCATCCCCCCTGGGGGTGATTTCTCGCTTTCTGTCTCTATGTCTCTGTCTTTCTGGTGAGCACACATGCCCTATAGCAAAAATCTCAAAAAACAAACAACAACAACAAAAATTCATGCCAGGCGCCTGTGCATGCATGCCCAATGTTCCGAGGGGAAAAATGGAGAAGGGACTGTGGTATGGCCACGTTCCCGAGGGTGATTTCTTGCTTTCTGTCTGTCGCTCTCTCCAACAAGCACACGTACTCTATAGCAAAAATCTATCAAAAAGAAAAATAAATCAACCTCATCTTTAAAAGGAGATATTCATATAACAATTTACAAATTGGCAGCCATTTAGAAACAAATTATTTGGAACTTAGACCCTGGGTAGACTGATTTCATTAAAAGTTTCTCTGAGCCAGTTGACAAAATGCCACTCCACCACAAGGTAAACAGGGCAATGGTTTTGTCTGTTATTACTGCAGATAGATAGGAAGGTAATTTTAAAAAAATCATAGGAAAATGAATTAAAATATGAGTATATTTCAGTGCCAATGATTTTGAAAAAGATTCACACAAACAATACTTCCTTTTTGCAACCCCGATTCCTCTTCCATTGCCCAACATAGCATATAACCAAGGAAAGTGGGACTCACACACCACTAGGGTTTCCTTTTTTGGGGAAAGGTTTTTCGCTATAGGGCACGTGCACTCGCCAGAAAGACACAGAGAGACAGAGAGACAGAAAGTGAGAAATCATCCCAGTGGGGTTGGCCACGCCGCAATCTCTTCTCCTCCATTCTCCTCTCGGGATCTTGGACATGCATGTGCACACACCCTGCGAGAGTTTAAGTCACTGGGTCCAGGACTCGAACCACAGTCGACTACATGGGAGTCCAGCAACATAGCCATTATGCCAACTGCTGATACAGTACTGTGGTTTCTTATTACCAACACTTCATTTATGATTGCAGTCTCCGTACTCATAGAGATTCCAGATCAGAAAAAACACTCAATCTTTAGTCAATAATGTTAAAGAAAAATGGACCAATCAATCAATGACATGTTAACTTCTTAACAATATGGCATGGTAGAAATGGTCCAGCCAATGGCGAGGTGGTTACGGCAGCTGGATCCCACCTGGTCAGTTACACAGTTTGAGTCCTACACCCAGGGGTCTAAAAAAATGCCACGTGTGCGTGCGTGTGTGTATGCCAAATAGAGGACAAAGGATTGTGAGTGGCCATCCCCCCCCGGGGAGGGGTGCTTTCTCTCTCGCTGTCTCTTATTCTCTCTGTCTCTGGCAAGCACACGGGCCCTCTAGCAAATTAAAATAGAATAGAGAAAAGAGAAAAGAAAAACAAGATCTAAGTCAGAAGAGCTGGGTTTGAGTCTTGCTAATAGCCTGGACGAGAAATCTCAGAACCGTTACTTAATTTCTCCTAATTTGAGTTTGTTCATTTGAAGAATGTGTATGTGTGTGTGCAGGGGCAAGGGGGAGGAGACCAAATTTAGTGATAGGATAAAAAGTAGTCTGCAAATTGTGAATGTTCTAAAAACCATATTAATGGGGCCGGCAGGTGGCATGGTGACTAAGGGTGCTGGACTCCCACATGGCTGACTACGGTTCGAGTCCTGGACCCGGTGGCTTGCTTTCTCACTTTCCATTTCCATCTCTCTCTCTCTCTCTCTCTCTCTCTCTCATTCTGTATCTCTCTGGTCAAATTAAAATAAATAAAATAATTATTTAAAAAATACTCTTCTTAAAAGAAAATAAAAACCATATTAATTATTTATACATCTGATTATTTAAATAAGTTACATTCCACATGATCTTATTTTTCAATTATTACTGTTTTTGAATTTCTTACTTATTTCAAAGGATTACTTTTCCTTAGGGGAAAAAGTAGTGTCCCATCTTTCTATCAATTATTAGGTCGTCAGGAAAGTCATTATGGGTTTTCCTATGCAAAAATGTGTCACAACTTTCCCGACAAGCCAGTATTTTATAAATCATCAATTACCTTTTATACTGATTACATAATTGGGACTTAAGTTGAACCACACAAACTGTTAGGGTTTCATTAGGAAAGACCAGAGGAACAACTATTACCCTCAGAAAAAACATTATGAATCATTTAGAAACTGGTCAATGTATTCTGCCTTCTCATGATGTCATGATTCTAGGCAGTGCAAAATTATTTTTTTATTTTTTGGAAAGGTTTTTGCTATAGGGCGTGTGCGCTCACCAGAAAGACAGAGAGAGACAGAGAGACAGAAAGCGAGAAATCACCCCCCAGGGGGGATGGTCACACCAAAATCCCTTCTCCTCCATTCTCCTCTCGGGACCTTGGGCACGCATGCACACGCGCCCAGCATGAGTTTAAGCCACCGGGTCTGGGACTTGAACTACGGTCAGCTACATGGGAGTCCAGCGACATAGCCATTACGCTAACTGCTGGTCCCTGCAAAATTATTTTAAGAGAGGAAGTTTTGCTATAGAGCACGTGTGTTCACCAGAGACACACAGAAGCAGAATGTGAGAAGTCACCCCCAGGGGGTATGACCACATCCCAATCCCTTCTCTTCCGTTCTCCTCTTAGCATTTTGGGCACGCACACCCAAGCACCTGGCCTGAGTTTTAAGCCTCTGCGTCCGGGACTCGAACTGCAATCAACTACATGAGAATCCAGCAATGTGACCATTATGCCATCTGCTGATTCCCCAAATCAATTTTTTCATTTGAATGACAGTGCATATATACAAACGAGCAAGAGAGAGAGAGAGAGATGCCCCCTAAACAGGGTCTTGTCACATTACAATCCTATTGTCCCAGCGCCAAAGCACCTCAGGATCCTGGGTGCCCATGTTCTGTGGCAGGTTTTCAGGCTGATTCAGAAACTTGAACCCATGGCCATCCTGTGGCTTCCAGCATTGCTGGGCACTTGCCTTACTGTTGTGCCACAGTAGCTGGGCTAGAAGTTAAACACCATGATATAGCAAAAGTTACTAAAATATCAGAGCTTCTAACTCTGTTCTATGAGAACACATTAGCTAGTAGAAGAATAGATAATTCACTAAGTTATAGTTTGATGTCATAATTCACACTATTTGGAAATAACATACCAAGTATAATCCTTACAGTCAAGATTACAAAGAACTAGAAGTACTAGCAAAATAATTGATAATATGCTCCAAATAATGCTTCAAAAAACCTGGTAACATTTCTGGGTTACTTCCAGGTTACACACTATACGAAACATGTACTTGCCAGAGAGAGAGAGAGAGAGAGAGAGAGTGAGAAGGGAAGTGAGAGATCACCCCCCTGCCCAGAGGGGATGGCCATGCCACAATGCCTTCTCCTCCATTCTTCTCTTGGGGTCTTGGGTACATGCATATGAGCCCAGTGTGGTTTTTTTAAAAAAGAATTATTTTATTTAACTTTTACTTTTTTAGTCAGCGGGGGGAGAGAGAGAGAAAGCATGCTGCCAGGTCCGGGACTCGAACCTCAGTCAGCTGTGTGGGAGTCAGAACCCTTAACTACCACACCATCTGCCAGCCCCCCAGCATGATTTTTTAGCTGCTAGGTAGAGGACTTGAATCACAGCCATGTGAGAGTGTAACACCTTAACCACCATGCCACCTGCTAGCCCCTCTGTATTATTTCTAAAGGTAATGAAGCCAACACATTTTTCAGAATGGAGGGCTTTTTGTTGTTGTTGTTGTTGTTTGTTTTAAGTTTGCTATAGTGCATTTGTACTTGCCAAATGCCTCTGGTATGTTTCTCAAGGGGGGAGTGAGAAATCACCCTCCCACATTCCCTTCTTCTCTTGGAACTTTGGGCACACATGCACATACACCCTGTGTAATTTTCAAGCCATTCTGACTGGCACTTGAACCGCAAGTCGTTCATATGGGACCCAGCCACCTTAACCTCCATGCCATCTGATGGCCTGGAAATGTGACTTTTAAAATTGAAATGTAATCAATTGCGTGTGTTAAAGAACTGAAGGAAATCTAGAAGTTTACCTCTGCTCATTTAAAATAGGCATAAATTGATAATTAAGAGTTGGTTGGAATTTACTATTTTTTAAATGTTAATTTTTTTTTGGAGAGGTTTTTTTTTTTTTTTTTTTTTTTTTGCTATAGGGTGCATGTGCTCGCCAGACAGAGACAGACAGAGAGACAGAAAGCGAGAAATCACCCCCCAGGGCAGATGGCCATGCCGCAATCCCTTCTCCTCCATTCTCCTCTCTGGATCTTGGGCACGCACTCCTGGGGTCTTCGGTATGCATACACATGAGCCCAGTGTGATTTTTTTTAAAAAAGAATTATTTTATTTAACTTTTATTTATTTTGCCAGAGAGGGAGGGAGGGAGAGAGAGAGAAAGCATGCCGCCAGGTCTGGGACGCGCCCGACGTGAGTTTTAAGCCACCGGGTCCAGGACACGAACCACAGCTGACTACTTGGGAGTCCAGCGACATAGACATTACGCTAACTGCTGGTCCCTAAATTTTAATTTTTTTAAAGAATTATTTTTATTGAACTTTATTTATTTTTTTTATTTTAATATGACCAGAGAGGGACAGAAAGAGAGAGAGAAAGTAAGCTGCCAGGTCCAGGACTTGAATCACTTTTGGCCATGAGAGTGTCCAGCGCCCTTAACCACCATGCCACCTGCCAGCCCCTCACTTTACTATTATAGTCTTAAAAGACTGCAGAGTCAGCAGGTGGCATGGGGTTGAGGCATTGGACTTCGACATGCCCAACCACAGTTCAGGTTCTGGACCTGGTGGTTTGTGCTTGCTTGCTTGCACTCTCACTCAGTCTCTCTGTCTCTCTCTCACTCTCTCTCGTGAGTGCATGTGCCCTATGGCAGATTAAGAAATAATGTAGTCATCAGGAAAGTCATGACATGCTTTTCTATGCAAAAATGCATCATGACTTTACCAACAACCCAATAAATAAAATTAAATAATTCTTAAAAAAAAAAAAAAAAAAAGTAAGACTGCATGGTAGAAATGTTAGCAGTTAAATTGCTTCCGAACCCTATTAAATTAAAAGGACATAATCAAAATGACTATTTATTCCCCTGAAAAAATTATCCACAAGCAGTTATCCAACATGCTCTGTATACAGGTTGCATATACACCAAAGTGTGTATGTGCGCATATAACGATAATCAACCAAAGCTTTCTTAAACCACCACACCTTATCAGTTTAAAGTATCATTCTTTATGCAACAGTTAAAACCAGCAAACAAAAAACTTACTGAGCTGTCCCCATTGCCTCAGGGTTAAGGGAACCAGATCCCAGACCTTGTAGCTTAAAAAGCTAAAAGGCACACCGGCACTTGTGTGCATGCCCCAATCCTGAACGGAGGAGAAGGAACTGCAGCAAGACCACACCGCATTGAGGGGTTGCTTTCCCTCCTTCCCTCCCACTTTCTGTGTTTCTCTAGCTAGTGAGTTCATGCATACTCTGGCGAAATAAAAAAAAAATCACTAATCGAATCAATTGACTATGTTTTGGGCATGCTTAAGGTACAAAGGAACAATTAAGCAAAATTACTCTATTAGACTGTAAGACCTCCTCTATGAACAACTGTCCTCCCTGGTTAGGGTCCTATAGATCATTGTCTTTCTCTCTGTGACAAGCAAACACAGGGAATGAGACCTGAGGACATAACCACCTCATCCAAAAGGACTCTGCAGGTTAATTTATAGAGTTTTTGTTTGTTTGTTTGTTTGGTTTGCTATAGAGCATATACAGTCACTGGAGGGAGGGAGGGAGGAAGGGAAGTGGTGGAGGGAGAGAGGTGGTGGAGGGAGAGAGGTGGTGGAGGGAGAGGTGGTGGAGGGAGAGAGGTGGTGAGGGGAGGGATGTGGTAAGGGGAGGGAGGTGGTGGGGGAGAGAGGGAGAGAAAGAAAGAGAGAAAGCACCTTTCAGAGGGGTGGCCATGTCACAGTCCCTCCTTCATTTTCCTCTTGGGATTTTGGGCATGCACGCACGTGCACCTGGCATGATTTTTTTGAGCCACTGAGTGTGGGACTTGAACCACATAGATGGCTATGTGGGATCCAATGCCTTACCCATCGCACCATTGGCTGACCCAGAGAACTCCTTAAAACACCTGCCAAGGGACCAGCAGTTGGCATAATGGCTACGTCGCTGGACTCCCATGTAGTCGACCGTGGTTTGAGTCCCAGACCTGGTGGCTTAAACTCCCGCCGGGCGCGTGTGCGTGCGTGCCCAAGATCCCGAGAGGAGAATGGCCATTCCGCACCCCCCTACACCCCCCACCCCCGGGAGCAATTTATTGTTTTCTGTCTCTCTGTCTTTGTCTTTCTGGCAAGCGCATGCACCCTATAGCAAAAACCTCTCAAAAACAAAACAAGACAAAACAAAAACAAAAAAAACCACCTGCCGTATGCTTGTCCTCTCTACCTATGTACTGTGTACTGTGTAGTGGACCAATTCTTTGGAAAATAGAATATCATTTTTAATGTTAACATTGATGGCTTCCATGTGTTTAAAATTTGATGATGACATCCTAATTTGTGAACATAAATACATATAAATACAATATGTATTTATATCCTTCCATTATACAATGTTAATCAAAAATATATTTGATATTTCTTGGTCTCATAAAAGGAAAATATCCTCATTTGTTTTTCATCCATAACTGGTAAAAGGGTGATTTTCTTTCTTTTCATAAACATTGCCAGGCAATGGTGACCTCATCGATCGTCCTTAAAGCAAAGACCATTCCACGGAAGGCAGGTGGCATGGTGGGTAAGGCGGTTGGAGTCCCACATGGCTGACCGTGGTCTGAGTCCTGGACCTGGAAGCTTCCTTTTTCACTTTCCTTCTCTACCTCTGGCTCTCTCTGGTCGACTTCAATAAAATAAAATAAAATAATGACAATGAATAAAATTAAATAATATTTTTTAAAGTAAAGATCATTGCATTCCTGTTCCGAACAACTTCCTTATAAACAAACTGACCCACGATGTAGACCTGAAAGAGCAGTTTCTGATAGCAGGGTTTTTTTCTTTTATCACAGGCCCTGACTGAGTCCTTCTTCCTGATGTTAATAGTGAATGCTGAAATATTCTATGTAAGTGACTATTGGTCTGGAACAAAAGAAAGTGGAATGCACGTATTTATACCTTCGGCCATGAAAACAAGATATTACTGTCTTCCGTGACCTTTCCTAAGTATGGGATACAGCGTTTTATACAATAGTTTCTTGGTTCACGCTTCAATTACTGACCTTTACTGTGTAGAAAATTAATGCAATTTCCATTGTAATCCATCCGGACAAATAAGGGCCACACGGAAGGATCCCACAAATGGAATCTCATACAAATAGCAAATGTCAACGGATGGCTCTGGGCTGAACTCGGCCATTATCTGTTTGTTCTGGGGTCCTTTGCAAACGGTACCTCTCACAAGCCATTTCTTAGGGGCCATCAAGGATAAGAAAAAAGGATTCCCTCTCTTCCAAACTTAGCCTATACATTTTGTTTCCTAAAAGCCTAAAAAAAATAAAAAATAAAATTAAAAAGTTACTTGGAAGTTCTCCAACTCAAAGATCACAAAAGGAAAGGAGGAAAAATTGCAGAGTCTACTCTGGCCTCTCATACAGGTTACGACCGTGTGCTTTGTCACCATGAGAAGGAGCACAAGGCTACCGTGATGTCATTTCACAACAATTCCTGTTCCAGACAGTGACAGTGTGACAGACCCCAGACTGCGTCCTGGTCTGTGCTTCGGAGACAGGCAGAACATGGGAACAGATCCTCTCCCGAGAAAGCCGTGCCAAGGGACCCAGGCATGCTTTCATCTTCCACGGCTGTCTGTGCTGGTATTCGGTGGAAGTGGAGCAAGCAATTAAGGAGTGTCACTTTCGAGATGGATCGTTTGGGTAGAAGGGAGTTCTTCTCTTCTTCTGGTTGGGAACAAAAGGGCGGTGTGTTTATCATTTGTAAACAGCTCATCTCTCACGGGGTGTGTTACAGTTCCCAGAACATGGTCTGTCATGTCTAACATGCAACAGAAGCCAGAAGGTGGAGTGGACGAGACTTTCCTATGGCACACTGGACTGAGTGTTGTCCAGATCTGGGGTGAGCACAGCTCAGCGGTGGAGACTGCCTGACATGCAAAAGAAATGATGCAGTGTGATACGGAGGTGCATGTGCACTCGAGGGATGCTAAAGCGATAATCCCTCTAATCCACAAATCTCTTAGAGAAGAGACAGTAAAGAGATAATGATGCACACGGACCGAAATGTTTTCAGCTTTCCTGACAACAGAGGGTTGTTTTCAGAAGAGACAATAAAGAGAATTTAAAAAATGTACACCTCTGGAGTATTTCATAGAAATATAAACTTGAGGGAGCAAAACCACCATGGTCATGCTGTAGCTTTTTTTTTTTTTTTTTTTTTGGAAGAGGTTTTTGCTACAGGGTTTGTGTGCTGGCCAGACAGACAGAGACAGAGAGTGAGAAATCACCCCCCAGGGGGGATGGCCACGCTGCAACCCCTTCTCCTCCTTTCTCCTCTCAGGATCTTGGGCATGCACGCACACACGCCCAGCGTGAATTTAAGCCACCGCGTCCGGGATGCGAACCACACTCAACTACATGGGAGTCCAGCGACATAGCCATTACGCTAACTGCTGGTCCCAACACTGTAGCTATTCTTCAAAAAAATATTTTATTATTTTTAATTTGACCAGAGACAGAGAGAAAAAGTGAAAAAGCTGGTTGCCAGGTCCAGGATTCAAACTTTGGTCGGCCACATGGGCTGTCCACCACCTTAACCACCATGCCACTGTCCAGCCCCAATACTATAGCTGTTAATAGGCACTGTTGAACTATTAGAATAAAGCATCTCAAGAGTGAACTTGCCCTGGTCAATATGAGGCAAATGCTAGCACCAACCCCTTTGTCATGGGACTGGTTCACCCAGTTCTTCTGTGGAGAAAGCCACGTTTCCTATGAATGTCACAGCTACCTATACATGCCGCCTTTCCAGTTCTTCTCAGGGTTATCCTAGCCTAGAAAGGCCTGAAGCACATCCCAAATATTAGGTCATCAGGAAAGTCGTGGCATATTTTTCTAGGTCTTTCTATGCAAAAATGTGCTATGACTTTCCAGAGGGCCCAACAGCTCTACTGGCCGGACCCCAGGCAGCTCTTGGGGTACCTCAGTGGTAGACCTGACCTGGACAACCACTGCTCTATGACCTGGTTCTGTTGCCTTCCAGTTACTGAACACCTCTTTGTCATTCATTGCCACCTTACTGGACACTGTCCTTTCTCAGATGAGCCACAGATACCAGGTCACAATTATCCCCAAAGAGTGGATAATGTCTCTTCCATGGCGGCTCACTTAAACAATCTTGACCAATCAGAAAGAACTCTTCCACCCTTCCAAGTCTTGATATATACAAATTTAGAATTTTGCCTAGAATGGTATTGTGATACAAAATATACATTTGATCTTTGTCCCTAGTTCTTGGCTAGACTCTTAAAATTCTTGGACTATCTCAAGTGGGAAGAATGCTACGAGCATCACCTATAATGACACCTTCTTTTATCCCCAGTTCATGAAATAGCTCCAGAGCTAGAAAGGTGAAAAGAGAACCTTTGGCTATTCATAACAACCACCTTTCAACCACACTTACTTTTTTTCTTTCCTCTCTCTTTTTAGAGAGACAGATTCTTGCTATAGGGCACATACACTCACCAGAGAGAAAAAGAGACTGAATGTGAGAAATCATCTCCCCCTCCCCCAGGGTGGATGGCCATGCCACAATCCCTTCTCCTCCATTCTCCTCTCAGAATTTTGGATGTGTACGCACATGGAGTGAGTTTCAAGTCACTGGGTGTGGTATTCGAACCGCAGTCAGCCATGTGGGAATCCAGCGATGTAACCATTATTGCACCTGCTGGCCTCCCGAGTTGACTTTTGGAAAACCTCTAAACATAGGGAACTGGTTGTCAGGGGAACTGGTTGTCAGGGGAATGAGCCATTTGATCTTTGGGTTGGAACTTTCATAAATCTGTCACATCAATACCCCCAAGGAAATAATCACTAAAGGGCCAGTGATTCAGTCAACCATGACTAGCTAATGGAGCCACCATCGAAAACAATGAGAACAAAACATGGTGTTAAGGAAAGCTCCCTGGTGGGTGAACACATGGAGGAGCTCAGATGGGGCATTCTTGGAGAGGGCATGAAAGTCCCATACACCTTCCCCCTACCTTGCCCTGTGTATCTTTCCCATTTGGGTGTTGCTGAGTTGTCACCTTCACAAACACCAAGTTCATGTAAGCAAATGTTTCCCTAAGTTTCATGAGCTATCCTAGCAAATGATCAAACCTAGGAGCATGGGGTTTCGGAATTCCCAATTTATAACCAGTCAGTAAGAAGGAGACTTGAACTTGCACTTGGTGTCTTATTTAGGTTAAATATAATTTCAATAATACTTGTGATTTTCTCTGGTCACACATCTCATCATGCACTTTAGCTCAGCTATGGCTAAATATATTCAATGACTGATCACTCAGAAACCACGACCGTCAACTTACCACAGAGAAAAATCACATCTGTGTGACCTTTATTCTGAAAATGGTTGATTCTCTTTTAAAATACAGACTTCATTTTATTATTTTGCTATTAATAGTCATCTTAGCACAACAAATAAGATTTACTTTGTAATCCACTCCATTTGCTTCAAATTGGCAAAACCATCTGGTCCACTCAATTAATTTTAAGTTTCTTTGTGTCACAGAGCCAGTCTTGGAATTAATTTCTATTCTATGGGTATACTTCCTCTTAAGGTTCTTTCTTTGGCCCTCCTGTCTCCAACAAGCCTCCCCTGTGCTACCATCACCAGCCCCCTATGCCCACAGGTTTTAGAGGCCTGGAAATTCATTAAGCTAGTACCATCTCATTTGGCACTTCGCATTTTTCATTTTATTCCAGAAGGTTTGTCTGAAAGTGTAATGACAACAAAAGCAGCAGATTTGAGAGATCCTCCCAAGAGGAGGAAAAGGACAGATGTACACAGACATATAGCAGCAAACGCTGCCAGCAACAGCTGGGGAAGTGACAGGCTCGGAAGTGGGTGACCACCCCGCAGAGTGCAGACGTGAACCTCAAGTTACAGCGATTTCACTTCATTTACTTTTGACTTCCTCGGCTACCTTTTATCTACCAAGGGGAAAGCTCTTCTTGGCCTGTGTCCAATGAAAGGCCTCCTCTAGGTATGTGATAACATTTCACTTATGCCTTATATTTTACCCCTTTCAAACTAATGCAAAAATTTTATAAAAGCATGTCTTTTTCCAAAAAAAGAAAACAGTATTACTACTGTAACTGTCCTCTTATAATACTTAAAAGAGACAGAGATTCCACCTTGAGGAGCAGTGTCTGTTGACAACATTAATGATCCTTGTTATACTCTTTCTTGGGGGTACTCACCTTGTCATCTTCATCGTCCTCGTCATCTACGTCTGTGCTCTCCTGAAAGGAAACCCCCACCATTTGTTAATAAAACATCAACCCAAATGCAAATCAAATTCATACATGTTTTCAAATTTTTCTACAGAACTTAAGCATGTGTTATTTTTTTTAGGTCCTTTAAAAAATGTTTTTATATAAAGCAAAAATTACAGAACATTTTTTCCACAAATTTATATTCTTTTGTTTGTTCAGTGTTTCTTCTCACCCACCCTCTACCACCCACTCCCCTGCCTTACAGTCTCTGATATTCACATTTACCGTTTTTACTATAGTATCTTCAGATCTTTCAGTTTTTGCCATAGAGCGCAGACATTCAGTACATACTGAGTGGGGATATACAATGTGTATCTTTAAAAGTCTGGCTCATCTGGCTCAACAGTAAGTCCTCTATCTATATTTATCCACTTTAAATCAAATGATGGGGTCTCATTGTTTCTTATGGGCTGAGTAGTATTCCATAGTATTGGGTTGTCGGAAAAGTCATCTTTTTCCACCTTTGGTGTTTTTCTACACAAAAATGTGCCATGACCTTCCAACAACCCAATATATACGTGCTACAGTTTTTCAATGCAGTCATCAGTTCTTGGACCCTTAGATTGACTCCATGCCTTAGCATTTGTAAACAACATGCAATAAACATGGATGTGCAAGTATCTTTCCAACTGCGTGTTTTCCAATCCTTTGGGTAAATACCCAGGAGTGGGAACCAGCAGTTAGCGTAATGGCTATGTTGCTGGACTCCCATGTAGTCGACCGCAGTTCGCCTCCCGGACCCGGTGGCTTAAAACTCACGCTGGGTGTGTGTGCGTGTATGCCCAAGATCCCAAGAGGAGAATGGAGGAAAAAGGATTGCGATGTGACCATCCCCGCTGGGGGGTGATTTCTCGCTTTCTGTCTCTATGTCTCTGTCTGTCTGGCGAGCACATGCGCCCTATAGCGAAAACCTCTCCAAAAAAAAAAAAAAAAAAAAAAAAAAAAAAACAACCCAGGAGTAAGATTACTGGGTCATAGGTAGTTCTATTTGCATGCTTTTAAACATTAGTATTTTTTAAAAATTCAGTACAATCTCATGAAAAATAACACTTTCAAAGTTCAGAGACACTGTGACAAGAGTATGAACAATATGCATGTTCTATATAAAACTGTTAACTATAAATAAAGCTATTAGGCGCGTGCCCTTTGAAGGCATCCAACTTTAACGATGTAGTGTTGAACTGTGCTTTCTGTAAACAGGTTCTTCTTCTGACAAATGAACCAACTGCTATGTTAAGGCTGACTCTCATACTCCGTTTCTGTGAGGCTCGCTGTGGTAATGACTGCTCTTTCCCTTTGGGACCATTACAGAAACATTAGACAGTAGAAAATGCATTTGTCTGAATATAATCTATCTTAAGAAGTAGTCACAGGTTTCTATGTGGTACTATTATTTTGCTTGGGAGGGGCAGGTGAGGGAAGGAAACTCAAGTCTCTGACTTGAACTTAAAGGTGCCTGGCTTTCATCCAGGTGCTGAAACACCAGCTGTGCTGCTAATAGGCCTATTTCAGATTCGCTTAGAAATCTTGGCTATTTAATAGGCAAACTGTAATCACATCGCTGCCATGTTTAAAAGCGAACACGGGTTGATACGTAATCAGAGGAGTTTGGTGCTTCGAAAAGAATACTCAGTGTTAGAAAATCAAAATCTGGGGATTTTGGTCTGCTGGACCAGCAGATGGTGTAATGGCTATGTCGCTGGACTCCCACTTAGCTGACTGTGGTTCGAGTCCCAGACCTGGTGTCTTAAACTCACACCGGGTACATGTGCGTGCATGCGTGCCAAAGATCCTGAGAGGAGAACAGGGGAGAAGAGATGGCAGCATGGCCACCCCCGGGGGGGTGGGGGGTGGTGATTTCTCGCTTTCTGTCTCTCTGTCTCTTGCTGGCGAGCGCACAAGCCCTATAGCAAAAACCTCCCGGGGGGGAGGGAGGAATAAAAGGAAAAAAGGAAGGAAGGAAGGAAGGAAGGAAGGAAGGAAGGAAGGAAGGAAATCAAGGTCTATTTCCAGCTCGAACTTCCTGTTCTGCTTAAGCATGCGAAGGTTAGATGGGCTGTTTAGATGTCATTGTTCTAATAGTAAGAAGAACTGTCAACATCATGAAGTTAAAAGGGAGTAACTAAAGTATCCAGAGAGACTTCTGCTATACTCCACAAAACCACTGACTAGTCATCAAGAAATTCCTCCAGTGCTGGTCCAGTCTTACCTCCCAGAATCCTCCTGAGATTCAACTAGCAGTGTGAATGAGCGACCCTCATTGATGCTCTGGGAAACGAACCTATGCACCAGTAGTAACAAGCATATCTCATGAAAGCCAATGGATAAACAGAAATGTAAGAAAAAACAGGCACCCAGTGTGATTCTCAAGCCTGTGGTCCGGGACTTGAACCACGTAGTTGGTCCAAGTACCACATGGCAGGCTGGCTGTTTTATAAACTGTTTGAAGACCTCACCTATACAGTCCTACCCACTCAGAGCAAAACAAGTCCTCACGGGCTGGGATGAGGCAGGAGGGGTAGGAGAGTCAGAGAATAAGCAGGAAAATATTGGGGCATCAGGAAAGTCATGATGCATTTTTGCACAGAAAAAAACAGAAAAATACATCTTGACTTTCCCAGCGACCTATCAGGTACTGAGGAATGTCTTTGAGAAGAGGGTCCCTGCTTATACTTCTGTCAACATGACAGGAATTTTTTTTTTTTTTTGAGGTTTTTGCTACAGGGTGCGTGCGCTTCCAAGAGAGAGACAGATAGAAAGTGAGAAATCACCCCCAGGGGGGATGGCTACGCTGCAATCCCTTCTCCTCCATTCTCCTCTCGGGATCTTGAGCACGCACGCACATGCGCCCGGCGTGAGTTTAAACCACCAGGTCCGGGACTCGAACCGCGGTCGACTACGTGGGAGTCCAGCGACATAGCCATTACGCTAACTGCTGGCCCTAACATGACAGGAGTTTGAGAACCAGCAGAAAAACGTGGGCATCTGAGAATAGAGGGGTCTATGCTCACTCTAATCTGACTGCCCCGGGAGTTGGCAAGCCGCTGGGAATCTTCTGAGCCTTCAAGCCAGAGGAGAACGCTGCACGGGGTCAGTGCCTCGGCCAATCCCAAGTGCTCTGTGTGCTCAGGGATCCACCAGAACTTTCTGTCTAGTGATTGAGATTCTCCACAGAAACCCTACAGAGAGCCCAACAGGCACTCAGACAGGTGCCATCAGCCTGGGAATGATGACCAAGACCCGGAGGGCTCCCGTCATGCTAAGAACATAGGACAAGACTCAGAACACGGGAGGTGCAGAAGGAAGACCCCAGGCTTCCGTGATCTGAGACCCCTCCACTGCGAAATGAACAGACATGCAGGGAAGCTCCTTGGGTCTTGGAGGAAGTGGCTCAGGTGGTGCCTTGGTGGCGGGTGTTCATCGGCAGCACATTTTTCTCCAAACATCAGAGCTGTTTGCATCTTTGCTTACCTGGCTGTCCTGGAGGCTGCAGACCTTGCCCTTCGTGGGCTGGAGGAAATTGTAGACGAAGAGGAGCAGTAACGCCAGGGGCAGCATGTACAGCTCGAAATTCCAGACTGTGACCAGAAACACCTGATGGAAGACGAAGGTGACAAAGACAAATGTGACCAAGCGAACAGTGGAGGAGTGGTCTTGACTGTCCACTCGTGGATGCGAGGAGCCTAAACCTGGGCTCCCCATAGTAGATTGTAGAATAAGAACCGTTCTCAGGACCAGCAGATGGCGTAATAGTTACACTGCTGGACTCTAATGTAATCAAGCGCGGTTCGCTTCCCAGACTCAGTGGCTTAAAACACGCTGGGTATGTGTGCATGCACGCCCAAAATCCCAAAAGGAGAGTGGAGGAGAAGGGATTGTGGGATAGCCAATCCCCTGTTTGGGGGATGATTCCTCACTTTCTGTCTCTCTGGTGAGTACATGCATCCTATAGCAAAACTAGCAAAAATCTCTTCCTAAAAAAAAAAAAGAAAAAGAAAAATAAAGAAAAAGAAAAAGAATTATAATTGTTACAGGGTGATCCAGTGGCCCAGTGGTTAAAGAAGCCAGATCCCATTGGGCTGATGGCATAGTTTGAATCCTGGCACTAATGGCTTAAAAAAAAAAATACACCAGGCACATGTGCATGCGTGGCCCGAATCCAAACAGGATGGAGACATGGACAAAAAGGATCGCAGGCTGATCACACCCAACTGGAGGTGCTTGCTTCCTGCCCCCCTGTCTTACTCTCTCTGGCAAGTGCACAGGCCCTCTGGCAATTGTTTTTAAATAAACAGGTGCGCACGCATGCACACAGACACACACACACACACACACACACACACAATGATTGAGTCGGTTTTAGGACCGGCAGCCCTTGGAGGAGAACAGAATGAGTTGGAAAACAGAATGAGTGAGCTGGCCGCACTCTGAGAGACAGTAGCCTCATCCCTTGAAACTGTGTCCCCCTATCAACCCCACTCACTTGTTTCTTCCTGAATTTTAGTGCACCAGAATTTAGGGAGAAGCAGTGCAGAACAGCCCAAAGTCAGAAAAGGGGGCAGGGAGTGAAGACGGTCAAAGGCCATATTTTGCTAACAGTGAGACGCAGCTGAACTGGAGAGCATGATTCCTTTAAAGCTGGTTGCCGATGTTTAAAAATTCAGGTATTTCAGGGCCCGGCAGGTGAGGCAGTGGTTGAAGTGCTGGATTCCTACATGACCAAATGGCTTGAGTCCCACACCAGGGGCCTGAAACTCACACAGGGCATGTGCGTGCAAGCCCAAAACCCTAGGAGGAGAGCGGAAGAAATGACAGCAGCATGGCCATCCCCCCGGGGGGTGGGGCAGTGATTTCTCATTTTCCCTTTCACTGTCTCTCTCCTCCCCAGCAAGTGCACATGCCCTACAGGGGAGGAAAAATTTAGAAATTTCAGATAAGACTTAAGATTCTCCAATTATATTTTAAAATCTTAAAATCTGGGCCAGCTCTGTGGCCCGATGGCTAAAGGAGCTGAATCTCAGTTCAAATCCTGGCCCTGGCGGCTTGAGGGACATGCCCTATGTCTGTCTGCAGGCCCCATATCTGACAGGATGGAGCCACAGAAGAGAAGGGATTGGGGTGTGATCAAGCCCCATCGGGGGGGGGGGTAGTAGTGTTTTCTCCCTCTGCCTGTCTCTCTCTGGCAAACACACACACCCTATAGAAAAACTAAAAAAAGTTAAAAAGACCCATACTTCTCACTGACCCATATTGCCACTTCTGTCATAGACCAAGTTCCCAAATGAATTTGTCCACTAATTTTGAGTCCTCTGAACTTTTTTTAGTTTTCTTTTTTTTTTTTCTTTTTAAGTTTTCTATAGGGCTTGCTGGAGGAGTGAGAAATATCCCCCCAGGGGGGATGATCACACAGCAATCACTTTTCCACCACTCTCCTCTCAAAATTTTGGGCACACACATACACACCAACCATGTTTTTCAAACCTACTAGTCCAAGACTTGAACTGTACAATCAGCCGTGTGGGATCCAGCTTCTTAACCACCACACCACCTGGCTAGCCCATGTTCCTTTTCATTTGCCAAGACCACATCCTGAAACTACAGTTTAATAAGCAGATAATAATATCTAAGTAGGCCAGTGTCCGTTACAAAATGATCATGAATTTATGTTGCATTTTTCCACATATATTTTAAAATCAATTCATAAATGTCTATAAAACTCCTGGTGAAATTTTGTTAGGTACTGTCTTGAATTCATATATCAATTTGGAGATCACTGACATCCTGATATTGACAGTCCAAATCTTAAGGATTGTTTATCTTTCCGTATGTTTAAGACTTCTTTTACATACCTCAAACCATTTTATTATTCATCACACTTTTGTTTTGTTTTTCAGGTTTTTTGCCATAGGGTACCTGCACTCACCAGAGAGACAGAGAGAGGAAAAGTAAGACATCACTCTCTCTCCAACAGGGCAGATGGCCACACAGCAATCCTTTCTTCATTCTCTTCTCAGGATTTGGGGTGCACACACATACACACCCAGCATGATTTTCAAGCTGCCAGGTCTGGGACTCAAACCATGATCAGCTGTGTGGGAGTCCAACACCGTAATCACCCTGTCACCTGCTGGCCCCCCAGTATACTGATTATAAATATTTCTTACTATTTTTCTAAGTAACTTAGAGTTTTGATACTATTTGGATATTATTTGCACGAATGGTAATTCGGGGCCACTTTAGCCATTAAACTGCTGGTCCCTGTACACTTTAAGGGACTGCAGGAGGCCTCGTGGTTAAGGCGCTGGACTCCCATGTGTTCAACCGCAGTTTGAGTCCTGGACCTGGCAGCTTAGAATTCACACTGGCTGTTTGTGCGTGCATGCCAAAAATTCCAAAAGGAGAATGGAGGAGAAGGGATTGCAGCTGGCCATCCCTGCAGGGAGTGACTTCTCACTTCCTATCTCTGTCTCTCCAGTGACCTCATTTGTCCTATAGCAAAAATCTCTCTCAAAAAAAGAAAAAAAAAAAAAAGAAAAGAAAAAAAAACACCACTTATTTTCATATGTTGTTTATATATTTTTTAACATTTTTATTAGGTGTGGGAGATTGCCAATACATCCTTTGGAGATCTGACATGGAAAATCACATAAATTGCAAGTCATGGCAATGTTTCTTTTGCCTGCTAATTATCACTTACTCATATTTTCTCTTAGTGTTAAACCTCTTCACATTCGTTTGATGAGTAAATGTGGCATTTTTGAAATTTTTTGAGTCAATAAAGACGATTATGTTGTTGATTTCTTTCATCCTGTTAATCTGGCTCACTTTACCAGCTTTCTTTCATTTACTGTTTTATAATATTTTTTTTCCTATAATTTTCTATCTTTTGAAAGTTTCTTTCATTTGGGTGTGTGTGTGTGTGTGTTTATGTGTGTGCACGCACACATGTTTTAGTAAGGAAATCTAAAAAAAATATATATAAAATAATGAAAAGTAGAGAAAATAATACCATAATTTCTCCACGAGATAAAGCTACTGGAATGTTGCTAAGTTTATCGCTTTCTTTCTCTGAGTTCTTAAACTTCTTTAGGGATTAGGAGTTTTAACCGTATACTAAATGGTTGCTGCTTCTCTCATAAACGTCTATCTACTGGGTATGTAGATTTTTGTTCTTCTTTTAAATTACAAAATGTAACTTTAAGTAAAAGGAGGATACAGAAAGCTATTGAGAATAATTAGGAAACAGAGTGTTTTTAATCTATCTTCTTCATTACAGAGCAGAGCTGTTTATAATAAACCTTTAACAAAATTACTTGAATATCAACCAGCATTAAAGGGATGGCTGTGTTTGGCGAACACCTCATTTCCCATAATATCTGCCTCTCTCAAGTATAGTTAAGCAATCCCAGAAGTGTTTGACAACAAAAACTGGGTCACACTTAAATTTCTTTAGAGTGAGACCTTCTCCCCCTTTCTCTCTCTCTAGTGAGTGCATGTACCTGTTGGCAAAAATAAATCTATAAACATAAATTATCAATCTCAGGTTACAAGGTGACACAGTGGTTAAGGTGCTGGATTCCCACATGGCCCACCAGGGTTCATGTCCCGGACCCGGCAGCTTGAAAAATCATGCTGGACCGAAGGAGTATGTGTGACCAAACTGCCGAAAGGAGAATGAAGGAGGAGGGATAGTGGTGTGGCCAAGCCCCCTGGTGGGTGATTTCTCACTTACTCTCCCTCTGTCTCTCTCTCTCTCTTGCAAGCACACATGTTCAATACAAACACCTAAAAATAAATTCATTCTTTTAAAAAAAAATCGACCTTAATTGACAGAATGTAGCAGAATTAGAGTCTCTACAATACAATATGCCTCATGTCTAAACTACATTTAAAATAATCAACATGAGAGACCAGCAGATGGCATAATGGTTACATCACTGATTCTCACGTAGTTGACCACAGCTCGAGTCCTGGACCTGGCAGTTTAAACACAGGCTGGGCACATGTGCATGCATGCCCTAGATCCCGAAAGGAGAATGGAGAAGGGATTAGGGTGTGGCTACCCCCTCTGTGGGGTGATTTCTCACTGTCTCTGTTTCCCTGGTGAGCACATGTGCCCTATAGCAAAAATCTCTGGGGAAAAACAACTACAATGACATGCAAAGAATCAGGAAAATAGACTATATTTTCAAAGAAGAGGCTGTCAGTTCATGCCAACTCCAAGGTGACTACATGTAAAATTTACAAGCACTAGGGTCAGCAGGTGGCAGAGTGGTTAAGATGCTGGACTCCCACATGGTCAACTGTGGTTCGAGCCCCAGACCTGGTAGTTTGCTTTCTCACTTTCCCTCTCTTTTTCTCTCTGGTCAAATTTTAAAAATAATAATAAAGTTAAATAATTCTTTCAAAAACAAAAATAAAAATATGATTACTCTAAAGCACCTTAAATATATGTTCGGTGAGCTAATAAAAATAGTAAGACAGTAAATATAATTAGGCAATATCAAAAACTACATAATAATACATGTCCTAAAAAAAAACACATCGGAAATGAAAAAAAAAATCAGCGAGTAGGTTTAGTAATAGAATTAAGGAGAAAAAAGTCAGTGACATAAAAATATTTCAGAAGAAATCATCTACTCTGAAAGAGGAAAATATCAGGAAAAAATGAAAAAAAATGTCTGGTGATCATCAGATAATTTCAAAAAATATTTGGAATCTCAGAAATAAAAAGGTAGAAAAAAAATTTTTTGGAGTGATTTTTGCTCCAAAAATCACTCCAAAAGGCCCATGCACTCAGCATGGAGAGAGTGAGTGATAGAAAGGGAGAAATCACCCCACCGAGGGGATGGCCACACCATAATCCCTTGTCCTCACAGGATTTTGGGCACGCATGCACACGTATCCAGTGTGATTTTTAAGCCACAGGGTCTGGGGCTCAAACTACAATTGGTCATGTGGGAGTCTAGTGCCTTAGCCACCATGCTGCCTGCTGGCCCCAGACAAAAAATACTTAAAAAGCTGATAGCTAGGGAACCAGCAGTTAGCGTAATGGCTATGTCGCTGGACTCCCACGTAGTCGACCGCGGTTCGCGTCCCGGACCCGGTGGCTTAAAACTCACGCCAGGCGCGTGTGCGTGCGTGCACAAGATCCCGAGAGGAGAATGGAGGAGAAGGGATTGCGGCGTGACCATCCCCCCTGGGGGGTGATTTCTCACTTTCTGCCTCTATGTCTCTGTCTGTCTGGCGAGCGCACGCGCCCTATAGCGAAAAACCTCTCCAAAAAAAAAAAAAAAAAAGAGCTGATAGCTGAACACTTCTCAAGTCTGGGAAAAGGCAAAATTTACATTTTAGGAAACCCAGAGAACCCTAGGCAGAATAAATTTTTAAAAAACTGAGGTTTTTTGTTTTTTGTTTTTTGTTTTTTGTTTTGTTTTGTTTTTTTAAATCATACTCCTAAAAGCCAAAGACAATGAGAAAAAATTTAAGAGACAATGTCACATTATTGTAATCTCTGCAATTGAAATGACCATAAATCTTTCATCAGAACTCATGGAGGCAAGGGCCTAGCACAATATTTTAAATTTATCAAAAAAAAAAAAAAAAAAAAAACCCATCAACTCAGAATTAAACATCTACTGCAAATATCCTTTAAGAATGAAAGTGAATGGGCCTGCAGGTGGAATGATAGTTAAGGCACAGAACTCCCACACTATGAACCATGGTTCGAGTCCCAGACCTGACTGCTTACAAATCACACTAGGTATCTGTGTATGCATGCCCAAAATCCTGAGGGGAAAATGGACAAGGGACTACAGTGTGGCCATACCCCTGAGGGGTGATTTCTCACTTTCCCTTTCTTTCAAGTGAGCACACAAGTTCTACAGAAAAACTACAAAGGTGGTGGGCTTTTGGTCTACCACTATACCCAAACAAAACAACAGCAATACAAAAACATCGCCAGGTCTTACCATGCCCATCCACTTAATTAAAATATTCTACTGTCCTCTGCATTATGACAGTTAGACCTTATACCTGAACTGCTAAGACCTTCCATGAACTGGCCCATACGTTGCTGTGTTTCAGAAACCAAAAGGGCCCCAACATTGGAGGTTTCTGATCACACTGCACCATTTGCAAACTCTAAGACAGGAAATGATGCTTAGGACTTTGCTTTTGGAAATGCTCTTCTCTGAGTTGGAGAGTTGCTGCTTTAACGGTTTCAGTAGTGAGGAAGAACTTCAGAAAGCAGGGCCAGAAGATTTGAAGACAGGATGAGACGATCCAAAGAGAATGATCAAGGATCACACCAAGGTGTGGGGCCTGACAAACTAGAAGAATGGATTTATCCACTGAGATCAAGTATATATAAAGGGCAGGTTTGGGGAGGGGAGCGAGGAGAGAAGGAAGGATTAGAGGTTTGAAGGCAGAAGAAAAGTTATGAAAGCATCGAAAGACTGAAAAAGGGAGTAAATTATATTGGGTTGTTGGAAAAGTCATGACCCATTTTTGCACAGAGTAACACGTCATGACATTTCTGATGACCCTATACAAGTAAATAGCACTGTTTGGGACACTAAATATGTTTTTCTAGAACTCTGCTTACCTGAGGTTTTGCTATTCAAGCATAATGAAGGTAGAGACAGCAAAGATACCATTTAAAGATAAACCATAGAATCTGAGTTGAATTATCAGTGAGAAATTGTAGAAAGAGGAGCAAATAAAATTCAACTACAGCAGACGTATTAACAGATTAAAAGCAACTGAGTAGAATATTAGTGAACTGAAAGATAACCCCAAAGAAATTATTCAGAATGCAGATCAGAGAGACAAAAACATGAAGATATACATATACACACATATACACACATACATATAAAATAAATAAATAATATATATACACACACACACACATATATATATATATATATATATAGAGAGAGAGAGAGAGAGAGAGAGAGAGAGAGATTGAGAGAGAGAGAGATATTGAGAGCTTAGTGGCTGGAGCTATGTATAAAGATAAAGTGGCTGAGGATTTTCCAAAAAAGTTGAAAAACATGAACATAAAAAACTCCCCCCAAAGGGAGTCCTGAAAGGACTTTTAAAGTCCTTTAAAAAAAAAAGAAGAATCCAACCTAAAATACCATAGTAGAATTGAAAACCACCTGCAGAAAAGAGAAACACTTAAAAGCACCTAGAGAGAAAAGATGGTTTAACTATAAGAAAAAGCAATCTCAATGACTTTATATCTCAGCACAGGGGAAGCGAGAGGATGGTAGAGTAGTTTAACATGTACGTTCTTTCAGTCTTCCCATTTAAAATCTCCTTATCTAGCAAAATATCTTTAGCCAAAGACATTTTCAGAAAAACATACAACTCGAGTTTTTATCACCAAAAGACTCTCATGAAGATAAATATAAAAGATAGACTTCAAGGGCCAACAGGTGGTTAAGGTGCTGGATTCCCTCATGGCTGAACATGGTTTGAGTTCCAGACCCACCAGCTTGAAAATCATACCTGGTACATGTACGGATGTACCCAAGAGCCTTAGAAGAGAAGGGATTATGGCATGGCCATCCCCTCAGGAGTCTGTCTCTCTCTAGGAAGCATATATGCCCTATGGCAAAATCTGGAGGGGAAAAAAAAAAAAAAAAAAGGATACTCTTCTAATAGAAGGACAATTGTTCTAAGTACAAAGGCTGACTACAAGAATGTATGGCTCGATGGGGCCAGCAGGTGGTGTGGTGGTTAAAGCACTGTGACTGACCTGTGTCTGTTCAAGTCCCTATAGACCTAGTGACTTGCTTTGGACACTTTCCCTTTCTTTCTCTTTCTCTCTTTCTCTTTCTTTCTTCTCTCTCTCTCTCTCTCTCTCTCTCTCTCTCTCTCTCTCTGGTGGGTGCATATGCCCCATAGCAAATTGTAAAAATAATGATAACATACAAAATTATTATTTTTTTAAAAAGAATCTATGGTTGTCAAAAACTACGATAAATGTGTCTGTGAACCTCAATATATACTAACTTACAAAACAGTACATGTTAGGGTTCCACAGATGGAGTAACAGTTGAGTCACTGGACTCCCACGTGATCAACCGCTGTTCGAGTCCCAGACCTGGTGACTTAAAACGCACCAGCCACGTGCATGTGCGTGCCCAAGATCCCAAGAAGAGAATGGAGGAGAAGGGACTTGGGCATGGCCATCCTCCCCGGGGGGGAATTCTCACTTTCTGTCTGTGTCTCTCTGTGGAGCATACATGACCTATATGAAGAATCTCTTTAAAAAATTTATTTTGTTGTAATAGACAATCTAGAACTTAAATCAGGGACGGCAAAATCTTATAATTGGGAGTGGTAAAAAAAAAGAGGGCTTCAAGAAGTTCCTAGAAAAATGGAGTTAAAGTACCAGTTAATTTTGTTAAAAAAAACTGAAGTCTGTGCATACTGTTTTTTCATAATGTAAGTTTTCCATGCATTGTTTAAAGACACAGCTTAATTAAAAGGACTCCGCACAATGCCTTTGTTGTGAAGCTTGTATGTTAAGTAGAAAGGTAAACCTCAGCTTCTCAGTACAAAGCAGCAGTTTTTATCTCAATTCTCCTGGGGGAAAAAAAAAGCTAAATAAATCAAAAGGAAAAAGGAGAGAAAAGAAAAATCTGTGAAACTGTACAGAAACAAACTGTAGACATCTGAGAACAATCAAGTCCCTCAAGTCATCCGGGACCAGAAGGAACAAGATGGAAAACAAATAAACAAATGTGATGAAATGAGCCTCCCTTTGCTATTGCTTTATCTCCTTCAGACTTAGCTTGGTTTCTGTTTGCTTGTTTTTGCCAATTCGCCGTGCAGGACACAGTGACTGAGTGCAAAGTAGCATCCTAGAGTTTGCAGTAATCTTACTTTTTCTTTTTTTTTTTTTTTTTTTTAAAGAGGTTTTTGCTAGAGCATGTGTGTGCTTGCCAGAAAGACAGAGAGAGACAGACAGAAAGTGAGAAATCATCCCCCGGGGGCATGGCCATGCTACAATCCCTTCTCCTCTCGGGATCTTGGGAACGCATGCACACGCGCCCAGCGTGAGTTTAAGCCACCGGGTCCAGGACTCGAACCGTGGTTGGCAACATGGGAGTCCAGCAACACAGCCATTACGCCAATTGCTGGTCCCAAGTTTGCTATAATCTAATCCAGGAAGGCACCCATTGAAGTTCTTGCAGAGTAGCTGTAGCAGCTAGGAGTTAAAGGACAGAAATCTAGGGGAGAAGGGGAAATAACAGCAAAGATTCCAGCCAGATAATCTGTATGAGAAATTTACCAATTCCTAAGCCATGCATGTTTAGAATGAGAGGTTGAGACCAAAGAGAATGTGGCTATGAAAAGACCTGACAATCTAAGAGTTGGGAGATTAGAAAAATGGAGGTGGGAATGATTGTAAAAAAAAAAAAAAAAAGGACCTTAGTAAAAAAATTGTGAGATTGCAGTGAGATGCTGAAGGGCTAGACAGTAGGCATAGTTTAAACTGGAACTCGAGGGATCTCTAAGATGCTTGAAACCCCACCTTCAATCATCTCAGTCTCTGACTGGATCTTAGTGACTCGCTCTATTCCAACAGCCTACTCTGTGTCCTTCTGGCGGAACACAACATAGTTAACACTCTATAAAATTTTCTAATAAGCCTTGTCCAGTCTTGGATCAGCAGGTGGCCTGGTGGTTAGGCACTAGATCCCATATGGCCGACCCGATAGGCTGAAAAACACACCAGGCACACGAAAGTTTGTGTCCAAAACCCCTAGAGGAGAACAGAGGAGAAGGCATTGTGATATGACCATTCCCACAGGGGAAGTGATTTCTCACTTTCCTTCTTCCTCTTTCTGTCTCCACCAAGTGCACATGCCCAAAGGCAACAAAAATGGAAAAGTACATAAAAATTTGAAACTAGGAAAAAAACAACTTTGTTCAGATTTCACCTCAAACAAACATATATGGCTAGGAATAAAATACAATGGCAGAGAGAGAGAGAGAGGGAGGGAGGGAGGGAGAAAATAATAACCCAAAAAAATAGGTGATTTTAACTATTAGAGGTATCAGATATAAATTTAAAAATAATTATAATCAATACAAGAAATCTTCAACATATCCATGGAAAAAAGTGTATTGGGTCATTGGGAATGTCATGACACATTTTTGGATAGAAAAACAAAAATAAGTCATGATTTTCTCGATGAACTAATAAAATGAAAATATTCATGCACAGACTACAAAAAATATTTGCATCAGAATAAACTTGTACTTTACTATAGACATTTTGAAGTCTCCTCATATGTTCATGAAAATGGATAAAAACAAGGAAAATAACAGCAGAGAATTGGGATCTATGAAACTGTATCAAACTAACACACATGGGGACCAGCAGTTAGCATAATGGCTATGTCGCTGAACTTCCATGTAGTCGACCACAGTTCGAGTCCTGGACTGAGAGGCTTAAACTCATGCTGGGCGCATGTACCTGTGTGCCCAGGATCCCAAGAGGAGAATGGAGGAGAAGGGATTGTGGTGTAGCCATCCTTCGTGGGGGATGATTTCTCGCTTTCTGTCTCTGTCTCTGTCTTTCTGGCGAGCACACACACCCTATAGCAAAAACCTCTCAAAAAAAAATTTTCCATTTAAAAATATACTTCTTTGGCATTTTATATACTTCTTTAATTTTATTATTTTTTCAAAATTTCCTATAAGACATGTACTTACGAGAAAGAAAGAAAGAGAGAAGGGAAGGGGTGGGCAGAGTCAGAAAGTAAGCCTCCAGGTCAGGACTCAAACCACGGTCGGTCTCGTGTGAGTCCAACACCTTAACCGTCATGCCACCTGCTGGCCCAGAATTCACTTTTTGAAACAAGAGAATCTTTAATAAAAGGAATTTCTATCAGTAAAATAAGAAGCAGATGGGGCCAACAGGTGGCATAGTGCTTAAGGCACTAGACTCCCCCGTAGTCGACTGCAGTTTGAGTTCCTGACCTGGAAGTTTGGAACTCATGCCAGATGCTTGTGTGTGTGTACCCCAAATCCCAAGAGGAGAAAGGAGGAGAAGGGACTGTGGCATGGCCATCCGCCCTGGTGGGTGATTTCTTGCTTCTTGGCTCTCTGTCTTACTCTGTCTTTCCAATGAGTACACATGTCCTATAGCAAAAATCTCTCAGAAAAGAAAAAAAAGACACCTTTCAGAGAACAGTAATAAAACGGACAACCAACTTGTCCCCAGGAAAATGACAGCCAGGAGACAAAGTAAGAGTAACAGTTTGTGTAAGATGTGTGAGAAGGTTGGCCTGGTAGTCCAGTGGTTCAAGGAGCCAGATCCCACATGGCTGACTGGGTCAGCTTGAACCCACATGGTTCAAGAGCTGGCCCTGGTGGCTTGAAAAACATGCCTGAGGTATGTGCATGAGTCCCCTAATCTCACAAGGATGGAGAACAGACTGTGGCATGGCCATAGCTCACTGGATAGTGCTTTTTGTATTTTCTCTCTCTCTCTCCCTCGCTCTCAATCTTGCTCTCTCACAAGTGCACGTGCCCTCTGACCATAAAACAACGACGACACATTTTTTGAAAAGATTAATACAACTTGCCTCTCTGGAGTTATCTGGCCCTTATGATTTGCTTTCTGAGACAATATTAAATTGTTCAGTCAAGGGGCTGGCAGGTGGCATGGTGGTTAAGGTTGCTGGACTCCCACATGGCCAACGATGGTTCAAGTCCTAAACCTGGTGGCTTGCTTTCTCGCTTTCTGAATAAATAGTTGAATAATTCTTTCAGCTCAATTGGGGCCAGCAGTTAGCGTGGCTATGTCGTGGACTCCCACGTAGTCGACCGCGATTCGAGTGCTGGACTCACGCCCGCGTGTGCATGCGTGCCCAAGACGAGAGGAGATGAGGAGAAGATTGCGGTGTGGCCATCCCCCCTGGGGCTTGATTTCTCGCTTTCTATCTCTCTGTCTCTGTCTGTCTTCTGGCGAATAAACGAGTATAGCAAAAACCTCTCCAAAAAAAAAAAAACATTGCTCAATTACTTAATGAGTATATGACCATCTAAGTCTCTTTTTCAGTCACTCTGATAAGCTCTTCTGTAAACTTTACCCTTTTTTTTTTTAACATTCTGAGCATAAAATTGCTATCTTCTTATGTTGAATTTCTGCCTCATCTGAATTATCTCCCCTTTCAATGACTTTTGCTATTGGTGTCTTTTCTCCCTGTACATTGGAAACTCTCAGGAAAGAAGAAACCATTTCTTAAGTTTTTCAAAGACAAGTTTTAACTTTGTTCTCTCTTTTTATTTTACACGTATATTCTACTTCATTGATTTTGCTCTTATTTTTACTTCTAATCAATGTGGTTTCATCTACCGTTCTTCTTCTAATGTCTTCATTTTGACAGTTAACTCAATAATTTGGAGTCTGACTTATTTTCAATACTGGTTTTGTCTCGTTCTATGTTTATGGAATACAAAAAGTCAATTTTAACTCATACGCAAGAGGAAAAAGCCCAGAAGTCATGCCAAGGCATTCCTAAAGAAACAAACTGGGTTGAACAATGCTAAAACTAAACGGTGACAGTAAAATACCAGCACAGACATAGACGAGAGATCGGCGGACACCCACCCGTACACAGAAACTCGGCTTATAATTTTTTACGAACTGCAGATCCCTGAGAAAAGGCAGAATATTCAATAAACAGTTCCGATGGGCCAGCCCTGTAGCATGGTGGTTAAGTGCTGTGCATTGAGAGCTGGATCCCACATGGCCAGTCACGGTTCAAATCCGGCCCCAAGCAGCTTGTGTGTATCTTTTTTTTTTTTTTTTTGAGAGGTTTTCGCTATAGGGCGCGTGCGCTCGCCAGACAGACAGAGAGAGACAGAGAGACAGAAAGCGAGAAATCACCCCCCAGAGGGGATGGTCGCGCCGCAATCCCTTCTCCTCCATTCTCCTCTCGGGATCTTGGGCACGCACGCACACGCGCCCGGCGTGAGTTGTAAGCCACCGGGTCCGAGACGCGAACCGCGGTCGACTACGTGGGAGTCCAGCGACATAGCCATTACGCTAACTGCTGGTTCCCAGCTTGTGTGTATCTTGACAAGGAGGAAAATGGATAGCAGTGTGACCACGTAGGTTGATGGGAAAGATGCTTTCTCTGTCAAACACATGCACTTTTTGGCGATAAGAATTAAAGATTTTTTAAAAAGTTTAATGAAAATTGGGACCAGCAGGTGGTGTGGTGGTTAAAGCGCTGGACACTCCCACGTGGCTGACCCTGGTTCAAGTCCCAGATTGGTGGCTTGCTTTCTCACTTTCCCTCTCTCTTTCTCTTTGTCTCTCTCTGATCAAATTAAAACAAATGAGTGAATAAATAAAAAATTAAGTTAAATGATTATTTAAAAAAAAAAAAGTTTAATGAAAATGGTACTGAGTCAATTGGGTACTCAAAACACGAAAATCAAATCACAAAGAGATTTTTTCTTAAATGTAAAATGCAAGACATTGCAAAGTTTTAAAGAATATCTTTGTGACTTTCTAGGGAAGGATTCCTTCAACATGATATGAAATACACAAGCCAGGAGCTGGGTGGTGGCACAGAAGGAAAATGGAATGCTCTGTGAGGCCGATCCACTTGGGAAGGTTCTGGGTTTGTGCCGTAGACCTGAACACACAGAGCGTGTGTGTACCCATGGTCTGGGGCTGCTGAAATTAGGGAATGAGTTGCAGAGTCACGACGCCATTGGGGTGCTGTGTTTCACTCATGTAAAAAATAAACTTTTTAAAAAAAATTTTAAAAAGGGACCAACAGCTGGCGTAATGGCTATATTGCTGGACTCCCATGTAATCAACCACAGTTTGAGTCCTGGATCCGATGGCTTAAATTCATGCTGGGTGCATATGCATGCGTGCCCAAAATCCCAAGAGGAGAATGGAGGAAAAGGGATTGTGGTGTGGCCATCCCCCCAGGTAGTGATTTCTCACTTTCTATCTGTTTCTCTCTCTCTTTTTTTTTTTTTTTTTGGAGAGATTTTCGCTATAGGGCGCGTGCGCTCGCCAGACAGACAGAGAGAGACATAGAGACAGAAAGCGAGAAATCACCCCCCAGGGGGGATGGCCACGCCACAATCCCTTCTCCTCCATTCTCCTCTCAGGATCTTGGGCACGCACACACACGTGCCTGGCGTGAGTTTGAAGCCACCGGGTCCGGGACGCGCACCGCGGTCGACTACGTGGGAGTCCAGCGACATAGCCATTACGCTAACTGCTGGTTCCCTCTCTCTGTTTCTCTAGCAAGCGCACATGCCCTATAACAAAAATCTCTCTTAAAAAAAAAAAAAATTGTTCACCATAAGAGAACGTGAAAAAAAAAAAAAAAAAAAAAAAAAAAAAGCCAGAAACTTCAGAAAGCCATTTTCATTACAATTTGTATTCAGATTATATAAAATACCACTACAAGTCAATAAAAAGATAGCAGGGAATAAAAGAAAATCAGATAAAGGTAGAAAAAAAAAAGGAGGAATTTCCCAAAGGTCCCCAAACATATGAAGCTCATTAGTGACAAGAAAAATGCAAATTAAAACCACACCAATGTACCACTTCGCACAACACATTGACAACATTAAAAAGTCAGATAATGCCAAGACTTTTCTAAGAGGTGGAACATGATCACTTCCACTTGATGTTGATGGTGCAATTTCTTGGGAAATGGTTGGCATTAAGTAATTAAGCAGAACATGTTTATCTGATTACCCAGCCACCTGACTCCTACGTATACACCCTAGAGCAATGGTTCTCAAACTTCGGCATCCATGAAAATCCCTGAAGGGTCCCACCCCAGAGTCCTGGGTTCAGCAGGTCTTGGTGGCACCCAATACATTGCATTCCTAGCTGTCTCTCCTGATACCCCTGTCTGGGCACCACACTTGGAATCCTTACTAACTCTGACAAGTGTCCAGTGGACGATGCAAATAAAACAGTGCTGACAAGTATTTTTATTTTTCAGGCGCATACCCTCGCCAGAGAGAGACAGAGAGAAAGAGAGAAAGAAGGAAAGTGACAAAGTACTCCCCGTGGGGAATGGCCAGGCTGTAATGCCTTCTCCTCCATTTCTCCCTCCTTTGGGGATTTTTCAGCCTGCACACAGGCACCTGGTGTGTTTCTCAAGCTGCCAGGTCCAGGATTTGAACTGAGCAGTCTACTAAATAGGATCTAGCTACCTTAATCACCACATCACAGGCTGGGGCCATGAGAGCACATTTAATAACAGATTAAAAAAAAAAAAAAAAGATCCCGTGGCATGGGTTGGGACACTAGACTCCACATGGCCGATTGTGGTTCAAGTCCTGGACCTGGTGGTTTGCTTTCTCACTCTTTCTCTCTTTTTTTCTCTCTCTGTTGAGTACATGTGCCCTATAGTAAATTTAAAAAAATAATAAAAATTTTAAAAACTCAAACCTCTAATCAATTCAAATATTTATCTAGAGTATCATGGATAAATAAAATAATCTAGCCATGAAATTAAACACTATGCAGACTGAAGCTGAACCATCTAAATTAACTGTGAAAATAATCCTGAATGAATGAACTTGTAATCACAGAGTAAGATGCAGAATTATTTCTTTCATAAAATCTTCAAAAGACAGGCCAAACTGAATTATATTGTTCAGAGACAGACACAAAGGTGGCAAAATTACAATGGATAGTTCGCAAATGACACACAACCTTCAGTGTCACCCCCCATTCAGATGTTGGAGGGAGAGGAAGAATCCAATCACAAAGAGGCAGAAAACAAACTAGTAAAGTAACTGGAATTTGAAATTTTTAATCAGGATGGTAAGTACATAAATGCTTATCTTATTTTTGTGGCCAAAGGGTGTGTGCTCTAAACAGAGAGAGAAAGAGAAAATACCCCCAATGAGGGGGGGTTTACACCCCAATCCTTTTTCAAACTCCATTTCTTCTTCCTATCAGGCTTTGAAGCGTGCAAGCACATGTGCCTGGTATGTTTTTCAAGCTGCCAGAGCTAGAATTTCAACTGAGGTCGGCTATGTGGGACCCAGCTTTCTGTGCATTCTCCTTAACTACTGCCCGATGGTGGTGGTCCAATGTTTATCTTGCCACTATCCTAAGTGTTTTCTTTTTTTTTCTTTGTGATAGAATATGTGCGAATGAGTGTGTGTGTGTGTGTGTGTGTGAGAAAGAAAGAGAGAGAGAGAGAGAGAGAGAGAGAGAGAGAGAGAGAGATAGATAGATAGAGAGAAACACCCTCCACAGAGTCTGGTCATGCCACAAACCCTTCCTCCCTTCCTCCAGCCAATGGGATACTGGGCACTTGTGCACATGCCCAGGGTGTATTTCAGGCCAACCATGTCAGGGATTCAGGATTTGAACTACGTGTGCCATGTGGGATCTGGCTTCCCTTTAGCAGCATTTTCTTGCTGTTCCATCAAGTTGGCCTTCATTAAACTCTATATATATACATGTGCATATATAGTTTTATAAACACTTTGCACACATGACACATTTTACAACACCTTTTTTTTAACAGCAGACCATGTATCATGATCCAGGTATAATCCTGCCCCAGAAATGCTATCAAAAGCCAAAAAATTCAGGGCTCTGAAGCAGCCACTGTCACTGCAGGAGCAGCCATGAAGGACAAGGTGCTGATGTGAAAGGCAGGCAGGCATGGGGCCAGCAGGTGGCGTGGTGGTTAAGGCACTGGACTCCCACATGGCCAACTGTGATTCAAATTCTGGACATGGTGGCTTGCTTTCTCATTTCCCTGTCTCTCTCTCTCTCTCTGTCTCTCTCTGGTGTGCACGTGTGCTCTACAGCAAATTAAAATAATTGATTGACTCATTCATTCTTAAAACAAGGCAGGCAGGCCGGAGTGAGGAAGAAAACTGTGATGGCTTTTAATTGAGGGGAGAGGCGGGGACCCTGAGCTGCAGTTCCCACCACCATTTCGTCCTATTTCTCTATTGACAGACAAGGAAAAAGGGCAGCAGCCACGCTTCCTCGCAGCCCCATCCCTTCGCCCTATGAGACCTCTACTCCACACCTGTACAAATTCCTTTATAGTCAAAAGCATTAAGAAACAGTCCACAGGGACCAGCAGGTGGCATAGTGGTTAAGGACTAGACACCCATGTGGCTGACCATGGTTCAAATCCCAGACCTGGCGACTTGAAACTCATGCCAGGCACATGTGTGTGTGAACGCACCCAAAATCTCAAGAGAAGAATGGAGATGGGATTGTGGTATGGCCATCACTCCTGGGGAGTGATTTCTCTGCCTCTCCAGTGACCACATGTGGCCTATATCAAAAATATCTCTCAAAAAAAGAATAATCCACAGCCGAACAAATATACATACATCACATAAATCTCAGAGCACACTCTAAAATGATTTATTTTTTAGAGAAATTTTTTTGCTATAGGGTACATGAGTTTGCCAGAGACACAGAGAGAGAAAGAGAGACAGAAAGTGAGAAATCAACCCCCAGCAGGGGATGGTCACACTGCAATCCCTTCTCTTCCATTCTCCTCTCAGGATTTTGGGCACGCACATTTACCCAGTGGGTTTGCAGCTTCCAGATCCGGTCTCAAACTGTGGCCGACTATGTGGGAGTCCAGCAATGTAACCATTATGCCATCTGCTGGTCCCACACCCTAAATTTTTAAAACATCTTGTTAAGTTCTATTATTTGACAGATTATTTCTCAAATTTATCTGAGAAGGGGGTCCATCAGTTTTCCTGTATCTCAACTACTATCGTATCTTCTAAAAGTTCATGGAACATGCTACTGAAAAAAAAAAAAAAACTATTCATGAATTTCAAGCAATCTCTGCACCAAAATAAACGTATACTTTTATTCCATTTTCTTTATTACACACTTCAGAAATGTTAGCCCTTTTTATTCCATTTTTCTTTATTATACACTTCAGAAATGTTAGCCCTTGCCAAGGTTATAAACTCAAATGCCCACAGGGTTAAGCCACTGAAAAGTGGAAAAGGAAGCCCAGGTGAGAGACCACAGGATCTCCAAAATCCTGAGAGGAGACTGGAGGAGAAGGGACTGTGGCACGGCCATCCCCCCTGGATTTCTCGCCTTCTATCTCTTTCTCTCTGTCTCACCAGAGAGCACATGCACCCTGTAGCAAAAATATCTCTGCCAAAAAATCAAATAAAAATACATATATAAAGACGTAATTTATCATCCAGGAGCTATGAGGACAAAGCACTGCACACATTTATGTGTGCACACATACACATACATCTCAATGTGAATTCCGTTTATGCCTCTTTCAAATGCAACTTCCAAGAAAAATATCAGGATGCATCATTATACATGGCCTACCAGGAATCCAAAGAGTATTTTCCTGGTTTCGTTTGTTTCTTAGTTTCTGCTATTAATATATAGGGCACATGCACTATGCCAGAGAGAGGGAAAGTGAGAAATCGACCCCCCAGGGGGATGGCCACACCACAATCCTTTCTCCTCCATTCTCTTCTCAGGATTTTGGGCATGCGCACACGCCCGGCCTGATTTTCAAACCACCACATCTGAGACTCAAACTACACTGTCAGCCATGTGTGATTCAGAGCCTTAATCTCCATGCTACCTGCTGGCCCTCAAGAAGCATTTTTTAAATGACAGAATGAAACTGTTAATATTTACATTTTGTTTAGTTTGAATATGGAACCGAATGCTGAACTTTTTCCATCTGTGTTGTTTTCAACAGTTCCATGGCCATGATATTTTCTAACAATGAGCATTTATTTCACGGTGCCTAGCAGATAAATTTGATACATTTGGATCTAAATCATAGTTTTACCTACATTACTCTGTGACCTTGTGCTCAAAACACTACTTAATTTTTTTTTTCATCTGTGAAATGGGAACCATGATACCCACTGCCAAAGCTACAGAGAGGATGAAGGGCAGTGACAGACTTAAAGGGAGGGTCCTTGTCATCATGTGTCTATAGAGTGGGGAATGATTTCACCCAGCTCAAAGGCAGGGATAAATCATGAAGACCACCACTTGGGACATAAAACTTGTTGGTCTCTATTCATTATTGCCATTGGTTAGTTGCTGATTTAATGAGGAGACATTTACCCCATAATTATTTTGTTCTAGGCTCAATACTAGACAGTAACTGTGCTTAGATAAGACTGATGGTTTAGGAGGAAAAAGGAAATCCAAGCAGAAGACATAACAGTGGTGAAAGTAAAAGAAGGCTTTTCATGCCTGGAGATGACAGGGCTGGATCATGGCTGGAGACGCAGGTGGAGAACTGAGTGGGGACCACCTCATGGAAAGGCCTGTATGTCATTATGTCATAGTAGGAAGTTGAGGATATAGTCCTACAAAGATGGGGAATCACTGTCAGATTTTTATTTATTTTATTTTTCAGTTTTGTTGTAAGATACATGTGCTTGCCAGGGAGAGAGAGGGAGGGAGAGAGAGAAAGAGGAGAGGGAGAGAGAGAAAGAGAAAGAGAGAGAGAGAGAGAAACCACTCCCCCCATGGTGGGGGGGAGGCTATGCTGCAATCCCTTCTCCTCCATTCTCCTCTGGGGGATTTGTGGCACACACATGCATACATGCCAAGTGTGTTTTCAAGCTGCTGGTTTTGGGACTTGAACCATGTGAGATCCCGCTGCCTTAACCTTCATGCCACCTGCTGGCCCCACTGTCAGACTTTTAAATAGAGAAATGATTGGATGAGATATTTAACTAGATAATTCTGATAGCTAGTTGCCTTTAAATACAGGAAAGACGTAGGAAAATGAAAAGCTGAAAAAGAGGCAGGAAGAAAACTAAGCCATAGAGGCCTGGAGAAACCGCTTCGATTTGGGATGCTAAGGAACGTTCTGCAGAGAATACAGGCTTTGGTTGGCTCTTACACTATGGGTCGGGGGCCAATCCCACTCACAGTGCTTCAACACCATGCACAGGGAGTCAGATCCCACATGTCCAACACACTCTAAATCCCAGCCCCAGTGACTTGAAAACACACCAGGGTCTCATATGTGCATGTCCAAAGTCCCGACATGGATACAGAAATGCAGAAGGGATCGTGGCATGACCACACCCCAGTGGGGGGTACCTCCTCTCACCACTCTCTCTGGCAAGTGCAGGTGCACTCTGGTATTAACAAACACGTGACCTGGATATTGATGAGCTGTAAGGAATCATGTGGAAACTTAATTTTGACCCCCTTATTCACACTCACACATTGGGAATTACTTCTGAGTCATGGACATGTCTTTTAAGTTGGTCCCTGTCTCTACACGGCTTTCAGTTCCCCTTGGGATTAAGCCCATCCACTCATCTCACTGGGGCTCTCAAACCTAAGACCTACTGTGTACACGATCCCAGGGCTTCCTCCTAGACTTCCTGCCCTCCAGCCACGGGGGAGGCTGACTGGGCAAACCAAATACCAAAAATCTTTCCAGTTGCCAATAACATCGCCTTCTACTTTTTTAATTTTTTTTATTTTTTTTTTTTGGTGTAGGGCATATGTACTTGCTGAAGACAGAGACAGATAGGAAGTGAAAAATCACCCCCCACCCCCGGGGGATGGTCACACTGCAATCCCTTCTCCTCCAGTCTCCTTTCAGTATTTTGGGCACACACACACACAAGCCCACTGTGGTTCACATCACTGGTTCTGGGACTCGAAGAGCGGTCAGCCATGTGGGAGTCTACCACCTTAACCACTACGCCATCTTCTGGCCTCGATTTCTACACGGTTCTAATGGCAGTCCTATCAGCCACTCTCAGAGTAAAAGTCCACAGGACACAGTCGTTTTCCTCCTCCCAAATGTAGGGCTTTCACTAAAGCATCATTTCAGAAATCTATATCAATCAGGAAGCAACACGAATGGAAGGTGCTAACATAGGACCCAGCATGGTCTGCAGAACAGCACCCCAAAGAGGCCCGTGTCCTCTTCCCCAGAACCTGCTGTGTTCCATGACATAAAAGCAGACTGAGTTTGCAGTGAGAATCAAGTTACTCATCATCCGACCTTCCCACTGAGAGATGACCCGTATTGTCTGGGCAAGACTCAAGGGTCTGTCCTTGCTGGGTGTGAAGACGGAAAAGAGGGCCACGCTGAAGGTCTATGCACAGCTAGGAAGGAATGGAGCAGAGTCTCCCCTAGAGCTTCTGGAAAGGAACAGAATCCTTCCTTGATTTTAGCCTAGGGAGCCCTGCATTAGATTTCTGGCTTCCAGCACTGGAAGATGATAAATTTGTGTCATCTTAAACCACTTAAGTTTTATGGTAATTTGTTATAGTAGCAATATAAGAAATAATTCAGTAATATAATGTAAAAGGGGTGAAGGCACCTAGAGAAACTATTAGAGGTATCTAGACTGATCAAAAAAAAAAGAAAGAAAGAAAAAAAAAAAAAAAAAAAAAAAAAAAGAAAGAAAGAAAACAAACCCCCCAGTTTTTACACCTTTGGAAGGAAGTAGGGGGTAGAGGAAGGGTGTACTCCTAAACCTCCTTGTCCAGATCCCACCTGGGAACAGGAGGAAACAGACACCATCGTGAAAAGACAGCTGGGCAAACCTCCACTGGGGCAGGGCCCAGATCAAAATGCCCTTTCCTGCCCTTCCGATTTTCACGGGCACCTCAAGGTCTTGCTCTGGTGGCCGTGATACACGGGAAGTTGACCAAATCGGTATTCATGAACCATCTGTGGTCCTGAGAGCCGAATGCCTCAACATGTAGCATTTCTGGTGCTTGACAGAGCTTCCAACTGCTTGGGCATGACACGGAATGACCCACCCGATCAGTTTGTTAAGAGAAATCACACTTGACTTCATCTCTTAGAGACAAAGTCCCAAGTTCTAGTTCTGTGGGGGAATGACCCTGTCTGGTCGATTACTCTCAATGCTTTTACAGATACCTAAATTACACGTTTTTCACTTTTTTGGGGGGGAGGGAGGAAGCACAGGGCACTTGCACTCACTAGAGAGAGACAGAGAGAGGGAACATGACAAATCACTGCCTTTAGGGGATGGCCACGCCATAATCCTACTCCTCTTGGGATTTGGGGTATGTATACACACATGCCCAACATGATTTTCAAGCCACTGGGTCCCAGACTAGAACTGCAGTTGGTCACGTGGCAATCCAACGCCTTAACCACTATGCTACCTGCTGGCCCGTTTCTCACTTTTATTATCTTCTATGGCTGTTTAAATAAACAATTTCTATGTGTTTTCAAAGTGCTGATTTTAAAACAACACTGTATTGAACATTTCTATCAAAAATTTGTATGTAACAGTCCATATGATATTAATAGTAAGTATAGAAAAGAAGTTTTTTCATAAGTTGTTTTTTATTTTTTTTTTTTTTTTCCCCTTAATGTGACCAGAGACAGAGTGAGAGAGAGAAAGAGAGAAAGAAAGTGAAAAAGCAAGCCACCAGGTTCGGGACTTGAACTACAGTCAGCCATGTGGGAGTCCAGTGCTTTAACCACCTTGCGACTTACTGGCCCCCCAAAAAAGGGTTTTTTTTAGACCGTATTCTGATAGATATGGAATATTTGTTGACATTCATGTTGGATTTTCAAAAAGTTAATGGAAATATTTATCATGGAAAAAAGGATGAACTGATTTCAAAATTTTTGCAACAAAATAAACTCACATTGTAATAACATTTACATGAATTTTGGAGGGTTCCTCCCTATTTTTCCCTTTTGGAAATAATAGATATTTTTAAACATATATAAAGTTTCCTGACAGATATTATGCATGCATTTCTTATTAGTTTTTTCCTCTTTTAAATAAAAACTATTAAAATCCTACCATTTTAATGTTTGCAGCATGTTACCAGTCACCCTATACATTATATTTCAGAATAATTTTATATAAGTGGAAAAAAGTCAAACGATCACCTATGGCCCAATAAAAATCCCCATCCTGCTCATAAAGGAAGAACAACTACTTTAAAAAATAGAAATGGACTAAACTAAAGGAAAGATAAATAGCATCTAATGTCCTGCAACTGTTGGCTTTTCCCCCCATAATGATCATAACTTCAGGTCTAGAAACAGGCAATAAATTTCTCATTACGCATTTTTGCAGAAGCTGGTAATTGAGCAGTTTGAAGGTCTCATCTGGATAAATACAAGTCTTTCAAAGCCATCAGCAAACTCTCTGCTCTGATTAAATAAAGGAAGGGAGGAACCCTAAACCATTCTCACACATGTATTTATTCCCCAGAAAGCTGGAGATCTGAAGAGGTCAAGAAAAAAAAAAAATGCCATGCAATGTACCCATCAGCGACTCGCGCATTCCAGAGCGGGGTCTTTTGCATGGCGGCCCCCTCTGTGGCAGAAGCCCAACTGGCTCTCCTTGTCTTCTAAGTGGACACTGCGGTCTCCGAAAGCGATCTCTGACTTTGATCCCAGGAACACTGGGCTGCAACTGTGACTAAGAGCTTAAACCGAACACTTACGACTTATCCCTTTCGGGACTCACTTCTTCATGTTCACAGAATGATTAGATCAGAATGAATACAGAAAAAAAAAAATCGCTCTGGGTAATAAAGCCAGTGTATGTAATTAGCATTAGCGGAGTGATAGAGAAGAGCGGTTCACTGTATTACGTGAAGTTACTTCACTTGCGGCTTTATTTCTGGCACTAAAAGAAGCAGGGTTGCGGTAAGTTCACATTAAGCCTGCAAAA
Organism: Tupaia tana; assembly: GCA_026018925.1. Lineage (NCBI taxonomy): Eukaryota > Metazoa > Chordata > Mammalia > Scandentia > Tupaiidae > Tupaia > Tupaia tana. The sequence goes on along the minus strand of JAKSZU010000028.1, from coordinate 16,216,068 downwards.
CCTCTCTGCACGTATCGGATGTGCTTAAAACAGACGAAGGTGTCTTAATTCAAAAACCCTCCAATAGGGATTGACATGGGGTGCTATTTATAGCAAAGTACAATTCCTTTAGGAATCGTATCAAGAATGTCTTGGATGGTCTCCCGTCACTTGGACAGACTACCTATTTGCTTAATTGAAAAGCGAAACTGGGCTTGTATCAGAACCTCCCAAACTCACCACTGAAAACAAACACGATGCCAAGGCCAGAGCCGCCCTTCCCTTAGAAATGCTTTTAGGAGCTTTGACTTTATTCTGATCAGGAGTTCAAGAAGCTTTCTTACCATGCTAAAACATCACCGTAAACCAGGGTGAAATCCAAAATACCGTCTTTGTGCACATGCACACACATGTGCTCCATCTTTGGCTCAATATCATAAAGGTTCAAATCAAAATCCAGGAATTACAGATTTGATTTTTAGCCCGTTATGCTCAAAATCTGTTGCATCATGTAAATAAATGCACGTTAAAAAAAAAAAAAAAAAGAAAAAAGAAAACCACCACCCTACCGTAACAATGATCCCATTTAAAGATGCTTTTGGGGGGCCAGCAGGTGGTGTGGTGGTTAAGACACTGGACACTCCCACATGGCTGACCATGGTTTGAGTCCCGGACCTGGTGGCTTGCTTTCTCACTTTCCCTTTCTCTCTTTCTGTCTCTCTCTCTGGTCAAATTAAAAATAAATCAATGAATAAATAAAATTAAATAAATACATATATTTTTTTAAAAAGGTGCTTTTGGGGGCCAGCAGGTAGCAGGGAGGCTAAGGCAGCTGGATCTCACCTAGCTAACTCCTGGGTTCAAGTCTCAGACCTAAGCATCTTAGAAATCACTCCAGGTATGTGTGCATGCATGTCCCAAATCTCAAGAAGACACTGGAGGAGAAGGGATTGCAGCATGGCCATTTCCCCTGGGGAATGATTTCTCAGTTTCCTTCTCTCTCTGTCTCTCTCTGGTGAGCATATGCACCCTCTAGCAATAACTTAAAGGAAAAAAACCTTTTCGATTTTAACATCTTTAATATCAGAGGAAAATAGTAAGTTCGGTGTCATGAATAAAAAATAAAGTCGTCCTCAGCTGTTGGAGTATCTGATCCTTTTATGCACAAGATGAAAATATTTTAAAAGGTCCTTTAAAAATCCAAGAGGCAGATGTTCAGGTAAAACCAGAGCCAGGCGACTGTTTATTTTAATAAAGCTATTAGATGTACAGTCTCAAATTAGGAGTGGCACCAAGGCCAGGGTATGTCTAAACCATCACCACCTGTTTGCCCTGAAAAATCAATTAAAGTCACACTTTCATAGCCGTCCCCTTCCAACCAATAAAACTTAGATAGCTTCATCGTGAGACCTGAATTGCTCAGAGGGAATGTTCTTGCAATTGAAATCCTTAGTCTCACATTACTTCGCTGCTAGTAGTATGGATAGAAACTAAACACAGTCAAAGCAGCCTTCAGGGCAGTGATAGATACTGGAGGAGAAATATGTCTAAAAAAGGAGGAAGAGGAGGAGAGAAATTCCTGCTTCGCTGGGTCTGAAACCCAGAATCATTACCTCCTTTTGGTGAATTCCAATCAATTTTTTCCCCCCAAAGGATCTTGTTTTTTCCTCTCTCTTTTCTTTCCTCCTCCTTCAGAACAGAATTCAGAGCTACAATTTCTGTGCAACAGAAGAGATCCAACTTTGCAAGTTGAAAGCAAGGGCAGAAAATCCATTGCAAGTGTTTTAGTAATTAAACGAATATGCATAATGAACCATATGCCCAAAGGGCCTGTTCTTCATGTGGGCCAGATTTTTGTTTGAATTTTTAATTTTTATATACAGATGAAACACTCAGTGTAATCTACCAACAGTGTGAGATAACACGCGAGGAGGAAAAAGTGCAAGGGCTGGTCCGCGTAGAAGCAGGGATAGGAGAAGCTGCGGAAACGCTCTTCTGAAGATTTTGATTCAAATGTGTTTTTCTCCCTCCAGCAATTGTTCTCGTCATCTGCTCAGAGTCTTCAAGAGACACATATAACGGATACACTGACAGCTTTATACAGGATGAGTAAAATACAGTGCCGTCAGCTGAAAAGTGTGAAAATCCCATGGGACAAACAAGGCTTTCTTTAAAAAAAAAAAAAAAATTCTTTCTGCATCCATCAGGCAGATACCATCTTGAATTACAGGGAATCCTCCCAGGTCTCTTTTGGAAATGACATAAATATTATGTTGCAGGCCCTAGGCCACATATATTAGCAATTGGAACTGATCTAAGAGGAAATCTTACCTCTCAGTGATGACACGGTGGGTGCACAGGGAGAAAGCGTTCAGGGTAGATGCCAACTCGCCCTCCCCACGCCTACAGCGACACAGTGAACGTAAGGATGTCATTATGTTCCTCCGAAAACACGGCGCCCCACTGTTTCCTAAACTGGCCTCCAAAATAACTCCGTGTCATTTAGAAAATACTAGGTCCCTAATCAAAGCAGCCTCAGAGCTACTGTCCGATACAATTGTTCTATCGATTGCCACAAGACGAGGCAGTATTCTCCAACGCAGTGAAAACCGTTTTACAAATGGGTTTGCCTATCCCTTGAAGTTTACGATGATGGACCGAATGAAGTATCAGGTCCTGAGTGTAGGTCAATCCTGTGCATGTCTACTTCAGGGTAAATATTTCAGAATGGAGTATGTGTGTAGTCTGTAGTGTGTGTGCGCGCGCGTGTGTGTGTACACACGCATGTGTACACATGTACGTGTGCTGGTGCGGAGACGGCACAGATAAAATGTGAGCATTCACTATTCTCCATGTACCTAACTCCAGAATGCCACGTTATCAGCAGATAGTGTAATGGTTATGTCGCTGGACTCCCAAGTGGCTGACCACAGTTCAAGTCCCAAACCCAGCGGCTTGAAACTCAGGCCAGGCACGTGTGTGTGCATGCCCAAAATCCCGAGAGGAGAATGGAGGAGAAGGGATCCACCCCTGGGGGGTGATTTCTCACTTTCTGTTTCTCTATCTCTCCAGTGAGTCCAAGAGCCCTATAGCAAAAAAAAAAAAAAAAAAAAAAAAAAAAAAAAAGGAGAGTTTTTTGCTATAGGGCGCATGTGCTCGCCAGAAACAGAAAGCAAGAAATCATGCCCCCCTCCCTCCTCAGGGGAGATGGCCACGCCATAATCCCTTCTCCTCCATTTGCTTCTCGGGATCTTGGGCATGCACGCACACGCGCCCGGTGTGAATTTAAGCCACTGGGTCCAGGATTCAAACCGCAATCGACTACATGGGAGTCCAGTGGCATAGCCATTAAGCCAACTGCTGGTCCCTGTAGCAAAAATTTCTTTAAAAATAAAAAAGCCATACTGGGCATTATAGGACTGGGAAGAGATCATGACCACAAATCTGATCCAAAGTTAAAATGAAGCCTCAGACCCTTTCCAGCCCCCTCCTCCCGGTTCGAACACAGACATGCTGTCGTTTTCACAATGTAAACACCAGGAGTGGAATGCAGAGCACCGAGAGCGCACGGGACGCCAGGGCTGTAAATAACCTCTCTCTGCTTTCACTCCTAATTCCGGGTTTATGCCTTTGACACTGCCTAGGTTACTTGATCTAGTGGTCTCAGTGGAAAGACAGATAAACCCCGACTGCGGGCAGAAGACAAAAATTGACAAGAAGCGTCACCTTTCCTGACTGTTTAAATCCTTTAAGGAAGTGACTGAGCAATTAGAGAGGGGAGTGTAATCTTTGTAGAGTGCATTAACACTCCCCGACCTCTCCGACGATAGATCAGACCTCAGACACATAATGCTTCCCTAAGGCTTTTTAGCCAGTGTGTATTTGATCTCTTAGTCACTGCGTGCACGGTACTATCGGTCTCACCCACACTCACCGAGAAGGCGTGACTCCTGGCCACTAGGCTCTAAGGCAAGACCACAATCAAGCCAACAGCAGGGAAATCCCCATGCTACTCGCTTTATTTCCTGTGTCTTTAAGACAGGGGTGGGGAGACAAGTCCAGAGCTCTGAAAAAAATATTCTTGCACACTTTCCTTTAAAAAAAAATGACAAAGTCTGTTCTGTAAAAGTGCATTGGTTCCATTAATATTCATAGGTCATTTGACGATCACGGGGCACAGACAGGGGTCAACCCCCCAAATATGCCACACTTTTTGTCTATAAAGTGAACTTCATAATAGATTCATTGAGAAAAACACCATGTGCAATAAACAACACTGTAATATGCAAAAGAAAGTGAAGAAGCAGACCAAGTATGTCCTTGCACTGCAAGCTTTTAAATCTTCGTCGGTCCCTGCAGGTTGCTCGGTTGGACACCCTGGCCAGGCAATAACCTACTTCCTGATGAACACATCCTGTTCCAAGTGCTAATCTCACAGTGGAAGCTTGGCTTTTATCATTTATTATAAACATTTGCAAGAACTGCTTACCACGATATATTTTTTAATGGATTAGATTTTGGTCGGCTGCTAACAGAGCAGGAAACGGAATATTCTCTATAGAAAGAAGGCAAAATAGGATTCCAGAGCATCTAACTGGCTTTCCACTCTCTTCCCTCAGGAGTAATTGGAAGAGCAATGGAAACAGAATATAAGAAGGCCAGAAGGTTTCTTTTTTCTCTTCCCCCTCTCCTTTATTTATTTATATAAATAAATCTAGATCCAAAGATATAGTAAACAAGATCTTATCAGTTTAGAACCTCCCTCTTAAGACTTAGTGAAAATGTTCAGAAAAAGACAAAGACTGAAATTCACAGAATTGGTTCATCAGTCTCATCTATTAATGACACTCAACATCGAAAGCCCAATGCACTGAAACGAAAATAATGACATTTTCTCCGAATCCAGGCAGTTCCCCCTCGAAAATGCACACTGCAAAGGTTTTTTTTAAACAAGTGCTATGACAAAATGGGAGGGCTGAAGTGAGCTTTGTGCTTAACCAAATCACTTTAGAGTGAGCATTTTCAAACTCAAACTGAAAAGACAAGTGGACGATGTATATTCACAAAAAGCTATTTAAGAACTTTTGAACCTTAACTAGTTGTAAAGAAAGAGGTCTCACCTATTGAACACTTTAAACTGGGCAGATGTCTGAAGTCCAAAATGAAATAACTAAAAGAACAGTAGAAAATGTTTATCATACCCACGTTGCATTTTCTAATGTTTTTAAATAAATTGTTGTGTTTTTATCCCTGGGTAAAACAGCTATCAAGGAATTTGTGATCCTATTTAAAACTTACAGAGCTAGCTAAAGAAATACATACACACACACACACACACACCATGGTGTCTAAACCACCTCATACCCATAGCAAAGGACATTATAGAAACTAAATTGACCCTGGGCATTGGCATCAAATTTTAGTTGGTTAAAAAAATAAAAAAATTAAAAGAGAAAAAAAAGTCTTAATGTGGTTATTTTCCATACGAAATCTGTACCAACTCAGCAATAATCTGTATCTTACTCCTGCCAAAAGATAAACATACCAGAGAATATGCAAGAAAATTATCCAGGAAAAAAAAAAACACACACACACACAACAGGAAATTATGCAACACAAAAATTTGATTTTTTTAAACTAATGTAATGATTTCTGCTTGTAGATGATTGTATCAAATTAAAAATAAATTGCTGAAATTAAATCCCTAAGAAGTAGCCCACAGAAATTTACTTTGGGAATTTTATCATTTATGAGTGTCTGTCGCCACCTGCAGGACTGTCTTTAAGTAAATGCAAGCAATCTTCAAGCTATTTGTTTTTTTTTTTTTCTTTTTCCTTTCTTTTCTTCCTTCTCTTTTTTTTACTTTGTTGAATTTTCAGAAAATTATTTTTCTTTTGAAAACAGGTACATTAAAACTTTGCAAATCTCCAGCATAATGCAAAATTAAATTTGCCAAAAGAAGTATGGTTAACCAGGCCATGAGAAGCTAATTTTTTTTAAACACAATGCATTTTCCTATTTTGCAAGTCAGAATCCTGGGGTAGGGTTATAGCACACATAGATGTTTCCTTACAAAAAAGGCGAGAACTTCAATGCTTCCTCAGGAAAATTGCTCCTGCTATGGAGTGATTTACAAAATGTTTATAATTGCATGCACCTGAATTAATCCAGGCCAGGAGAAATGTTGCTTTTAGCAAAGGGATACTTAGTATTCTGTTGCATTTTGAATAGATGACACATGTAAGATACTATTTCTTTCCCGAAAAGTGTTACTGTAGCCCAATAAAGTATTAGTAAGTTTTTATAGCATTATAGCAGAAGTCAAAACTTAAACATCGCCAAGGCACAAAAATACAGGTTGTCATTGTGCAGCAATCACTGTCATCATTTTTGTCCTTGTTGTCACTGTCACTGCATCATCTTTTCTTTTCTTTTTAATTTTTGCTGAAGGGAGTATTTACTCACCAGAAAGAGAAGGACACAGAGAGGGAAAATGAAAAACCCTCCCCAAAAGGGACAGCCATACCAAAACCCTTTCCCTTCCACTCTCCTCCCAGGATTTTGGGCACACCTGTATATGTGCCTGGCATGTTTTTCAAGTAGCCGGGTCCAGGACTTAAACTATGCAATCAGCCATGTGGGATCCAGCAACTTAGCCTCTACACCATAGGCTGGCCTGTACAACCTCTTTTTTTTTTTTTTTTAATCTATTTTTTTAAAAGAATTATTTACTTAATTTTATTTATTCATTCAATCATTTTCATTTGAGCAGAGACAGACAGACACACAGAGAGAAGGAAAGTGAGAAAGCAAGCCACCAGGTCTGAGATTCGAACCGTGGTCGGCCATGTGGGAGTGTCCAGCACCTTAACCACCATTCCACCTCCTGACCCCTATCTATTTATTTGTCATCATTTTTAGGCCACCAGGTTTGGGTCTTGAACCACCATGGCTGACCATGTCGGAATCTAGGAGGTCAGCTAGGTGCACGTACAACAGCAACACAAACTTACATCCCTCCAGAGCATATCACTGTTCTGGATAGCAATTCTATGGACTCATCAAATATTTTCCAAATAGAAGACTTGAGAAAATATGTAATTAAGATAATAACAGAATCCATGGGCACTGTATAGATGCATGAACTACAATCGTAACTGCAAATTCTACTGTAAAATGGCACGAGGCTGAGACTCCTCTGTTCTGACACGCTACAAGGCCTTGACAACGTCCCTTCATTGGAGCCCTCGGCTGTATCTTCCCCGGATGAACACGAAAGCCCTCCCACCCTGAATGTTCTATGGCTCCATCATTTCTATATCAAAATAGCCATGAGAGTTTGTCTAATTCCCATTAGACAAACCAGTACCTGTCTTTATTTCTTTATTGGGTTTTTGCAGGGGAAAAAATGAAGTATCCCTGCTAACAAACTGAAATAGAAACTTTACAGAGCTTGGACATAAATAGAAAAGTCATTTAAAGGACCGAAAAAAAAAAAATAAATAAAAGGATTGGGGTTATAAGAGAGTCCCCAGGGAGACTGAAACAGTCAGTAAACACTGTATAAGAACATGAATTATGTGATTACAGACTGAAGATGATTTCCATTTAACTTGTCTTCAGATTTTTTGTGTGTATGTAATGGACTACCAGGCCAATGAAAATCTCCCCAGAGAGGGGCCCGCCAGTAGCCCTGGGGTAACACAGAAGCCCTGGGAGGTTGAACCACAGGGGGTGGGTCTAGGTTTGAATCTGGAAACCTCTCGGAGTGCACTGGGCACACACTCCCTATTATCCAAGCCTGCCTGAGGCTAGGGGTGGATCCCAGCACCAAGACTCCCCTCAGGGTGCTATCTCTCTTCATGTCTTTCTCACTCATGGAGAAAACAAACCTAAAAACAAACTAACTCAGATCTGGTATATTTAGTTGGTTGGTTGGTTTTTGTTCTGTTCTGTTCTCTTCTGATGCTGTAAGGCACATGCACTCACCAGAGAGGAAGAAAAAAATTAAAAGAGAAATCACCCCCAGCAGGGATGGTCACACCACATTCCCTTCTCCATTCTCCTCTCAGGATTTTGGGCATGCATGCACACGCACCCAGTGTGATTTTCAAGCTTCCAGGTCCAGAAATCGAACCATGATCAGCCATGTGGGAGTGCGGTGCTCTAACCACCAAGCCACCTACTGACCCCTAGGATCTGGTATTTTAAAATCCGATGACACAATCCCAAGATAGGGGCAAGAGGTGACAAAACACACCTTCCGAAATCATCCATCACACAGTCCAAGTACTGTCGTAAACCGTAGCCAGACCACAAAGAAAGCTTCTCTCCATAAACATCAGCTCAGGCAGCGAGAATGATTACCCAGCTCGCTTGGAGCTGTCACCTGTGGTGGGTCTAATTACAGGCTACCCTGGCAAGTACGCCCACATCACACAGCAATAAAAGGGCCCTCTGCTTGCCAAGCCCAGCCAGACAAAGGACAGCACACGCCACCTGACGGGGTGCCCCGAAAGATCGGCCAGGGAGACTAATAAAAATGACAGCTTAGTAACAAATGACAAAGCTCGGATCGCAAAAAAAAAAAAAAAAAAAAAAAAAAAAAAAGACAACATCAAATTAGCCACAAATATAAGTCGTCGTTCTTCAACAGGTCAAAACCTACGTAGAGAATTGATTATAACTGTTTTCGCACACACCAGGTCCCTCTATTTCTAAAATGATTTTTCTATTTTTTTTTTTGGCATCACACACAATGTTTGCACATCCAGGTGTCACGTATAGAAACAGATGGAAGGGGGAGAAAAAGCACTCCGTTTTTTTCAGAAAGGGTCACAAATAAAATCCCCCCCAAATTCAAGGGCTGCTGATCCCCGTCAGAGATCTGTCACTTGCCTTCCTCCTCCTCCCCCAGTGGTCCTACCCTGGCTGCCTTTTGGCCACTTTGCTGCTAATTAGCACCAACCCCAAATGGGCAGAGTCAGACACAGCCAGGAAAACGCACATCAGACAAGATCCTGATGAAGTTGTCAGGCTGTCTCTGGATTTTACCCACGGACGGAGCCGCAGGCTGTTAGGATCAGAGGAGGAGCTGGACTGAAAAGCAAGCAACGCCTGGTACCAGACGGTGTGTGCTAGTGCCAGAACTCTTCCACGAAGCAGTGATTAGATGCCTGCTGTGTACGCGACACTATCCTAAACATCTGGGATGTACACAAAGACGACAGAGGAGGCTCTCCTCACTATTCTACAACCCACGATATACTCAGACAATTCTTCATACAGCTGGATGCAACTGCGTTATCTATCTAAGTGTTGTTATAGATGCATGCACTTGCCAGAGACAGAGAGGAGGAAACTGAGAAATCACTTTCCAGGGAGGGAAGCCTATGCTGCAATCCCTCTTCCGCCAGTCTCCTCTTGGAATTTTGGGCACGCATGCACATCTGGTGTGATTTTCAAGCCACTGAGTCTGGGACTTAAATTGCACAGTTGGCCGTGTGACATCCAGTGCTTTAACCTTCACGTCACCTGCTGGCCCCACAAGTGCATAATTCTTTACCATAGGACGGTAACCTGAAGTAGTAGGTCATCAGATCATTTTGATATAAGGAGTTTAATTTGGGGCAGTGGGTGGAATGGTGGTTAGGGCACTGGACACTCCCACATGGCTGACCACGGTTCAAGTCCCGGACTTGGTGGCTAGCTTTGTCACTTTCTCTCCCTCTCTGTCTCTTTCTCTGGTCAAATTAAAATATAGATGAATGAATAAATAAAAAATAAATCATTATTTTTTAAAAAAGAAAGTTTAATTTATTAGGGCACACATGAAAATACTTCCCTGGCCTTAAAGGAAAATAATCTATTTGGGGGGGGACCAGCAGTTAGCGTAATGGCTATGTTACTGGACTCCCATGTAGCTGACTGCGGTTCATGTCCTGGACCCGGTGGCTTAAAACTCAAGCTGGGTATGTGTGCATGTGTGCCCAAGATCCTGAGAGGAGAGTGGAAAAGGGATTGTGGCATGGCCATCTCTCCTGGGGGGTGATTTCTTGCTTTCTGTCTCTCTCTCTGTCTGGCAAGTGCACACATCCTATAGCAAAAAAAAAAAAAAAAACACAAAAAACTATTCTTTGGCACTTGGTATCTTTATTGTATTAGTCAGTCCCCAGAAACGGTTAGCTGTAGAACATGAACTATTGCATGTAATAGTAAGGTTTGCATTTTCATCCTGTCATTGAACTGGTCCCTACAAGTCCTCATACAACATATCTGTGCCCTGAGAGAGCATGTACATTTGCATGTGTGCTTCTGATGTTCTTCTCTGAATTAAAACAGCCCCGTCAACCACCAATAATTCTACCAGAAAAATAATTCCTACCCACCCTTGACTTCCTTTCATATATTTATTTTCTTTTTTAGAGAGAGATTTTTTGCTATAGGGCACATGCGCTCACTAGAGAGACTGAGACTGAAAGCAAGAAATCGCCCCCCAGGGAGAGATGGCCATGCCACAATCCCTTCTCCACCATTCCTCTCTTGGGATCGTGGGCACATGCACACACATGTTGGCATGAGTTTTTATTTTTTTTATTATTATTATTCATACATTAAATCACTATACATCATTTAGATTGTGAAGAGACTTTACCCAGCAAGATATACACCTCAGTCCAGCCCAGTGGAGACCACCATACACATCCGCGTCAACAGATAATAAACCTTATCTGTGACCCACAAGTGTCTTACCTCTCCATTTCACCCCAAATTTCCTACACTCTTCCCCTCTCAACTTTTCTTTCCACTTTGTCTCTAGTGCCCATTACAATTTTTAATACTTTTATATTCTCCAGTCTTTCAGTTTCTACCATAGAGTCGCTGGGTCCAGGACTCAAGCCACGGACAACTATGTGGGAGTCCAGCGACACAATTATTATGCCATCTGCTGGTCCCCCCCCTTTCACACATTGAAAAGAGCTCTTTGTTCATTGGCTAACATGATCATTAATAAGCTATTTCTTCTTATGACATGCTATCATAATCAAAAGGTTTGTTTTCAAATCTGAGGGGGGAGAAAGTGGACAGAAGTTTGAGGAAATAAAATAGGGGTACAAAGGAGGTGAGGAGGGGTGCTGGAACCTGAAAGGAGGGGTGGATGGGATGAGAAGAAAGAAAAGAAACAGGAGGGGAGAGAGGAAAGAAGGAAGAGAAGAAAATAGGCAAGGAACATAAATGGACTGACCACTGCTTCGTATGAGATCTATTCTATGTGGGGCCAGCAGGTGATATGGTGGTTAAGGCGCTGGACACTCACATGGTGGACCACAGTTCAAGGTTCAGACCCAGCAGGTTGAAAAATCATTCAGGATGCGTATATATTTGTGCTCAAAATCCCGAGAGGAGAATGAAGGAGAAGGGATTGCAGTATGGCCATTTTCCCCTGGGAGGTTGATTTCTCATTTTCCCTCTCTGCCTTTCTCTGCTAAACACACACACCTATTGCAAAAACCTTAAATAACAAAACAAAACCTCATCTATGCATCTCAATGCCTAACAGTGTATCGGACACCTTAGACCATCACAGGGTGTGGAAAGGAAGAAAGGAAGGAAGAACAGCAAGGTCTGGGTGGTGGTCAGACACTGTGGCATCAAGAAGCCCCATGACCTCTAGAGTCTTTTCTCTCTCTATGGTTTAAGATCCTAAAATCAGGGACCGGCAAGTGGCATGGTGGTTAAGATGCTGGACTCCCACATGGCCAACCAAGGTTTGAGTCTCAGACCCGGTGGCTTGCTTTCTCACTTTCTCTCTCTCCTCTCCCTCTCTCTCTCTCTCTCTCTCTCTCTCTCTCTCAATGTGTGTGTGTGTGCGTGTCTGGTCAAACTAAAATGAATGAATAAATAAAATTGAATAAAATGATTTAAAAAAGAATTATTTAAAAAAAAGATCCTAAAATCAAAGCAAGTTCATATTTTAAGATTTATTTAAATTTATTTATGTATTCATTCATTCATTCATTTTAATTTGCTATAGGGCCTGTGCACTCACCAAGGAGAGACAGAGAAAGTGAGAAAGCAAGCTGTCAGGTCTGGGACTCAACCACAATCAGCCACGTGGGAGTCCAGCGCCTTCACCACCACACCACCTGCCAGCCCCAGATCAAGGTCATATTAAGAGTACGAGGGAACCAGCAGTTAGCGTAATGGCTATGTCGCTGGACTCCCACGTAGTCAACCGCGGTTCGCGTCCCGGACCCGGTGGCTTAAAAAAAACTCACGCCGGGCGCGTGTGCGTACGTGCCCAAGATCCCAAAAGAAGAATGGAGGAAAAGGGATTGCAGCATGACCATCCCCCCTGGGGGGTGATTTCTCGCTTTCTGTCTCTCTGTCTCTCTCTGTCTGTCTGGTGAGCGCACGTGCCCTATAGCGAAAACCTCTACAAAAAAAAAAAAAAAAAAAAAAAAAAAGAGTACGATACCTCTGCAGCAGCGTGAACTAGACTGAACTCATCGGATTCTGTAAAAGATGAAGGCTCCCCACTGGGAACCTCAGAGAAGGGAGAAATGTGTGCCTGGTCTATTGTACCCCTCAACAGAAAACTCAGAGAAGGCAATGGTAGTCACAGTGAGTTTCACTACAGGGGCCGGATGAGCCGCATAGATGGGGCCATGTGTGCTACTCTAAGATGAAAAGGAGAAAATTAAGATCTAATGTGTATTGGTAAAGATGGGCCTGCTCCAAAATACCATGTGATGTCAGTGTCTCTCTGATTCAATTATAAGGTTGAAAATATAAACATGAAAATACGCTCAAGTAGTTAATAGTGTCCTTTTAAATTTTCAATAGATAATCTTTTAATGCAATTACTGTAATTTTATTAAATAGCATAATTAGTTAATGCCTGAGAAGTTGTCAATAGAAGGTGCAATTATGTTGTAAAAATTATAATCGCAATGTGCAATGATGGATTGTTCTCATAAAAAAAAGGCTGCAAAAACTTTACAATATTTTTAAAGTATATTATGTGGTCTTCCATGGAAAGGAAGATGTAAGAAAATCAGCTTGTGAATGTTAACGCCAATAATAAAATGCCAAATATTTAAGCATTTTGTATAACATAAATACAACATTGTGCATGTGTGTGTGTATACATAGGTGTGTGCATATATGTTTAAGATGTCTAAAAAAAATTCTCTCCTTTATATAAAGTAGTTATTGTGACTATTGAACTTTCTTCTATTCACTGAAGGGAAATCCTGGTAATCTTTGAGCTCCAACAGCATAAACACCTACCAAATAAGCAATGAGGTTTGCTTTGCCCAACCAGCTGTGACCAATAAGCATGGAAGCAACCACTGAAAGAATTGAATCAAATACAGGATCGTCTAGTTGTGAATAAATTGGTGATAGCACTTAAAAAAAAAAAAAAAGTAAATCTTTTCAACATAGTTAATGCATAAATAACTACAGTGTCCAGAAGACATTTGAGAAGGACCACATCACTAAAGCTATGCTCTACCCTCACCTTCTAGACCTCGGAAAAATGCAGACAAGAAGCCATTTTAAATTTGAGGTGTGCCCTGGCGTGTTCAGGGACCAACATGAGTAAAGCTGTACGCTAACTTCATCTTCTAGACCCCTGAAAAACTCAAACAAGGGCCATTGAAATCCTCAATGCTTATTGAACTTCCTGCTTTAAGGAGGAAACTTTGCCTTATAAATCTGAACTTGATCTCTTTCTGTGGACACCACATTGCAAAACACAGTAGAGGAGAGATTTTTGTCACAGAATGACCAGAAACAACCACAGAAGCAAAAGAAATAGGAGAAACCAAGAAAGTCTCTTCACAATCTAAATAATGTATAGTGATTTAATGTATGAATAATAATAAAAAATATATAAATAATAAAAAAGAATCAAATGGAGCTGTTAGAGATGAAGGCTGTAAGACAGGAAATCAAAATCTCCTTCAAAAGTATTAAAAGCAGATTAGTCCATGCAGAAGATTGAATCTCAGATGTGGAAGGCAAAACCTCTGACCAGAAAAACCAACCAAAGATAAAACCTGAGGAGGGACCAGCAGTTAGCATAATGGCTATGTCGCTGGACTCCCATATACTTGACCGTGGTTCGAGTCCCAGACCTGGTGGCTTGAACTCACGCCGGGCACGTGTGCATGCGTGCCCAAGATCCCAAAAGGAGAATGGAGAAGGGATTGCAGCGTGGCCATCCCCCCACCGGGGGTGATTTCTCGCTTTCTGTCTTTCTGTCTGTCTCTCTGTCTCTCTCTAGAGCAAAAACCTCTCAAAACAAAACAAAAAACCTGAGGGAAAGAAAAAAATGAGACTACTAAATGAAAAATACTAGATACCATTAAGCATGCAAACATCCAGGTAATCGGTATCCCAGAAGATGAAGAAATGAATATGAGCACTGATAATCTACTCCATAAAATACTGGAAGAAAACTTTTCAAATCTAGAGAGACATTCAAATATCCAGACCCAAGAAATACAAAGGACCCCTAATAGAATCAACCCAAGAAGATCTTCTCCAAGGCACAGCATAGCCAGATTGGCAAAATCCACAAAGACAAGACACTAAAATTGGCAGGAGAGAAATGTCAGGTTACTTAAAAGGTTATCCCATCAGTCTAACATCAGACCTCTCATCAGAAACAGTACGAGCAAGGAAAGAATAGGAAAATATATTCAACCTGTTCAGTGAAAAACAGTTTCAACCAAGAATACTATACCCAGCAAGATTATCCTTCATATGGGAAGAAAAGATAAAAAAATATTTTCAGATAAACAAAACCTGAAAGAATTTACCAACACAAGACCACCTCTTCAAGAAGTTCTGAAAGGAGTACTTTGCCAAGAAAACTAAAGATACACATACAGAAATAAGAGAACAAAAATGCAACCAAGGAAATGACCAACTTAATGCTAGGGACAAGAAATATCAGTAACGTTGAATGTTAACTTCCAGAATTTAAACGGAAAGATTGGACCACAGTAATGCTGCAAATTCAACAGAAGAGAGATTGATTACATAAGACTGAACTGGTGAAATAGAATTTGATGACTTTTGAGTCAAATATTACTGGTTTTTTCTTTCCTATGTTTTGTTTTCCCAATTTAAGGATTTTACTTTCTTTTGAGCTGTTGATACGTTCAGCAATTTGTTAAAATATTTTTTTTTCTTGTTTCTTTCTTTCTTTCAATGGAAAAAAACTTTACTCCTTTCTTGACCTCTCTGAAAATAGAAAATATTTGGGAGTATTCTTATTTTGTGGCAGAATGGTTATTTACAAAAGTTCAATAATACCTATTACCTTGAATCAAATAGGAAATACTCATTACTGAACAGGCCTTTGACTGTAATGTCATATCTGAAGATTAAACCATAAAACTATGGAACTACTAAGGTGGATCTCAAGTAAGCCAACAGAAGCTCTTAGAAAGATGGCCTGGTACCATAAATAGTTCTGCCTAGCACAGAGGATTAGAGAAGCTATATGAAAGAATTCGTACCATAAAATAACCTGGACTTTTCCAGCCCAGCATGGTAATCAGTAGAGATTACAAAAGAGCAGCCACAAACAGAGGATTATCTTGAGGAAGACTTTGAAGGAAGAAAAAGAGACTGATCTTTGCTAGTAGATGGTAAATTACAAAATACTTGCTAGGCAGGGCTGAATTGCGAAGATTTATGTGTGAATTGTATGCTGGGTGTTTGCTTTTCAACAGTTTGAGTAGCAGACATATAAATATTTTCTCTAAAATATTTAAAACCATACTGGCACTATTGTTATTGAGTCAGAAGCAAAATTATAACAAATATTTTCAACATTAAAATTCAGTTTTTTGAAATTTTGAAAGTTTATTAACTGTCAAGAAAAAAAAATACATTTGACCAGGATTCTTGAAAGAATCTCATCTCAAAAAAAAAAAAAAAAAAAAAAAAAAAAAAAAATTGCCATTCTTATCTGTCATTGGTACCAAAGCAAAATGGATCTGAAAGTTCCTGGGGCCACCCTGGAAACAGGGACAGAGGGGACCCTCAGTGTCTTGCATCCAGTTTTTGCTAAATGGTTCTCATAAAATGTATGACAAATGCTGTTTCTGTGTGTGTGTGTGTGTGTGTGTGTGTGTGTGTGTGAGTGTGAGTGTGTGTGTTTGTAAGCACACCCTGGCGTGTGTACTACAAGATTTAGTTCAGTTACTGCTGCTACTGCTTTTATGCTCAATGTAAAATTATTTCACATTTATCGATATCCTGGGATCTCTAAAAACTAAAAATTCTGGATGTGTTAAATATGTGGTATCACGAAAAATGTGGACAGTTGTATTTCTGTATGGGGGGTATTGATTGATGCCTTAAATTATGTATCATATTGCAGGCTCTGTCTACTCTGAAAAATCAATTCTTCATTCTCATACACTCAAAAAAATTCAGGAAAAAAGTCACAGATGTTAAAATCATAACTTTATGAGGACATCCATTGATATATGGTAGATGTAGATTACTTTTAAACATCAAACACCCAAGTAAAAATTTAATAAAACAAGGAATCCATCAATGCCTCACAGCCTTGCCTCTCTTGCTGCAATAGGTATGTGCCTGAATGGCGGAAACACCAAACTCCATACACTCAATCCTATCTAAAAGCATCAGGAGACCTTTGCTATTTAAAGTCAACTTCTCGGGGACCAGCAGGTGGTGTGGTGGCTAAGGCGCTCGACACTCCCAGATGGCCGACCACGGTTTGGGTCCCGGACTTGGTGGCTTGCTTTCTTGCTTTCTGTCTTTCTCTGGTCAAATTAGAATAAATGAATGAACAAATAAAATTAAATAATTATAAAAAAGATCAACTCTGATGATGCCATCTGTCCCAAAAGTGCTATTTTGTCATATAAAAAAAAATGCATCTATATCATAACTTCGCATCTTTTTCTAGACAATATTGAGGTCTAGAAAAATCTAACTACATAATAGCAAAATAGAACAATAATGAAACAAAAAGCATATACACATGATTGAGTCTACATTACAATAAAAAATAATTATCTTTTGAGTACAAATTCTTTTTTTTTTTTTTTTGAGAGAGATTTTTGCTTATAAAGCATATGCACTTGCCAGAGAGTCAGAGAGACAGAAAGCAAGAAATCACTCCTGTGGGGAGATGGCCACACTGCAATCCCTTCTCTTCCTTTTTCTTCTTGGGACTTTGGGCATGTATGTACATAAATGCTCGGTGTGAGAGTTAAGCTGCTGGGTCCAGGACTTGAACCACAGTCAACTATGTGGAGTCCAACAATGTAACCATTATGGCATCTGCTGATTCCTTTTTTTATTACGATTTTTGTCATAGGGTGTGAACGCTTACCAGAAAGAGACAGAGATAAGAGAATAGGAAAATGAGAAATCACACCCTACAGGGGAGGTGGCCACACCACAATCCCCTCTCATCCATTGTCCTCTCAGGATTTTGGCCATGCACACACAAGCACCCAGCATGAACTTCAAGACACCAGGTCTTGGACTCAAACCACAGTTGGCCATGTAGGAGAGTCCAAGGCCTTCAACACCATGCCACCTGCAGGCACCTACAAATTCTTGTTTCCTACCAAATAACTTATTTGTAATGACACACAAAGAATATAGACTAGAGGCCCCAGTGCACTAGAAATATAGGCTATCTCTTCAATAGCAATGATGTCAAGGATTGTATCCTTACAGGTTATTAGTTTCTTATTTTGAACAACTTAGAATTCTTAAAAGAAATCTGAAAAATACCGATTCCTCCTATGATCCTTCCATTAGTTGTTTTCAGGTTTCATTTACTTCCCCCCTTTAAAATTCTTCTATATTTTTTAAAAGCATCCCCAAAATGTGAGGTGGGGGGGATAAAAGACTCAGTCTAGAACAAGGCACTGGGCGTTTCCAGACCAGCCAACTGGGTTTCAAGAATGCCGTATTCATGTGCCTCCCAAGGTCTGGACTGGTGCCCAGTAATATTACAGACATTTCCTTCTATTTCTTCCATTTTAGCCACATCACTTGTGCATAAATTGTGCTCGAGAGTTATTGTTCCACCCCCAAATGGGCATTTCTTTCCCCTAAAGCATCTAACAAACTAACCTCCCATACATAACATCTAAATACGTATCTGAAATGATCAATATGGCTCCTCAAGTCATGATCGAAATACGAAAACATACACTGTGTCCCAGGTATCACTGACAGACAGTATAAAGCCCAGTGGTTAAGTATGTGGATTCTAAAGTCATATGGACTGAGTTTAAATTCTACCTCCGTCTCTTAAAAACATACGAACCCTAGGGGCCAGCAGGTGGCATGGTGTTGGGATGCTAGACTCCCACATGGCCCGACTTGCTTCAAGTCCGGGACCTGGCAGTGCACACACACACTCTCACTCTCTCACTTACTTTCTCTCTCTCTCTCTCTCTCTCTCTCTCTCTACTATAGCAAGTTAAAAAATAATAATAAAATAAGTAATTTTTAAAAAAGATATATGAGCCCTGTCACTTTATTTAACCTCTATAAGCTTATTTTCCTCATCTGTAAAAAGAAGTTAGTAATTAGCACCTCCATCGGCAGGTGGTTGTGAGAACTAAATGACTTAACATTTATAGCACACTTAGTGTCTAGAACATGGTAAGCACCAAAACTGCATGAGCTATTAATCTCCCCAGCATTCAAATCTATGTAGAAATGACCATGTACGTGTGTATAAAATACCATGTACATTTACGGATCAAATCACAGAGAACACGCAAATGCATTTTCTTCTGGGCAAGATATGTGCTACATTTGGCTTCAGTCAATAAATTGCTATCTCATATTAATTTGTCTTTCAGCTGGAAAAAGTCAAGAATGTGACCTTTTGAGGGAAGAATGTGACTATATTTGTAATATATATACACACACATACGTATATATATGTATATATATGTATATATATACGTATATATATATATGTATATATATATACGTATATATATATACGTATATATATATACATATACATATATATATGTGTATATATATATATATATTGGGTTCTCAGAAAAGTCATGACTATTTTTCTGTTTTTCAATGCAAAAATACGTCATGACTTTTCTGACAACCCAACATGTACACACATGTCCACACACATATTTAATTTAATACCAATAATTAAGTAAAGTTTAGAAAAGGCAGGACCAGCAGATGGCGTAGTAGTTATGTTGCTGGACTCGCACGTAGTCTGCTGTGGTTCAAGACCTGGACCTGGAGGCTTAAAATTCATGCCAGGCACATGTGCACGCATGCCCAAAATCTCGAGAGGTGAATGAAGGAGAAGGGATTGCTGTGTGGCCATTCTCCCAGGGGGTGATTTCTCACATCCTGTCTGTTTGTATCTCTCTGTCTCTCCAACAAGTGTATGCACCCTATAGCAAAAATCTCTCTCAAAAAAAAAAAAAGAGAGAGAGAGGAGAGAGAGAGAGAGAGAGAGAGAGAGAGAGAAAAGGCAAAATACCTAGAAAACTTAGGGGAAAGAGAAAGACTCAAAAGACAGGAAGAGAAAGATAATTCCTATTTACCCAAACAAAAAAGGACTACTTCTCTCAAACCAACAACTGGTTTAGCCAAAACGATTTCTTGTGCACCTACACAGTGAGCCCTCAAATATCACGTATTCCAATTTCTAAGAGAGAAGAACCTTCAAACTCAGTTTGGTGGTTTAATAAATTCTTGGCTTAAAATCAGACAGTAGACCACCAAAAGTCATTCTCCCCTGTGACAGCAATGCAGGCCGTGGGAGTATGGATGGAGCATCGCACTGTTGAGTAAGGACTAGAAGCAGCAGAGCGTAGGAGAATGTCAGTCCATGGGTGCCACTGCCGATATACATGGCACTCCTGTCGTGAACAAAGGCAGAGCGGAAGCTGGGCATGCACGTCACAGCCTCTCTACCTATCTCTCTGGCCCAGGTTAGCTGAGAATCCAATGTTTTGCAGAAAGCCAACTTTTCTTACTTTTTTTTTTTTTTTTTTTTTTGGAGAGGTTCTTGCTATAGGGCGCATGCACTCACCAGAAAGAAAGACAGACATAGAAAGTGAGAAATCACCCCTGGGGGGATGGCCATGCTACAATCCCTTCTCCTCCATTCTCCTCTCAGGATCTTGGGCATACATGCATATGCACCCGGCATGAGTTCAGCCTCCAGGTCTGGGACTTGAACTGCAGTCGACTACATATGGGAGTCCAGTGACATAACCATTATGCTAACTGCTGGTCCCTTTTTTTTTTTTTTTTTTAAAGAGAGACTTTTGCTATAGGGCACTTGCACTTGCCAGAAAGAAAGAAAGAAGGAGAGTGAGAAATCATCTCCCAAAGGGGACGGCCATGCTACAATCCCTTCTCCTCCATTTTCCTCTCGGGATTTTGGGCACACATGCCTGGCATGAGTTTCAAGCCTCTGAGTCTGGGAATTGAGCCATGGTCAGTCATAGGGGAGTCAATCACCTTAACCACTACCCCACCTGCTGGCCTCAGAAAGCCATCTCTTAATGGAGCCCCAGAGACTCAGGGACACAACACTTCAACAAATGGCAGCCCCCAGGGGTGTCAATTCCATCACCACCCTACGAGTATTGAACAAGTCTATAGGCAAGATCCATGAAAGCCCAAACTCTTCTGAGAGAAAATTAATTAAAGAAGAGGAAGAAGGCAGCTTGCCTACCCATAATCTTATTTTTAAAAACATAAAAGAAGAAATTTAAAAATATTTCGTCTTTAAAAAGCAACTGTTTTTATTTTGGCTTTGACAGAAATATGGTTTGGAATAGCCATCATGATAGTAGTAACAAAAACAGGTTTTTTGTTTTTGATTGTTTTACTTTTGGGTGGGGAGGCAGCCCCATAGCTTAGTGGTTAAGGGAGCCAGATCCCACACGGCTTACTGCAGTTCAAGTTGTCACTCTAGCAATTTGAAAAACACGCCAAGTGTGTATGTGTGTGCATGTGTGTGCATGCCCCAAGCCCCCAAAGGATGGAGAAATGGAGGAGAAAGGATTGCAGTGTGACCACCCCAAATGGGGTGGCCCCTCTCCTTCTCCTCTGTCTCTATGTTGTTCTCTGGCAAGTGCATGGACTCATTAGCAATAAAAAAATAATCATTACAAAACAGGTTTTCATAAAACTACACTCACTCAGCTTCCACCCTGCTCCGTCCACTGTCTTTCTTAGATCCACCATGGCCGGTCCCCCTAACTGTGGCATCTGATTTGGAATGCAGTTTCCAATGAAAGCAGTTTTTTGTCTAAAGCACTTCGAATTGACTCTGCCTGTTTTTCAATGAAGGCCAGTGGGAAACGTCCCCAAAAAACCCACACAGTGGGACTTCCCACTGTCTCATTGACCCTTGTCTCCTTCCAAAATCATACTTGAGAAAACCAGAAAGACCACCACCTTTCCTCTCCTTTCCGCGGGCCTTCGAGAGCTGGGAGTACTTCAGGACAGCCTGTGTGGGCCAGCCTGGCAGAGTGCTTTGCCCCAAGGAAGGTGCTCCGAGCAGGGGCTCCCTGGGGAGCAGGCGTTGGAGAAGGGCCCCCTGCCCGGACGCCTGTCCTGTTGAGAAGTCCCCTCTTTTCGACAACCTATTTCTATTCATCGGTTCTAATATTTCTTCAGATCAGGTCGGCAGCCCATTAATCATTTCTGTCATCCCCCAACAGAATCCAGGACAACAGATCTCTGTTTTTCTACAACCCCAGTGCCAGAAAATAAACCCGAGAAAGAGGAAATCCTTTCCTCCTTGCAGTGGCCAGCTGAGTGCTGACTGCAAGAGGCCTCTGATGGCATTCACTTTCTTCCTTTGCCCAGAATCGCATAGCACATTCCAGGGAAAGTTTTTTTTATTATTATTATTATTATTTTATTTGACTTTATTTACTTACTTACTTATTAAGTTTGACCAGAGCAGGACAGAGAGAGAGAGAACATGAGAAAGCAAGCTGTCAGGTCCAGGATGTGAACCTTGGTTGGCCATGTGCAAGTCCAGCACCCTTAACCAACATGCCACCTGCCAGCCCCTCCCCGGAACGTTCTGAAAGGGAATTCAGGTTGGGAAGTACAGCAGAAGAGGACACTACACATGAAGTCACCAGGAGCAGAGAATAGGAGCGAGAGAAGAGTGGGTAAATACATGTGAAGACAACGACAGGTACGGATTGATAAAATCCTTAGTTATGCTTTTATTAAGACCCAGTGTCCTGACAACTTCGGACAGCAGAAAGAGTATCTTTAAGACGATCCGTAGGAGCTATAAGCCTGCTCCACCCTAAAGCAATGGAAGCGAACAGGAAACAAGCCAAATAAAATTCTTCCCAATGGCAAAGAATAAGCCTCTTAGGGTTAATATATTTGACTCTGTACAAAAAGTGAGGGTGATCTTGAGCCCCCCAACAGTTTAGTCTGACATATAATGACTGGCTGGTCTTCGGAAAAGTCATGACGCATTTTTGGATAGAAAAACACAGAAAAATAGATCACGACTTTTCTGACAACCCAATATATATATATAGCAATTTTATGTAGATATTTATTTATTATATAACTATGTTAAGTATATTTAACTATGTATTTATCATGTAATTACAAATACATATTTATGCATAAATAATATTATACATATGACCAAATCTGTGGGGCAGGAGAGAACTTTGAGGATATAACCAACAGCAGAAAAGGAGACACAGAAAAATACATAAAACGCAGAAGTCGGATTCACGCCATGTTAAGTCCTACATCACTCATACACCCTAGTACTGAGCTGTTGGAAACGTCATGATGTATTTTTTCCTATGCTTTTCTATGTAAAATTGCGTTAGGACTTTTCCGACAACCCAACAGTTCCTACAGTGATCTCTGAAAAATATAGGAATTCGTGGCATGATACCTACTGTGTAAGATCCCCAGCTGGGAGATTTTGTTTCTCCTCCCATGGCTGACATGGCCAACCTGATCAAGGCCAACTCCTTTTACAAATGAAGGAGAAGCTCAGAGCTGTAAAGTGAGGGTGTTATGCCAACTTTGAGATCCCTCCAGGATTCACAGACTCTCAGTGTTAGACCTGGGTGGTTTTTAAAAAATTTTTTTGTTATTTGTATTGAAGAGAGAGATTTGCTATAGAGCACATGTGCTTACTGGAGAGACAGAGACAGAGAAAGTGAGAAATCACACCTCAGGGGGGATGGCCATGCTGCAATTCCTTCTTCATCCTCCTCTTAGGATCTTGGGCACGCACACACACATGCTCGCATGCACGCACAAGTGCCTGGTATGAGTTTTAAGTCAATGGGTCCAGGACTCAAACTACAGGTGACAACGTGGGAGTCCAGCAACGTTATCATTACACCATCTGCTGCCCCCGCCCCCGACATAGGTGGCTTTAACACCTCTTGAAGCTCTTTGATTCTCTGATTTTCAGAGGCTCATAACGATGGTCCACACCATCAGAGAAAACAGTACATTTCATATACACAAACCATTCTCCTTTGTGGGTTTGAGTCAAACTATGGATTGATCAGTTATGTTGCAAGTGGCCTGATACACACAAGTGTTTTCAATACCTTAGTTTGTGACGGATTTACTTAAACATCAATTACAGCAATTTAGTCATGTGATTTTTTTAGCTGTCACTTTTCAGAAATTATTTTGAGTCTTCAGTACAGAGACATGTATATAAAATGCAAGGAAGAGATAAGCAAGGTTATAACAACTACAGAAATATTTAAAAATATGTAGAATACTACTGGCTCTCCTAGGTTTGCCAAGGAGATGGTGTGAGAGGTCTTCTTTTTTTATTATTTACTTTTTTTAAGAGACATTTTTGCTATAGGGTGCAGGCAGTTGCCACACAGATAAGAGAAAGTGAAAAATCACCCCCCCAGGGGGGATGGCCACACCACAATCCCTTCTCCTCCATTCTCCTCTCTGGGTTTTGGTCATGCACACACATGTGTCCAGCATGAATTTTAAGCTGCTGGGTCTGGGACTCAAGCCATGGTTGACTGTGTGGGAGTCCAGTGATGTAATCCTTACACTATCTGCTGGACCCAGTATGAGAGGTCTCCTAAAGTTTATTAAAAAAATTCACATGATGATAAAACAGTGCATAGATTTCCAATATTCTTCATTAAAAAAAAAATTTATATAGGGTATGAGTGCTCACCAGAGAGAAAGCAAGACAGAGCAGAGAAATTGAGAATGCATTCTTCCCCCAGGGGTGATGACCACAACGCTATCATTTTGC
The DNA here is from genome assembly GCA_026018925.1 of Tupaia tana. NCBI lineage: Eukaryota > Metazoa > Chordata > Mammalia > Scandentia > Tupaiidae > Tupaia > Tupaia tana. Next base: position 16,191,761 of record JAKSZU010000028.1, on the reverse strand, counting down.
CTCTTGGGAATTTGGGCATGCACACATGCACCTAGGGTGTTTTTCAAATAGCCGGGTCCAGGACTACACTGTCAGCCATGTGGGATCTAGCTACCTTAACCACCATGCCACTTGCTGGCCCAATTTCTAATGTTTTTTTTTTTTTTTTTGGCATCAAAATTAATTTGTACTTCTGTTTTTCCAGGAATTAAAAGAAGTCTCTTCACATACAATAAGATTTACATAATCAAATCAAGGCTAAATTTGACATAGGAAGCTCTTGGAACAACCCCTCACATAATCACCTAAGCCGTAATACCAAGTTAAAGGATGCAAATAAAGCAGATTATTTGAACATGAAACGCGACGCTTACCACGAATGCTACAGAACTTCTTAGCGTGGACTCCCACTGGAAGCAGCTTTTCAGGAATTGCATTGTGTTCCATATGGCCAGAGTGATTCTTTTCACACGGTCCACATCTCTGGACAAGATCTGATTTTTAAAAATGGAAAACCGGTCACTACCTTTCAAGAATCCAAATAGTCCCCTTAGATCAGGTGGCCCTGTCATTTAAAGGATATTCTGCATAGCTGCCAATGAAGAAAAAAATTAGGAGAAGTCCTCATACTTCTAACATTCTTTTAAAATACGATTGTCCATAGAGGGAAAAAAAGAAAACCCAATGCATTTTATAGCTCACTTGATAAAGAAAAACATTTTTCAATAATGTTTAGCACAAAACACAGTGGGTGACAGCTACAGCCAGCAAGCATGTGGTGTGGGTGTAGGGGTGTGTGTGTGTGTGTGTGTGTGTCTGAGAAAGAGACAGAGACAGAGAGACACAGAGACAGAGAGGCAGTGCTTGAAAAAGACAGTGAGAGAATAAACAAAGTATCTATGTTGTTCAGTTTTGAAGCACATGGATAGATTTATAGTAGAAATCCAAGTATGAAAGCTCACCTAGCTCTAATGTCTCTAAGAAAGCAAAGCTCTAGAGCCAGCAGGTGGTGTGGTGGCTAAGATGCTGGACTTCCACATGGCCTATTGCAGTTCAAGTCCTGGACCCAGCAGCTTGAAAAATCACACCAGAGGCATGTATGTGCACCCAAAATCCCAAAAGGAGAATGGAGAAGAAGAGTATAGTGTGGCCATCTCCTCTGGGGGTAATTATTCACTTTCCCTCTCTCTGTCTCTCTCTGGAGACTACACTTGTCCTATGAGAAACACCTAAAAAAAAACATTTTTTTTAAAGTTCATCTAGTTCTGATGTGTATGAGAAAAATCTAGTTTTAGGAAGGCGATCCACTTTTCCCACCTCCTAGCTGTGCAACCTGGGGCAAGGCCCTTAACCTCTCTTTGGAAATAAGGTTGTAGTTCTAACCTTGGAGGTTGTGTGGAGGATCAAAGAGCTCAGAAAAACCCTGCCCAGAATGGGTGCTCTAAGCATCTGCATCATAAGCAAATGTTTGAACCTTACCAAAATCTGGGGGCTCTAAGTGGTGAGAGGCAGGTGGCGAAGGTCCTCACATACCCCAGGATTTCAGCCCCAAACCCCCTGCGCTCTCTGAGCCCAAAGTGGCCCCACGTGGAAGTCTTGTTTTGCAAAGGAAATGTCTTTTCTCCCGGTGGTGGGCGATTCATTTCCATTCGTTGGCCAAGCAGCCCATGTGCCTACCTCAATGAAGGTTTTAACTTTTAAGTAAACAGAGCAAAAGGCAATAATAATAGGGGGAAAAAAGACACTTAGTCACATAACACAAAATAAATATTACACTCCATGTTACTGCAGACCAGAACAAAACATTTGGAGGCTCCCCTCTAGAAGGCGTTGAGGGCCCTTCCCCAGCGTGCCCACAAGTTCATGGGAAACGAAAGGAGAAGATGCCTTTATCTTTAACTGCTTTTTGCAAAGCCACAGCTGCTCACCCCGAAGGAAGTGGTAGGAGTAATAAACACTTTCAAAAGAGGACACTTTGTTCTTCCTTGCACAACTGACCAGGGACAATCGGTACAGAGTGAAACCCTGAACTGTCTGACTAGGACAGGGAGGGGCTCAGAAAAAAATGGAAAGGTCATGGTTAAAAAAAAAAAAAAAAGCACAACTTCCCCAACTGGTCCCTGACCTTCACTTTTTGTTGAACTGATGAGAGAGGAATGCAGGGTGACAGGCCGAGGGACAGAGAGTTCATTCAAGATGGAGCGAAACACTAACGCAGCCCACGGTTAAAGGACAAGTGGTAGGAGCAGCCATGAGGGGAGGGGACCAGAGGGGTGACTCCCAGGCCAGAAGTGTCTGAAGATCTGCTCAGTTCATTCCTTTATGGACTGGAGAGGAGGAATACCTCCCTGCAACTTCACAAGGCAGAGAAGGAACCAGTCATGAAAGCCGGGTAGACAGAGCAGATACCTTCAGGAGGACAGTGACAGAGTCTAGATGGGAGTCACTGTTTATCGTAAGACAAAGGAGAAGAACGGCGGGAGGACGCCTTCTGCTCGTCCAACGTGTATTTCCGGTCTTCCCTTTTTTACTGAACTGACTGAAGTCTTCTTAAGAATGATTTCATATTTATTACTGATTATTTTAAATTTGCTATAGGGCACGTGCACTCACCAGAGATGGAGAGAGAGAGAGGAAAAGGGAGCAGGGGGCAGAGAGAGAGAGAGACAGAGACAGAGAGAGAGAAAGAGAGAGCATGCACGAGTTGCCAGATCCGGGACTTGAAACACGGTTGGTTGGCCATGTAGGAGCCCAGTGCCTTAATCACCAACCACATCACCTGCTTGCCCCTGAAATGCTTGTTTTAGTAGAGAACAGGAAGCGAGGAGAAGAAGTTGAGAGAGAGAGAAGGGAAGGAAAAGAGGAAGAGAACCAGAGAAAGGGAGGCAGAGGAACACACAGGTGAGAGCAGACAGGCATTTCGGGGACTGGGTGCCGGAGGCTCAGTGGACCAAACAGCCAGACTGGAGTGACTTACCTTTTTCGACAGCTTGCGGCTATCTTCAACAAAGCGCTTTTCTCTGGGAGCAAAAGTCCTAATACTTGCTTTGACCTAGAAAGACATTGTTCTGTTAAAGGGCAACATTTGGAGCTGACAGGTGGCGCGGTGATTAAGGGCTCTGGGTTCCCCTATGGCCGACCGAGGTTCAAGTCCTGGACCTGGTGGCTTTCTCTCTCACTCTTTGTCACCCCTGACACCCCGGTCAACTTAAAAATAAATAAAGTTAAACAAAATAATTCTAAAAAAAAAAAAAAAATGCAACATTTATATGGATTTCATTCTTCTTCTTTTCTTCCTAATGACTACGAAGAATGTGGAAACCAATACCTACTGACCCTGTGGCCACACTGTTCTTCTACATGTGTTTCTGGGGAACTCCTTTCCTGGGAGCCCGTGGGTAGGTCAGGTTGGATCAGGGAGGAGGTGTCTCCACTTTGCTAATTCCACAGAAATATTGTAAACCACCAGAGAGGCTGAGGTTCAGAACATTCTCCAACTATCATCTCTAAAAGAGAAAACCTCTCTCACACCATTGTGAACTAAGTTTTCACCCACAAGATCTGGAAGGTGAATATCCATTTCTAGCTTTTAAAAACCCCATTTCCAGGGACCAGCAGTTAGCGTAATGGGTATGTCGCTGGACTCCCACGTAGTCGACCGCGGTTCGAGTCCCGGATCCGGTGGCTTAAACTCACGCCGGGCGCGTGTGCGTGCGTGCCCAAGATCCCGAGAGGAGAATGGAGGAGAAGGGATTGCAGCGTGGCCATCCCCCCTGGGGGGTGATTTCCTGCTTTCTATCTCTCTGTCTCTCTCTGTCTGTCTGGCGAGCGCACGCACCCTATAGCAAAAAACTCTCCAAAAAAAAACAAAAACAAAAAACAAAACAAAACAAAAAAACCATTTCCACAGAGAATCTCATTTTCTTTCTTTAACCTGGAAAAATAAGCCAGTGAGTCACTTTGGCCCTATTTAAAAAAAAATTTATTTATATATATATGTGTGTGTGTGTGTATATATATATATAAATAAATTTTTGCCATAGGGCACAGGTACTCACCAGAGAGAGAGAAAGGGAAAATGAGAAAGCAAGCCATCAGGTCTGGGACTCTCAGTGCAGTCAGCCATGTGGGATCCAGTGCCTTAACCACCATACCACCTGCTGGCCCTGTGACCTACCTTCTTGTACAACTTGCGGCTATCTTCAACAAAGTGCTTATTATATGTGTTATAACCTATATATAGTATATATTATATATAACATAGGTAAGTATATATTATATTGACTACATAATATAGTGACATATTTTAGATAATAGGTAGATTATTTAAAATATCCCTCCCCCCTTTTTTTAATCACTTTTTTCTTGGCTGTGCAGATTTACTGAGAAGGAAACACCATCAACTGAGCTAACTCAACAGAGAGTCTCTGCTGAAAGCTAAGATGTGCTCTGGTTTTATGGCTGAGTTCCTCCCTTTCCCCAGTGGCAACAGGTTGAAACATTTTACATTGATTTGTATTTCTAAAGGCTGATTACATTTTTTGTTTTCTTTCTTTCCTTCTTTCTCTCCTTCCTTCCTTCCTTCCTTTCTTTCTTAAGGTAGAGAAAAGCTGGGAGGTCTGACCGAGTTTGACTTACCGGATTATAGATGAGGTCCATCTCTAAGTAAATAACTCCTTTAAAAGCTTGTTCTAAATCTTTATTCTTCAACACGTAACAATTGGGTTGTCCATCTCTAATCTGCCACAAACAGAAAATTAAGTACATATTGGTGGAAACTGTCTATGCAGTTTAAATAACCAGAACAAACTGACAAAATGGACATCGCAGACTGATCACAAATGAAACAAAAACCAAGTATTATATCTATGATAAATAAAATGGGAATTCTAGAGTGCTGTGAGAACGGCTGGGAAAATAAAGTAACAACTGACAGGCCCAATCTGCTGTGTTGACGGAAAATTATTGGTGTAAATCAAGACTGGAGTACCGGGGCCTTTCCTTCCAAAATCCCAGAAGACGCACATTTTCATTTACTTGAAAATGATGAATGTTCTACAAAATTCTTGCCCAATACTCCTCAAGAATGTCAAGGTCATGGGGAACAGGAAAGACTAGAACGGCTGCCATAGATCAGGAGAGACTAAGGAAGGGACAACAAATGGCATAATGGTTAGATCGCTGGACTCCAACATAGTCAACCATGGTTTGAGTCCCAGACCCGGCAGCTTAAAACACACCAGGCACGTGTGCATGCTGCCCAACATCGTGAGAGAAGGATGGAGGAGAAGTTATTGTGGCGTGGCCATCCCCCCGGGGGTGATTTCTCACTTTCTGTCTCTTTCTGCCCCTCCAGCGAAAATCTGACACTCACTCTCTCTCAAAAAAAATAAATAAAGGGAACCAGCAGTTAGCGTAATGGCTATGTCACTGGACTCCCACATAGTCGACCGTGGTTCGCATCCCGGACCCGGTGGCTTAAAACTCACGCTGGGAATGTGTGCGTGCGTGCCCAAGATCCCGAGAGGAGAATGGAGGAGAAAGGATTGTGGCATGACCATCCCCCGTGGGGGGGGTGATTTCTCGCCTTCTATCTCTATGTCTCTGTCTGTCTGGCGAGCGCATGCGCCCTATAGCGAAAACCTCTCCAAAAAAATAAATTAAATAAATAAATAAATAAATAAAAAAGACACTAAGGAGATAAGACAACCAATGTAGTCACCTGTGTTAGGTTCTGGAACAGAAAAAGTATCTTAGATCTTAGTGCCTTAACTGGTGAAATCCTAGTAAGAAAGCGTATTTTCAGTTCTAACAAATGTCTCACGGTAGTGTGAGATGTTGACATTACGGAGAACCTGGGTGAGGGATGTATGAACACTCTCGGCATCCTCTTTGAGACTTTGCAGTAAATCTAAAATCATTCCCTCCTCTGCACATAAACAAAGTTTGTTAAATATTGTTGATAATGTATGAAGGTATTATCCTTCTTTTTTTTTTAATTTGCCAGAGGGCACATGCACTCTCAGAGAGAGAGAAAGAGAGAGAGAGAGAGAGAGAGAGAGAGAGAGAGAGAGAGAGAGAGAAAGGAGGGATGGGAAGTGAGAAAGCAGCCCTCCATGAAGGATGATCACACCACAATCCTTCTTCATTCCCTCCCTCCTCTTGAGATTCTGGGCAGGCACCCAGTGGGGTAAAGACTTAGACCACACAGTTGGCCATGCCTTCACCTTGATGTCACCGGCTGGCCCAGGCACTAATTTTAATACAGTAACCAATGTTTTTCTAGCTATAAAACAGTGCAACGTAAATAAATAAATCAGCTACGTGGAAGATGAGGTCAAAATCCTAAATGAATGAGTTGCTCAGACACCTTCCTTAGACACCACATCCCATCAGCTCCACATAGCAGCTAACCCACCTGGGGATGGCAGCAGGGAAAACACCAAAGGAAAACATCTCTTGGCTCATTGGGGAAAACTCCTGGACTCCCATTAAAGTCATGGTCATTAGCTTAATTCTATCATTCAATCTCTTCACAGATTTGAAAGCAGCTAGGTTTTTATTATGCACTAATGTATGTATTGATTAAGCTTCTGGCTTTTACGTTTATTTATTGGGCTGTCAAGAAAGTCATGATGCATTTTTGCATAAAAAAATGCATCATGGCTTTCCTGAAAACCTAGTATTTTGCAAGAGTGAGAGTCCATGAAACAGGGTCTTCATGCCAGGATGCAGTCCAGTCTTGGCTGGGGTAAATGAAGGGTACGCATTGTACCCAGCAGGCCCAGGGAGGTCTGGGGACGTGGACTCAGAACCCTCCTCATAGAGGGCGATTATGCCAACACCACATCACCAGCCGGCCCCCAACTTCTGGCTTTTAAGAAACCTCCCCCCATGGGACCAGCAGTTAGCGTAATGGCTATGTCACTGGACTCCCAAACAGTCGACCGCGGTTCAAGTCCCGGACCCGGTGGCTTAAACTCACACTGGGCGCGTGTGCGTGCGTGCCCAAGATCCCAAGAGGAGAATGGAGGAGAAGGGATTGCGGCGTGGCCATCCCCCCTGGGGGGTGATTTCTCGCTTTCTGTCTCTGTCTGTCTGGCGAGCGCACGCACCTTATAGCAAAAACCTCTCAAGAAAGAAAAAAAAAAAGAAACCTCCCCCCATATGTATAGTAATCGTGCTGGAAAAAGAAATGTTATACACTACGAAGATAAACGTGATTAAGTTCATATTTAAAAAAGTTTTTTAAGGAAAAAAGAAACCTCCCCACTCAGTCAGGAAATCTTGAGGTTATCAGAAATGCTGTTCGGGATTATAAGGATCAAAATGTAAAATACCATAGGAAATAGGAGGGCATAAAATTTGAGTCACACTTTCAATGACTACGGCTGTCATTCTATGCAGCCCCACAAGCGCTCTTATTAACAGGGGTGGAGCGAGTTGAATAAGTCACTGGGGGAAACTGCAATTCCTCTTTACAAGGGAGAGGTCATCTTCCTTCCCTAAGCCACCCCACCTCACTCGGATTGAATAGGTTTTCTACAGAAAACGGTGTTCCTGGCCAGGGCTTAAGAGGAAAGGGCTGTCCCATAAAGACCCCATTTCCTTCTACAGCGGTGTCCAAACAGGATTCTGAGCATCCGCTTGGATACACAGTGTCACTTAATAAATTGTGGATGTTAAAGTTGAAAGAAATACCTCTAAAAACAGTGTGACAATTTGCCAAGTTGACTTTGGTCCAATTTCGCTTTTGCTTCAACCCACAATCATGGTGCCGTTATCTTAAAATTCCCATGATTTCTTAAGATGTAGGGAAGGTCAAGAGAAGAACAAGAAGTATACTTATAAAAAAGTTATTTTAGAATAAAAAGGAGTCCCTTTTGGGGGGGATTTAGTAAGACCATTTCCTGTTTTGGGATGTCCCTAACACCGTGTCAGCACAACCCAGAACTGACCTAGGGACACGAAAGAGCCATTAGAATGAGAGATAGAAAGCTATTTGTGTTTGGCGTTTTAAGAGAAAATTATCTTAAAATACAGAAATTACAAGTTAAAAAACTTGTGAATAAAAAAAAAAAAAAAAAAAAAAAAAAAAACTACTGGTAAGTCCTGCTATGTGATACCAAGTGGATCCACACAGAAGATTTAATGCTAAGGAAAGCAAGCCAGATCTGAAAGACAGACATTGTGGGGCCTCACTCAAAATATATACTGCATGTCTGCACTCGGACCGCAACTGCAAGATTAGGAGTTATCACAGACACCAGAGACAGTATACGAGGGTGTGGAAGGGTGAGGCCCAGAGGAAAATTTTTACTTATCGATTTTAAAAACAATTATTTATCAACAGTACTGGGGAGAAATGTTCACCTGTTGAAATATCCAATTTGTGAGACAAATAATAATGTGATTGAATGTATGGAAGAAAATGAAATGAAAAAAAAAAAAAACAAAGAAAAGAAAAAAAACAATTATTATTTTTTTATTTGCTATAGGGCACGTGCACTCATCAGAGAAAGACAGAGAGGGGGGCGGGGGAGATAGGTGAGAGAGAGAGAGCAAGCTGCCAGTTGGAGGACGTGAACCCCAGTCAGCTATATGAGAGTTCAGTGCCTTACCCTCTACACCATTTGCTAGCCCCCTAAAAAAACATTTAAGAGACCCAAAATGGAAAGTATCTGTTGATAACTATTTAAATATTTAAAGAACGTTTAAAATTACAGAAAAAAAAAAAAAAAAGGCCAGTAGGTGACATAGTGATTAATGTGCTAGATCCCACATGGCCAATGGCACACTTTGAGTCCGGGACCCAGCAGCCTGAAAAACATGCTGGGCACATGTGCGTGTGTGCTCAAAATTCCAAGAGGAGAATGGAGAAGAAGGGGCTGTGGTGTGGCCTTCTCCCCCCACCCCCCCCCGGGAAAGCGGGGTGATTTCTCACTTTCCCGGTCTCTCTCTTTCTCTTTCTTTGCTAAGTACATGTGCCCTATGGCAAAAAGAACTTTTAAAAAATTACAGGAAAAAACGATGCCCCTGTGAACTTTCGTAGACATCACGATCCCTTCCCCTGACTATAAATCAGAAAGGAATTTGGCATGCATTCCTTCCTAAATTTTAATAGAGAACTTTCTATTAATAAATGCAGCCTTGAGAAAAGTATTCAAAATGTTTCACCTACGTGACACACTATATATATTTTGCAACTTTGTTTTGTATCTATCAATATAACGCGGTAATTTGTTTATATTAGGACATACATTTGTTACATTTTTAAAAGCTGCTATATTATATCCAAAATGTAAGTGAACTACAATTTATTCATTCTCATACTGAGGAACATCTGGTTGACTCCACTTTTTCAAACTCTCTGCTATGAAAAGTATCTTTTAGGAAAAGGTAGATGGCATGGAGGTTAAGGTGGCTGGATCCCACATGGCCAACTCCACAGTTTTTTTTTTTTTTTTGTTTTTTTTTTTTTTTTTTTTTTCCCCCTTTGGAGAGGTTTTCACTATAGGGCGAGTGCGGTTGCCAGACAGAGGGAGACATAGAGACAGAAAGCGAGAAATCACCCCCCAGGGGGGATGGCCACGCCGCAATCCTTCTCCTCCATTCTCCTCTTGGGATCTTGGGCACGCACGCACACGCGCCCGGCGTGAGTTTTAAGCCACCGGGTCTGGGATGCCAATCGCGGTCGACTACGTGGGAGTCCAGAGACATAGCCATTACGCTAACTGCTGGTTCCCGGCCAACTCCACAGTTTAAGTCCCAGAAATGGAGGCTTGACAATTGCACAGGTCACGTGTACATGCATGGCCGAAATCCTGAGAAGGGATTGCAGCATGGCCACCCCTTTTTGGGGTTGATCTCTCAATCTCTCTTCATCTCGTTCAATCTCATGACAGTAGGCAATAATTTGAGAATTGCATCTCTTCAGGGCAATAATATAGATCTAGTCTAGTAAGAATATGCAAACTTCCACAACCGGGAAAACAGACGCTTTCAGTCTTTAGGTTATTTTTCAGAAACAATGTATCACAAAGTACTGGGACCAGCAGATGACACAATGGTTACATCACTGGACTGCCATGTAGTAAACCACGGTTCAAATCCCAGAACCAGTGGCTTAAAACTCACACTGGACATGTGTGTGCATGCCCAAAATCCAGAGAGAAGAAGGGATTGCAGTGTGGCCATCTCCCCGGGGGGGAGGGGGGTGTGATTTCTCACTTTCTGTCTCTGTCTTTAAGGTGAGCACACGTACCCTATAGCCAAAATCCCCCTTTTTTCTTCTTCTCTTTTTTTTTTTAAAGTGTTTTTCCATAGCATGCTAACAGCTAATTCCTGGATAAATTAGTCAGTGAATAAACAAGTACAGGAAGTCTGTTTCTGAGTAATGATTTAGGATTTGGGAGCCAGAGAATCTGTTTCTGAAAAGGTAAGTTTGGTTAAAATTTTTGAGTGTGACCCAACCATCGTTTTTTTTTTTTTTTTTTTTTTTTTTTTTATGTTTGTGTAAATACATTTTTTTATTATTTTAATATATTTTTAATTATTATTCATTTATTAAATTGCTATACATCATTTAGATTGTGAAGAGACTTGGGAACCAGCAGTTAGCGTAATGGCTATGTCGCTGGACTCCCACGTAGTTGACCGTGGTCCGCGACCTGGACCCGGTGGCTTAAAACTCACACCGGGCACGTGTGCGTGTGTGCCCAAGATCCTGAGAGGAGAATGGAGGAAAAGGGATTGCGGCGTGACCATCTTCCCTGGGGGGTGATTTCTTGCTTTCTGTCTCTATGTCTCTCTCTGTCTGGCGAGCACACGTGCCCTATAGCGAAAACCTCTCCAAAAAATAAAAAATAAATAAAAAATAAAAGATTGTGAAGAGACTTTACCCAGCATGATATACACCTCACTCCAGTCCAGTGGAGACCACCATACACAGCCTCATCAACAGATAATAAACCTTATCTATGTCCCACAAGTGTCCCCACCTTATTTTATGTCTAAAAGAACATTCATCTGCTTAAACAAGTTATATGCACAGAAAATTTGAAGAGCTTTTTCAAAGTTGGTGGCGAAAACTAATTTTCAAGTCAAATAGGTGCTATATTCATTATCTGAGAAAACAAAGCTATTTCTATAATTAGCATGTAACAGGTTGGTACGTGAGAAAAGAGGGAAAAAAATCTTCTCCTCTGGAACTTTTAAAAAAGAATTATCATTCTTATCCTTGACTATAAAAGTCTTTGATGCAATGACTTCCTGATTCAATAGCAAAGTTAACCAGGATCAATATGAAAGAATAAAACCATTAGTTGGTTTAAGGAGGAAAGATACACGCTTGAGATCAAAATCTGAACTAAACGAGTCGTATTGATTCCCTACTGCTTGAGCTGCAACTTCAAAAATGGAGAACATTGGGATATGAACAAGAGGAAAAGAAACTTTATTTGGTAGCAACTCACATTTGTCCCCATTTGGGATCGGGTTCTAATGGCATGAATTATGAGCAGCCAGAGACAAGAAAATTTCCACTAGGTCCTTGTTTGCCCTGATAGAAACTACCTGTTAAGTATCGTCTATTTTTAATGTTATTTTATATTCTCTTCCATGGTTTGTCTTTTAAATGAAAAACAGTATGGGACAGCCCCCCCGAGTGATAATCAAATCTTCACCCTAATTTAGAATGGTTCTTTACCTTATGCATGTTCTAAATTAATTCGCCATATCCTCTGTTGTCACTCATTAAGATCGTTTCCAAATTTTAATGACTGTAAACACTGAGATAAATTTATACCTTTGTATATCCATGATGCCTTCCTAAAGACAAATTCCTGCAGGTTCAATTGCTCAGTGTGGGGAATGCCTCATTTTACGGTTCCATCAAGGGTTGTCCAAGGGCTCTCCTAAAACACTGTATAAATTTGTACTTTAAGCCTCAGATCGTCAGTTTGTCCATCTCCCTGCAATTTTGCAAGCCCTGAGCTTTTATATTTAATACACAGCAATTTCATAGGAAGAAAACGGTCTTGGGTTGTTTTAATGTGCACCTTTTTATAACAAATGAGACAACTTCCCCTCCCCGCCTCCATGGTACAAAAGTGGACCACGGTGGGATGGCGGAACCAAACAGACTTAGAGGCAACTCCCAGTCTAGCATCTAAATAACTATGGGACCATGGTTCATTACTGTATCTCTCTGAGCCCAGGAACCTCTCCAAAATCGACACTTAGTCTCTAAATTCTCAGACCTTAAGTGCATATCAGATTGTATCCATTTTATCAAGCTGTGTGTGTAAGACTGATACCATGTCACGCTCTCTCCAACAGTATTTGGGAGCATCCCTTTTCTACATTTGATCATGTAAAATCTTTACTGTATGCATTAATTCGATGGCTGCAATGAATTTCATAGTCTGAGCTGCTAAAGCAAGGTACATGAAGACGATGACAGACCACACTGAAAGAGCTCACTGCGTATCTGGGACTGCTATAACCAATTCACACGTACCAACTCCTGTAACCCTCACCAGGCACCAGTGCAGGTATAATGAGAATTATTCTCATTTTATCAACCAAAAATGTGCATACAAAGGGGCTGGGCAATAGCACAATGGCAATGCAACGGGATTCACAAGGAGAGGGTTCCTGGTTCACATCTAGGAACTTTCTAGGCTGTCAGTCATGAGTGCATATGCCTAGGATCTGGGTTGGCTAGGGGTGGATCATGGCAAGCAAACCTTACTGGGAGTGCCTGTCTCTTAGGGTCTGTCTCTCTCTAACAGTAAACAAATTTAAGAGAGAGAGAGAGAGAGAGAGAGAGAGATTAAGTAACTTGCCAAAATTACACAGTCTAGGGAGTGGCCAGGGCGCCATGGAGGCAGTCTGACTGCATCATCTATAGCCTCAACTATCATGACCATAATTAGATAAACCAAGAACCGTTCCCATGCTGAGTGCTGTTAGAATCTCTCCCGTCTTTGAGTTAACTTTTCTGCTGGGTTTACTTTTCTTTCCCTTCTTGTTTAAAGAAAACTTCTATACTAAGGATATCCATTTTTTTTATATGCTGCTAATATGTATCAATATGTATTTTTAACCCCTCTATCCTTCACCTTACTTTATACAGATGATGGTTTTGGGCATATTGAAATCTTGAGATTTTTCTCTTACTGTTCCTGCTCTCCAGTTTGCTTATATAGGACGTCTCTACTTTTTTTTTGTTCTTAAGTTCATTTATTTATTTCATGAGAGAGAGACAGACAGACAGACAGACAGACACCTCTAACAGCATCTGGGTGCCATGAGCCAGCCCCAGCCAGCCCCAGCCCACGAGCACATGGAGTGCCCAGTGTACTAGGAATGTCTGGGAGGTCTCCAGCGGTGAACTGGTCACCTTCCCATGTGAGTTCTCCTCCCAGAGCTTCATGTTTTAATCCCTGCACCACCGTTCAGCCATATTATATTTGGCAGTTATATTGTTTTCTTCTCATGGGTTTTATAGTAAGTGTTTGATCTTTAATGCATCTTGAAATTATTATTGTTCCATGTAAAACACTGATACACTTTCCTGAGGGATAAGCAACCAATTTTCCCAGACTCGCTTATGAAATAGGTTATCCCTCCTCCATTATTTTTTTCAACTACATTATCTATGACATGCTCTCTAGTTTTCTTTCGAGTCCTCAGTACAGTTCTAGAATTTCCTCGCATGATCTTGTTAGGCGTTTTGTGTTTGTTTTCCATGCCAGTCTGATGCTTTTTCAGTTTTTAAAAGTGTATCCTTGGAACCAGCAGTTAGTATAATGGCTATGTTGCTGGACTCCCATGTAGCTGACCATGGTTCAAGTCCCGGACCCAGTGACTTAAACTCACACCAAGCACATGTGTGTGTGTGCCCAAGATCCCAAGAAGAGAATGGAGGAGAAGGGATTGTGGCATGGCCATCCCCCCTTGGGGGGTGATTTCTCACTTTCTGTCTCTCTGTCTCTCTCTCTCTCTGTCTGTCTAGAGGGTGATTTCTTGCTTTCTATCTCTCTGTCTTTCTGGTGAGCACACGCGCCCTATAGAAAAAAAAAGTCTCAAATAAATAAATACATACATACATACATACATACAAGTGTATCCTTATTGGATATACCCATTAATCTTGTTTTCTTAATAGTTATCTTACTGACCTTTTAACATTCCAATATATCATTACTTCTCTGTTTATAGATAGTATCTGCTATTATCAGATAGCATCTGCACAACGTCTCCTTCATACATCCTGAATTTTAAAATAATTTTTGTCTGGATCTGACATAAGAGGCTTAAATTTTAATTAGTAATTTGTAAGCCAGGGCCAGCAGGTGGTGTAGTAGTTAAGATGCTGGACTCTCACATGGCCGGCTGCAGTTTGAGCCCTGGGCCCAGTGGCTTGAAACTCATGCCAGGCTCATGTGCATGTGTGCCCAAAATCCCAAGCCAAAAATGGAGGAGAAGGGATTATGGGGTGGGCATCCCTGCTAGTAGACGATTTCTCATTTTGCCCCCCCCCCCCCCCCGCCTCTTTCTTTCTCTAGTGGCAAATATGCTAAACCTAGGGGAAAAAAATTATTGTATAAACTCAAATACTCAAAAAAATCTTATGCAGTAGATACTACTGTCTTCAACTTAAAAATGAGGAAATGGAGAGACTACCTCTAGCGTTTTGGTAATAACTGATGTCAGGGACTCTTCTTACAGATCTCGTTTATCACGGTAAGGAAGTGCTCCTCAACGGCTAAACGATTAGAATTTTTTTTTTTCCATAATAAAGAACAGGTTGAATTTTATCAAATGCCCTTTCCACATCTAGTGAGACTGTTGGGCTTTAAAAAAATGTTTTTTAAAAAATACTTTCTCCTTGGGACCAGCAGTTAGCATAACTGGGCGCATGTGCGTGCATGCCCAAGATCCCAAGAGGAGAATGGAGGAGAAGGGATTGCTGTGTGGTCACCCCCCGAGGCGGTGGGGGGTGATTGCTTGCTTTCTATCTCTCTGTCTTTCTCTTTCTGGTGAGCACACACGCCCTATAGCAAAAACCTCTCAAAAAAACAAAACAAAACAAAACAAAAAAAACCCACAGCATGTGTGCTCACCAGAGAGATATAGATATAGAGAGAGAAAGAAAGAGGAAATGTGAGAAATCATCCCCTGGGCAGTCGGGGAAGGGATGGCCAATGGCCCAGTCCTCTCTCCTCCAGAGATTTTGGGCATGCGTTCACATACATCCAAGATGTTTTTCAAACTGCCGGGTGCCGGGCTTAAACTGAAGAGTCTGTTATGTGGGATTCAGCTGCCTTAACCACTATGGCACCTGACTGACCCTCCTCGTTTTTAATATATGCTTTTTCCTCTTTTTTTCATTACCTCTGTAAATGACTTATGTCACTGTTTTTTGGTGAGTTAATATTTTGATTTATCATACCTACTGTTCACATGTTCTATAATACTGCTTTTTATTTTTAATCACTGTCCATTTCTCTCCAATTATTTGATTTATTTTGCTTCTTGTGTTTAGATGCTTAATAGACTGTGAACCTTTATTGCTTAATGCAAAACCATTCCAGGTAAGAATTTCCTCTAAAAAATAATGTTGGCCCTTTTGCATATTTTTAAAATAGTATTCCATTGTCAATTTTCAAGTAGTTTATAATTGCAGTTTTGGCATCTATATTCGCTGAGACTTGTTCTCATTAAGTAGTTTAATGTGAGTTTCATTTTGGTTATTCATGTCTGTTTTCGAGTACTGTAATTACAGTACAATTTCCACATTTTGCAATCTGTAGTGGTATTTCTGACTGACAACATGATCAATATTTAAACACATTAAATATGTATTTAAATGAAATGCAAAGGGCCTTCAAGAAGTTCACGGAAAATACATGAAAAAATCATGTGTGAATTTCAAAAAAGTTTTGCCCCCATATAAACTCATACTTTAATTTCATTTGTCCACAAACTTCTTGAATTCTCTTGATAGTTTTTCATTTTTTTTTCTTTTTTCTTTTTTTTTTTTCTTTTTTTCTTTTTTTTTTTTGGAGAGGTTTTTGCTATAGGGCACGTGCGCTCGTCAGACAGACAGAGACAGACAGAGAGATAGAAAGCAGGAAATCACCCCCCGGGGGGGATGGCCACGCCGCAATCCCTTCTCCTCCATTCTCCTCTCGGGATCTTGGGCACGCACGCACACACGCCCGGTGTGAGTTTAAGCCGCCGGGTCTGGGACTCGAACCGCGGTCGACTACGTGGGAGTCCAGCGACATAGCCATTACGCTAACTGCTGGTCCCTCTTGATAGTTTTTTAAGTGCATGTGTACACACACACACCCCAAACCAAGTTTATTACTTATTCCCTAAAATTTAAAAAACTATCACTTTAGTATGCCTAAAAATCATTTGAGAATTTGCTGAGAGAGAGAGAGAGAGAGAGAGAGGAGAGGATTACAAAATCTTGTACTACAAAATTTAGCCATTGTAGAATGGAACAGATACTCACTATTAACAAATACTTAAAGGAGTTTGGTCCTTTAAACATCAATTCATGGCCTTACTTTTTATGTCTAATTTTTTTTTTTTGGAGAGGTTTTGCTAGAGGGCACATGTGCTCGCCAGAAAGACAGAGAAAGACAGAGACAGAAAGCGAGAAATCACCCCCCCCCAGGGGGGATGGCCACATCACAATCTCTTCTCCTCCATTCTCCTCTCGGGATCTTGGGCACGCACGCACACATGCCCGGCGTGAGTTTAAGCCACCAGGTCCAGGACTCAAACCGTGGTTAACTATATGGGAGTCCAGCGACATAGCCATTATGCCAACTGCTGGTGCCTATTTCTAATTTTTTTAGAGAGAGATATCTCCTAAAAGGCCCATGTCCTTGCCAGAGAGAGAGAGAGAGGAAGAGATCTCCCCCTGGGAGGATGGCCATGCCACAATCTCTTCTCTTCCATTCTCCTCTTGGGATTTGGGGCACACACACACATGCACCTGGCATCTGTTTCAAGTCACTGGGTCAGAGACTTGACCTGCGACTGGCCATGTGGGAGTCCAGCGTCCCAACCATTAAGTCACCCACTGACCCTATTTCTAATACTAGATATATAGTAGGTATTCCTAGTTTGTGATTCTAACTTTGTAATTTTTCTCTTGTATTTTTTATCACACGAAAATATTAATATTTATATATATGTACATCTATGGAAAGTTATTCACATAAAGGTTTGTGTTATACTCTTATTCAGTTTTTTACCCTTAAAATAACCTCCTGTGTCAAATTTGTGGCTTATATTTTATTCCCATTTATGTTATACTTTTGCTTATCTATTTCTGTATCACTGTGTTTTAGGTTTTGAAACAGCAGCAGCTAGGTTTTTTTTTAATTATTATTTTAATTTTCTATAGGACACATGCGCTCACCAGAGAGAGAGAAAGAAAAACAGGGAGAGTGGGTAAGCAAGCCACCAGGTCCCGGACTGAAACTGTGGCTAGCCACGTGGGACTTGAGCACCTTAACCACCATGCCACCTGGTAGCCCCAATTTTACTCTGTAAGTCAATGTAAGAGGCTTTCCCATTTAACAGAAAAGTTGTATCTGTTCAATGCTGTTTTACACCTGTCACCTTCCCCATTTAAGAGAGATTTTTGTTATAGGATGTGTGCACTTGCTGGGGAGAGAGAAACTGAGAAACTATCCCCCAGGGAAATGGGGGATAGGGAAAAGGCCATTCCTCAAGCCATTCTCCTCCAGTCTCCTCTCAGGATTTTGCGTTGCACACACAAGCATGCCCAGCAAGAGTTTCAAGTCACCAGGTCTGGGACTCAACTGTGTTCAACTACATGGGAGTGCAGCAACATAACCATTACGCCGTCTGCTGGTCCCTACACCTGCCACCTTCTTCTTAGGGGAATGTCAATGAGTCACGCTTCCTCTCTCAGCCTGTCTATCCTGACTAAATAGCATCCATATTCTATATTTCATATGGTCCATTGTAATTCCAGTGTTAACGGTATACTCTCCTAGTCTCCCTGGACTAGTAGAGACATTTGCCTTATTTTACCTTTACTTCAGTGGACATGCTGGACCAGCAGTAGAATATAAGGAGAGTTAAAAGATTGTGTTCAAAAATGGTCATTTTCACCCCACATTGGGATTCAAATCCACATTGCGAGTGAATTTCAGCCACTCAGGTAAGGTATCTCTCTCACTCACCCCCCTATGGCTCTAAGGTAACCCCACATGGGATTCCCTGGTGAAATCCATGCCCTGGAAAACCAAACCGTGGCAATCGATGACTTCCCATTGCTCTTCACTGACTATAATCCATTTGTATTAATGTACAGTTAAAAGATGGTTTAATGGCCGAAATGTCAACATGAACTTAAACTCACTGACAGAGTCCTTTACAACAGGCAAACCCATCACAGCTGAAACTTGGACAAAAACTTAATTGGAAATGCAAATGAAGATCTGCATGGCATTTATTTGGTACAAGCAATCATAGAGACTTCATCCCATAAAACTAATTAAGTGAAGCTGTTACCAACACACCTGGATACAGTGCATGCGGGTAGAGAGGGACTGCAGATCTCAGAAAAGCACGAAAAGCCCGAGTCTCTGATTATAGCCCTGCCTTCCTCCCCTGGCCTTGAGCACAGTAGAGGGCTCAAATTTGTTTCAAATCCAGGGTTTGTTTGTTTTTTGAGAAGTTTTTGCTATAGGGCGCATGCGCTCGCCAGAAAGAGAGAAAGAGACAGAGAGACAGAAAGCAAGAAATCACCCCCCAGGGGGGATGGCCATGCCGCAATCCCTTCTCCTCCATTCTCCTCTCAGGATCTTAGGCACACACGCACACACGCCCAGCGTGAGTTTAAGCCACCGGGTCTGGGACTCGAACCGTGGTCAACTACATGGGAGTTCAGCGACATAGCCATTATGCTAACTGCTGGTCCCTTCAGGGTGTTTGTTTGTTTGTTTGTTTTTACGAAATTGAAGATGACTACTTTTTGGTTATCAAGAAAGAACAAATACATGCTTTTTCTATTCTATAGATGAAGTTACTGAAACTAATTTCCCACATCTTCTTAAATGGGACCATTAGATAATTCTGAGAAGAGGCCAGCCCAAAGCATGGAAATTATGATGGTTGTATCTCACATGGCTGACCACGTAATTCGAGTCCTGGACCAGGAGACCTGAGAAAGAAGCCAAGTACATGTGTGTGCATGCCCAGGATCCCGAAAGGAGGGAGAGATGGAAGAGAAGGGATTGAAGTGGGACCCCTTCCCCATGGAGGGTGGGGGGGTGTCTTCTTACTTTCCCTCCTCTACCCTCGAGTGCACTCACCCTCTGGTGGGCAAAAATATGACTGAATAAGAAGGAATGACCTAGAGGGAAAGAATCAACCTGATTTTGAGGACAGAATTAGGATTACTTAACTGAGTATACAAATGTTAAATAAACCCAGTCACTCAGGCTTCTCTTTCTATTGTTTTTCATTGTGGGCATTTGATTAAGGACCTTTACATAGATATAGAATTATTAAAAAAAAAACTTGAAAAATTAAACAGAGAAATGAAATATATGAAAGGAGAATTCTTTTAATTCTGATATATGTCCATACATTAATATATCCTGAACAATTCACCACCACTAATAAATATACTTATTTTAGTATATGAATTTGTAACGAGCTAATCGTCAGCTAGCATGTTCACCCTGATTAAAAAGATATAGTGAATTTAGATCAGGCTCTTTATTTAATAGGCTTAAATGCACTGAACACATTACCATTTGGAATGAGATTAAAAGTTGAAGCACATCCCATACTTTATACTCGGACACTTAAAGACATCGCTTGCTTTTTCTCTAAAAGTGTAAATCAAGTTTAAGCTTGTGACCTGATTAAAGAAAATGCATTCTCACAAAAATGATTTCTACTCTTACTCTTCTCTAAGAAGTACACTTTTTGTTTATTAAACATGAAATAAGCTATTGATACAGTTTCATATTCTTTAGAGGTTATGGTAGAGCACCAAATAATTCACCTTTTAAAGTGATAGTCTCATATTAAAAAAAAAAAAAAAAGGGGGGAGGAGGCCAGCAGTTGGCACGGTGGTTAAGGCGCTAGACTCCCACATGGCCAACTGTGGTTCAAGTTCCAGATCTGGCAGGTTGAAAATCACGCTGGGCACGTGTGAGTGCATGCCCAAAATCCTGAGAGGAGAATGGAGGAGAAGAAACTGCCATCATCTTCGTCCCTGGGGAGTGATCTCTCACTTTCCCTGTCTCTCTCTATCTCTCTCTCAGACAAGCACACACACTCTATTGCAAAAGAAAAGAAAAAAAAAAAAAAACCTTCAAAACAGAGAAAGAGAGGTGTAAGCCCTCCTAAGAAACACACAGTAAGATATCTAAAGGTTCTGATCCTTAATTGTGAGAGTTTCAACCAATTCCTCTGGGAAGAGACTTGTTCCTCTTTGATTAACTTCACAGTGAAGCCAGAACTTTCTTCCTAGTTAACTGTTCCAACACCTGTGTGTCCAGGTCAAAAGCCTTCAGTGGCTCAGAATAAACCCAACGTCGGTCCTGAACCTCTCCCGAACTGCTCTGAGCACTTCTTCCCCATGTCCGGGCTCACTCATGCTCAGAAAGCCAGGCCTTTCTTCTTCCCTAGAACCAGCCTTTCCCCTCCACCTCCACTCCTCTGCCCCTGTTGGCCTCTCTGCTGGGAATAATCTTCATCCTTCATCTCCCTCACCAGACACGACCGCACCTGCTGGTTCCCGACCAGCTCAAATTCCTTACTTCTTCAAGCCATTCCACTTAAATCTCCCCCTCCTGCTCCCCGTTGTCTGACTCCTTTCCTTTGGCTTTCAAGGACCTCCAGGGTCCTCTCCTGCCCCTCCCCATTCTATGTCCTTCCCTGTTCCACATCTCACCCTTATCCTTCTGACTCATGCCGTTCTGTCTACACTGGCTGCTCAGCCCTTTCTGGAATGTGACCATCGAGATCCTACCTTGAAGCATCTGGGCAGGAGGATTTCAAGGCTGAGATCCCCACAGCTCTCTCCCCCTTACCCCTTCAGCTCTCACTCACATGTCCCGTTCCCCATAAAGCCCACCCTGGCTAGCAGACTGACCACGGCACCCCTAATTGCACACGGATTCTCAGAGCCTCTTCCTTGCATGACTTTTTTCCTTCCGACACCTTGCATGTGGCTTTGGTTGTTTGTTTATGTATCATCTCCTACAACCACAGAATAGACCCCAAGTGAGAACGGGGCTTCCCTGTGGCCACCGTGAGGCCATGACCACCTACAACAATGCCTGGCCCACTGTGACCAACTCCACATGTATTTGCTGGACAAATGAATGAATCACAGACCATGGGGCAGCTTATCACCAACGGCATGAAGTCCATATGGGAGCTACCCACACTTGCACTAGTTATTTCATAAGGCAGTCTTCACTGTATCTGGAAAGAGTGAGAGAGGGAGAGAGGGAAACAGTAACTTACAACACCCATGCACACTGGGTGCGTACGCGGGCATGCCCAAATCCTGAGAGAAGAATGGAGGAGAAGGGATTGCAGCATGGCCACCCCCACTTGGGGATGATGTCCTGCTTTCTATCTCTGTCTCTCTGTCAAGTGCATGTGCCCTATAGCAAAAATCTCTCAAAAGAAAGAAAGAGAGAAAGAAAGACAGACCAAATCCTCAAAACCCTATATGCAAAACAGAGGGAAGTTAAAAAAAAAAAATAACAAACAAACAGAAAAATACCAAGTATCAATAGTATTCACCCAGAAAGGAATAAAATATGTTGTAAGAGAATTATCTATAAATCTAAGAGAAGAAAAGTCCAGAAACAGTGAGAGACTTGATGATAAAAGAAAATCCTCATTTCTAGTCCCTTTAGACCCCTCTGAAAGTGCACCCTGCATTCCTGTCACATGTATCCTTCCAGGAATAAATGGCAACGCTGTAATAAAACAGGGGAGAAATCCCACATCAGCCCTCTCCTCTCTGCAAGCCGCGTGGCCTGCACTGACGGCTCTGAGCATTTGGCAGGAGCCGCTGTACCAGAGAGCAGATGCTCCAGGCAGGCTTTTCAAGGAACATCAGGGATATGAGAACTTGGGGAGAAATTAACCGAGCCATCAGGAACAGAAGAAGAGAGATTAAGAGGTACAACGTGCCCCCCACCCCCGCTCTGTAAACACGGTGTGAGCTAGGCTAATCTCATGGTTACATTACAGCGTGATTCCACCACGAAATGCTCACATCGCTTTGGAAAAATAAGTCTTTGCAAAGAAAGAAAGTCTTGTTGGTTGATAAAGCCATCATGACTCTCTAACGCACGGTGTTAATAGCTGATGAAAAACTGTAATTCTCTCTTCCAGGAGAGTACGTTGGGTACACACATTGATGTCCACTTAATAGGTGAGTTTGGTCCCAGGAGTTTGTTTTTTTTTTTTTTTTTTTTTTTTCCTTTGTCTATCTTATGCATTCTTTGATGCTTTTCTTCTAAGCTTCAACCAGTCCTAGATCACAGGCACACAGGTGTGTGGCATACTCAGGGAGGTCTACAGACACAAAGTGGTAACCCTCACAGAGCATGGCATTTTACCACCTCCACCAACCAGCCCCTTTACTCTGAATTTTATAAATATATATTTTTCTTCTAGCTTTTCCTTTTGGGTGACCCTGGTCTTTTTTTTTTTTTTTAAAGGATTTTTGCTATAGGGTGTGTGTCTGTGTTTATCAGAGAAATACAGAGAAAGAGAGAGAGAGAGAGAGAGGAATCACCCTTTGGGGGATGGCCATGCAGCAATCCCTTCTCCTCCATGCTCCTCCTGGGGTTTTGGCCACACAAGGACACACACTCAGCATCTTTTTCAAGCTGCTGGGTTCGGGGCTTGAACCATGGTTGGCCATGTGGGAGTCCAGCACCTTAACTACCATGCCACCTGCTGGCTTTGTTACATTATCTTTGAACAGGCCTGCTGATGAAACACTCTTCCTTCTCTAAGAAAGGCTGTCCATTTTCTTCCACAAAACAGTTACTGAGGCTGAAAGTGAACATGGCTACTAAAAAGACAAATGGAACTTTGGAGAATCTGATCTTCAGTAAAACTGGGAATGAATACGCAGTTCCCACAATTAATTTTTAAAGAAATGGGCAGTAAGGTACAAAGAAATCCATGTGTGTTTTTCATTAATAAATGAAAAACTAATCACAGAGCAACAGTCCTTGAAATCAAATAGAAACTTCCATCTTAAAACAGAAAAATCGAGAGTGAATTGAAAGATGGGTCCAATGGTTTGGTTGATTAAATCAATAGTGGGCTCCCACAGGAAAAAAAAATAAGTTCTTTTATACCTGAAACTACTAAAAATACTGGAAAAGAATAAGGTATGAAACAGAAGTTTCCTGCAATGGTTAATAGGATTTTTTTTCTCTAGGCTGACAAAGATAAATCAATTCTAGATGGAAGGAACTCATTCACTGTAAAATGACTCACAGATTGTTTATTAACAAAGGAAACTTACGGACAGCAAGGGAATGGCAACTTTTCCGAGAAAATCAGGGGGTTTATCTCCATCTTCATCAAACACTGTCACCTCCAAGACATCGTGGATATCTTTAATGGGACTGGAACAAGAAACACCATGTATTATACACAAAAACACACAAGTGAAGTCTGTTCCTGAAAACACGGTTTCACTAATTAAGTCTGTATGTCCTTAGAGTATAAAACTACCATTTAATTAAATTCCAAAAATTAAATCAAACTGACTGTATTCCCAAACCTCCCATCATGGAAGAGTCAGACATCCACGTGAAAAAAAAAAAAAAAAAAAAAAGTCAACTTTTTTACTATAACATTTTCCAGGTATATATGCACTCAATTCAGCATAGTCAAAATGACAGGACAAAGAAATAAAAAGGGAGAAATAATGAATTGAGTAAAACAAAAGTAATTTTGAAAGTAGCTTTCAAATGAGAAGGGTAAAAATGACATTTTCTTTGAAGTAATTAAAGATTCCCCTTAAAAAAAAAAAAAAAAGTGGTGAAAAGAGGTATTTGTAAGGCTGGCCGATGGAGTTTTGAAGGCACTGGACTCCCACATGGTTAACCATGGTTTGAGTCCCAGACTTAGCAGCTTGAAACTCACACCAGGTGCATGTGCATGTGTGCCCAAACTCCTAAGAGGAGAATGGAGGTGAAGGAATTGAAGAGTGTCCTTCCCCGCCGCGGGGGTGACTTCCCACTTTCTGTCTCTCCATCTCTGTCTCTCTGACAAGCACATATGCCCTATAGCAAAAATCTTTCCAAAATAAATTTTAAAATTTTAAAAAGACTGACTTTTGCTGAAATACACAGAAAATCTCCTTGTCATTAAAACACAATATGCTAAAAATTCCATGCATGTGTAGAAATTTATTTTTAATACTGGCCATGAAAAATGTAGCCATAGCCCATAGTAAAATGTGTTGAGGGAACAAGAGACCCTTAATCTAGCAATGGGCAAACCCACTTGGCAGAGTTAATTCACTCCTCATGGATCCTTGAGAATTTTCTATCAGTACCATCAACTCTACTTAACACGAACCTTATTCTTTCATTCAGAGGCACAGACATTCATTGAGCTCCGTGGGACAGTGAAATATCATTTCACCCCCATGTAACAGAGGCCTTCCCCTGGAGAATCAGGTGCTTTGCAATCTACAGCAAAGTAGGGAACTTAAATATTACCAAGCCTCCTGAATGCCTAAGTTCGATGCAATGGGCAGGGCCAGTCAGATAAAATGGAATTCAAGGAGCCTTTGAGAGTCTGTAAGGATTCACGGATAATCTGTATTTTTCAAAAAGACTTCAGCACAAAATAAGCCTTCAGGCATGAAAATAAAAGTTAAAACATATAAGCTCTTTGATTTTCAGGCAGGTCTCCATTTGTAACTTTCCTCAAACCAGGAACGAATTAGTCTAGATATACGGCAGCTTCCTTCTCCTCACAGATTAATTTAGTCACTAAAAGATCTACTTTACAAATGCCTCTTCTAACACTCCCTTGCAGTTCCAAATGGTCTGTTCTATTATTAACACCATACTCTATAAAATTAAAGGATAAAAGGTTTTCAGAAAGAGAAAAAAATAATAATAAAATTCACTCTTTGCACATAAAAATGGACAGAAAGTCCCACTCCAGAGCCCTAGCCTGCCCCACACATATCAGGGGCAATTGTTCTCTAACTTAAAGCGGCTCCCCAGTATCCCAGAGGCAAAAGCACTTACAATGTAAAAACTTTGTTCCACTCGGGGTTCAGGTTTTTGTAAATGGTATGCGTCTGGAGGCGGTCATTGCCTAACTCCAGCAAGCAAAACGGATCACTCTTCCCTGGAAAAACAACACAAGAGTAGGGT
This sequence comes from Tupaia tana, assembly GCA_026018925.1. Classification (NCBI taxonomy): domain Eukaryota; kingdom Metazoa; phylum Chordata; class Mammalia; order Scandentia; family Tupaiidae; genus Tupaia; species Tupaia tana. The sequence goes on along the minus strand of JAKSZU010000028.1, from coordinate 16,166,322 downwards.
CAAAAAACAAAAGAAGCTTGAAAGGGACCAAAATGAACTAGATAAAAGTGAAGCAGTTATAATCAAAGTGTGTTTTGCTGAAAAGAGTGAGATTTCTTTTCCAGCAAGTTCCATGGAGATCCTGAGTCCAGGGAACTGGTCCACGTTGGAATTCAGCACGCTTTGGCCATTAGGACTAATGACACAACCTTGCAAGTCCGTGACCATGTGTGTTTCCCTGAACTAAGGATCAGTCCGGCATGTGAAGGCCCGTCCGTGGTAAAACGATTAAGGCAGCTGAATCCTTCATGGCTGACTGTCCTGTCTGAGTCCTGGACCCAGTGGCTTGAGGAACATACCAGGTGCATGTGCACGCATAGCCAAGATCCTGAAAGGAGGGAGAAATGGAGAAGACACTGTGGCATGACCATCCCCTATGGGGGAATACGTTCTCACTTTGTCTCTCTCTCTCTTTCTCTCTCTCTCTAGCCAATGCACATGCCCTCTAGCAAAACTGAAAGAAAAAAAAATACACTATTTGGGCAGGTAAGAGACATCTTGTTTTCAAATGAAGCTTCTCTCTGCTCCCTCCCTAAATTTTCTTTAAGTTAATATGGATCATTATTCTTCTATAACTGAAGGCTCATAACTTATACGCTTCCACCTGGATGTGAGAAAGAGAGAGAAAAAGTGTACAAATAGTTATTTAAAAGTTACAACTCTAGGGCCAGCAGGTGGTGTGGTGGCTAAGATGCTGGACTTCCATATTCCTGATCTCAGCTTAAGTCCTAAGCCCTGTGGCTTGAAAATCATGCCAGGCACATGTGCATGCATGCCCAAAATCCCAGGGAAGGAATGGAGGAGAAAGGATTGTGGCATGGCCATCTTCCCTGAGGGATCATTTCTCACTTTCCCTCTCTCTCTGTCTCTACATTGCCCAGACTAGTGTATGCGCCCTATGGCAAAACCTAAAAAAAGTTAAAACTCTGCTCCTGAACTAATGGCCACAGATATACACGATCCTATGTATTCAATACATTAAGAAAACACAGGAGCTACATTTTTGGTACTAAGAAATATATAAAAGCCATAGAAATTCAATGAAGCGAAGGCAGATGGTTTTCTTTGTTGTTGGTGGTGGTTTGTTTGTTCTTGTGGTTGTTACTTTTTATTTTTCAAATGTCAGAGGACACATGCACACTCCAGAGAGAGACAGAGGGAGAGAGAAAAAACACCCTCTAGTGGAGAAGGAGTATGGTCATACCAACATCCTTCTCCCATTGCTCCATCCCATGGGGTCTTCAGGCTTGCAAGCACATGCACCCAGCATGTTTCTCAAGCTGCTGGGTTCAAGATTTGAACTACATGGCTGGTCATGTGGTGTCTGGCTCCCTTCACCACCAGGCCACAAGGCTATCCTGGTCAGAATTTTTCATTTAATAAATAAATAAATAAATGAAGCTTATCCCTTACTTCTCCTACCTTACAACTTTTCTTCTTCATCCTACCTCCCACATCCTCAAAAACAAAGGGAAAGAAAAAATATCCCAAGTCCAAAATTGGACCCGGAGCATTAATGACTAAAACCTTTTCTTTTTGGGGGTAGAAGGGTTTGGCAGAGGGGTCTGGATTCAGAGCTGTCAAGGAAAAAATGAATGGCTCTATCCTGTTCACCTGACGTGTTCGTACTTCACCTGCACCTAAAGGAAGTTGGCACTGACAGAGCAGCGTGTGCTAAATTAATTAGGTGCATAAAGACAGATGTCATAACCAGCAGTTAGCGTAATGGCTATGTCGCTGGACTCCCATGTAGTCAACCACAGTTAGAGTCCCGGACCCAGCAGCTTAAACTCATGCCGGGTGCATGTGCGTGCATGGCCAGGATCCCGAGAGGAGAATGGAGGAGAAGGGATTGTGGCGTGGCCGTCCCCCCTGGGGGGTGATTTCTCGCATTCTGTCTCTGTCTCTCTCTGTCTTTCTGGCAAGTGCACACACCCTATAGCAAAAAACCTCTCCAAAAAAAGAAAACAAAAAGACAGATACTTCTTCAGCAAATGGCCAGGGAGTCCCAGGCCAGGGCCTACTGCAGAGTGTTCAAGTCTCTTGGTCTACTTGCCTACCACTTAGGACCCTGAACCCACATCCAATTCATTTAGCAACCAGGAACTCCAGGGCCAACAGGTAGCTTGGTGGTTAAGACACTGGACTCCCACATGACCAACCACAGTTGGAGTCCCAGATCCAGTGGCTTGAAATATCATACCAGGTCTATGTGTGTATGTGCCCCAAATCCCAAGAGAATGGAGGAGAAGGGATGGTGGGTGACCATCTCTTATAGGGGGTGATTTCTCACTTACCCTCTGTCTCTCTCTGGTGAGTACACATGCCCTACGGTAAAAACCTAAAAACTTAAAAAATAACCAGGAGCTCTAAGATACTGCACATGGATAGAGAGATTGACATCTGCCACAGCCTGCATGAAGATTATATTATTTTAAATAAAAAGAGGAAGGGCTAGCAGTTGGCACAGCAGTTACATTGCTGGACTCAGATATGGCCGATCACAGTTCAAGTCCCAGACCCAGCGGCTTGTAAATCATGCCAGCCATGTGTGCGTGCATGCTGAAGATCCTGGGAGGAGAATGGAAGAGAAGGGATTGTGGTGCGGCCATCCCCGGAGGGGAGTAATTTCTCACTTTCCCTCTCACTGTGTCTGTGTCTGTCTCTCTCTCCAGAAAGGACACATGCTCGAAGGCAAAAACCACAAAAAAGAAAAAAAAGAAGAGGAAAAAGAAGAGCATGCACATGGCCAGTATTACACAGGAGACAGCTTTCAGCTAACCAGAAGTCCGGACTCTCGCATGCCCGGCCGAAGCTTTAAGTCCCTGCTATCATCTCAGTTACCAGCAGACAAAGACCGAGCCACGGGCACCAAGGAGTGGGAAAGGGTTCTCAGTGGCACACAGTGGGAATATTCCCCGTCTCAACTCCGTGGAAAAGTAATTTGTTAAAATGACATCCCACATTGGGGCCAGCAGGTGGCATGATAGTTAAAGCGCTGGATACTCGCATGTGATCAACCACGGTTCAAGTCCCGGACCTGGTGGCTTGCTTTCTCACTTTACCTCTCTCTCTCTGTCTCTCTGGTCAAATTAAAATAAATGAATGAATCAATGAAATTAAATAAATAATTCTTAAAAACAAATAACATCCAACGGCTCTTAGAATCCCTACTAAGGCACAAAAATCAGGCTTAAAAAAAATCACTATAAATCAAGAATTACTTAGACATGAGAAACCCCACCAATGACAAACCCCAAAAATAGTTTGGAGTGGCCTCTGCTTCCCCCTGAATATTGGCTTGCTGGCATTCCAGTCCTCAGGCGTGACCATGGCTGTCTCCTATATGAGTTTTCTATCCCTGTTTCTTGGCCTCCAAGGAATCCCCCGCCTGGCCAAGTACCCACGCTCCGACTGCCAGCACTCAGAGAGGAAGCATGGGCTGCCTTGCAGCTCCTGCGTCTGTGAGTAATTCCAACTCCTCTACAATATGCGATGTGCAAACTTAGAAGGGGTTTCAGATGCCGGGCAGTCAAAATCAAAGTAGTGCAAAAATACACTTGTGTCTGCACAGCAACAATAAGTCTTAGATATTTCAAGACAGATTACTCTGACAACGTGCGTTTCAGAGAATGGCGCAGAGCCGGGCTGGAGGGCGGCCTGCCAACGTGGAGCGACACAGCTCCCCGTCAACAGCTGCGAACCTGCAGAGAACACGTGCTCTGGGCTTGATGTGCGGGTAGACCACACTGGAGTCCTCAGCGCGAGCTCAAACAGCTACTTAACCGTTTGTCAGACTATTAGTAGGGTGTCAGCACTGCTACTCCAGAGATGGCGACATGACATGCCATCAGCACTTGCTCCAGGGACACCGTCTGACACTTTTAATGAAAGCCCTGGGGTTGCTCCGCAGCAGGGCCGAGACGCGGCCTGGTTCTGTGGAGGCACAGGTGGGCTCGGGCTGTGGCTCTGTCTCTCTGTCCCAGCTAATGAGGACCAGACTTCCCTCCAGAAACTGGGAGCTGCAGTGACGCGTCTCCAAGGGACACACTGCACTCTCCGAAGATAACCCAGTCAAAGCTCATTAAAATGCTGCATTTATTAATATTACAGTATAAACAGACAGAGAGAAGAAACAAAGACGTAAAAACCTTTGTAGGGAAATTTATGTACACTTGAGGGATGGAGTCCTTTCTCTTAAAAGGTGCTGGATATCTGAGGACTTGGAAGAAAATTTAAGTAACAAATATTTTTAGTTGGGGTAGTAATGATTTCCTTTTATTAAAAAAAGCATTATTTTTTACTTATCATTATTGTTTTTAAATTTGCTACAAGGTATGTGTGCTCACTGGAGAGAGACAGAGAGACAAAATGAGAAAGCAAGCCTCCAGGTCTGGGATTCAAACCGCAGTTGGACATGTGGGAGTACAATGCCTCAACCACCATACCACCTGCTGGGCCCACAATGGATCTCCTTAATAAATGTAATATCCAAATGCTTCCCAATGGTACAGAGAAGACAGCACCAGGCAGACCCACACAGGTGCATTTCTGTCTACCCTGTCCTTCCTTCCACCTGTTTCACCAGTAAAGCAGCGTGGTGACATCCTCTATATTGAATGCCACACCACTGTCACATGGTCACATCCCCAGTGATTCGGCTTCACACTGGAGTTGCAGCATCATGCATTCAAGAGCCTTTGCTATTTCAATCTCCAATTTTTTTTTTTTTTTTGAGAGGTTTTTGCTATAGGGCGCATGCACTCGCCTGAAAGACAGAGAGAGACAGAGACAGAAAGTGAGAAGTCACCCCCCAGGGGGGATGGCCACGCCACAATCCCTTCTCCTCCATTCTCCTCTCCGGATCTTGGACACACATGCACACGTGGCCAGCATTAGTTTTAAGCTAATAAAACTCAATACATGGTCAACTACATGGGAATCCAGAAACATAACCATTATGCCATCTTCTGGACCCATTCCAACCATTTATTTTAAAATTTTACTCTTGGGGCCAATAGGCGGTGTAGTGAGTAAGGCATTGGACTTCCACATGGATGATGGTGGTTCGAGTCCCAGACCCAGAGACTTGAAACTCATGCCGGGTGCATGTGCGTGCATGCCCAAAATCCCAAGAGGAGAATGGAGGTGAAGGGATTGCAGTGGGGCCATCCCTCCCCCCTTTCTCTGTCTCTCCAGTGACTGCACACACACTTTAGTAAAAATCCTTCCAAACAAAACAGCCATACTCTCAGATATTAGAACAAATTTTAATCCATCATTTTGTAAATCTGTATTTCCTGCCAATTTACCCTGTGCAGCCTGTCCTGACCTATCTCTTAATCGCTCACCCTTTAGTAAGGCTGGTGTCTTCTTCCACCTCAGCCTCCCGGGCTGCCCCATCCTGTCCTGTACACAGACACCCTGGGCCCACTCATGCTTCCTTCCTTGCTTGGGGAAATAGCCCACCCTCTTCTCCAAAAACAAAATGCCTGCTAACCCCCAGGCTAGTTCAAACACACCTTCCTCATGGAAATTTCCCTGCAGCCTCCAGGAAGCCACCTAACTCCTAGGGCAATTAGTTTGGGTATTATTATGTGGCATCCTTGCTCAGGGGTTCAACAGAGGCTTAAGGATCTTTACAACATGGAAAGCCCTGGGCTAGGAGCTGAGGGATTTTAAAGAACACTGGACTGGCCTCTCAGTGGTTAAGGGAACCGGATCCCATATGGCTGACTGGAGTTTGAATCCTGGCCCCGGTGGCTTGAAAAACACACTGGGCACATGTGTGAATGTATGAGCACGCCTCAACTTCCAACAGGATGGAGAAATGTGGAGAAGAAGTGATTGCAACGTGACCATGCCTCTCTGGAGGGTGCTTTGTCTCTATCTCTCTGTCTCTCTCTGGCGAGTATATGTGTCTTCTGGCAATTAAAAAATTATCTTTTCTTTTTTTAATAAAAAAGAAGAAACATTGATCTCTGCTCTTCTTGGGCCTTCCGTATGTGCCCTGCCTTTTTAAGTGTCACAGGTTTCTCAAGGACGAAGAATCGCTTCTTCGGCATCACGTGGGCAAAGATCTGTTCACGTCACTGTGACGAGCAAGAGGCAGGCAGCGCCATGTAAGGACTATGCAGACAGAAACGGAAGAGCAGGACCTCATTTTGCTGAAATATTAGTTGAAATTTAGTCATCCGAATATCCCAGCACAAATAGAACAAACAAGAATGAGTGACTTAAGATTTTTCCTTCTTCCAACCCAACTCCCCAAGCATGGCTCAAGTTTCATAGAGAACACCACCATCTACTTCACTGACCTAACATTTCCCCTTTCTCCCATCCCCTCTCAGAATCCTGACCCCTCACCAAAGCCAGAGTCAACCTGGACACGTTTATATCAGATTGTATCATTTCCCTAAAAATAGCTGTCCAAACTTCTTCACCTGGCCCTGAAGTTCCTACAGAATCCAGCCCCACCTAAGGCACTAGCTTCCTCTCCCCTGAGGGGAGGAACCCTCTTATTTCTGTTTGCAGTCTCACTGGTTTTCTTCCAGGCCCCTGGAAATCTCTCTAGGGCTTCGAACATGCTGTTCCCTCATCTAAAAATGCTTTTGCCTTCTTTCTGCTGTGCCAATTCCTTCTCATCATGGACATCTTCAACTAACTAAAGTATCACGTCCAACAGGAAATGCCAGGAAGGTACCCCTTTAGTGAACCAGCGCCCTGTTCTTGACTGTAGCAGCACAATTAAAACGAGACACCCACTGGTTTAATGAGCCCCTTCATGGTAGGTCTGAGACCAGTTCTTCTTCCTCACAACTTCACCAGGGTCTACACAGGTCTCAGACAGAAGAGGTCTATTTGCTAAATAAATTAAGATGCTGCTAAGAACCCAACCCCTAAGATCAAAGTGGTTCCTCTGCTGATGCATGGAATGCCACGATGAACTGAATTTATTCACTTCCATGGTGCCATCAAGTTACAAACTGCTGGGAACCAGCAGTTAGCGTAATGGCTATGTCGCTGGGCTCCCACGTAGTCGACCGCGGTTCGCGTCCTGGACCCGGTGGCTTAGAACTCACGCCAGGCGTGTGTGCGTGCGTGCCCAAGATCCCAAGAGGAGAATGGAGGAGAAGGGATTGCGGCGTGACCATCCCCCCTGGGGGGTGATTTCTCGCTTTCTGTCTCTATGTCTCTGTCTGTTTGGCGAGCGCACGCGCGAGCGAAAACCTCTCAAAAAAAAAAAAAAAAAAAGTTGCAAACTGCTGTGTCTTCTCAAAACTATGAACTTTTTTTTTAAATGAGATTTTTGCTGTAGAGCAAAAATGCACTTGCTGGAGAGACAAGGGAGAGACGGAGAGACAGAAAGTGAGAAATCACTCCCAGGGGTTGGCCATGCCACAATCCCTTCTCTTTCATTCTTTCAGGATCTAGAGCATGCACGCGCATGTGCCCAGTGTCAGTTTTAAGCCATTAGGTCCAGGGTTAGAACCACAGTTGACGACATCAGAGTCCAGCGATGCAACCATCATGCCATCCGCTGGTCCCCAAACTACAAACTTTATACTAACTAAAGCCCATGGGGTTTTGAGGAGCCAACCTGCCGAAGGCAGATTTATATAGCTTTTAATATGTTTTTGAAAACTGCTGATCTCAATTTGGGCTCCCCTATCCATGAGAACCTCATGAAAATTAAAAGCATTCAATGACTACTGCTGAGCTTTTTAGAAATTGCAATTATAGGCATCCCTTTGAAAACAGGGCATCTTTAAGACGAGAAGGATTGCTATGGCTACAGCTTCAAGAGACCGTGAGAATAAGCCGTAAAATAGACATGTGGTTTCAAATTCCCAGCGAACAGTAACTACAGACTATTTCACTCCTGATCAAAGTAGTCGTAGGTTTCCAAACAACAAAACAGAAAATGCATAGCCACTGTCATCATTTACAGGAAGTACCCAGAAGTACCACAGCATCCAGCAGAAATCTCCCTATAATGTGGAGTCTAAGTACAATTATTTTAGTCAACCGTTTTTGAGAACAGCACGCTTCTAGGTACAAAAACTACCCACCAAGGTATTTCACATGGATAAAACTATTATCCAGATTATCGAAATATGAAATGCAAGTGCTACACTAGTTTAGTGAGCATTTCCCTCATGAAGTGAATTTCTTTTTATTTATTGCTTATTTTTAGCAAACAAGAGCAACAGAAATAAAAAGAAAAGAACTCACAGTGCCCATGGTAGATTTTAAAAAGTGGCTGAAGAAGGAAAACATGACGAGCAATGCTTGTATTTCCAACATGATCAAAAATGAGGGAGGTTATAAACGTTATTAAGATGATGATAACCTGTGAAATTTTTCATATGTTATTCATATTTTTCACATGTAGTTCAAATTTTTCATATTTTTATTCTAATAAAATACATGTGATAAAAAGGAAAATGCATTTATTAATCACTAAATACACACATACATGTGTATGTATGCATATATATGTACATATATGCGTATATACACATACACATGTGTGTATATGAATGTGTGTGTATATATATCAGTATTGCACAGCTTATGTAGGTTTTTTAAATTTATCAGAGTATGTGTGCTCACCAGAGGATACATACACATGTGTGTATATGTGCATGTATGTATAAATGTGTGTATACATGTCTATGCATGTATATGAATATATGTATGGGTGTATGTGTATATATATGTGTATATATGTATGTGTATATACATACATCAGTAAAAGGCATGCTTATGTAGATTTTTTTTTAATTTGCCAGAGAGTATGCGTGCTCACAGAGAAAGACAGGAAAAAGTGAGGAAGCCCCCCATACGGGAAATGGCCATGCCACAATCATTCTCTTTCACCTCCCTGCCTTTTGGTATTTTGAGCACGTGCACACACACATACACACGCCTCAAGAGTTTCCCAAGACGCTGGGTCCAGACGTGAACCGTGCAGTCAGTCATGTGGTGCCCAGCTGCCTTACCCACCAGGCCATGGACTGGCCCCTTCCAGGTTTAATTTCACCTTGTTAATTCCCATGAGGTGGTGCAGGCTTAGAGGAGCCCCGACACTTGCATGGGGTAGAATCAGGGTTAACACTCCTGCTTCTGCCTCTATTGGATTGTCGGAAAAGTCATGACGTATTTTTTGCATAGAAAAACAAAATTACATCATGACATTTCTTATGTATTCATTCATTCATTCATTCATTCATTTAAATTTGACCAGAGAGGGACAGAGTGAGAGATACAGAGGAAAAGTGAGAAAGGAGCCACCAGGTCTGAGACTCAAATGGCAATCAGCTGTGTGGGAGAGTCCAGAGCCCTTCACCACAGTGCCACCTGCTGGCGCCCATCAAGACTTTTCTGACAACCCAATATGTATCTTCTATAGCACAACATATAGGGATTAAAATGAGAGGACGTTACCATTAAAATAAAGAGCGGGACCAGCAGTTAGCGTAATGGCTATGCCACTGGACTCTCACATAGTCGACTGCGGTTCAAGTCGACTTAAACTTAAACTCACGCCGGGTACGTATGCCCAAGATCCTGAGAGGAGAATGGAGGAGAAGGGATTGTGGCGTGGCCATCCCCCCTGGGGGTGATTTCTCGCTTTCTGTCTCTCTGTCTCTGTCGGTCTGGCAAGCACACATGCCCTACAGCAAAAAAAAAAAAAAAAAAAAAAAAAGCAAAATGGGGACACTAATAAAAATAAATCCTTGACCTCAATCAACATGGATTTACTTGAGGCCTGTGTCCCAGGTGCAGGAAAGGGCTCGCACACTTACAGGGGTGGGGGTGGGAGGGTGTGACTTCCCCACTGTAATGGGAGTGTGTCACCCTGTGTAGGAGACAGACCAAGAGCTCCTCCTAATGGCAGAGTCAGGAACTAGTGGGCTGCAAATGCTACCGCCTGATATTCAGCAAGGTTCACACACTTCAAGGATGAACACCACCTACCACATCTAGTATTCCGCAGGAGAGGAGGAAGGGGGAAGAGAAAGGGGAGCCCTTCCATTTCAGATCCTAAGTCCCTGAGGGTTTCTGTCTATGCCGTGAGGCTAAGTACTTTGATAAATACCTGTTGAATCTCACTAGATCACCCCCAAATGGACTTGACATTGAGAAAAGCTTACAAAGCAGTAAAGGAAGCTGCACCAGTCTCTGGAAAGCAGCAGAAGGTTCTAGAATGAAATACATCTTCGCACTCTCCTGGATCAGACTCCATCATGTCGATAGTTCTACCATGCTTACTTATCGAACAATGCTATTTCGCAATGAAGCTGCATTTCTTGAAAACATGTCTCTGCCATTCCTCTGACTGATATTGGGAGATTATGCTAATTTGGTAGTTTCAGGGAAGGGTCTGAGCGACCACCTCACTGCCAAGATATTAAGAGGTCCCAGATGTGTTTGGAAGAAGTCTGTGGTTAATAACTGGTTTTTCTATGAGAAAAATAAATAAATAAATAAAAAGGCCCAAAAGTCCCAAGGATGAAATCAAAATCCTTGAGAGACTTCTGGAGGACACATAGTCTTAAACTATGAAATTTGTTCATCTATTACCTCCTGGTAATTCCCCATGGAGACATAAGAATGATCGGAGTGATAGGAATATGAAAAACAAAGGTAGGATTGGGTTGGAAAAAAGGGGCATACTGGAACCCATAATCATTATGTCGTGTCGTGTTACAGTATTAGGTGGTCGGGAAAGTCATGACTTTGTAAAAAAATGTTTTCCTATGCAAAAATGTGCATGACTTCTCCAACAACCCAGTGTTTACTATCATCCAACACGGACTCAGCTTGGAATGTGGCTCTGTTTATTGCTCCTAATGGCCAATTCAATTAAATTCTTCCAAGTTTCTAGCCTTTCTACCTTATGCAAGGCTTTTTATTTTTCTTCTTCTTCTAGTTTTTGCTATGGAGTTTGTGTGCTTGCCAAAGAGAGAAAGTGAGAAATTATCCCCCCGATTTGGAGGGATGGCGATGTCACAGTCCCTTTTCTTCCACTGCCCTCTTGAGATCTTGGGCACATGCACCCAGCATGAGTTCCAACTTGCTGGGTTCATGACTCAAACTGTGGAGTTGGCCGTGTGCTTTAACCACCATACCACCTGCTGGCCCTAAGGCAAAGATTCTATTTTTTTTTTTTCCAAGAGAAATTTTTGCTATAGGGTGTGTGAACACACCAGAGATGTGTGGGACAATGGGGAGACAAATAAAGAGAGAACTCATCCCCTGGGGGGAGGGATGGCCACACTGCAATCCTTTCTTCTCCATTCTGCTCCTGGGATTTAGGGCACGCACACACACGCCCAGCATGATTTTCAAGCTGCCAGGTCTGGAATTCATATTGGGCAGTCCGTCATGTAGGATCCATTCACCCTAGCTTCCACGCTACCTGCTGGCCCTTTAATTATGATTTTTATAGTTTATGAGGCAAACTCTGCATTGTCTTTCAGCAGTATTCATTTATACATCTGATGGCCCCTGGACACAGTAAAATATATGCAGCATTGTTTTCTGTGAGTGCTTTTAACAGGGGTAAAGAACCTGGTGCACTAATCATTTCCCAGTTTCGTCCAGAACACAACATTTCTCTCGTTTAATCCTGAGGATGTGGGTATCCTCTTCTTAAAACAGCTCCGTTTTAAGACTGGCAGGAGCTGAGTGATACGTTGTTCTCATCAAACTAATACACTGCTGTGTTTGCCTTGAGTCTCAAAGTACAATCTATCATTTGCTTCCTGAACCAAGGCTGGGGCTTGCTTTACTACAAAAGTAATGACATCAGACTGGACAACCTATTACTTAAAGACTGGAGGTTGCATGGAACACCGGGAGTTTGTGAGATAAACTCTTTAATAAAACCATCTGACAGGCCCTTCTATTAGGATAACTGCTCAAGACTGTTCCTATCTAACGCTGGCGTGGACTTGAGACCATGAAAATATCTTCGCCAATTTCAGAGGGACAGGCTCTAAGAAAAGACAGATGACTCCAGTTTCTGCAAAAACTCTTCCCTCGTATAAAAACAAATGTCAAAACTCTGAAAATTGTCAAGATATAGATGGGCTTAAATGTATTATAATGAATAGCTTCACTCTCACAATACAGCATATTTATAAGAGAATGAGTAACTAAAAAATGGTAAACATACCTTTTTATATACTAAAGCGCTACAGACTGTGTGTGTGTGTGTGTGTGTGTGTGTGTGTGTGTGTTAAAGCATGCATTCATTAGGGAGAGATACAGAGAGAAAGCACCCCAATGAAACATGGTCATGACACAATCTCTTTTCCTCATTTTTCCATTCCATCAGGATTTGGGGCATGCATGCACAAGCACCCAGCCTGTTTTTCAAGCTGCTAGGACTGAGATTTGAACCATGGTTGGCCACGTGGATTCTGACCCCCTGAACAATTAAGCCAGGGGCATGAGTCTTGTGTAAATATCCTAATATTGTAACGTATACAGGACATGGGCTATTAATACTATTTAATACGTTTGAAAGCTACATTATATCCTTTCCTTCACAAATAAAACATCTTAATGGTAAGAAATCACCTTAGTATGGCTATTTCATTCTAATATTCTAAAATATGAGCAGAGTAATGAATGTTCAATTTTTCTAAGGTTTAATTTTTTAAGAGATATTTTTGCTATAGGGCTCGTGTGCTCACCAGAGAGACAGAGAGAGACAGAGAAAAAGAAAGCAAGAAATCACCCACCAGAGGGGGTGGCCACACTGCAATCCCTTCTCCTCCATTTTCCTCTCAGGATCTTGGGCACACATGGACACACACCCTTCGTGAGTTTTAAGCCTCCAGGTATGGGATTCGAACTGAGGTCAACTATGTGGAAAGCCAGTGACATAACCATTGCACCACCTACTGGACCGCTCCTCCATTTGAGTTTCAAGCCACAGGGTTGGGGACTCTAATGTGGTCAATTATATGGGAACCCAGCAATGCAACGACTACGCCATCTGCTGGTCCCAATTCTTTATAGCTATATAATCATAACATCAATAACAACTAACAAGAGAGATCCTTCTAATTTGATCACAGTGACTGGACTGAACTATATTTGCTTTTTCTAATCATTCCTTTAAAATAGTTTTAAAATCAGCAAACCATGAGCAAGTTTACCTCATGGGTTCTTTTCCCAGCTCACTAAGTAAGGTCCTGAGCTCTGCAAAAAGTAACTGTAACATCCACTCAGTCAGCTGCCAAGACCTCCTGTGGACTTTCATTTTATCAGGATTTCTGAAGCATGGAAGAAACAAACTTGCAATATCAGTCATTACCATGGGGTGGTATTGTCTTTAAGAAGCAAACAACTGCTGCAAAGCAAAAATGTATGTAATGAGAGAAAAGTGCAAAGGTACCTCTAGTACCCTCTCTAACATGACTGTCATTTCTTTCAAGAGACATCCCTAGCTATTCAGAGTAAAGGTGTTTCTTTCTTATCTGCAGGTGAATACTTTGTAGCACAACTGCAACAAAAGGACCCTCATTTATGAAGTAAGGCTGCCTGGAAATGCTGGGTAAAAAACATAAATAGCTACTTATTTCTTACATGTTTCTTGCACCAACAACACAGGGTATCTATTCTGATCAAGTGCATTGGTAACAATCCTGATAGCAGCAATAATACCTGGTCCCTACTATTCCATAATCACTAGCGGGACTCTCTCTTTTATTTATTTCTTCCTTCCTTCCATGAGCTAGAAAAACAGTGGAACCCACAGATGGTGTAATGGTTACATTGATGGACTCCCATGTAGTGGACCACAGTTCAAGTCCCGGATCCAGCAGCTTAAAACTCACTCTGGGTGCACACGTGTGTGCATACCCAAAATCCTGAGAGAAGAGTGGAGAAGGGATTAAGATGGGGCCATGCTCCCTGGGGGGCATCCACCCCCAGCTTCAGCTGGCCTCAGATCATGGAATATATGTGGTCCCACATGCCCACAGAGGTCTTGAGACATGGACCTGGAACTTGCCCATGTCAGTAGTAAGACTGCAGTGCTGTTTTCCCTCTGTAACACTGTCTAGCTTCACGGTCTCTCACGTCTTTGAGGTACCACTGCATCCACTTGTCTGAGCTGGGCCTACTTCTTTGCCCTAAAGTGACAAGTTCCCTGGGGAAACCCACTGCGGACTAGTTAAGGGAGCTGCATCCCACAGGGCCAACTGCGGTTCAGTTCTGACCTTGGCAGCTTGAAAACCTGCTAGGCTCATGTGTGCGTGTGCACAGGCCCCAAATCCCAACAAGATGAAAAAATGGAAGAGAAGGGATTGCAGCGTGACTTATTGTGGTGGGTGCTTTTACCCTGTCCTCTCTGGCGAGCGCACACACCCTCTGGCAAATAAAAATAAAAAACATCCAATGCATTACAATTTCCTGCTGGAAATCATCAAATGTATCATTTACAAAAGGAATTTTTAAAAACAGTGCTCAAAAGCCTAAGTGAGTTCTGGGGAGGGAGGGGGGGTGGCTTGAGCAGTTCCTCAACTGGCAATAATTGGGAATTCAAAAGTACTCAATCTAAACGCTTAGATAGAAGTGAAATAATCTGCTCCAGAAAACTAGCAGACAACTTTAAATATGCTTTAGGGGTGTCAAGACTACTGATAGCAAAGGTCTGTATGAAACGTTGAATGTTTTCCTTACAAATAAGCAAAAAGAAAAAAATAATTTCTAAGTGAATATGAGGTTATAAATGTTTTCCAACTACAGGTTGAAATGACTAAAATCGAAAATGCTCCCAAATCTGAAAATGTGAGTTCTGACATGACGCAACATGTGGAAAATTCCACACCTGATCTTACATAATGGGCTACAGTCAAACCAGTGCAATCTGAAATACCGCGTAAAATTACACTCAGGCTATGTATGTAAGGTGTTTATGAAATGTAAATGGAGCCCTATAGCCTAGTGGTTTAAGAAACCAGCTCCCACATGGCCAACTGCAGTTTGAATCCTGGCCCCAGTAGCTTAAAAAAAACATGCAAGGCACATTATGCATCCCCCCAAATTGGAGGAAAACGGGTTGTAACCATGCCCTACTTGGGGGAAGGGTTACTGTCCCTCGCTCTCTCTTTCTCTAGTGAACACATGCATCCTAGAGCAATTAAAAAAGAAAAAGAAATAAAACAAATTTCATGTTTAGACTTGAGTTCTAGTCCCAAGATATATCATTATGTATATGCAAATATTCCAGAGAACAAATAATAATCTTAAAACACTTATCCCAAAGCATTTAAGATAAGGGATCCTCAATCCATATGTAAATCAATACTAGAAACAATCATGTCAGTATTTCATCTATCCACAAATTTGGTATCTTCCAATTAGTCAAAAATAAAAACACTTTTGGCTCTCACTTGGCATTTCCTTAGGGTCAGGACCACCCTATATTGGGAATTTATAATCATTCCTATTGATTCATTTTTGTTCCATAATTGTTATAATATAACCTGCTTAAAATGAAAATTCTCCTTTCTAAGGTTTGAGCTTCCTCAAACTTAGTCTCAGTAGCTTAGAGGCTATCCAAAAATGGCAAAATTGTTTCTGTACACAGAAGAAGGAAAAAAAAAAAAAAAAAAGAATACATTCTAAACATAAGAGACTAAAAACAGAGTTGTAATACTGTATCAAAACACAGAAACAGAGTATATAGTGCTTTTTGTGTTCATCAATTTACTAAGTAACTAATGTCTGTCATGCAGGCATTGAAATTGTCAACAAGAGAGTAATTTGGCAGAGAATACAGAGTTACTGATCAGACTTTGGAATGTCTGGATTACTCTCCATGTGGCGTCATTCCCCACCAAGTATGTCTGCTCTGCCTCTGTATAAAAAGAAAATTGAGTGAGTGAAGCACCAAGAAAACTTCTTGTAAGACAGTGATAATGGCAAAGTGGTGCCAGCATCTGATCTCTGGTCACCGTTACACTGAGCAGCCAGCCAGAACTGCTCTGTGCTCAGACTAATGATTCTCAGGTTCTCTACTGTCACACTCAGCAAGGTCAGCAGGTGGTGTGGTGGCTGGGGTGCTGGGTTCCCACACGGTCGGCAATGGTTCCAGTCCTGGTCCCAGTGGCTTGAAAGATAGATAGATGAATGGATGGATGGATAGATGGATAGATAGATGGATAGATGTTTTTAAAAATACATTCAGCACAGAGAGAGCTGCAGAAAAGATGAGACAAGAAGTCAAACAACTATCATTTGAGGTACTATGGAAAAGCCTGACCAAAAATTGAATTTAACAAATAAAGAAGTCACGCCACTACTCAACCCCAAATATTAGGTTGTTGGGAAAGTCATGACATAGTTTTCTAGAAAAAAGTATGTCATGACTTTCCTGATGACCCAGTATCTTTGAAATTCAAATGGACCAATATAGACTAGAAGCAGAGTAAAATTATTTTTAAAAATAATAACAACTTTCTAGGGGCTGGCAGGTAGTGTGGTGGTTAAGGGTGCTGGAACCCCACGTGGCCGACTGCGGTTTAAGTCCCGGACCTGGTGGCTTGCTTTCTCCCTTTCTCTCTCTCTCACTCTGTCTCTCTCTGATCAAATTAAAATTAATGAATTTAATTAAATAATTCTCAATAATAATAATTTTTGGCAAAATGTGTATCACGTACAAAAAATTGCCTAAGTGTGCATTTTTTTTTTTTTGCTATGACTATTTGAAGGCACACAATTGCTCTCTGCTTATTTCTATTAGTTAAACACTTTGCTTTGTGAAAAAAATCACTTCAAAGTAAAAACACATAAAAAGGAATTTAGAACTAAAAAGGTTCTCTACCTGAGAAATCCGCTGCTAAGAGATCCACCGCCTTCAACACCTTCACTTGTAAAATGCCCACGTCCTTCACATCCTTCAGGGAGTTCTGTAAGCACTGGGGTGGAAAAGATGACAAATGAAGAGCTTTGTAATATACCATTTAATGCCATCAAGTCTTACAGGAGATATGTTCTAGATGTATCCTCCCCACACTCATGAAATTCTTAGAAAAGTTCCCAAAACGCACTATGCCATAACCAGGCAGGCATTGATAGCTGCCGGATTTAAAGAAAAGTAACTGAGAATTCATTAACTACAGCTTTAAAATAAGTGATGAGCCCAGCAGATAGAATAGTGGCTACAGCACTGGACTCCCACAAGGCTAACTGTGTTCAAGTCCTGGACCTGGTGGTTTGAAAATCACACAGGGTGCATGTGTGTTCATGCCTAAAATCTCAGGAAGAGAATGGAGAAGGGATTGCAGGATGGCCACTCCCCCGGGGGATGATTTTGTCCTCTCTGTCTGTCTTCTCTCTCTGGCAAGCACATGCACCCTGAGGCAAAAATTCTTGTTATTCAGGCATTTCAGGGTAGAACAAGAAAAGCTTAAGAGCAGTTTAAAATAAAAGCTTTAATAAACATGAGTTTGCCTAATCTGAGCCATTTCTAAAAACTTTTTTTCTTTTTGAGAGGTTTTTGCTATAGGGCGCGTACGCTCGCCAGACAGACAGAGAGAGACAGAGAGATGGAAAGCGAGAAATCACCCCCCAGGGGGGATGGCCATGCCGCAATCCCTTCTCCTCCATTCTCCTCTCGGGATCTTGGGCACGCACGCACACGTGCCCGGCGTGAGTTTAAGCTGCCGGGTCCAGGACTCGAACCGCGGTCAACTACGTGGGAGTCCAGCGACATAGCCATTACGCTAACTGCTGGTCCCTCTAAAAACTTTTGAAAGTTGTTTTATCTTTCCATTTTTTTCCCTTGACCAAAATGTGCATTTGCTTGCCAGAGAGAGACCGAGACAGAGGGAGGCAGAGAAAGCACCTCCCAGAAGGGCACCATCACACTGCAATTCCTTCTCCTCCATCCTTCCACCCTGTCAGGTTTTTGACCATGCACACACACACATCCCTAAAGTCTTTTTTTTTTTTTTTTTTTTTTTTTTCCAAGCTGTCAGGGATGGGATTTGAACAACAGGGTCAGCCCCATAGGACCCACCTCCTTAACCACTTAGCCACAGGACTGGTCCATCCTCTGTATTTTCAAACTAACCAAAGCAACAAACAAAATGACGAGCTTTTCCACCAAGATGAATGCAACTGAAATTAAATATTTTCACAATTTAGAGGTAGAAATACCTTCAGAGATAATCTATTCTTATGATGTAAAAAATAATAATAATAATAAGGCAGGTTTTTGTTTTTGCTCCTTTTTCTTGAGAGAAAGAGATTTTTGCTATAGGGCACGTGTGCACGACAGAAAGAGAAAAAACGAGAAATTACCCACTAGGGGGATGGCCATGCCACAATCCCTTCTTCTCCATTTTCCAGGGATTCTGGGCACGCATGCACACATGACTGGCATGAGTTTCAAGCTGCTGGGTCCAGGACTCAGACCAAGGTTGGCTATGTGGGAGTCCAATGCCTTAGCCACTATGCCACCTGCTGGCCCCAAGGCAGGGGTCTTCAAACACAGCATTCCTTCTCTCTAACATGTTGGCCAGCTTGCTTGCCCAAGAGACACTCGATATTTCTATTTGGACTGTAACTTCTTCAAACCTCATTTCAATTCCTACTCTTCAAACCCAGAGGAATTATTCACAGTCATTTGGATGTCATCTAATGTTACTTTATAAATACAAAACACTCCTCATGACTTAGGTAAATTTTCCAATTTATCCACAGAAAAGTCTGAGGAAAACTTGTATTCGCTATTTTGGTTTAACTGAAGTCATCGGAGAGAATAACAACGGTGAACTGTGTCAAACCGGAGTTTCTCCACCTGGCACGCAGCGTCTACACTGACAGTGAGAGATGTGGTTGGTTTTGCAATCCCGAAGATAAAGAATTATTCGATTAATCAATACACCTGTGCGATACAGGGTTCCGGAGGCACTGAAGTTTATGCTGAGAATGACACTGCCATCAAATAGGGATTCATCTTTGCTTCGTGTTCATGCCACTTGCCGAAAACATGTCTCCCAGTGTACATCAAGAAAATAAATCTATTGATTTACAAAGAGGGTAGGATAAACACGAAATGCAAATAAAGGCCTCTAAAAAGCCAGAGTACAAAAAATAAGGGAGGCCAGCACAGCCCTTCTAGTTCAAAGTGCTGAGTGGGTTGTTAAGCACTTTGCAAGGACTTAGGGAAAAAATCGCGCACTGCTATCACGCCCCAGGTAGGCCAGAGCAGCCAGGGTTCCTGCTTACTTTACAAAGCTCCACCCGAAGCTTGCTGCATCCTGAAAAGTTTTGCAAAGGTATAGCGAAAACGCTGCAAGCACCAATGGTTGGTAAACGAAATTAAAAGTTCCTTTCGTGAGCTCATATTCCAGTTCCGATGTATACATGCAGACAGGCTACACAAGTCTGCTTCCCTGAGGGCTGCAAGATTCTCCAAAGACTTCTTAAAATCTAAAAATTCAGAAGACTTTCTGAGCTTTTATAACAGCAAGGCGAGGGCCAGCAGAAGGCGGAGCAGTTACGTTGCTGGGCTCCTACATGGCCGACTACAGTTTGAGTCCTGGACCTGACCTGGTGGCTTGAAAATCATGCTGGGAATGTGTGCGTGAGTGCCCAAGGTCCCAGCAGGAGAAAGGATTGCAGCGTGGCCATCTCCCTGGGGAGTGATTTCTCACTTTCCCTCTGTCAGTCTGTCTCTGTCTCTCTCTTTCTGGCGAGCTCATGTGCCCTAAGGTGAAAACCCCTTAAAAAAAATTAAAAAAAGAGGGAACAGAAGACCAGCAGGTGGCATAGTGATTAAGGCGCTGGACTCCCACATAGCTGACTATGGTTCAAGTGCTGGACCCAGAGGTTTGAAACTCATGCTGGTGCATGTGCCCAAAATTCCAAAAAGAGAATGGAAGAAATGTGTTGAGATCATACACCGTAGAGAGTGATTTCTCACTTTCTATCTCTGTCTCTCTCTCTAGGGAGAGCAGGTACCCCATAGCAAATATCTCTCCTCCCCCTCCCCTGAAAAATTTTAAAAACAAGGCAAACTCTTAAGTCTGCTTTTGCCTTGTCACTAGTTAACGCCTCGGTCTGATAAGATGTACAATTAAACTTGGGAAGAAGATCTCGGATACAGCTTTTCAATTCATAGAATTAGCTTCAACTTAAAAGGGGATGGTGGTGGTGGTGGTGGCGGGAGGAGACACAGCAAAGAACTCACGTATCGCTGAGTAATCTGCTTTCTTTCACTGGGGTCTGCTAAGGGGCAGACGCACAGATCCGAGATGGAGACCCCTGCACAGGGCCTGAGTGTTATCAACAAGAGCAGGGCCCCCAGGCAGCTCTCCAGGGGCAGCTCCAAGCAGTTGTCCTGCTTCAGCGGGAGAGCCGCGATATCCACTTTACACCTAGAGGAGTTTCAAAAGCAGAGAAAGAAAAAAAAAGAATTAACTCAAGGCCTCCACGGAATCTCCAGAGCACCTGGATTTTATTCTGGCATCCCCCCAACCTCCCTCTGGCCGGGCTGGGGTTTATGGAGCAGTGAAAGATGCAGAGGCTTCCCTGGCTCGAAAGACTCCCTCTCTCAGCCTAACACACTTGAAAATTCAACAGAGAGAGAGGTAACGAAAATCGAAGAGAAGTGAAGAAAGTCAAGAGTCTGCAGAAAGACCATGAGATCGAGACTTAGGGAGGAAAAGAGTTATAAAATTTACAGGTCACAGACCACTGCTCTATAGGGTTTTGCAAAGCTTCCCTGAGCTGTGTCTTTTACGAGTGAAGAAAACAGGGATATGGTTTGACGAAGAAGAGAAACCAGGCAAGGGAAATCCAAGCGGGAGACATACTGGAGAAGCCTTTTTCTTTCCCATTAATGCCAACTGGCTAAGTTTTTATTTAAAGAAGGATATTAAGGTGTTTTCCTAATGGGCACAGGCCCCCAGGGGTCCCCAGAGGTCCCCAGGTGGGTCTGTTCCTCACAAATGGAGCATGAAGCGCTGTGGATTGATCCCATTTCAGCAGCCCAGCCAGGAAAGGCTGGACCCATCTGCTGTAAATCGCATATTTTCCGCCTCTTAGCAGCGCATGTTCTGAGAGTGTTGAAAACTTCAAACACGTTTAAATACAGAAGCAAACACCCTGAAAGGGGCTGAGGTGCTAAGCCATTTATTTGCTTTAATATTGAAAACTAGGTTTGCCTGGACCACACCTGCTATGTTTATGTATGCAGGTGGGGGAACCTGGCAGGGCCTGGTGGAGGGGAGATGACTTCAAAGGCCTTGGTAATTCCAAGATGCAGTTTCGTTTTTGTTTTTTTAACTTCACTTGCCCTCTGTCATCATATAATGAAATGAGTATTTGTGACTTCAGGAAAGGATAAAAGCTGGCGCCAACCGGTGGCATGGTGATGAAGATGCTGGACTCCCACTTAGCCAACAGTGGTTCAAATCCTAGACCTGGCAGCTGGCTTTTTCAGTTTCTCTATCTGTCTGGTGAGTGCACATGCCCTATAGCAAATTTTTAAAATAATAAATAAAGCTTTAAAAAGGGGGGGAGGGGGCCGAAAGCACTGCCTCTCACGATGAATAAAGATAGATTCTTACTCTAAATCCTCAGTGGACTTTGTAAATTTGCAGATAACTCAAAATAAGTTTACATAATATATAAAGTGATGACAATTTTGAGCTATGTGGATATGCAGACAAAAACTTCCCATTTAAAAACACATGTAATCCCCTCCAGATGAAAAGGGGCAAGACATCATTCAAGTTCATACCAGCTTTTATTACACAATTACAGGATCAAAAAATATTTTACATACTGATCTGTGCCTATTGAATATATGTGGCCATTCAAGTTCATACCAGCTTTTATTACACAATTACAGGATCAAAAATATTTTACATACTGATCTGTGCCTATTGAATATATGTGGCCATGGGTTGGTTTCCTGTTTACTAAAAGCAGCCCCAGTTTGGAGAGAGAGTGGCAAGCAGAGGTTGTACATGTAATAGAGATCCATCGAATCTTTCTACTGGAGATAGCTTACAAATAATATATTTTTAAATCACCCTCTAATTTGAAACCATTTTTTTCTTCAGCAAGCAGGAACCTTTTCAAGTTGAAGTTTACTGCTACCTGTGAAAATACTGAGCGGTTGGGAAAGTCATGATGCATTTTTGCACAGAAAAACATGGCATGACTTTCCTGACAACCTAAAAGAAGTTACTAAATAATCTTATTTCACAAGCAACTTTGTAAGGAGGGAATTAAATTTCCTAGGAAGAAATAGGAAGTGCTTTAACTATTGCCATTTGTTTCTCTTTTTTTTTTTTTTTTTTTTTTTTTTTTTTTGAGAAATTTTTGCTATAGGGCATGTGAGCTTGCCAGAGACAGAGAGAGAGGCAGAAAGCAAGAAATCACCCCCCACAGGGATGGGCATGCCGCCCTTTCTCCTACAATCTCCTCTTAAGATTTTGGGCACGCACACACATGTGCCTGGTGTGAGTTTCAAGCTGCCAGGTCTGGGACTCAAACCACAGTAGACTACGTGGGAGTCCAGCAACATAACCGTTATGCTATTTGCTGGTCCCAATTACTGCCATTTCTAGAAAACAAAGTACCACATCTTACAGCAGTTTAGGAATACTTTGCTAAGCATTATTTCATCTTGTTATATACTCTTTCATTAATAAAGTTCTTTGTGGAAAGAACAATGGTTCAAATTTGTAAAAAAATTTTCTCTGGTGGTCACTTTAATTATTCCAAATGAGCCAAAGTCTATTTATGGCATATTCTATTAAGTACCATTAATAACTGCAATTTTCCTTTTGTCTTTTGAATGTTTAGCATCTTTGTTAAGGTGGTGATTTTGTTTGTTGAACAGCCAGTAGTTATTTAGAGAATTCCTCTGAGAGCTGGTAGTGTTGGAGGGACTAAAGTAATCAATAATGGGGGCCAGCAGATGACATAGCAGTTACATTACTAGACTCCCACATGGTCGGCCACGGTTCAAGTCCCAGGTCCAGTGGCTTGAAAACTCATGCAGGACATATATGCATGCATGTGTGCCCAAGATCCTGGGAGGAGAATGGAGGAGAAGGGATTGCAGCATGGCCATCCTCGGTGGGAGGTTATTTCTCTCTCTCTCTCTCTCTCTCTCTCTCACTTTCTCTCTCTCTCTCTCTCTCTCTCTCTGGTGAGCCCACATACCCAAAGGCAAAACCTCTACCAAAAAAAAAAAAAAAAAAAAAGGTAACAAGCCAAAACGTGGTGTAGCGCTTAAGGTGGTAGATCCCACATGGCCAACTCTACTGTTTGAGTCCTGAACCCTGCAGCCTGAAAATCACTCCAGGCGCATGTGCATGTGTGCCCAAAATCCCAGGAGGAGAGTGGAGGAGAAGGGACTGTAGCATGGCATTCCCCCTGGGGGTTATCTCACTTTCCCTCTATCTCTCTCTCTCTGATAAGAGCACCTGAACCATGGTCAGTCATGTGGGAGTCCAGTGCCCTTAAACTCCACACCACCTGCCGGACCTACCTATCTAATTTTTAAAGAGAATTTAGTTAATTAGGAAAAAACTACATGCAAAATGGCCATGACTCGTTTAGAAGTCAGAGCCTCCAAAAGACAGTTAGGGATTCCACTACGACCTTAATGAATTGTGTATTTACTCATAAGTCAAATATTCATTCACTTTTACTATCTGACTTGAAAGAACAGATTAAATTAATGTATTAGATCAGCATTACATCAATCAAAATTAAAACTTGGTCCTTCTGAGGCAGCCAGAGATTAGCATAGTGGTTAAGGTGCTGGGATTGCACATGGCCAACCATAGCTTGAGTCCCAGACTTGGCAGCTTGAAACTCATGCCAGGCATGTGTGCATGCATGCCCCAAATCCCAGGAGAATGGAGGGAAGGGATTGTGGGGATTTCTTTCTCTCTCTCTCTCTCTCTCTCTCTCTCTCTCTCTCTCTCTCCAGTGAGCACACATGCCCTGTGACAAAAACTTTCTAAAAAATTTTAAGATGTAAACATTCCAGGACCAGCAGATGGAGTAATGGTTACATCACTGAAGCCCCACGTAGTCAACTGCAGTTCGAGTCCCAGATCTGGGGGCTTAAACTTTATACCTGGTGCATGTGCACACAGGCCTAAAATCCTGAGAAGAGGAGGAGGAGAAGCAATTACAGCCAACCCCCTGGCAGGTTATTTCTCATGGTCTGTCTCTCTGGCGAGTGCACTCACCCTATAGCAAAAATCTCTCTAGGGGAAAAAAAAAAAAAAAGGACAAGATTGGTTTCAGATAACAAAAACACATGGATAAATGTGTCAGAGATCTTAACATTAGAAGAACTTTTTTTTTTTTCCTTTTTGCTATCAGGTGTGTGCGCTCACCAGAAAAACAGACAGACAGAGAGAGATGGAATGTAAGAAAGCAACCCCTCGGGTGAATGACCATGCTGCAATCCTTTCTCTTCCATTTTCCTCTAAGGATTAGGGGCACACATACACACGTGCCTGGTGTGTTGTTCAAGCCTCCAGGTCTGGGACTCAAACCATGCATGTGGGATCCAGCCGCTTTAACTTCCATACCACCTGCTGGCCCCATTCTTTGGGAAATAATTTTTAACTCACCATAATTCAAGAAACACTGGCCGAAATATCGCATTATCTGTTAATTAAAAATGGTACCAGCAATGACACTTTTTCTGCCCGATAGAAACAAGGAGCACACATGCTCAGAAAGTCTATCCAGGAAATGGGATCCATGAGTATTAAGCAACGAGGTCTGTCCCAGTGGCATTTATGTGACTTCGCATGCAAGGGAAGTCTGTAGACAGTCACCGAGAAGACACAGCACATGGGCCCTTAAGCAATCAAAAACTTTTCATTTTAATATTTTATCTTAGGGGCCACCAGAGGGTGTAGCAGTTATGTCGCTGGACTCCTTTTTTTTTTTTTTTTTGTTGGAGAGGTTTTTCGCTATAGGGTGCGTGCGCTCGCCAGACAGACAGAGAGAGACATAGAAACAGAAAGCGAGAAATCACCCCCCAGGGGGGATGGTCACGCCGCAATCCCTTCTCCTCCATTCTCCTCTCGGGATCTTGGGCACGCACGCCAGGCGCCCGGCGTGAGTTGTAAGCCACCGGGTCCGAGACGCAAACCGCGGTCGACTACGTGGGAGTCCAGCGACATAGCCATTACGCTAACTGCTGGTTCCCTATCGCTGGACTCCTACATGGCCAATCATGATTTGAGTCCCAGACCCGCTGGCTTGAAAATCACGCAGAGTACTTGTGTGTGCGTGCCCAAAAACCCAAAAGGAGAATGGAGGAGAAGGGATTATGATGTGGCCATCCCCTCAGGGGGTGATTTTTCACCTTCCTTCTCACTATCTCTGTATCTCTTTCTTCTCCAGCAAGCACACATGCCCTAAGGCAAAAAAGAAAAAATCCTTTTAAAGAAAAAAAACGTGTGTGTGTGTGTGTGTGTGTGTGTGTGTGTGATCTTAGAAAATTCAGTTAACGAGAACTCCAATCAACGAGATTTACATTATGGAAACAACAACTACAAAATCATAGGGCTAGCCTATAGCCCTGGACCGAATGGATCCCACATGGCCAGCGGCGATGTTCAAGTCCTGGACCCAATAGCGTGAAAAACACGCCAGGCATGTGTACGTGCATGTCCAAGATCCCCCAAGAAGGGAGAGATGGAGGAAAAGGAATTATGGCATGACCATGCCCCCTAGGGGGTGCTTTCTCGCTTTCCTCTTTCTGTGTCTCTGGCAAGTACATGTACCTTCTGGCAAAGTTAAAAACAAAACACACACACGCGCACACACATGCATGCACTCACAAACAAGACAAAGAAATAGAAGTAACTACATTTACTAGTTTAGTTGCCTCCCAGACTGAAAATTCCATGGTTTTGCTCACCTGAAGAAAACAGGGACTAAATTACTTTTCTTTCCTTTCCCACAACAGGCATAGATTAAAGCTAGCCTCTCGGGGCCAGAGGCAGTTCACGTGCTGAATTAGCATTGTTTCTGACCTACTGTTCCTGTCTTTCTCCATTAATCCCAAAGCATTTTAATGTTTTAATTCCACACATAATTTTACTGTATCAGTCAGCCAAACCTATTCAAGTTTTACTTGCCACGATAGCTTTTAACCTCTTATTCATTACCATAATTCTATGTTTTATATTACAGACTGGTCAGCTTTTAACTTAAATGCAAGGGGCAGAAAAGAGTGCTATAGTTTTAAAAGCTGTAAATCTCAGAGGCTCAGGCAGAGGGAGAACAGGAAGACAACGGTGAATGTGTCAAGCCTGGCTGTAAAAGCAGATCAACGATACGGGGTGCAATTTGTCCAGAGAAATACTCCAGCCCAGATTTTTCACTGCCTCAGAGGTACTCATAAACTGGTAGGATGTCAGCTTTACTTTGTAAGACACCATCTGGGACTGAGGACTGAGTCTGAGGCAAGCTGGCTAAAACAGGCTGGTGGATTCTCATTCCTAATCTTTCCAAGCTAAATTCAGTCTACAACACATATTTTTTTTTAAAATAAAAATTATTTATGTGGGGGCCAATGGGTTGTATGGTGGCTAGGGCACTAGACTCCCACATGGTCGACCGTGGTTCAAGTCCCAGACCTGGCATCTTACTATCTTATTCTCCCTCCTCTGTCTCTCTCCGGTGAATGCACAGACCCTATAGAAAAAATTTTTAAAAATAATAAATAAAATTAAATGAGTAATTCTAAAATAATTATTTTGCTATGGGGGACATGTGCTTGCCAGAGAAAGATAAAGAGGAAAGTGAGAAAACAGTC
This sequence comes from Tupaia tana, assembly GCA_026018925.1. NCBI lineage: Eukaryota > Metazoa > Chordata > Mammalia > Scandentia > Tupaiidae > Tupaia > Tupaia tana. The sequence continues at coordinate 16,139,432 of JAKSZU010000028.1, read as the reverse complement.
CCTCCCAAAGGGAGATGGCCATGCTACAATCCCTTCTCCATTCTCCTCTCGGGATTTGGGGGCATGCACACACACATACACTGGGTGTGATTTTCAAGCTGCTGGGTCCAGGACTTGAACTGAACCATGCCATCAGGCATATAGGATCCAGCACCTTAGTCTCCAAGCCACCTGCTAACATCCCTCCAAAACTTTTAAAAATCTGTAATTGTTTTGATATATATGTATTTTACTAGCCGTATCTTATTGACTTAAATTGCATCATTTTAGTTATAAACATTGGAAGGATCTATAGTTGCTCTGCAGAAAAATCTCAGTCAGTAATAATAATGTTTACCATTTGAGTGCCAAGAATAGACAGTATCAAATAGACATTGTTATTAGGAGTCACGATGACCTCCAAGCTGCCCAGGAGCCCCACTATACATATACTGAGGCAGACCCCATGCATAAGAGAATGTACTGCTCAAGAACACATGGCGAGCCAACAGTTACCAACAAGCCTGGATGTGAAACCCACGACCTGGCATCCTCCCTCAGACCAAACTGCCTATGACAAGAGGGTTCGATGCAGAAAATTTCCTCGAAACTTTTTATTTTTTGGAGAGGTTTTAGCTATAGGGTGTGTGCGCCCTACAGATAAAAGACAGAGCTACAGAGAGAGAGACAGAGAGACAGAAAGCAAGAAATACCCCCCCAAGGAGGGATGGCCACACCGCAATCCCTTCTCCTCCATTCTCCTCTCAGGATCTTGGGCACGCACGCACATGCGCCTGGCATGAGTTTAAGCCACCAGGGCTGGGTCTTGAACCGTGGTCAACAACATGGGAGTCCAGTAATATAGCCATTACGCCAACTGCTGGTCCCTCCTTGGAACTTTGAATTACTAACATCACAGTGTTATCCACAAACAAAATGTGAGGCAGGTCTTCAGAGACAATTGTGAGTCACTGATGCTGTCAGAGCGCCTCCCAAGGCAAAGTGGTGTTTTTGCCACATGGAGGATAAAATAGCTGAGTTCGAGAATGAAGACTGGTCTCAAGAATGAAGCTCGAGAATGAAGCAGCCGCGATGGCAGGTGCCGCTAAGACACTTTGCTCTGGAGGCTGGGGCCACACATGCATCCCAGCTTCAACTCCCTGGTCCAACCTAAAGGTGGGGCTAGTGGCATGCCCCTGTATTCTCAAGGCCTTGGGGAGGCTGACACAGGAGGATTGGGACAGAGTCAAACTCTTTCTTAACAAAAATAAAAGACCATGGGGCAGGGGGAAGAGGGGGGAAGGAAACATAAAAAAAGTTGAAGTATTCACAAGTAGCATGGAGTTTAAGGCACTGAATCCCACAAGACTGGCTTTATAGTTAAAGTCCTGGACTGGGTGGCTTGAAAGTCACCCTGGGCACATGTGCATGCATGCATGCATGCCCAAAATCTCAAGAGAAGGGATTGTGGTGTGGCCATTCCTCCAGGCAGTGATTTTTCACTTTCCCTCTCACTGCCCCTCTCTCCCTGGGAGTGCACATGCTCTAAGGTAACAATCTCTCTGGAGGAAAAAAAAAAAAAATTCACGAAGAGGAAGGACTGAGTAAGTGCTATGGCAGGTACGCTTTGTGATAAACAGGAAATAACTCCAATAATGAATGAATACCCAAATGACAAAACACGGAGTACAAAGGGCATCTTCGATTCTTTTTGTTTCAGTGAAATAACCCAACACTCATTTGGAAAACTGTTTCCTAGGATAACGGAGGATGCTTGACGGTACAATGACATGAGCAGCTCAAGGGAGTTAGGTGCACCCATTCACAGCACACCTGCCATGCCTCCTGGGATGCCCCGACTCCCACTGTCCCGCTATCACCCTGGACTCTGAATTCCCTGCATGTGCATAATATATGTGTGCTCCCTGGGCTAGCATGTGGTTCTGACCCTCCTGCCATCAGCTTTGGGAGGGTCCCTGTATATCACAGTGCTGACAACATCAGAGGTACCGAGAAGTATCTGAGGTCTCTCAGTTACCCTGTGTGGGAGGAGGAGGGAGAGACCAGCAATTTCGCAGGCGGAGTCTGTGAGATGCTAGGCCCTGGAAAGAGCTCCTGCAATAACTAGGGGTGTGGCCTAAAGCAGTTTATTGCCTGAAGGCACAGCCCTGGTCTAGAATGCCAAGCAAACAGAGACTGCTACTTACTAGATCGGCAGAGAACAGGGACTGAGGAGACCAACAAGCTATGCAGCCAGGGTGACCACAGGTGGAGGAGGAGGTACAGCAGTCTCAAGATGAGTATACTGCATGTGTGTGCATGCATGCAAGATGTGTGTTGCACCGCATGCAGTGCTCAGGAAAGCTGCCAGCTTCTGGAAAGTGGAGGCCAGGTTTGCTGACCGTCCTGCCAGATGCTAGGACAGTCCCGTACAACAGGAACCTTGGCTGAGCGGTGCTGCGGATTGTTCCATCGTACCGCGTCCCAACCAATCAATCCCAGGATACTGAGGTGGGCTGGGGCAACGACAGGAAACTGACTAAAGACTCTCAGACTGTGCTACGTATTCACCAAGAACAAGCACTACATCGGGCTGGCAGGTGGCATGGTGGTTAAGGGCGCTGGACTCCCACATGGCCTAAGTTCAAGTCCCAGACCTGGCGGTTTGCTCTCTCACTTTCTCTCTCTCTCTCTCTCTCTCACTCACTCACTCACTCACTCCATCCCTCTCTGGTTGAATAAAAATAAGTAAATAAATAAAGTTAAATAAAATAATTCTTAAAAAAAATAAAAAGACACTGCATGCGTTCGGATCAGTTGGATCTCATTGTGTTTCGGCCTCTAAATTCCTAGGTGCTGGGAAACATCTCACCCCCCCAAGGCCTTGGCATTGCTTCATGCCTAAAATGCGGAGGTTCTACGAGACAAGAGGTTTCCAAGCTCAAGATTTTAGCAAGAAAACCCTTTCCTCCAATAGAACCCCTGTATTGAGGACGAATGGTGAGGTGGTCTGGGCTCCAGGGGGCCCTCCCTCTCCCCACGAGAGAAGCACCAGGCGTCTCCTTGAACCCAGGTTCCAGGTTTGAAGATGACCCACAGCCGTTGGGTTCCCTTCAAACATCTTCATTGTCCATCTAAATCTACATCTAAATTTGTGTCTGTATTATGTGACTAGGGGACCAACGCGAGGCAGTGACTTGATGGGAAGAAGTTGGACTTTGGAAACACAGGATCCTGACTGGCACTTATTAAGCCCATGGCCACGTCATCTGTAAACTTGTTGCATTCCATGTCCTGGTCTGGAAAAGGGGTATAAACACCACTCATTCTCAGGTCTGTCCTCAAGGTCAGTGATGACACTGGCATCGACTGGTCTGTCCCCAATACATTTTTTTAGGAGAGATTTTTGCTATAGGGCAGAAAGTGAGAAATCATCCCCTGGGTGGGGGGGAAGGTCCATGCTGCAATCCCTTCTCCTCCATTCTCCTCTCGGGAGCTTGGACAAATACACATACACACAGGCACCCAGTGTGAGTTTTAAGTAGCCGGGTTGGGGACTCGAACCATAGACAACTATGTAGAAGTCCAGAAACATAACCATTACGCCATCAGCTGATCCCCGTGTATAGAAAATTTACATGAACATGTCCCCAATACTGTGAGACAGCACACGCTTTTTCTGTACAGAATTTGACACACGTGATTTCCTTCTGTTTTAACTCATCCTGAATGATATTTACCAAGTGAAAAACAGAAAGAAACAAAAATAAAAATGAAAAAAACAAAAACAAAAACAAAAGCAGACTGTGTTCCGGGGAGGACTGGCTACGCCGTTTACTGATGACTCCCCGAGAGCAGATGTGATACAGAGACCCTTCTCAGAACCACCCCCCAAAAGAAGAGCGCCCCCGCCACTCGGAAGCCGCGTGACTCACGTGCCTAGGCGTTCCTCATGCTTTTTGCCGTCTTTTCCCCACACTTCGATGTCCAAAATGCCCATCCTGTCAGAGAAGTAGTGAAAGTCAAACTGTTCCTGCCATTGCGGATTTGCACTCTTACACAGTGTCTAGAAAACATGCAGTTATAATATTTATTTTCTTAAAACGGCATTCGTTGCTATAGCAGCTACACAGTCATTTCATTTCTAAACCTCAGGAGGTCACCAAGAGGGACCTTGCCCCTTTACACCGTTAAGCTTTCCTTTTCGGAATACAAGGGACTTTGCGGGCTCGGGGACTGGCAAAATATCATTACTTATTTAGCTGGTCTGCAGGTCCGATCATTTATCCAAGTTACAAATAATACTGTTACCGCACAAGAAAACAGTTTAAAAAACACATCGACAGATTAAGGATATGTAGAAGTAGACATTTTGCAATTGTTCTCTCTTACGAGTTGGTTAATTAAATACAGGTGACATTTTCACTGCCGGCTACATTCAGTGCTTAACAACTAGATAATTTAACACTTTGAGGTCCTAATTAACATCTGTCAGATGCATTCGATGAGAAGCCCTCACTTGCGCATTGCCACCTATTTTTAAATCAGGAGTTACTGAATCCAGGGTGGGAGAAATAGTCTTTCCAAAAAAATTTAGCCAAACCAAAAAATTAGGAGTGCTCTGAAAATCCCCCACGTGGGTTTCTGCATTCTCCAAAAGTCATTGCAAACGGTTTATGCATTAGAGTCCTTGGCAGGACTTTTGGTTTGTTGCATTTACATATAAATTTGTGAATTAAAAAGTGAGCAAAGATACTGGTCTCAGAGTATCAGACTCTAAGAGCACAGTATTAAATCCTAGCAGCAACTATCAAGGCACAAGAAAATCAGGAACAATTCAGACCTTGGCCATCAGCCTTAATAGATTAGATCACAGAATTTAGAAATCAGCAAGAGAAAAAAAAAAGAAAAAAAACCCTGTTAGACTGCAAAGTAAATGCCGTATTCCCCACAGGGAAAATGTAGCAGATATTGGACTAACTGTGCACTCCACCTTAGTCCAAAGGGCTAAGTGTGCTTAGTAACAAATAATTTTTCCATAAATCCTCAGCCTGATCCTGGCTGGATAAAGGAATCCTAGCAGAGACATTGTTCTCCCGACTACGCAAGCTGTAAAGTGTAGCCTGAAACTACCTGATTAAAATAATTCTTTGCAAATTTCTGGTGCAATTCACTCTCTATTTTTCACAGTGCTTATAAACTTATCAATGCGATTCTCTATCCATTTGCACTAGAATTCATGACATTTAATATTAGATTCTGCCCTGAGCATTTTGCAGTGCACACCTCACCCCTCCTTCAATCATTTTTGAACTTGTCTGCGTCTGTTATAACCACGATGCTAGAAAGCCTGAACTGCAAATATCTTAAAGTCTAGTTTCAAAATCTTCCACTGATTTTTTTTTTTTAATGTGGCTTTTGGCAAGTAACTTAACTTTCAAGTCATCTAGTTCTCTCAATGCATAAAACATAGAAAATAGCCCTGTCTGATAGTTATGTAAAACTAATTCATTATCATGGTTTGGAGACGATGGTTTTTGAAATAAAATCCACGTCAAAGTACTAAGATTAAAAACTAAATGAAATTTGGGTCGGCAGAATAAGATGACTTACTTTAAAAGACAGTTGAAAATACCATTATTTTTGTTTAAAACAAATCACTTCATACTCTAATTTGATGTTTTTTTCTTTTTTTAAATCATGGAGAAAAAACTGGCAGCACTATAATTTTAGTAGTAAACCTAACGAAAAGCAAAGGGCATATACTTTTTGAAAATAATTTGAGTTATTTCAAACACTATATATTATGCCACTTTTATTTTTGTACAATTTCGCATTCAGTTATCTTTTTCCTGTATGTGAAGTGCAGTTTGCTTATTTTCAAAATGAAACTAAATTATTCATTCAAATCTATAAGCAAATAAGCTTTCTGTAGCCGAGTTACTACATTAAAATAAATTCTAGTTAGTAATCAAAGCAATGCCTATACTAATTGACTGCATCTACACAATTATTTTGTTTGCTGGAACTCTCCTGAATATAATTGGAAGGTCTAAAATGAAACTACTTCTATTCTCGTGACATTTAGACTGGAAGCACGTTTTTTTGGTGGTTGTTCATCAAGATCGTGTCCTCCTGACAGCATGGATAGAACTTACCTTACTTTTGTACCTCTGATCTCCCAGTTTTAACTGGACAAACATCTCTGTCATGCTTCCTCCTGAGACGTTCTTTCCTTCCAACAAAGTTATACTTATAATCCCATTCCAGAGCTGGTTCTTTTTCAAAGACTCTGAGAGTCGTAGGCTGCGTATCAAAGACGACTAAAACAAAAAATGAAAATGTCATATAAACTTGCTGGTGATTCTTGAGCGTCCCTTTGGTGATCAGGGGAATTCTAGCTTTCAATATCTGTTTGGAAAAATCACTCCCAGAAGTATTCTTCTTCATGGGTTTTGCAAACCTACTGTCATAGCTATGTGACTTCCTTCCCCGGCTGTGGACTTGTAATAATACAGCCAAGGGTGAATATATGCAATGCTTTGATTTGCCAAGACCCCGTACTCCCACCCAGATGGGCTCTTTGGTGAGAATCCTTAAACTAGGCCTTTGGCAATTTTCATAGTCAAGAAGGGAAGAACAGCATTCTGGGAAAGAGAGATATAAGAACAAGGCATTACTTCACAGGGAAACAAGATACCTCTGGGCATTTCGAAATAATGGCTTTGAATGTATCCTTCACATTTGAATCTATTCCCACTTCCCCATATTCCTTGGGCTCCGACTAAAAAGCCCAACACGAACTGTGAGACTCACGACTTCACATACAGCCTGTAATAGGGTAACTGGTCAAATGAGATTTGCAGATCTGGCAGGTGGGGTAGGCTGGGAAGGGGGGAAATAGAAAGGCCATCTCACAGTGCCTGGGACCCAGTGGGGGTTCAGTAACTGCTAACGTATTCTTTTTCTCCTTTTCTAAATTACATTACTCACACACATTTACACTCACCTGAAACAGAACACAGGAGAAAAAAAAAAAAAAAAAAAAAAAAAAAAAAAACCAGCATCCCATTCTTAAATTACAAAGATAGCACCTTTTACGCATTTTTCATTTCTATTATATAAATGTTCAAATACACAGTGAAGTAAAGAGACAATGTAAGCGTAATGGCTATGTCGCTGGACTCCCACGTAGTCGACCGTGGTTCGCGTCTCGGACCCGGTGGCTTACAACTCACGCCGGGCGCGTGTGCGTGCGTGCCCAAGATCCCGAGAGGAGAATGGAGGAGAAGGGATTGCGGCGTGACCATCCCCCCTGGGGGGTGATTTCTCGCTTTCTGTCTCTATGTCTCTCTCTGTCTGTCTGGCGAGCGCACGCGCCCTATAGCAAAAAACCTCTCCAAAAAAAAAAAAAAAAAAAAAAAAAAAAGAGACAATGTAAGAAATCTCCATGCATTTATTCACCGGAGTCACCATTTTGCCAATCTGATGTCATCCTTCCCTTTTTCATTTGTTTTCTGGCTGAAATATTTTTAATGCCAAACCCCTATGTGTGTTTACCTATGCAACACTCCATAATGATGCTCTACAAAATTAACCCTGATTTCCTGAGTATCATCAAAGACCCAGTGCATAGTCACGCTTCGCAGATGGTCTTGGAAAGGTTTTTTTTTTTTTTTTTCTTTTCATGGTTGGTTCGAGTGAGTTAGGATCCCTCAAGACCCCCACACTGCATTTAGTTGGTAGAGTTCATTTATGTCCTCCGTTCAATAAATGAAATGGCACGTGCGTAGACCTTCTTTATTTGACGGAGAAATAAATGGACTAAAGAATGTAAATGGCACTACGCGTCATAGTAGAGCAATGAATTTCGAACACTATATATTCAGGCCTGTCACCCGCTCACTACATCTTGGAGATCATTTCGACACCAATTTTCTCCGACAGCCGTTCGTTACAATTTATCACAAGAAATGGTGTGTCAGTATCGTATTAATTATAGACCAGCTTACCTCATCCAACCCATGTCACCCCACCATTCTTCATAAATGACCAAACAATGCCACTCTAGGCATCGTGTTCATCGTTTTATGACTACCTTAAACAAAATACATTTAAGGAAATACAGATTTCTAAACTTCACATCCGTCTTGTTTTGCTGTTGAAACACACACACGCATGCACGCAGATTTTTGAGGTGCTGAGGCACAGCAGGAAGAACAAATGAAATCCATTTTTAAAAGAAAAATAATTTCCTCTCCTCTGGACAAATATTAATAATTCTCTCTTAATTCCTATTTGCAGTCAGGTTCTAGACAGAATATACTCAGTAATGAAGGTTTATGAAAGAGTTGAGAGACTTTAGCTTCGTTAAAAGCAACACGCACCATCAAATATGCATGTGTATCTGTACCAGGGACTTCCAAAACGTTGTGACAAAATGGAACTCAAGTACAAGTTTATGTTGGTGCAAACAAAGTTGAAATCCATGCACTGTTTTTTCATCTTCCAAGAACTGTCTGAGGACTTCTCCTATTTGGCTAGATAGACGTAGATTACTTATTACATTTTATAGATTATTAAGTACACAGGCTGGACATTTCTACCTTGAAAGCGAAAATGAGATTTTGATTCACGTATCTGCTACCATTCCTTTTTTTTTTTCTTTTGGCTTTTATTCTTCTTAAAAGTTTGACTTTCCAAATAACAAGCTAAAGCCTGCCCTGTCCCACGGCCATGCTTCAAAGTTCCGACAGATATATTCCTCCCTCAACACTGCAACTATTTCAAAATCCTTTTTATAAAGAAGGGAGTAATGTCCACAAAGGATCAAAGGGCATCCTACAGTCTGGCAACTGCCTAAGAAAAATGGCAGCCTGTCCATGAAATATGCCCTAAAATAATTTTGCAGCATGTTATGTCCTAATTTCGAATTGGATGTTTATCTTGGAAAGGCTTCTATCTCGCTTGTCCATAAAACAGCCCCACTTAGCTCTATGAGCTTTGTGGAAATGGAATCCGAAGCTGGTTATTAAGGGGCCTGGAGATGTGTTCCATATGGCCAAACAGCATGGGAGGGCACAGCTAAAGTCTGTGTCAGGCGCGGCTTGGCTGGGGCTCCTGATCTATCCACGGACACTCGTTGCATTACGCCGTAACATCTGGATTATTGCTCGTCATGTCCCTGGGATATATCCACTTTCCATCAAAGCCTTTATCTATCTCCGTCGGACTTTGAACATTTTAGTATTTAATGCAGTCATGTTTGATCTGATGGGCGAGCGTTCTGCTGTCCAAAAGTCTCCCCCACTCCGAAAGCCAGGGTAGGAGACGAGAAGTATTTTGGGGCCGAGTTCATGGACAGAAAACAATATGAGAACTCGATTCTGCTTAGTTCACCCTAACTAGGTCTGCAAAACCCCCTCTAAGGTTAGTTCTGAAATAGTTTCATCTGTGAACTACAAAACCCAGGGAGCAGACGGTGCTTTAAAGAAAGTTCTAACACTTCAACTTTTCTATTCTACCCATGCAAAACGCAATGAGGCTTAAAAGCAGGGAGCCTGTGTTTGGGGGCAAAGGCATGGCTATGCTGTGTGTGCTCTGGCGCAGGGCTGGGCTCTCAAAACCTCTTGTGCTCTTTGGCAGGTGGTGTGGTGGTTAAGGCGCTAGACTCCAACACGGTCAACTATGGTTCGAGTCCTGGACCGGCAGCTTGCTTTCTCATTTTTTCCCCTCTCACTCTCTGGTCAAAATTTTAAAAAAATAATAATAAATAATTCTTTAAAAAAATATCTTGTGCTCTTCCAATACTCCCTTTCTCCCCACAATAAATGGACTTTTCTGCACTCAGTTAGCTGGATAGCTCAGGCTTTCAAATCTGTGCCCCAGTCGCTAAGTGAAATTTGTCATCTTAATGCAGCTTAGAATGTGAAAGGCAAGAAGGAAATGACCCACCCAAGAGGAAGTTCGCCCCACCTGAACTGAAACACACACCAGGAGATAGTGCAACCTTGCTGGGTCCTGACCCTAATTCCTCAGCAGACATAATGGGTAAAATATAGTATATCAGGGCTTGTTTATTTTCTCCTTCTCCCCAAAGGATCAGAACCTTTTCCTACATCTATGTTGATTTATTCATCTGCTCTCTCATCTGCAGCCCCCACTCTACGATATCTACCTAGTTTCCTAAAATAGAAAAAGTGAGTTCTATCTAAAATACACACACTGGATAATTTTTAAAAGTATTTATTATTGTTCGGGAACCAGCAGTTAGCGTAATGGCTATGTCGCTGGATTCCCACGTAGTCGACCGCGGTTCGCGTCTCGGACCCGGTGGCTTGCAACTCACGCCGGGCGCGTGTGCGTGCGTGCCCAAGATCCCAAGAGGAGAATGGAGGAGAAGGGATTGCGGCGTGACCATCCCCCCTGGGGGGTGATTTCTCGCTTTCTATCTCTCTGTCTGTCTCTGTCTGTCTGGCGAGCGCACGCGCCCTATAGCGAAAAACCTCTCAAAAAAAAAAAAAAAGTATTTATTATTGTTTAATTTGCTATAGGGCACATGCACTCATCACAGAGAGGGAGAGAAAGACAGGGAAAATAAGAAAAGCAAGCCACTGGGCCCCAGACTTGAACCATGGCTGGCCATGTGGGAGTCCAGAGCCTTAACCACTACACCACCTGCTGGCCCTCCACATTGGTTATGAACAAAAGAGGTCATAAAAAAGCTCTTGGGAAAAAAAAAAAAAAAAAAAAAAAAAAAAAAAACTCTTGGAAAACATACCTAATAAAAAAAACTATGAATGGATTTCAAAATTTGGCACCCAATAAACTCACTTCTTAATTCATTTTTTTCCACCTTTCTGAGGTCCCCTCAAAATTAAAACCAATAATTCTCTTAGGAAATATAGTAATGTTCTTCAAAGTCGAACAGCTTTACAAAGAATTATTTATGGGGCCAGGAGATGGCGTGGCATTTAAGGCACTAGGCTCCCACATGGGTGATCATGGTTCAAGTCCCAGATCTGGTAATTTGAAAATCATACCAGGCACGTGTGCATGCATGCCCCAAATCCCAACAGGACGATGGAGGAGAAGGGAATGTGGCAGAACCATCCCCCTGGGGGGTGATATCTCACTGTCCCTCTGTCCACCTCTCTCTGGCAGAGCACATACGTCTTAAGGCAAAAACTTAAAAAAAAAAAAAAAAAAGAAAGAAAGAAAAAAGAAAACATACATTTACTTCTGGGGAATGACTATCCCACGGCCACAGCAAGGTGGGACATACATACTGTGGAACTTTTACTCCCTTCAAAGAAGTGAGGAAATCCCCAAAGTTTTTGATCTAGGACTAGACTGTCAAAACAGACAATGGACCGTCATTCCTGGGACATCCAAAATGGAGTATCATTTGGCAACATGCCGTTTTTGAGGATGTGGGCCAGGAGGCATGCTGGGGAGATGACGGCATGGATTCTAGGATCTCGTTTCCTTGGCGTGGCTGCAAAGAAAACCTGGGGATGATGGACAGGACAGCTTGGTGCCTCCTAGCTGCCTCAAGCCAGAAAAAGAGGCAGAGAACATGGGAGTAAGAAGGATCTAGGAGGGCAAGCAGATGGCATGGTGGTTAACAGCACTGGACTCCCACGTGGCCAACTGCAGTTCGAGGTCTGGACCTGGTGGCTTGCTTTCTCAAGCTTTCCCTTTCTCTCTCTCTTTGGTCGATTTTTTTAAATAAAAAATAGTAACGATGACAACAAATGGAAATTAATAAATAGTTCTTTAAAAAAAAAAAAAACAACAGGAGGATCTGGAAAGGAGGACATGAGTCCGGAGCTAAGGCAGTGGTCTGCCGCCCTCCAAAGCAACATTCCATTCAGCTACCCTGCGCTCCAGAGCTGACTCTGCTGTCCAATACTGCAGGGTAATTATCCAAGGCACTCTGCGCACACAGCAAAGCACCAAGAAAAGAAAAAAAAAGAAAGAAGAGCATTGACTAGGATGTAGCCAGCAGGTGCCAAATACCATAAAGTATTAAACACATTATCTCTATGACAGAAATATTAAAATATCAGCATGCTCATGTTGCCAGTCCATCCAATTTGGACTCCCATTAATGGTTTTTCCTAAGTCATTGGAAGGAAGTAGGTGGTGAATGGAAACACACACACACGCACACACACACAATTACCTCATTAACTCTGTGGAAGAAAAGCAGAAACTAAAGCCAGATGCCGAGTATGGGGCCAGCAGGTGGCCGGGGGGTTAGGGCAGCTATATTCCACATGGTCAAGTGCATGGTACAAGACCCGGACCTGACTGCTCAAAACTGATGTCAGGCACTTGTGTGTGCGTGCCCAAAGTCTCAAGAGAGAAAAGGAAAAGGGACTGTGGCATAGCCATCTCTGTGGGGGCTGGGGGGTTCTCACCCCACCTCCAATGACTACATGTGCCCTATAGGAAAAAAAAAATTCTACTATGATCAAAGCTAACACTCTCAGTCTATATAAGGTTTACTGAAATAATCCTTTAAAATTTTTCAACATGAGAAACAACTGCTTCTTGTTGACAGCTCTTACAGAGGAGTTGAGAAGGTTCACACATCCATAGTACAGGCTCCCAGAAAGGCTCCCCCCGGAAGCTTTTTGTCATCTCAAGAGGATCCTGTAGACATAAATTCTCCAAGATCTACAGAAAAAAAAATTTTGTGCAAAGATACAAAGCCTTTCAAATTTCCCACATGCCCATGAACACGGGGCCGAGGTTCACAGTTGTAAATGAAAACTGTTATCACAGTTCCAAGGATGTGAATTATCTGTACATACAAAGATGTTTTGCATTCAATTTAATATGTTGCATTCAATTTAATGTTTTTAAGTTATTAAGGAATAACATCAGTCAATGCACTTACAAATAAAAATTAAGAGGGGCCAGCAGGTGGCATGGTGGTTAAGATACTAGACTCCCACACATCCAACTGTGGTTCAAGTTCTAGATCCAATGGCTTGAAACTCACACTGGCCGTGTGTGTGTACGTGCCCACAATCCCAGGAGAGGAATAGAGGAGAAGGGACTGCAGCCTGACCACCGCCCCCCTTGAGGGGGGAGTGACAGCTCATTTCTCTCTGTCTCTGATATTCTCTCTCCAGCAAGTGCATGCACTCCAGGGCAAAAAATATTAATAAATAAATAAATAAATAAATAAAATAAAAGGGAAAAAAGAAAAGCAGAAGGAAAAAAAAATTAAAGAAAAATTAAGTCCAGCCACTGTGGCCCAGTGGTAACGGTGCCCTGCAGGGCTGGAAACCATATGGTAGTCTGTGGATTTGGTATCCATTGGTTAGCCTGAAGACACTCCAGATGCATCCACAGCCCTGCAGGATCCCAAGGAGCTAGATGAGTGCAGAAAGGGGAGCATGGTACGATGAGGCCCTGTTTCTATTGCATGAGCACAAACACACATGCATTCCTTATGATAAAAAAGAAACTAAGAAAAATTAGAGGGCCTAGCCATGGTGGAGTATGCTAAGATGCTGTCCTCTGAGGGCTGGGACTACATGGAAGGCTTAGGTTCGACTCCTAGCCCAATCTAAAGGTGGGCACAGTGGTGTGCATCTGTGACCCCAGTGACTCAGAAGGCTGGGTGGGGCAGATCACAAACTGGAAACCAGCCTAGGCAACATAGTGAACCCTGTCTTTTTTTTTTTTTTTTGGAGAGGTTTTTTCGCTATAGGGCGCGTGCGCTCCCCAGACAGACAGGGAGAGACATAGAGACAGAAATCAAGAAATCACCCCCCAGGGGGGATGGTCACGCCACAATCCCTTCTCCTCCATTCTCCTCTCGGGATCTTGGGCACGCACGCACACGCGCCCGGCGTGAGTTGTAAGCCACCGGGTCCGAGACGCGAACCGCGGTCGACTATGTGGGAGTCCAGCGACATATCCATTACTCTAACTGCTGATTCCCAGTGAACCCTGTCTTAAAAAAAAAAAAGCTAGGTATGGTCTCTGCTGGGACTCTGACTGAGCAGGAGAATTACAACATGGTGAGACCATATCTTTAAAAATATGTAGAGAAAAAAATGTTTAATTTAAAATAAAAATTATATTAAAAGAGATAAAGACATAAATGAGAAGACTGTAAATATATAATGATTCTCAGGACGTAGAACCAGGAAAATGACTTTTATTTTTTTAAGAGGTTTTTGCCATAGGGCATGTATGCTTGCCAGAGAGACAGTAAGAGAGAAAGTGAGAAATCACCCTCTGGGGGGATGGCCACACCACAATCCCTTCTTCTCTGTTCTCTTCCCGGGATCTTAGGTATACGCATACATGTACCTGGTGTGATTTTCAAGCCACTGGGTCTGAGGCTCAAACCGCAGTCAGCCATATGAAAGTCCAATGATGTAGCCACTACACCATCTGCTGGCCCCAGGAAAATGTCTCGAGTGCATTTCCTACTATTAAAAAATGAAGAACAATAAAGAAACAAACTACAGGCCATGTGATTCAACAAGGTTTTCTTTTTGCCTTGACCTCTAGGAAGCTCAAAGTTAAATGCTGTGTTCAATCAGTTATCATCTAGTCCTTCTTGATTAACCTGTGTCATCCTGTAGGTCTTCACTTCTCTGTTCCAATTTCCTTTTTAATGTTTCTCATTCCCTTAAAATACTTCAAAGCACCCCTTTCCAGGGCCAGGAGTAGAAGTAAAGCACTTGGGGTGAAAAATGGAAGAAGCTTCTGCAAGTACAGGGTTGGCACCTGGCCTGAGCACCTGCCTCACCTCAGCCTAACCCCAGCCTTACTCCCATGACGTAAGGGTGGCGCTCACAGCTACTGACCCACAAGGACTGCCCTTCCTCACATTTGCACCCGGGTCTCCCACTCTTTCCAGCATCCCGCCTCATTCTCTAGTCAGTTTCAGTGGTTCAAACTTGAATGTGTTTCATAGCCACCTGGAAGGCTCAGTAAAAGACTGCTAGAACTGGGGCCAGCAGGCAGCATGATACTTAGGGCAGCTAGATCCCATAAGCTGACAGCGTGATTTGAGTTCCAGACCTGGCCACTTAAGAAACATGCTAGGTACATGTGCGTGCATACCCAAAATCCCAGGAGGAGAATGGAGGAGAAGAGACTGCAACATGATCATCCTGCCTGGGGGATGCTTTCTCACTTTCCTTCTCTCTCTGTCCCTCTCTAGGTAGTACACATGCCCTATAGCAAAAAACTAAAAGAGAGCTCGGATCTGCATCCCAATGTTAATTTCAGTAGTAGTCATAATAGCTAGACATGGAATCAACCTAGCTATGATGACTGGCTTAATATGGTGTGTATACACATATACCCACACACTGTGATAATATTCAGCCACTAAAAAGAAAGAAATCCTATTACCTGAGGCAACAAGTGTGAGCCCAGAGGAGACCGTGTTAAGTGAAATAAGCCAGGCATGGAAACAGAAATATGCCTGTTCTCGCTCACCTGTGGAAATGGAAACAAACAATCTCCTAGAAGAAGAGTGTTGAAGAATGAGGACTAGAGACTGGGAAGGAGAGAGAGGAGGAGGGATTACAGCAATGTTGATTAAAGGATATAGAATTGCAGATAAATGAGAGGAACAATTTCTCATGTTATGAAGTAAAATGGAATAAGTACAATTCAATGTTTATCTCAGTAAACTTAAAAAGATAATTTTGAATGTTCTCATCACAAGTAATGGCAAATGGTGGTACTAAAGATGTACTAATTACCTTGATTAAATCATTATACTCATTTCTTGTACTAAAAAAACTCCTTGCAGGCCAGTAAGTGGCAGAGTGGTTAAGGGTGCTGGACTCCCACATGGCCGACTGTGGTTCGAGTCCCAGACCTGGCAGCTTGCTTTCTCACTTTCCCTTTCTCTATATCTTTCTCTGGTCAAATTAAAAATAATAAAAATAATAGTAACCATAAGTAAAGATGAGTAAAATAATTCTTAAAAAAGAGGAACACATTGCTACCCCATAAATATGTATTTGATTATCAGAAAAGTTGTGATGTATGTTTTCTATACAAAAATACATGATGATTTTTTCAACAACCCAATATAATTACATGTATCATTCTTGCCACATTCCACATTTTTTATACTGATATATTTTGAGTCATTTCCTCCTCCTCTCATTTGGTAAAGCTTCAGTCCATTCTTATTTACAGCTCTCTTTTAATCTGGTAGCCAGCCTATCCCACCCACCCTCAAGGGCAGGATTAGGGTGCAACCATACCACTTGATGTCACCCTACTTCTTATCTCTTCTACCAGCTCATCCACTCAGATGTCTCAGTCCACCTCATGTTTGTATTCCAAAGACAGTATTTCTACCATAAAAATGTGCTCAGTGAGAGGTCCTGGGGCAAAACTGAGTCTAACATCACTGAGAAAAGAGAGCTGATGAGATTTTTTTTTTTTTTTTTTTTTATAACTAATGATCCAAATATTTTCTTTTATTCCTTTTGGTCTGTTTCCAATACAGAAACATGTCTAAACTGGTCATAATTAGTGTGGAAGGAAACTCTTCAAAATTTTATTTTCATATTTCTACTTTGCTTTAATTTCAAACCACAATGCAAAAAAAGAGTTTATCTCACAACTAACTGGTCCTTTGTCATCCTCCATTTTTATTCATCCCTCATCTGGGTTCAAACACTTTTATCCAAATCAATGTGCCTAAGAAAGTATAGAGCTGATGAGATTTTGAAGCAGGCAGTGTCCCTGCCTTTTGGCCTGGAGCACACACAACCCAGAACCTTGAGAGTTCCAACAGGTGAACGGCCTTACCTAAGCATGACTGAGGCCTTGGGAAAGAAGAAAGCTCCCTGCAGGTCATGCTGCCTAGTCTGGTGCTGACCCAGACCTCAGAACAAGGGAGCAGAAGGGGCGGGGTTAAGACATTTAGCTGTAAGAAACTGCAGGTAGACAGGTAGGTAGGTAGGAAGACAGACAGATTGAAATGGGCTAGAACATGGTGCAGAGGTTAAGGCTGCTGGTCCTACATGGCCAACTGTGAGGTTTGAGCCCTGGACCCAGTGGCTTGAAAGTCATACCAGGCATATGTGTGTGCATGCCCAAAATCACAAGAGAATAAGGGATTGTGGTGAGATCATCCCCTCTAAGGCTGAGGGGTGATTTTTCCTCTTTCTGTCAAGTGCCTATACCTTACATTAAAACTTAAAAACAAAACAAGAGACCAGAAGACAGGTTAATGGTTACATTGCTGGACTCCCACACAGCTGACCACAGTTCGAGTCCCAGATCCAGTGGCTTAAAACTCATGCTGGGTGCATTTGTGTGCATGCTCAAGATCCCAAGAGGAGAGTGGAGGAGAAGGGATTGTGGCGTGGCCATCCCCCCTGGGGGGGGGGGGGTGGTTTCTCACTTTCTGTCTCTATCTGTCTCTGTCTCTCTGGGTAGTACATGTAACCTATAGTAAAATTCTCTCTCAAAAAAAAAAAAGAGAGACAGAGAGAGAGAAAAGGTAGGCTTAGGAACAGATCTAGCCATACCAAAGATTTTACATACACACAAATACACACACACACACACACACACACACACGCATATACACACATACACACATGCATATATGCATGCGCACATGCATATATGCATATGCATGTATATGTGCGTACATGTACATATGCATGTACACACACACACATATATACATATATACACACACGTATATGTGTGTGTGCTATATATATCCACATAATGTCCATATATATCACATATATGGAGAACTAAGTATCTGATCTGTATTCCCAATCATTTCAAAGCTCTTTTAAAGAGACTTTTGGATTAAGCCCATTATTAAAAGTAATCTATGTATTTATAATATCCAAATCCAGACCAGAATATAAGAAAACATTTCAGAACCATTCATAAAGGCCCTGCATTCAGGAACATTTTGGAAGATGCAAAATTATAAACTTATAGGGGTTAAGAAGCAATTATCTAAATAAAGTTATTATAAAAGTAAGAATGAGGTAGAAAAGTCAATGATACCTTATAGGTAATACGTTACTTAGCACTAGCAAAATGTTTCCTGTTCATAGCTAAGTAATCTTTATGTCACACCATCATGTAACATAAAAATACAATATGGGAATCTTAAAAAAAAGCAGCTTACAGTCTGAAAACACCAAAAGAAAAAAAACATAAGTTAACCTGTGTATTTTAACTACTTTTACAGACTTTTAATCACAGCGTCCATGGAATTTTCATGTGATTTGTTTTCATAATCCAAATTAGACGCTATCTCACTTTTGTCTTTAAAAGGGTATACTCTTCACAGCAAAAAGTCAATGTGCAAATTGCTATTTTCCACCAATATATAATTTGCACGTCTTGGATAAGACCATGAGCAGCTTTCGGTGAGCGTCAAGATTCTACTGAACATATGTACATAGTTTGGGCATAAAGAACATCCCAGAGCCCAGTAGACAGAAGTCCAATTTCAAGAAACTATTGATACCACAACTGGGAAACAAAACCAAGGCATTTCAGTTTTAAGCCAGGACTGCGTGGTGCACACAGAAATACCGCTCTCTGGGATCCTCCACCTTCCCTTTCATATTTTTGATATCTTTATCCAGGCCGTCAACACGTTTTCTACCCTTCTCCACTCATTCGGTCATTCTCCCATAACCTCTCCTCTCCTCCCCAGACTCCAATATTCCCCAAGCTCACAATTTTTCTTTCCCGGCTTTATGTTCTTCCACAAACTGCCAGTGCTTTTCCACAGACCAAAGCTCCCTAACTAAGGATGTTATTGATGTACAGTCCCAGTGTTTTAGTGCGGCAGCAGAATCAATAAACGAGAAAATATTGCTTTGTCAGGCTTCGCCAAAGCATGCTGGGAAACTTTACAGCTCTGGGTGGTTACAGAAACTCTTAATATGAGAGAGTGAGTGCCGGGCTCCCTTCGACGGTGAGAAATGATGTTCTTCTACCCTCTAGTGACTATAAAGGAATAAGGCAAAAGTTGGAGGAATTTTTGAAACAGCTTGTTATTATTTATTGCCTCTTAATTTTGTTCTGAAAAAGAATCAGTGTCTTGAGACTCCAGGGAGCTGGTAGGCTAACCAAACACGTTATCATAGTCATTTTAAAGTGTTTGAAATGTAAAGCAGATGTATTTTAGTCAGTACGAGCCAGGACTTTGTCTTCTTTGACTATCCAAAAGCAAGATTTCGAAAGTTTGGTTTTTATCCTTCCTAAGAATCAGGTTAGAATTCTCTTTTTCTCTCTCTCACTCACTCACAGAATGTTTGAATGGAGATGCTCCCAGTTTCAAACTCCTTAATTACTTATTTTTTTTAGAAGAGATTTTTGCTATAGGGTACTTGCACTCACCAGAAAGAGACAGACAGAGAAAACAAGAAATTACAACTCCCCGAGGGAGTTGGCCATGCCACAATCCCTTCTCTTCCATTCTCCTCTTGGGATTCTGGGCACGCATGCACACGTGCCTTGCATGAGTCTCAAGTTGCTGGGCCCGGGACTCAAACTACAGCCGATCACGTGGGAGTCCAGCACCTTACCCACTTTGCACCCTGCTGGCCCCTCTAACTCCTTATTTTACAGAAAAGCAAACAACTAAGGTACCGTACGTTTAGAAATTAGACCTGGCCTATTTATGTAAGGTGACTTCAAAGAGTTTATGAAAACATAAAATCCAAGTATGAATTTTTGGGGTACCAGAAAATTGAAATCTATGCAGTTTTTTTTTTTTCAAAATACACTTCCCCATGAATTCTTTTTTTTTTTTTTTTCTTCATTCATGATACAGCATGCGTGCATGCATGGGAGAGTGAGAGAACTAGGGGTGGGAGAGAGGAGTATCTGAATCAGGATGTACTCACCCTGCAATCCTCTGCCTTCAGTCCCCCGACCTGCCGGATCTCGGACACTCAAGGGCATGCCCAGTCTCAAGCTGACCCGGCTAGGGATCTGAACCACGGTTGCCATTCCATAAACTTTTAGAGGACCACTTATTTGTAGTGTGCACACGTGTGAGGATGCAAACACACATATACACAGGTAATAGATGCCTCCTCTTCCTGCCACACACACGCAACCACCACCATCCAAAAATGAAGCTGAATAAATGGCCTGAAATATTGCATCACTCAACAAATATATTTTTCTTAATGATTTTTTTTTCTCTTTAAAAAGGAGATGTAGCCAGCAGTTAGCATAATGGCTATGTCACTAAACTCCCATGTAATCAACCGCAGTTCAAATACCGGACCCGGTGGCTTAAACTCACGCCGGGCATGTGTGCATGCATGCCCAAGATCCCTAGAGGAGAATGGAGAAGAAGGGATTGCGGTGTGGCCATTCTGCCTGGGGGGTGATTTCTCACTTTCTATCTCTGTCTCTCTCTTTCTGGCAAGCACACGTGCCCTATAGCAAAAACCTCTCCAAATAAATAAATAAATAAATAAAATTTTAAAAATTAAAAGGAGCAGGGCTTGGAGTTTTGGGCCCAGAAGGTGGTGTAGTGGGTCAGGTGCTGACTCAGTTTCAGCTCTAGACCTGGCAACTTGAAAATCATGCCAGGTCTGTGTTGCGTGCACACCCAAAAACCCTGGGGGATAATGGAGTACAGATTGTGGTGTGGCCATCTCCCCCTGGGGGGTGATTTCTTAACTTTCTGTCTCTCTCTGTATTTTTCCATCAAGCGCGTGAACCCTATCGCAAAAACCTTAAAGAAAAAAAAAATAAAGTAGCAGAGCTTAAATCAGGTTATAAATACTTTCTTGGTTTTGTTTGTTTTTACATTAATTTTCACATTTAGTCACTCAAATTAGAATTTCTTAATTTATTAACCTGAGAGGAGAATAATATACTCTGACTTTGGCACTTTGTATAAATGGGACATTATTGAATAATTGCTTAAAAAGACACTAACAATAGAATTATCAGCACTTCATGAAGCAATTTTTAAAGAAGCTCTTACTAAAAAAGTAAAAGAACTTTTGCTAAAGTTATGAAAGACTTATAAAATATACCACATATTTCTTTCAATCAGTTTTTACATTGCCCCTATAAACATGAATAGTGGTTTCCATCCAATTGTAAGTAACTTCCTAAAGGACTACCTCTAACCACCCTACATCCTAAATAATCCGAACCTTAAAGAAGTGTAACTTTTTAAATATATTTATTTATTTGCCATAAGATGCATGTGCTCACCGGATAGAGACAGAAAGAGAAAGTGAAAAGCCACCCCTAAGGGGGATGACCACACTGCAATCCCTTATCCTCCATTCTTCTCTTGGGATTTTGGGCATGCAAGCACATGTGCCTGGTGTGAATTTCAAGTTGCCGGGTCCAGGACTCGAACCACAGTCAGCTACGTGGGAGTCCAGCACTTTAACCACCCACACCTGCACTTCTCCAAGTCTAACATTTTAATATGTCCAGTACACATAAAATGTCACCACTAAAACAAGTTTAAGTTCAAACATCTGGCTATGCCCTTATTAAATACAATTTGTAAGGGAAGATTATTCTCTTTTCATTTGTAACAACAGTAGGAGAAAAAGAACTGCTTACATGCTAAGGTTCAGGAATACCAACATTGTATATGCTTTCTACAGAGATACAGTTTTTAACAAAATGATTTAAGGGGGAAAAAGTATATTTACCTTGCTGGCACTCAACCGCTTCCGATTTGACCAACGCTGTGTTTGTCAAACAGTGAAAACAGCAAAATGAAACAGAAACAGAATCGTTAACAATGTAACTATGGAAGATGGTACAGAATACATTCAGAGGATCAAGACTCAAGTCCTGAGGTTACAAAGAGAGCCTAATTGATTAAGAAAGTAGAAACGGAGAAACTAGCATTTACAGTTTGTTACATTATTTTCTCAAAATAGTTAATATGAAAAGACAACTGGTGAGGCCTGCAGGTGCTGTGATGATTAAAGTGCCAGTCTCCCACACGGCCAACATCAAATCCCGGACTGGTAATTTGAAAATCATGCAGCTGGGGGCCAGCAGTTGGTGTAATGGCTATGTCGCTGGACTCCCATGTAGTCCACCGCGGTTTGAGTCCCAGACCCGGTAGCTTAAAACTCTAGCCGGGCACGCGTGCATGTGTGCCCAAGATCCCAAGAGGAGAGTGGAGGAGAAGGGATTGCAGCGTGGCCAACCCCCTGGGGGGTGATTTCTCACTTCCTGTCTCTCTGTCTCTGTCTGGCGAATGCACGTGCCCTATAGCGAAAACCTCTCAAAAAAAAAAAAAAAAAAAAAAAAAAAAAATGCCAGGTGCATGTGCGTTTGTGCTTAAAACCCCAGGAAAGACTGGAGGAGAAGGGATTTTTGTGTGGTCATCTCCTCTGGGGGGTAATTTCTTATTTTCCCCTATCACTGTCTCTGTTTTTCTCAGGTGACCAGGCATGTCTAATGACAAAAATTACTTAATAAAAAAAAAAAGAAAAAACAATGGTATATGAATACTGCTTGAGCCTTAGAATCATCCATATTTCTAATTATGACACTGCAATTTTATCCTAAAAAAGAGGGAGGGGGACGAATTTCTCCTACTTGAAATACTCAGAAGTATTAGAAAAATGTTGAAAAAATTCATGACCAATGTTAATTCCCACTTAGGTTTCCATAGTTTTAGGTATGAGAGAAAAATAATTCCATTTACTTTCATGGATTAAATCTTAATATTCAAAATAGGGGGAAAATCAATTATTGTTGCATAACGAAGTACAATAGGCTAATACAGCACTGAGGGAAAGAAGAAAAAAAAATTCCTGAACATCAAGAAACTTCACTAAGCTTTTCTGATCTCTCATTTGTTACGCAAAGGCCTCTGAATTTCATCTACGATTAAAATTCTCTCCCAGCAAAATTCTCTCATTAACTCCTGTTGCTGTCCAGTACCACAAAGCTCTACTCCAGCTGGTTAACCAGCTAACTGGTTGTTAAAATTTGGATTTGAGAGATTATAACTCTATTACGAACCTGATCGAGCAGATCACATCGATGTTATGCTTACAGGGGAAAAACACCTTGAGGTAAATGGCCTAACCACTTTGCCAATATCTTCCAAATATATTAGAAACCAGAAAATACATACTCTTTGGCAGAAATCCACTTATATTAGGTTGACCAGTAATACAATACTGGCAGAGAAAGAATTTGAAAATATTCATTAACAATACCTCCCCTGGGCAAACAGCCCATCATTCAGCACAAGACAAAGAGTTACAGGCAGGAAAACCTGTGTGTCAAAATCCATGCTAGGGGATAGCAGGTGGCACAGTGGTTAAGGCACTGGATTCTCACATGGGCAACCATGGTTCAAGTCCTGCACATGGCAGCTTGAAAATCACACCAGACATGTGTACGTGTGTGCCCAAAATCCTAGGAGAAGAATACAGGAGAAAGGAACGCAGCATGGCCAATTTTCTAAAGATTTATTTCTTTTTTTTTATAATGTATTCACTTATTTTATTATTTTTTAAAGATTTATTCAATTTTATTTATTTATTCATTCATTTTAATTTGACCAAGAGAGAGAGAGAGAGAATGAATGAGAAAGCAAGCTAGCAGGTCCAAGACTCGAATCATGGTCGGCCACGTGGGAGTGTCCAGTGCCTTAATCACCATGCCACCTGCTTGCCCCTTCATTCATTTATTTTAATTTGATGTGAGAGAGAGAGAGAGAGAGAGAGAGAGAGAAGAAAGTGAGAAAGCAAGCTACCAGGTCCAGGATGCAAACCACCGTCAGCCATGTAGGAGTATCCAATGCCTTAAACACCATGCCATCTGCTGATCCCCAACTTAAACTCAATTTAAAAAGGTTTTTTCTGTTATCTATGATAGTCCAAAGGCTTGGGATACCCACTCTAAGTTGAATAGCCACATATGGCCCAGAAAAACTTCTTCCTTAATCAGTTATACTTTGATCAATTGTACACAGATCAACTGTATACATACAACCAACAATCAGAACACACAAGAGTGGGCAAGATTTTCTATGTTATAATATCCCCATAAAACAGACATACTGTGCATTAGACCTCACTAGGTAAAGAACAAGGAAAGTAATATGAAAACACACGAGTGAGCAGAAAGCCAGGCAAAGCCCTCCACCCAGGAGCTAGAAGACCAAACTAAGTAAAATTAGGACTGGGGCTACTTTTTGGATGTTGAAAAGATACCTTCAGCATATGCTACAAAAATAAATTCAAGCTGCATCTGCTATTAATTGCTCTGAAATTCGAGATACTTGAAACCAAAATGACATTGCTTTCAAACCCCCAAGTTTGGACAATATTTAAATACATTTTAAGCAACAGTATCACTGCTAATCATAACCCAAAATGCTACAGGAAAATTCACAGGGGTGGTTATTTAAATATTCAGCTATCTCCACAGGGAAATCATACAACTTTACAAATGCCATTTAAATAAGTAAGAAGTTTCTAGAATGAATCGGCTGGCAGTTGCTCAACCATGTGGCAAATAATATTTACTTACATTGCATATTATTTTAACCTAACATGCACCTCACCGTTGAACCCAGAGGCACAAATGTAGTGGAAATAACATCAGGAATAAAGAACTTAAAGCAAATCCCTCCTTCATTTTGGAGAACAAGGGGGGGGGGAGTTTATTTACAACATCAATTTAAGATATTTTCATATGAAATTATCTGCCTTACTGAGGTCTTAATTATTTTCCAGTAAATTCTCATAAGAAATTAAAATTTAAAATAGCAAATATTTGACCTTTGGCAACGAAAAAGTTCCAACGCAGTGTGTGACTTATTTAAGCTGTCTTTCATGCATTTACTAAGTCAGTCATGATTTTCATCACTAGAATAAATTACAATTAAAAGCACCAGTGATGTCAAAATGAAGAATATTCTCCTTCATCCTGTCAGTTCAATTTTAGGAGCATTATTAAAGGCCTAATTTATAAAGAGGCTTCAGATTTTCATACTGAATCCTCAACATGCTAAATGATAACATATCTTACTCTTTTTCAGGGAGGTAGTTCAGGTGGCTTTAAAAGTAACTTCCATACAAATTATATTCAAAGATGCTTCTATTCTTATTTTAATTCTTGAAATTCTAAGGTATCATTCTTGAATATAACACCATGACTTGTACCCACATATTTGCTCATGAGACCAGAGCCCCAATCATATCATAAAATGTAAGTCTTAACCAAACTTATACACATCTTCAATAGGAAGTGTATTAAATAGAAATTTCCATGTTCTAGACCAGAGAACATGAAAATTTGGATTTTTCCTCCCAAAGTATGCCTGAAAGTAAAAACCTACCACTAAAAGAAAAACAAAAGAAGAAACGAAATGCTACAAATGTACACATTAATAATAAACAAAGCAATAATTAAATTCTGGGAACTGCTGAGTAACGTCTAAGTTATCTAGGCCCTTTAAGAATGCTAAAAGCCTTAACACTCACCAAACGTATCTCAGGTGATCTATGATATGCAAGCCATAAATAGCTCTTATACTAATAAACTACACACACACACACACACACAGTATAAAACAGCTCTAATACTAACCTAAGTATTAAGGATAGCACTACTCACCAAATTCCTAGCCAAAACAGAGATCATTTCTAAATGAGTCTCTGTTTCAAAAGACAGGAGGTATAGAACCACAAATATGCATGTTAAATATCTATAAAATTGTATGTCCCCCCCAAAAAAATAAAAAAAATTACAGAGTCAGTCATCTGCAGGCCCAGCAGTCAAAGGCAATGAGTTTGAGCAAAAGGATCATGCTTACGTGTCGCTTGAAATCACCCTGTTTCACTACTAAGTTCAAATTTAGCACAATCACTCCCATGTCATCTTCTAAACTGTTTGGATCTTCCAATCGTAAAATACGTTCAGTCGTCCTACAAGCAAAAGGCAAACGATAATTTGAGCTGTTATTGACAGTACTGTATAGTCTTAGAGGCAACAGAAGCTGGAAAAGTCTGTCTTTGAATAAGGATTAGACACAGAACTAAAAAAAAAAAAGGGGGGGGGGTACCAAATGCAGTGAAAATTAACCAACTATAATTCAGGGCAGAGATACTGTTTGGCATTGTCTAATTCAACAGTTGGCTAACTGGTCCTCTTTCCCTACTGCCCAGGTAAAATTCAAATACTTGTTTTTAATTTTAAGTGAGGTTACTGAACCTGAATAGCAAAAAAAAAAAAAAAAAAAAAAAAAAGGCGTAAAATTCAATAGGCATTTTAAAACACATTACAAAACATTTAACATCTGACTATTACATTTGGCATCGAAAAGGTAAAAACTTAGAAAATAAATTGAGCATTCCTACACATTAAAGCCCTGTCTTTCAATCAGATGTCCTCTCACTTGATCGCCACACATTTCACTTGATCGCCACACATTTCACTTGAGATTAGCTTGTGTTCCCTCCAAGATTTGTGAACATTAAAGAGGTTAAAAAAAAAAAAAATACAATACCTGTTAAGCTCAAGATCACTGAGAATGACAAACGCAGATCCCATGAAATCGGACGTGGTTAAATCGCGATCATAAACCTATAAAGAAGACAGAGGCTAGGCACAGGCATGCATATGGAAAACCAACTGAATTTATCAAATCACGAACAGATCCAACAGGCTCAAAATACGGAAATCCATCTTTCGTATCTTACAATAATTTGCACGATACAGTGAAAGATAACCTCTGCAGGCAGAGAAGAAAATTATTCAGACCTGCCATTTTGCCTACCATGGTCAAATCAACTGCAAATCCTACTTTAAAGCTATCGTCATACATGGAAACATCGCATACAATGGACCACTCTCGAGTTTAAACGGTCTCTCATTAAATGGTAGTATTTTCCACAGTGAACAGATCTGCCAATTAAACAGAAATTTGCTAAATTTTCTCCAGCAATCCCATACTGCAGTCAACTCATACAGTTTTATCCCAGATGTTAGACGCTTACAACTGGTAGCTTAAAGCTCTCTGACATTAACAGCTATTTCTAGTGAGAAAGGCTTTAGTTTTTGTCGCCACTGCACACTGCCAGGAATAATTCTTCCATGTTTGGTGAATTTAAATATTATCAATGGAGGTATGACTTTCACTCTCACTTTCTGGAGAACGTATCTTGTGAATCTGAAAGGAACATACGGTTTTAACAAATGGCATAAACGATTCTGACTATATTGAAATGGTTTAACCCTGTCCTTGAGAATAATGGAAGAATTCCATTTTGGCAAGCTTGCCTTGAAGAGGGCATGAAAAACTCCCTGAGAAATAAATGTTTTTAATAAAGGAGCGTATCTGAGAGGCTCTGTGATTACCTTCACACGTAGCTTTTGATCAAGGCTTTGTATTGGCAAGACAACTATCTCATCCCAGACTGGGTTCAAGTTCTTATATATAACTTTGCTTTTGTACAGCGTCTTCCCGTTCAGCTTAAATTTCACATAGGGATCACTTGTGCCTTCAAAGGAAAAAAGAAAAGAAAGGATTTTAAAATACATGTAAACACCTAGGACATCCTTTCAATCAAGAGTCTCCCCATCCTTCCCAGACCTGAACCTTGGACATACCCAAATATTCCTGCACAGAAACTGAAGATCCCAGAGGTGGAGAGGAGAGAGAAAATGAAGGGGAAAAAAAAAAAAGTGTATGGGGAAACGATGAATCCTTTTTGCTCTCAGTGGTAGAATATAAATGGGTTCCTTGAGCTCATCTTGTCTGTTTGCATTGTGAGTATGGTACTCCTATACTACCCATAAAAATTCAAGAAATCAAGTCCAGAGGCACCAGCCAAGGGTGTCAGGAGTCCTGGAGAGAAGCTCTCTCCTAGAAGAGGCAGAAAGTCCATGAAAAGAGAAATGAACCATTTCCAACATCTAGCCAGAGGGCCAATTCCACAAACCCTTGTTCTTTAAAATATATTCATAGCCAATCAGTCGATCTGTGACACCCTTGGCTTAAAAGATGGGGTGCTGGTGCTAAGACGGAAACCAGGGGCATAGAGATAGAATGCCCGAAGTGGCCGTTCTTTGCTGCCTCCCGGCATCTGCACGGATGCAGAGCAGATCGTCTCACCCCAGCGAGCTGAACACTAAGGTCAGCTGGACCCTCAGCTGCCCTGGGGGCTGACACCGCTGACCTGCAGGCTCCTCCTGGAGAGCTTTGAAACAGACGCCAAGAAAAAAGAATGAATAAAGTCCTTGGGATCACTCTGCCCAAAACAAAGAGAAGAGCTTATGGAGACCCTCCTCCATACTTCTCAGATCAACGGAGGAGGGGGATGGAGTGCGGATGAACAAATACATAAGTGACATATTGTGTATGGGTATTACGTGTATGTCTGTGTGTCATCGTACAGTGTCTGGGATGCACTGTTCATTAACAGCGAGTGAATGAAGAAGGCACAAATGATCAACGATCAATGAGGGGAATACACAGGGCCCAGCTCACCGCACTACAATGAAAGAAAACCACCGAACTGGAAGAGTGGCAATATTACAGTTAATTTTGGAACACAGCACTAGGAATAAGTACATAAAGATCAACCGCCTATAACACACCCTGACCTATCCCACTTATCCCCCTTTCCATACACTGCCTGAGAGGACCCCAGAATATTTACAGAAATGCATTTCTGATATTAAGACAATCCAATATAGCCTAGAAATATGATATCAGAAATTACCGGGTCATTGGAAAAGTCATCATGCATTTTCTATGTTTTTCTATACAAAATGTGCCATGGTTTTTCTGACAACCAAGTAATTAGGCTACCCTGTCACTAACATTTACCAAATCACTAATACCCACCATTAATTATTTCGATCTTTTTTTAGTTTTTTTTTTTTTTTAAAGATTTATTTAATTAATTACATTTGCTATTATTATTTCAATTTGACCAAAGAGAGAGAAAGAAAGAGAAAGGGAAAGTGAGAAAGCAAGCTGCCTGGTCCAGGACTTGAACTGCGGTCGACCATATGGGAGTTCAGCACCTTGACCACTGCATCACCTGTTGGTCTCTTTGGATTCCTTTTATGGTTTTATTTAGCCATAGCATTTTAAAATTACTGAGAATAGATACAACTATTTGAACTCAGAGTAGCAATCGCTACAGAGTAACAACACACATGGTTGAAAAGCCTGAACAGATGAACTAAGGTGCAATTTTGATAATTAGCCTTATAGTCTTGCAAGGGGCACTGGACTCTCACGTGGCTGAATGTGGTTCAAGTCCTGGAACTGACGGCTTGCTTTCTCACTTTCTGTTTCACTCTGGTCAAATTAAAATAGTAAGTAAATTAAGTAATTCTTAAAAACAAACAAAAAGAAGAAATAAACTACAAATAGAACACGTGCATACTCGAAGCTGAAGCTCACCATTTCAGTTCGACAACAGCACAGCAGAAGGCTTTTTGTCTTAAACTCAGACACACGCACACTCACACGCAGCTGAGCAGCAGATCTGAGAGGGGCAATAAAAATAAAACCCAACGTATTTACAGTCAGAGGAATCCTCACCAGCTAGTGAGAGACCTGCCCACCCCTCCCTTTTACAGTACGAGGGAGCACCTCTACTGAGCCGACTTTAACAGTCATTCTGATACATACATACACACAAACACATATGTGTGTGTATGTATTTTTTTTTAAAGTGGAGAAAAAACTGTAATAAAGAAGAGGCCTTTAATTAAATGAAATTGCCACTCTGGGATCAAGCCTTCATGCTTGTCAACGTACTCTCAAAATAAACATCTCAAAACCAGGCCTCGGAGGTGTCACTTTCTCACCGGCAAGGCACACTGGGTAATCCCCAGGCTTCCTGACAGCTACATAATGTTCAAACTGTTTCACGGGTGAATGGCGGCAGTTGGGTGAAAGAAAATATTAATGTCTGGAATTAATAGAAAAAGGGACCGGGGTTTACAAAGCCAAACAAGGAAAGAGGGTGTCAAGTTAGTGCGGCGTTAATTGTTCGGGAAAATTTGAGGAGGGGGGGTGGGGCGAGGGTGCACACTGTGATTTTTCTCTCGGAGCCTAAGTGCCTCACTGTCAGGGAAGTGACATCTCAACTAGGCAGGTTCTGAAAAGGGCGGCTGCCGCTCAGGAATGCGACTCCCAGATTAGACAAATGATGAGATGACACCTGAATGGCTGGACTTTAACCTTTGTCACTGGGATCTTCAGACACAATGAAGCCCTTGTCATACTCCCAGGGGACAGAGGAGCTAAGAGCCTGGAGATGGTGCTCGGGGGGGACCTGATGAAGCTGTGGAACTTCAAACCCAGAATACCAAGGCACTGAGAATCAGGGGCCTGGGAGTCGCGCTTCACTCCGAACAGACGGGCTGAATATTCATGTGGAGAGACCAGCAGATGACGTAAGGGTGACCTTGCTGGAATCTCATGTAGTCGACCGTGGTTCGGGTCCCAGACCCGGCAGCTTAAAACACACCAGGCCCATGTGCATGCGTGACCAAAATCCTGAGAGGAGAATGGAGGAGAAGGCGTTGTGGCATGGCTATCCCCTCTGGGGGAGGCGGGCAATTTCTCACTTTCTATTTCTCTGTCTCTCCAGGGAGTGTACATGCCCTATAGCAAAAAAGGAAAAAGAAAATGAAAAAGAAAACACATGTGGAGAGAAACTAACAGCTAATCATCAGCCCTCCCAAAATGACGCTCCAATATCCTTCTGTTCTTTTTTTTTTATTTTTGGAGAGGTTTTTGCTATAGGGCACGTGCACTCGCCAGACAGAGAGAGACAGAGAGACAGAAAGTGAGAAATCACCCCCCAAGGGGGGATGGCCACGCCACAATCCCTTCTCCTCCATTCTCCTCTCGGGATCTTGGGCACGCACTCACCCACGCCCAGCGTGAGTTTAAGCTACCGGGTCCGGGACGCGAACCACGGTCAACTACATGGGAGTCCAGCGACATAGCCATTACACTAACTGCTGGTTCCCTGATATCCTTCTGTTCTGGCCCGCCAACGCTGTGGACCATCTCACCTCCCTTGACGTTGTACCTGCCAGGTGTGCAAATGTGCCACCTACGGCGCCTGGTCATTTCTGAGCCTGGCTCGGAGAGAGGTGTGTCAACCCCAGCTCCAGCTCTCCTGCACCCGATGGGAAGAAGAGCTTCCCTAGTTAACACACCAGGTCCAAAAGGGATGTGCCCAAACTGAGTTGAACTCAGGATTTCTGGTGATTCATGAGCAGGGGAAATTGGTTTTAGCAGGAACATCCAGGGGGACTGAAATAAAGGGGGCAGGAGGGGTGACGGGTAGATCTGAGCCTGCAGAGAAGGAAAGAGGTCCCTCAGGAGGAAGCAGTGGGTCCTAAAGGCAGGGAAGGCAGGACCCAAATGACCACAGTGGTGTGGTACTAAGCCAGCATTCCAACTCATCCAGAAATTAACAGGAAATAAGGTTTCAAGCCATAATTTGAAGTATCCTGAAAAAAAAAAAAAAAAAAAAAAAAAAGAAGAAGCCAGCAGGTGGCATGGTGGTTAAGGGCACTGGACTCCCACGTGGTCAACCACAGTTCGACTCCCAGACGGGGCAGCTTGCTTTCTTACTTTCTCTGTCTCTCTCATTCTGCCCCTCTCTGGTCAAATTAAAATAAAATTAAATAAAGTAATTCTTTTTTTAAAAAAATAAGGTTTTTGTTATGTACAGAAATACAGGCATCAGGCCAGCAGGTGCCATAGAGATTAAAACAACGGAGGATAACACGTGGCCAACAGCGTGGTTCAAATCCCAGTACCGACAGCTTGAAAATCCCATCAGGTGAGCGTGTGTGTCCAGAATCCCTGGAGGAGAAGGGATTAGCGGCATGGCCAGTCCCTGGAGTGATTTTTCACTTTCTGTCTCTCTAGGGAGCACATATTCCCTATAGCAAAAACTAAAAAACAAACAAAAATCATTTTTTTAAAAAAAGGGGGGGTGTTTTACTTCCTGTTTTCCTGCCCTTTTTAAAAATTTTTATTATTTTTAAAGTAATACAGGCATAGAACTCTGAGAACATGAAATGGAAAATAAGATCTCCCACTTTCTCTTCTCTGATTTCCATCTGTCTGATGTACCCACCATGAACAGTTTCTTGGGCCCTTTATGGGGAGAAGGGAAAAGTTGTTGTTAACCAACTTCAGGCTTTTTATGACTAAAACATAGTACCTTGAAGCTCTGTTTGTACCAGCAATACAGGCCCAGTAGATTTTTACTTGATCAACTGAATACATTTTTATCATGTTGTATTAATGAATGTAATTTCAGTAATCATTCACATCACTTCTGTTTTTTTTTTTTTTTTTAAATAACGGGAAGCAACCTTGTGTAATGATCTTGGAGTTTGTACGTGATGACATTTAGAGGAAAATTTTAACAATGCACTGCTGGACCACTGGACGAGTGCTTTTAAAAAAAATGATGTATTTATTTAAATTGCCAAAAGGCACAAGTACACATCAACAAGAGAAACAGAACAAGGGAGATGAAGAAAGCATCCCCCCAATGGGGGGTGGTCATACTACAATCCCCTTTTCTCCATTTTTCCCATCCTGTTGGAATCTGTGGCATGCACATGTGCACACACATACACACACCGGAACTGCTTTTAAAGAATTATTTCATTGAACTCTTTATTTATTTTTTCACTTATTTATTTTAATTTGACCAGAGAGGGACGGGGTGGGGGAGGAGGAATGAGAAAGCAAGCCGCCAGGTCTGGGACTCAAACCATGGTCAGCCATGTGGGTGTCCAGCACCCTTAACCACCACGCCACCTGCTGGCCCCCTGAACTGCTTTTTTGTTTGTTTGTTTTCATGCTGTTAGGGCTGGGATTTGAATAACAGTCAGCTATGTGGGATCTGGCTCTCCTTAACCACTAGGCTATAAGGCTAGCTGACTTTTTTGACTTTTCTATGACACAGTGTCAAATTGTTCTTCCAGATTATCACCTCACACTCTCACCAAGAGTGTATGTACTTGTGGGGCCAGCAGATGGCGTAGCGGTCACATAGTTGGATTCCCACACAGCCAATCACAGGTTCAAGTCCCAGAACTGGTGGCTTGAAAATCATGCCAGGCACATGTGTGTGCATGCCCAAGATCAAACTGCAATTGACTCTATGTGGGAATCCAGCAACATAACAATTATGCCATCTGCTGGTCCCAGGCCAATCCACTTTTTTTTTAAGAGTTAAGAACTGAAGGGAACCAGCAGTTAGCGTAATGGCTATGTCGCTGGACTCCCACGTAGTCGACCGCGGTTCGCGTCTCGGACCCGGTGGCTTACAACTCACGCCGGGCCCGTGTGCCTGCGTGCCCAAGATCCCGAGAGGAGAATGGAGGAGAAGGGATTGCGGCGTGACCATCCCCCCTGGGGGGTGATTTCTCGCTTTCTGTCTCTATGTCTCTCTCTGTCTGTCTGGCGAGCGCACGCGCCCAATAGCAAAAAACCTCTCCAAAAAAAAAAAAAGAGTTAAGAACTGAAGAAAAAGAAGGGCTTGGACGAGAAGAACTTCTGGGCCAGCAGGTAGCCTGGTGACTAAGGTGCTGGATTCCACGTAGATAATTCTGCGCTTTGAGAGTCCCAGACCCAGCAGCTTGAAAAACATGCAGCATGCCCAAAATCCCAAAAGGAGAACAGAAAAGAAGAGATTGCAGCATAGCCATTCTCCTTGGGGATTACTTCTTACTTTCCCTTTCTCTCTGTCTCTCTCTGGCAAATCAATGTGCTCTATGGAGAAGAAGTTAAACAAAAGAAAGCCTTATTTAAGCAAATAAAAGACAGGCTCAATTAAATTCAAACCAATGATCTTTGGGTGCAAAGCAATTTCCTACATGTGGCAAATGGAGGGAAAATATCCCAACTTTCTCCAGCGTCTGTTACCTGCTGAAGAAGACAGGTAAAGTGGAAAGCTGTAATTGGTCAAGACATTCTAATCAGCCTATGGACTTGCACTGTCTCAAAACAGAAGCAAACAATGCACATCTCCAGAAAAAGGAGCTCGGTGAGGGGAACACACTTAAGGCTATTAGGACACACAAGTCTAATGATGATCTGTATCCCACAGAAATGGATTTCAAAACACAGCCCCACCTACCCATTCGCTGCAGGACCTCAGCCAACTATCAGACTCTGTGAGGGAAACACACCCACTGCTAGTGATACAGGCTGGGCGTTTGCATCTTTGCAAGATTCAAGCTCGCTCTTAAATGATCATCTTTCTGACACCAGGGCCCAGATGTGTTTCTGTCCCTCTCATAAAACCAGACCGGTGATCTCATGCCACCTGGTGTTCACAGAAGGTACTCCAGTGAGAAGCAAACCCCAGTTTCTAAACTACAAAGCAGAGATCATGACCTTTTAATACAGTAAAACTATGGTGTAAAGCTGACCCTGGAACCAAAGGACACATCAGTAGGAATCAAAGAGAAACCCAGGCAGCAGATCTCAGCAGGCAATGCATTTTAATACGTGATTAAAAAGTGGCAAGTCATAAGTCTTATTTAGTCCTAGTTAATGACACATCCATTTGGAGAGAGAAAAAAGAAAAAGAAAAAAAAAAAAATAAAAACAGGTTCTATTCTGGGGCAGAAATGTAAATAAACCTGAGACATATACAAGAGAGAAATTTTAAAAACATAAAACTAGATAGAAGAGAGAGAATCCAGACTCTAGAGAGAAAAGGACTTTACAGGTATAAAACCAAAGACACTTTTTTTTTTCCCTGAGAGGTTTTTGCTATAGGTTGCATGCCCTCACCAGAAAGAGAGAGACAGAAAGCGAGAAATCACCCCCAGGGGGGGTGGCCACACCGCAATCCCTTCTCCTCCATTCTCCTCTCAGGATCTTGGGCACGCTCACACACGTGCCCCGTGTGAGATTAAGCCACCGGATCCAGGACTCAAACCGTGGTTGACTATGTGGGAGTCCAGCGACATAGCCATTATGCCAACTGCTGGTCCCTAAAGACACTCTTCAGAACAGGATCGTAAGACTGAAAAATCC
This sequence comes from Tupaia tana, assembly GCA_026018925.1. Classification (NCBI taxonomy): domain Eukaryota; kingdom Metazoa; phylum Chordata; class Mammalia; order Scandentia; family Tupaiidae; genus Tupaia; species Tupaia tana. Next base: position 16,104,382 of record JAKSZU010000028.1, on the reverse strand, counting down.
TGCGACAAAACTCAATTACATGAGAACAGAGGTCAAAAACAGAAGGTTGAGCAACAATGATGGATGGAACAGGCAGGCACAAGGGAAAGCAAGCATCTCATAATCATACTATTTTTAAAAAAGATTGATTTGATATTACTTATCATTTTTTTATTTTTTAGTTTGCTATAGGCCATGTACGCTCACCACAGAGAGACAGAGACAGCGAGAAAGCAAGTTGCCAGGTCCAGGACTTGAACTGCGGTCGGCCAGGTGGGAGTCCAGCGCCTCAACTGCCACACCACCTGCTAGTCCCATAACCATACATATTTAAGGGTCAAAATTTATCCACATAAATACGAATTAAATCCAGAACAAAAAGGGCACTTTCCCTCTATCAAACTAAGACATGCTCGCTTGTACATGCTCATGCGCTCGCTCGCTCGCTCTCTCCTAGTGAACATGTACACAGGCTCTCTGGCATTAAAAAAAAAAAAAAAGTAAAAAATTAGAAATCTCCTGTTTTACTTGAGAAATAAAAACAGATTGAAAAATGAGGTCCACGGCCCAGCCGCAGTGACACAGGCAGTAGGGTACCAGGGCGTGAAGCTAGCACCTTATGGGAGGACGGGATTCTGAATACGGGTCAACCTGAACAGGCCAGACGAGCCAGGAACACCCGTGTTCCTGACTGACTGGGAGGCTCATGAAGAACGGCAGTGTGGTGAGACCCTCTTAAGGGTATCTGTCACTGTTTGTCTGTTTCTCTTGCTCAGGAAATAAAGTTCAAACAATCAAACCAGGGCAGTACGTTTGTTTCACAATTCCAGTGAATTAGGACCTACGGGTATGCCTTCATTCATACCAGTTTCCCCATGTCGGTCATTGGAATATTCAAGTGGCATTTTCTGCATGAAAGGAAAGATGGGAAAAATAAACCCATCAATGCCCAGTAGAGTCCATATTCAAATAACGTGCCTTCTAAAAACACTCTTTCATTTCTGCTTTCTCAGAGAAAAATAGGAACTGACTTCAGAAAACACCCTTAGCAATGATCACCTCTCTTTGCCCAGGTTAGGAGTAACAGGGGACTCTAACTCAAAAAAGAGTAGAAAAGCAAAAAGAGATACAAAAGAGGCAGAGAGAAACTAGGGAAAACAGCCCATCATTAAACCGGAAAACTAGTTACCAGGTCATTTCCTTTTGCTGCAGGGAAAATGTAACAAACCAACCCAAACAAGAGTAATTATATCAATGCACACAGAAATGATAAGAGCCAGTGTTTGCTGGGTGTTACTATATGCTCTAACGCACCTTCACATACACACATGTCCCCCAACCACACCTACCAGGTGAATCCCAACCACAGCCCCATCAGGCTCATTGCTGGTTAGTGTCTGAGCTAATACTCAAACTCTAGTGGCTCGAGTCCCCAGTCATGACTTTTATTCACTACATTTTGCATCAAAGCAGAAGAGAAAGGCACAGCAGCGTGTACGTAAGAGACCACCGAGGGGTGGCCCAAGCCCAGCAGAGTTGCCCAGAAGGCTGCGAGGCCTAACACCTCAGTCTGTTCCTTGGCGAGCACACCTGCTGAGTTTAGAGAACCTTTTTCTTTATCTTTTGCAATGCTGCAAAGTGACCAGTAGAGGGCACCAGTAACACAGCATTCTTTCAGTCTCCAGCAGGAGACTACAATGAACAGTCTAACATCAAGGGAAAATACAAGGTTTCAATGTGGGACAGTTGGTTTCCAGGAATTAGCGCTCTAGGATTTAAGAGAGTGCCAGATGTACACTTTGGCCAGGGCAAGAGACCTGCCAATCTCAGAAAACTGAAGCTCCAGCCAGGCTTAGAACACAAGCCTGCTGGCATGAGCACTTCAAATTCTAAGAAAACAAAATATCTTCTTGGCCATGTTCTCCTCCTCCATGGAAATGGAGCCAGGGTCCAGTTTCCTGCATGCATCAACCATAGTATGAAGCAGTTGGACTCACAATCAATGCTTGGTTGCTTCCAACAGGTGGTGTGGCAGTTAAGGTAGCTGGACCAAACATGTGGTTCAAGTCCCGGATCCAGCAGTATGAAAAACACACCAGGTGCATTGTGTGCTTGGCCAAAATCCCTAGAGAAGAATGAAGAAGGGACGGGGTCATGATCCTTCCTCAGTAGGGGCGCTTTCTCACTCTCCCTGATGACCCGTGACGGCACATGCCCTACAGTGAAAACTAAAATCAGTTGGTCCTATCAAATCCCTCCTGCTTCCCCCAATCTGAAAATTTAAGACCATCAAGAGTTACTGCCTTAAGGCCCAAATCAAGCACCGAAAATAGGTACAAGTCCAAGAACAGAAGATCTAGTAGAATCTCCGGGGGGGGGGGGGGGGGGAGAAAAGAAAAAGAAAATGGGGAATACAAAAGAACAAAAAGAACATCAGAATGAGGAAAAGGGAAATTAAAAAAGCAAATAATATGAGAAAGATTGAGGAGGAGAAGAGTCGGACAAGGACAGAGAAGCAATGATGGAGACAGAGGGTGAAGAGACTCTCAAACAACTGTGGTTTTTCTCGTATGGACTGCTGAAAAAGAAGAGCTCAAGTCAATGCCTAGACAATATATAGCACTTTAAGACTCACTAGTAGACAGGACACTGTAGCAATCAAAATTGTCCAGCAAAAAAAAAAAAAAAAAAAAGGCTGTTTACTTTTTCTGTTGTTATTTTTGCAATAGAGAGAATCTACTTGCTGAAGAGACAGAGAGAAAGGCAAAGTGAGAAATCACTCCCCTGCAGGGAGTTGGCCATACTACAATCCCTGGTGCATTCTCCTCTTGGGATTTTGGGCATACACGCACATGCACCTGGCATGATTTTCTATCTGCTGGGTCTGAGACTTGAACTACAGAGTCGACTATGTGAGATCCAACCTCCTTAACTTCCATGCCACATTCTGGCCCAAGGCTGTTTAATTTAGTATTGAGCGGGACCAGCAGATGGTGTCATGGTTACATTGCTGGACTCCCAGGTAGTTGGCCACTGTTCGGGTTCCAGACCCGGTGACTTGAAGCTCACACCAGGCGAGTGTGGTTGCGTAGCCAAAATCCCGAGCAAGAATGAAGGAAATGGGATTGCAGCATGGCCATCCCCTCAAGGTGATTTTTCGCTGTCTCTTGGTGAACAGTCACCCTATAACAAAAATCTCTTAAAAATTAATTAGTTAACTTAGTATTGGGCTCCCCAAGACTGTATCTGGTCTAGTAAAGGCAAAAAAGTCTCATGCCACATTTCTAAAGCTTCCCAAAGAAAATGCCTCAGTCTCCCAAGACATCGTGCTTAGCCATGATTGCTCATAGGTATACAGACAATTTTAAGATGGGGACTTACCATGTAGTCATTTGTCGACTTTAGTTGTCTGTATTTTTTTTTTTTAAGAAAGATTTTTGGGAATCAGCAGGTGGCATGGTGGTTAGGGCACTGGACACTCCCACATGGCTGATCACAGTTCGAGTCCCAGATCACGAGGCTTGCTTTCTCACTTTCCCTCTTTCTGTCTCTCTGTGTCCTTCTGTGGTCAAATTAAAATAATCAATGAATAAAAAAAATTAAATAATTATTTTAAAAAATAGAGAGAAATTTTTGCTATAGGGCTTGCCAGAAAGAGGCAGAGAGACAGAAGGCAAGAAATCACTCTCCAGGGCTGATGGCCACACCGCAATCCCTTCTCCTCCATTCTCCTCTCAGGACTTTGGGCACACAGGCACACACCCAGCGTGAGTTTTAAGTTGTCAGGTCCAGGACTGACTGCAGTTGACTATGCTGGGATTCCAGCGGCATAATCAAGACGCTATCTGCTTTAGTTCTAGACTTTAGTTCTCTTTAGTGACTCACAAGTTTTCTGAGTTTCCTTTCTATGCACACGTGTGCACGCAAGCATGTTCTCTCACTCCGGCTCTCTCTCTCTCTGTCCAAGGGATAGACAAGCTGACAGCAAAAGGCTCCAGGATGCCCCAGTGACAGCTACACCTCTCCCTCCTTTCAGGATTCTGGGCTTGCGAATACACATGCCAGGCATGTTTCCCAAGAAGCCAGATCTGGGACTCAAACCACTTGGTCAATCATAAGGGATCTAGCTCCATAACTACCAGGCCTCTGTCTGGACCCTGAAAGAAAGGGGTTGGGAGGAGAAGAACAAGAAGACTGTTGTTACCCTATCTCTCTAGATTTTACTGCATTACTGCATATCATATTTGCAAGGTGCTTCCGAGATACTCCCATAGAAAGCATGACCTTCAAATCTTGATCACTGCCTAAATAGATGATACATCCTATATTCTAAATCATGTTTTTATTTTGCAAAAGCAATCTAAAAATCAGATACTACTACCCTAATCAGAGGTCAGCAACCTTTGGCCTAGGGATCTAACCCAGTCTGCCATCTATTTTTATCAAGTTTTTTTTGTTTCATTTTGCCTTTTTCTTTTTAGATTGTTGCTTTAGGGTATGATTTCAAATTTTTGCTCACCAGAGAGACAGAAAGCAAGAAATCACCCCCCACAGGGGGATGGCCATGCTGCAATCCCTTCTCCTCCATTCTCCTCTGGGGTCTTGGGCACGCACCCGTATGCAACCAGTATGAGTTTTAAGCCACTGGGTCTTGTATTCAAACCACAGTCTGCCATGTAGGAGTTCAGTAATTTAACCACCATGCCATCTGCTGGTCCTTGTTTTTATAAAACTTTACTGGGACCCAGTCATGTCTGTTTGTTCACATCTCATCTATGGCCGCTTTCCCACTGCATCAGCAGAGTAAATACTTACAGCCCAGAGCTTACAAAATTGACCACTTAGCCTTGTACATAAAAAGTTTGCTGATCCATGTTCTAGACAGCAAGTTACATAAACGGTAGCAATTACATAACAATCTGAAGAAAATTAGAAACTTTTTTTAGCAGAGGATGATTCATCAAAAATGTTTTTCTCCCTAAAACTCAAAAACGGAGAGTACACAATCGAAAAATCCTGATTCTGTCCCTCTACGGCCAAGGTTGCAACATATTTAAATGCTCCTGGGAAGGCGTCCCCATCACAACTGAAAGTCAATGCAAGATCAATGTGATCTGCTGTACTTTTATTTAAAAATTAAATGCATCATTACATTGAAAGGAAAATGAAAAATAAACAAAACCTTATGCTGAAGACAGCACAGATGGAGAAAGGACACAGGGACATTGACAGATTGACACAAGTTAGGGACCAGGCACCCGAGTTCACTGATGAGAGAGTTGACATGGAACCTGAGAATGACCTCTGCACTGGGAATCAGAAACCTGGACACTTTTCATTGATATTATTAATAAATAACTATAAAAAGCATACATTATTATTTCCTTTAATTACTAGAGGGGAGAGGGAGAAATCATTCCCCAGTGGAGCATGGGCATGCCACAATCCCTTCTTTATCCTGTTAGAATTTCTGAAACATACACACAGCGCACACACACACACACACACACACACACACACACACACACACACACTCAGCTTGTTTTTTTAAGTCACTGGGGCCAGGATTTGAACTGTTGTCAGCCATGTGGAATCCATTTCCCTTAACCACTAGACTACAGGGTTGGCGCTTTACCATTTTCTGTAGGTAGCACCCTATGCTAGATACATGCTTTGTTTTTTAAACTCCAGCAATCACACGGCAAGGCAAGTTATACTATGCCCATTTTCCAAGTGGGTAAATTAAATTGCCCAGGGAGGTCATGAAGCCAAAAAGTAGACTCTGCTGTCTAAATCCTTTCCTCATCCACTGAGCCATCCTGGCTGGCCCGGGTCTTCTCTCACTAAGCCATCTTGAACAAGTCATTTCATGTCTAAACTTTCATTTCCTGAGAAAGCTCCTGAGAAACCTCAGCTGGTGTCTGATATTCATCTCCAAGTAATTTGACCAGGTTCCGGGAGAGTACCAGTGGAGAGCTTGTTTCATCAAGAGAGTTCAAAATATGACTGGTGAGTCATGGGGTGGGTAAGGGAGTAAACCCTATTCCCTTGTGGAAAAATATCTTTCCTCTTACTATAACCTTCAACCTCCCTTCCTTCCTCCCTCCTTCTCAAGGTTTTTGCCATAGGATATATGTACTTGCCAGAAAGAGACAGAGAGAGGGAAAGTGAGAAATTATCCCCCAGAGGGGATGGCCACACCGTAATCCCTTCTCTTCCATTTTCCTCCCAGGATTTTGGGCAAGCACACATATGCACCCAACGTGAGTTTCAAGTCTCTGGGTCTGGGACTCAAACCACAGTATGCTTTGTGGGAGCCCAGCACCTTACCTACCATGCCACCTGCTGGCCTCCCTCCCTCCTCCTTTTCAAGTCCAGGACTACAGTTGGATTTCCTTAATGAAGAACTAAAGTTTACTGCTTGCATTCTTTGTATAAACCATCGGTATGAAACAGTGGGACATAAAATATGAACAAACTATTCTTAGTAATATCACACTAATATATGGACAGGGTAGGTCAGCTATTCACCCAATTAAGGATAAAAGTGTATGTTTTATACAAGTGACATTTTTATAGGATTGAGGTAACAGGGAGCTTATACCTAGGAAAGATACAGTATTGTAGCAATCAGCTCTTGGTCTTGACTCCATAGAATTAGAAAACATGTAATACAGCCTAAATAACAAATGCATAAGGAATTCAAAAGTTATTTTATATTTAGTACTGAGGCATAGGTCACACAGTTGTCCGGACCTAATTATGTTCATTGAGATAATACCAAGTTATATTCAGAGAACACAAATTCAGCCAAGCTTGAGTCCAAAGCTGGAGAACAGAGAAGTAATGAGATAAAGCCCGGGAAAGTCCAACATAGTATCTAACCTAATTGGGTGTGAAACTAACTGTCGGGAGAAACATAAGTTTCTTCTGATGAACCAAGAACCACAGGAAGACAGTGACCACCCAGAGCAATGGCTCTCAAAGTGTGGGTCTTGAACTAACAGCACCACCATTCCCCCCTCCCCGGGGGGGGGGGGGGGTGATTTCTCACTTTCTGTCTCTCTGTCTCTGTCTTTCTGGTGAGCGCACGTGCCCTATAGCAAAAACCTCTCAAAAAAAAAAAAAAAAATATATATATATATATATATGCAAGATAAGCAATGTCAGTTGGAGGCAAAGGAGACTGGAGTGGGAGCATGTGTAACTTAGCTATGACCCCCTTCTTCTTGACTCCACAGAAGATGCTCAAATACTGTTTTGCCGCCAGCAGACTCTGGGCCATACCCTGACACTAACTTAATACCTGTGATCATTAAATCGAAATTAATATGGCCGCCATACAGAAGGGCAAACGGCACCCCAAGGCATAAAAAAAAAACCAAAAGACCATGCTGGGAGTTGGGTTATTTTCCTTAGCGATAAGGACTCACCTTCCCAACAAATAAAACAGACAAGAAAGATCACAATTGGTTTCAAAATAAAAGGTACTGAAACAGTATGACCCAGACAGGTTCTTAGGTATATGTACTTGGATTACATTAGGTTTACACCAGGTAAAAGCCAAATTCTCACAGAACGTTTTTTTAAGAGAGATTTCTACTATAGGGCACATGTGCTTGCTGGAGAGACAGAGACAAAGTGAGAAATCACCCTCCGGGGGGATGGCTATGCCACAGTTCCTTGTCCTCCATCCATTTCTCAGGATTTGGGGCATGAGTGCACACACGCCCAGCATGAGTTTAAGTCACCGGGTCCAGGACTCAAACCGTGGTTGACTCTGTGGGAGTCCAGCACAGTAACCATTATACCATCTGCTGGTCCCCTCAGATGATATTTTAACCCTGGTGAAACAATGCAAATAGAGACGACAATGGCTGGGACCACAGTAGGGATGAAGGTCTGTCTTTTGATCTGAAAGTAGCAAAGTTAGAGACCAAGTGCACATAAACCCCATTATCCCACTCATCCTCTGATGTGTACAATGGCTTTATTATCCATTAGGCTTCATGACCACGCGCTAGGAATCCACTATAACTGTATCAGTATGCGAGTCAAGAGCAGTGTAAGCTGATAACTCACCTCAGGAGAGGAGAAAGGGGAAAAAAGGGGCAAAAACTGGAAAACGAGCAGCTGTCCCATAGCAGAGATCCAGGTACAGATCCCCAAAGTTACATAAGGTTGGAGAAACTCCAAAATGTTGAAACAAGACATATTTTAAAGACTTAGAAGATCTTCCTGGAAAAGTTAGATATACTCTCTGTTGAACACTCCTTTCATCGCTAGTTAAATTGTCACAGAATGGGGGACCAGCAGTTAGCATAATGGCTATGTCGCTGGATTCCCATGTAGCCAACCGTAGTTCGAGTCCCGGACCTGGTGGCTTAAACTCACACCGGGCACGCGTGCGTGCGTGCCAAAGATCCTGAGAGGAGAATGGAGGAAAAGGGATTGCAGCATGGCCATCCCCCCTGGGGGGATGATTTCTCACTTTCTGTCTCTCTGTCTCTGTCTTTCTGGTGAGCACATGCACCCTATAGCAAAAACCTCTCCAAAATAAATAAATTAATAAATTATCACAGAATGAACTTGATAATGATCATTATTTAACAAAACCAACCGTACACTGACCAGGTTTGGAGAGTTGGGATGCTGGTAACAACTTTACATGGGCTTATAATCATGTTCTCTACATATTATTTCAGTTATGAGATACCATGTGCCCCAAATCATTAAAAACAGCATCTAAGATGTATCGGTTTGAATAAATATATTTATACTCATGATAGAAGACAAGAGACACAACGGATAGACACACAATTATGACTTGGATAGAAAAAAACTATTTACCAATACAAGGAAAACATTTTTCACTATTCTGAAATGCTGTGTCTGAGAAAACATGATAATTTTTAAGAAAAAATTAAGAGGACATCAAGGACATATATCAAGTAGCCTGAAAAATGGAAATAAGGAGAAACTAGATAAATGCAAGAATCCATAGCCTAACACATGAGCAGCTGGGGCCAGTACATGGCATCATAGTTACATCACTGGACTCCCACATGGCTGATTGTGGTTTAAGTCCTGGACCCAGTAGCTTGAAACTTATGCTGGGCGTGTGTGCGTGTGTGCCCAAGATCTCAGGAGGAGAAAGAATTACACCACGGCCATCCCTCCTGGGGGACAATTTCTCACTTTCCTGATTACTGTCTCTCTTTCTCTTGGGTGAGTGCACGTGCCTAAAGCAAAAACCACTTTAAAAAACAAACAAACAAAAAAGGCAGTAGAGCAGAGCATTGTACCACAAAAGCAAAAAGCTCTTAATAAAAAAAAAAAAAAAAAGGCAATAAAGAGTCATACCCAGAAGTGGGTAGATTGGGTGGGAGGATGGGCAGGTATGTGGCGGATGTACCAGGGATAGTCCACACTTGGATTCAGTACACCTAGGAACACAAGCATTGCCTAAGCACCTCTCAGGGTGACTGCCTGGCACTGTGTAGGCAAAGCAGCTGGGCAGGTCGGCACTGTCCCCTCCCTCAAAGCTAAGCAATGACCAGCACAGGCACTCAGGGACAAGCAGGAACAGGGAGTGTGGGTGGTAAGGATGGCATTAGATGGCAGGTGATAACTGAGAGCTGGTGATGACCAGGATCAATGGGAAGGGCTGGCTCACCCTGTGGAGCTGCATGCTTTCACCCTCACCGCCATGACTGAGGGCAGGACAGAGTCAGCAACCATAGCACCCTGAGATAGGGGAGCAGAAACAGAGATACACACAAAGACAAGCCCGCCTCTTCAGAGAATCAAACGCTCAAAAGGACATGGATGCCCTAAGGAGAAGGCAGGAAATACGGTAATAAGCAGCTACCTAAGTGATAGAGCACAAACAGGAGATTTTCGATGTATACTTAATATTTTCTACCTTCTTTTAGAGAGAGAGAGAGAGAAAGAGAGAGAGAGACATTTTTTTTTAGAGGTTTTTGCTATAGGGTGTGTGCGCTTGCCAGACAGACAGAGAGAGACATAGAGACAGAAAGCGAGAAATCACCCCCCAGGGGGGATGGTCATGCCACAATCCCTTCTCTTCCATTCTCCTCTCGGGATCTTGGGCACGCACGCACACGCGCCTGGCATGAGTTTAAGCCACCGGGTCCATGATTTTCTTTCTTTCTTTCTTTTTTTTTTTTTTTGAGAGGTTTTTGCTATAGGGCTCGTGCACTCGCCAGAAAGACAGAGAGAGACATAGAGACAGAAAGCGAGAAATCACCCCCCAGAGGGGATGGCCATGCCGCAATCCCTTCTCCTCCATTCTCCTCTCGGGATCTTGGGCACGCACGCACATGCGCCCGGCGTGAGTTTTAAGCCACCAGGTCCGGGACGCGAACCGCGGTCGACTACGTGGGAGTCCAGTGACATAGCCATTACACTAACTGCTGGTTCCGAGAGAGACATTTTTGATATAGGATGCATATATTTACCAGAGAGAGGGAATGTGAGAAATCACCCCCTGGGGGGATGGCCACATGTAATACACTGTAATCCCTTCCCTCCATTCTCCTTTCAGGATTTTGGGCATGTATGCACACATACCCAGATTGAGTTTCAAGCTGCTGGGTCTGGGATTCAAACCGTGGTGGACAATGTGAATATTCAGAAGCTTAACCACCTGCTGACCCCAATATTTTCTTTTTCTTTTGAATTATATTTTAAGTTGGTTTATTTATTTCTTCTGAGAGAAACAGAGAGTGATAGTTAACCACAACAGAGTCTCCATGCCAGGATGCACCCCTCATCTCAGCCAGTCAGGATCAGGAGCATGCACGTGAGTGACCGGCACATACAGGGAGACCTCAGGATGCAAAACAGGGACCTTCTATGTGATTTCAGCATCACAACATATTATGTTACGACCATGCCACTCGGTTAGCCAATGTACTTAATGTTCTCAAACAGAGATGGCGTCATCTTATTCATGAGAGCAAAGTAGGTTATTATAAAAACGAAAACAAGTAACAACTCAATATAGATAAACAGAAAAGCAGAACTGATTAAAAACATGAGCAAGCTGGAAGATCAAGCCAAGGAATTCTTCCAGAGAGAAAAAGTCATGAAAAGAATGAGAAAGAAAAGCTAGAGGGACCAGCAGATGGCATAATGGCTACGTTGAAGAACTCCTATGTAGTTGACCGCGGTTCAAGTCCCGGACCCAGTGGCTTACACTCACGCTTGGTGGGTGTGCATGCGTATGTGCCCAAGACCCCAAGAGGAGAATGGAAGAGAAGGGATTGTGATGTAGCCATCCCTGCCGGGGGGTGATTTCTCACTTTCTGTCTGTCTCTCTCTTTCTGGAGAGTGCACACACACTATAGCAAAAACTTCTTAAAAAAAAAAAAAAAAAAGAAAAGAAAAAGGCAAGCTAGAAAACAGGGAAGACAGGTGCAAGAGTCAAAAGGCCCTTCCTTCTTTAAAAATTTGTTCCAAAATAGAGTAGACAGAAAGCAAGAAGAGAAACTGGCCAAGACCTGAGAAGATACAGAGCTCCTCAGGATAAACTGTCTCAACTACTAAGCAAATGAAAAAAGACCATAAAGGAAAAAAAAAATTTATTTATTTGGGGCCAGCATGTAGTATGGTGGTTAAGGCACTGAACTCCCAAATGGCAAACTGTGGTTCAACTCCGGGACCTGACAGTTTGAAAATCACACCAGGCGTATGTGCATGCATGCCCCAAATCCCAAGACAAGAATGGAGGAGAAGGGATTGCAGTGTGGTCATCCTCTCTGGCAAAAAACCTAAAAAATACTTTTTTAATTGAAGAAAAAACTTACTTGTGTACAATGAAGTAGAAACTTCTACAGGACAAAATAGTGCATAAAATCAAGGACACACAACAAACTGGTAGAGAAATATTTGCAATATATAATTAATATTAATGCTGAAAATGACAAAGAATTACAAACATTTTAAAGAAGAAACCCTACCGAAATGGGTACACTTGTGTAAGTTAATGTCTATAATCCTCCAAATAGCCCGTAATATAGTTAACATTGTTCCACAGATGAGCAACATACGGCATAAAGAAATCAAAGAACCACCAATGGATAGGGGAGCTACAATTCAAGCCCAGGTCATCTGGCTCCACTACCTGCTCTTAAACACATACCCTTTTTCTCTGAGCTATGTCCTTATCTGTGCACAGAGGCATACACAGTATGTTCACTACAACATCATTTATACTGCTGACAAAGGAGGAAAAGGCGATTATCAGGAAAGGAACAGATCGACAGAACATCATACTAAGGAAGTATCTTCAAGACAAGTCTGGAAAAGCATGGTCAAGCTTAAAGACAAAATGGGGAACAAAAGGTGATGGGAGGACAATTTAATCATTACAGCACTATTTTTTACTTTTTTTGAGAGAGATTTTTGCTATAGGGCATGTGTATTTGCCAGAGAGAGACAGACAGAGAGAGACAGAGACAGAGGGTGAGAAATCATCCCCCACAGGGGATGGTCACACTGCAATCTCCTCTTGGGATTTTGGGGATGCCCACACATGCACCCAGTGGGAGTTTTGAGCTACTGGTCCGGGGCTCAAACTATGGTCAGCCATGTGAAAGCACAGCTGCGTAACTGCTATGCCATTTGCTTGCCCAAATTTTTTAAGGAGTTTGTACTGGGTTGTCAAAAAAATTCATGACCTATTTTTTTCTATGTTTTTCATGTAAAATGTGCTGTGACTTTTTCAACCACCCAATAGAAATTTGCACAAACTTCTACTAAAGCCTCCACTGTGAATGTTCTTAAGGGTTCTCTTTCTTCTCTTGCTATTTTCCTTCCTCTTGCCACCTCTTCGGCTCTGCATCCATGTTTCAGTTCCAACAACTCCTCAGTACTCAGTTCCTTAGGAACCACCTCCAGGAACTTCTCAATGTCAACTTCATCTACACTCAGGTTAAAATTCTTCGCCATCTCAGCCACTAGTTGTGGTTGTTTTTTGTTTTTTGTTTTTTTTTTTTTTTTTTTTTTTTTTTTTTTTTTTTTTTTCACCCTCCTTCTCTTGGTAAGTTATGTGAAGATGCAGAAAAACCTTTTTTTTTTTTTAAAGAATTATTCAATTTATTTATTTAAATTTGACCAAAGAGGGACAGAGCAAGAGTAGGAGAGTGAAAAAGCAAGCTGCCAGGCCCAGACTCAAACCCATCCAGTCATGTGAGAGTCCAACGTCCTTAGCCACCACATCATCTGCTGGTCCCCGAACCTCTTGAGTGTCTTATTCCAGGTGCTGTTCCTACACTCCTTGGCAACATCACCGGCACCCAATGAGAGTTCTCAGTGCAGTCACAGATACTGTAATCAGTCCAGAATTCCATCAGCGTCTTCTCAGAAATTTCCTCAGGTGTGACAACTACCTGGCCAAAGGTCCTCCCTAGGTAATGGACTTTAAAAACTGCTATTAACTGTATCATTATTGAATGAAGAGGTGATATTTGCAGGGAGAGCCACTACTTTGATATCAGGATAAAGATCACCAATAGGGGCCACCAGGTGGGATAGTGGTTAAGGTGCTGGACTATCACATGGTCAATTGTGGTTTGAATCCCAGATCTGGCCGTGTGTGTGTGTGTGTGTGTGTGTGTGCGCGCGCGCGCGCCCAAAACCCAGATTGGAGAATGGAGGAGAAAGGACTATAGCATGGCCCCTTGGAAGGTGATTTCCTGTTTTCTCTCTCTCTCTTTGGTGAGCACATGCACCCTCTCTCTCTTTGGTGAGCACATGCACCCTATAGCAAAAATCTGTACGAAAAAAATAAAATCACCTATAAAAGGAAGCTCTATGGGAATATGATCAATAGTAAGCGAAATATTGAAAAGAGTGCTAGGTTTCCAACAGTACTTCTCCATTTCCTGGGCATGCAATTCAGGAGGGCATCTCAGAAAAGGAACTGGGCCATCAATGACTTATTGTTGCTGCAGGGTCCTGGCAATGTGTGTTCACTAACATGTTTGAAGGCCCTGGGGCTCCCACCATGCCAGATCATAGAAGGTTTACAATTTGTCCCCAGCTGAGACTGTTCTCCTATCCTGAAAAGCCTTAAAACCTAGTATCACATGTTCTTTTACATGACTGGCAGCACAGTGTGTACCATCAACAAACACCATATCACCAACATCACCACAAACTTGTAAGGGATTCATTGTTCTAGGACATTATGACAGCAACAATGTCACTAGATGACAGGAATTTTCTTTTTTTCTTTTTGTAGAGGTTTTCGTCTGCACACATGCAGGTACATGTATTATACACACAAAAAAAAGAGGTACACAACAGGTGAAAAAGCAATTAAAAACACACAATAGCTATTAGAGTTCTTTGGGATTTCCAGGAAGGAGGTTGTTAAAGGTTTCTTCCTTCAGTTTGTAGGTTTGATGACCTCATACAGGTCTTCAAAAGTTTATAGGCGGGACTAGCAGTTGGCATAATGGCTGTGTCACTGGACTCCCATGTAGTCGACTGCGGTTCAAGCCCCGGATCCGGTAGCTTAAACTCATGCCAGGTGCATGTGTGTGTGTGCCCAAGAGCCCCAGAGGAAAATGGAGGAGAAGAGATTGTGGTATGGCCATTCGGTGATTTCTCACTTTCTGTCTGTCTCTGTCTTTCTGCAGAGTGCATGTGCCCTATAGCAAAAACCTCTCCAAAAAAAAAAAAAAAAAAAAAAAAAAAAGGAAAGAAAAAAAGTTTATAGACAACAATCTCTCATAAGGCATATTGCCCATGCATGCATTTCAAAATGTTTGTCATCAAAATAAACTCATACTTGAATTCCACTTTTCCATGTTACTTTTGAAGTTCTTTCTTTGTAAGTGTGTATTCCCATCTCCAAGAAGCAGGATTAAGGGAATACTTTTCAGGAGCAATTGCTATGTACAGACATAAAGCTCTGTGTGATTAATAGTTTCGTTAACTAAAACGGATGGTAAGGTTTGGTATGTTTAAATAATTCACAGCAAATGTCTTGTACTTAGATTGGAGCCTTGGTCTGTGCTGAACCATGCTGAGTTGGAAAAGTCTGACTATAACATTCATGCAAGAGTAAGGAGAGAAGGCTTCCAGCCACGAGGAGCGTAACGGAGCCTGTCCTTACCGCAGCGATCTCGGACAACCAGGTTACGGCCTTCCTTCAGGTGGATGGTGAGGAGGTACGCAAAAGGGCTGGGGAGGTTACTCAAGCCATCGCCTGCTTCCCGGAGCGTCTGCAAAGAGGGAGAAGACAGTTAAGTCCCTGTGTCTTAACTGTGTCCCTGGGCCCCCACAAGGACACTTTCAAAGACATTTCTGTTTCTTTAATTGTCAGAGGGCTCATGTACCAGAGACAGAGAGAAGAAGAGGGGAATCTATCACTCCCCAATGGGGTGTGGTCACACTGCAACCCCATCTCCTCTATTTCTCCATCCTATGGGGCATGCACTTACACACCAGGTCACCAGAGCCAGGATGGAAACCATACGTGGCCATGTGGGATCTGGTTCCCTTAATCAATAGGCCATAGGGCCAGCCCTCACAGATACTTCTAAATTTAATAGGGGAGAATCAGAAAGGTCCCTATTAGGTCAGTTGTTAGCAGCAAGTCCCACCTACTTTGACAATTTGTTTATATTGCTCTATTGACGGGGCCTTTGTATTTCTTCCCAGTGGGATTTTTATCAGAATTCAGAGGCTATCATGATTATATCTTTTAAAATGAATTTTCCAAGAATTATGTGTCAGGTCATCGGTAAAGTCATGACATATTTTTCTATGCAAAAATGCATCATGACTTTCTGGGTGACCCATTAAGTGAGATTGCCCATCTCTGGGCACACCTTTAGACTATCAACTTCCTACAGGATTCTTTATAAAACTCGTGGTGGAGGGACCAGCAGATGATGTAATGGTTACATCACTGGACTCCCACGTAGTCAACCACAGTTTGAGTCCCAGACCCAGGGGCTTGAAACTCACAACGGGCGCATGTGTGCCCAAGACCCCGAGAGGAAACTGGAGGAGAAAGGATTGCAGCATGGTCATTCCCGCCCCCGGGAGGGAGGGGGTCCCTCGCTTTCTGTCTCTCAGTCTTGCTCTGTGTCTCTGGCAGTGCATGTGCCCTACAGCAAACATCTCTCTTAAATAAAAACAAACAAAAAACCCATGGAGGAAAGAGAGGAAATAGCGAGCAGAAACACATCTGTAGGATGGCTCTGTGGAAGGCTGGAAACACACGTCCACATTCCCCAATTCAGATGTAAAATCTCTCTCTTCTCCCCCTTCCCGTCAGCCTCTCTGACTAGACTGGCAGACTTCCTCCCCATGGAAGACAATTTCCATTCTCTACGTTCATCTTATCCCTCCTTCACCCCACAGAGCCATCTAACACATGCACCCACTTGTGTCCACAAGGGTACACGCTGTCCAATACCCTCCTAGCTTCCTTAACTTTTTCTTCTATTCCCTGGTACCCACTAAGTGTGTCTCCTCCTCTTATCCTCAGTTTCACCTCTCCTCAACTCACTCCCCTCTCCAGAAAAGCACCACTTAGTCCAAGGTAAGTCTATTTTTGAATATTACATAAATTCAAGTCTAGTCTTGAGCCAGTTCAAATGTTTGCCTTTCTTCAGAGAAAGAAAGAAAAAGATGCAATCATTTATCATTCTCTTAGTGGACATTCAATTAATCGATCCTATGGCTAAGCCAGTCTTGACAGCCTTCTTTCCCAAGCTTCAAAGCACTTCAAAATGTTTGTCTCATTTGCTATCTTGCTCAGCTTCATCGCGCCATTGTATTTTTAGAGGGATCTATCCCAGTCTGACAAATCAATCGACATTGAATTAATCTCTTCCAGCTAAAATTTGCAAGGCCCATTTCTGTTGGCAGATCTATTTCAGTATTCTTTAGGAATACAAAAGGCAAAGAAAGGCAAGCTCAAACATCTGATGGGAAATAGTCGCAATAGTTGCGATAAACACTTTCATGCTGGTTCTTAAGAAACACCACTTAGGGAACCAGCAGTTAGCGTAATGGCTATGTCGCTGGACTCCCACGTAGTCGACCGCGGTTCGCGTCTCGGACCCGGTGGCTTACAACTCACGCCGGGCGCGTGTGCGTGCGTGCCCAAGATCCCGAGAGGAGAATGGAGGAGAAGGGATTGCGGCGTGACCATCCCCCCTGGGGGGGTGATTTCTCGCTTTCTGTCTCTATGTCTCTCTCTGTCTGTCTGGCGAGCGCACGCGCCCTATAGCGAAAAACCTCTCCAAAAAAAAAAAAAAAAAAAAAAAAAAAGAAACACCGCTTACAGATTGTTCTTCAAAATGTTGCGATGTCATAGAGGCATTCAGATCACCACTTCCACACGGCTTCTGTAAATAAAAAGAAAAAAAAATGCTTTAAAAATCAAAAGCGGGACCAGCAGATGGCGTCGTGGTTACATGGTTGGACTCCCAACTAGGTGGTCACTGTTTGAGTCCCGTACCCGGCGACTTAAAACTCATGCTGGGCATGTGTGCATGTGTGCCTCAAATCCTGAGAGGGAAATGGAGAAGGGACTGCGGCATGACCATCCCCTGGCAGGGGCGGGTGGGGGGTGACTTCACATTTTCACTGTCTCTGTTGTTCTCTCTCTGTGGAGTGCACATGTGCACACCCTATAGTAAAAATCTCTCTCTCTCTCAAAAAAAAAATCAAAATATAATCAACCCATAAAGATATACTCCATCAGGTCTTCCGCTTTGGAAATCTGGTATTTGCATCCCCATTTGCAGGTGTATGGGCTGTCTTCCTCTTTGTGAGGCAAGGACTGGCAATAAGAGGAGGCCTCGGTGACGTGTCTCTGGCTGTGGCCTCGAAGTCATCTGAGTGTAGATAAGGCCAGCGTTGCTCTCTTGCTGGGTCACTTGGGTACCCCTAGTTCATTTGCATGGTTGGTGCAAATAGCCTTGATCCCAAGAAAGGAAACGGAACAGCAGCGCCATAGGGCTCCCTGGACGTGTCTGCCGGCCCCTCAGCTTCCAGAAGTAACTGAGCCACTCAAGCTCCAGAGAACAGAGCATATCTGTCACTACAATGTGTTTCAAAATGTGATCCAAAAGACCTTCCTCCATTCAAACGTCACAGGTCTATCAACTGGACAATCATCAATCCCAACTAGGAAGCTCAAATTCTGAATAAGTTATCTCAGAATGAGTTATGTCTGTTTCCTAACTTAAATATGTCTTGTGAACTCAGAAAATGATCCCACAAGACAATGAATGCAGCCACTAGGAGGAGAGACAGTACACTTTTCATTGTGTCGGCTCATATATACACAAAAAAAAAAAAAATAAAAAAAAATAAGAGGCTCCCAAAGGCTCCAAGACTTCATGGGATTTCTGGGATGAAATATGAGGACAGATGCCTTTAGGGACAAATGGAGTGATAGGGACTTGAGTGGACCACCCTCCAGCAACTGGGGTATGTTCCTGTCGGCATTGAACATTAGCTAGAGCTGATTTCTCATGTAAAAACATCCAATTTTCTCCTCCAAAGAGGGATGGCTAACACCAAGGCTATGGGCTTGGGTGAAGACAGGAAGCAGGCCTGCGGAGATCGCTTAAGATACCAAGAACCATTCGAGCATCTAGGGGACCAATCACTGATGACGACACTAGTCTTTCTCATCCCCAGCCACCATAAAGGGAGTCATAATCACAGTTTAAAGACTCTGCTGGATCGTAGGCTGCCTTCCCAGACACTCCCTCTTCTCCAATGGAGCTTCATGCAATGAGCAATTGTTCCACCACCAAAAGGGATAGTGAGGTCTTGCAAGCAAGCAAGGGCTCTCTGGCCCATAACTGCATTCAGTGATAAGAAGGGCTAGAGGGCCAGCAGGTGGCATGATGGTTAAGGTGCTGGACTCCCACATAGCCAACTGCAGTCCGAGTCCTAGACCCAGTGGCTTGTTCTCTGTAATGCACATGTGCCCTGTAGCAAATTAAAAAATAAATAAATAAATTAATTAATTAAAAAAATAGATAATTCTAAAAAAGAGAGAGAAAGAGAAAAGAAAAAGAAAAAAGAAGGGCTAGATCAGGGCAGAACTGAGCCCTGATCACATGTAGGCTTGGAGCCTAATGACTGGATAAAACAGACACTACAGATCTTCAAATTTATGGTTCAACTGCTTCTTCCCCCACTAGTCCCAGGTCTAAAGTTCCTGGACTACAAGTATGTTTTGTCCAGTTCGGTGAACTCACACAGGACTATGATTTCAGACATTTCTGGCTTTTGCTAGGGCTCCAGCACTTCAGTCACTGTATCTACGTGGCCCTGCAAGAACCACCACTGCCTAGGCCAAGAAAAGAGCGCTGACTCTCAATAAATCTGGCCGTGAGACATGAGAAAGGACCTCTCCCTCTGCTTCTTGCTATGTTTGAAAAGACTCTGAGGCAAGCAGGTACCACAGTGGTTAAGGCACTAAACCCCCACGGGGCTGACCATAGTTCGAGTCCCAGACCATGTGGCTTGACACTCATGGCAGGCGTGTGTGCATGCGTGCCCAAAGCCCTGAAAGGAGAGAGGAGGAGAAGGGATTGTGACTTGGCCATCTTCCTTGAGGGTGGTGAATTCTCACTTTCTGTCTCTGTCTCTGTGTCTCTGTCTTTCTGGCGAGTGCACATTTCCTACAGCAAAAAAAAAATCTCTTTAAAAAAAAAAACAAAAACACTCTAAGTTGGGCAGGATTGTCTATAAACTGCTTTATGGCAACAATCAGAACCTTATTCAATTCTCCCAATGTCAAAAGACTTCTTTGCATGCTTTTTACACCATGCATTATCATTTCCCAGAAACTTGATCAATTTTTACCTGATTTACAATACCAATAACCACTTTATCACACACACAGCCGGCAGGAACCAGCACTATCAGACACTTTGAGGTCTTAAAAAAAAAAAGAAAAGAAAAGAAAATCTCCCACTGCTATCTTTAGTTTTATTTAGGGAAATAGTACTCCACTGAACCAACCAGTCCTGCTTGAAGACAATTCCACACAACTGCCAGGGGCTGCAGTCGAAATTTCTGTTTCAACTCTATGTTACTCACCAAGGATGGTATCTAACAAGTTTGTTATCTTCTACCAGGCACTTCAAAAATTACATAAAAAATGAAATGAAAGTATAAATTTATCACAATGCAAAAAAAAAGTTTTTGTTTTTGTTTTTTTAATTTTGCCAGAGGGTGCTTGACAGGGTGTTTGACAGAGAAAGGAAGTGAGAGAAACTACCACCCATGGGTTCTGGTCATGCCCCAATCCCTTCCCCTCCATTTCTTCCTCCTTTGGGGATTTTTGGCATGCACACACATGCACCCAGCATGTTTTTCAGGATGCTTGATCTGAGACTTGAACTGTTCAGTCATCCAGTCACCTTAACCACTATACTACCAGCTGGCCCCAGATTTTTTTTTTATTATTATTACATAAGACATTTTTTCCAGCAGCTTTTTGAAGGTCCTCTCATAGTTTCCAGTGGAGAAGTAAATGGATGGGTGCTTAAATCACACTGTCTCTTGGCCCACGTACCCTCTAGGTTCTCCCAAATTGTCCTCACTGTACTTAATGATGACATTAATTAAATAACAAGATAAGTCCACATAAGTATTCCCATTTACGTGCCATCAAGAATGAACAGAGCATTTATTCCAATACGTAATAAGATTTCCACTTATAACAACGTGGAAATTAAACATGAAGAACGACGTTAATTCAACATTATGGCTGGTTTTACTCACAGAAAAGTCACCGAACTTAAAGTTATGGTTCCCACAGCCACTGTAACTGTCACATACCATATATATATACACCAAAGCAGCAAAGTGATTACCATAAAGAACGGCAGAATGTTCCATATGCACAGAATGACCAAGTTATAGCAGCTGGGGGACATATAACTTGGAATACCCCCTACACTCTTACACGGCACCTCAGGTATTAGCTCCTGAGCAGAAGCTGTATTGTTTCACCTTTTTTGTAAGCCTAGTAACTACAAAAACAAATCCATTTTTCATTTAAGGGGACATTTATATTGTCAGGAATACCACTATCCTTAGAATATTTTTTTAAAAAATGCTTTCAGTAAGCATCATCAAGCACTCTGGTTTTTTGTTTGTTTGTTTTTGTTGCATTTCTTTTTTAAAAGATGAGCAAAGGGCCAGTAGGTGACATGGAGGTTAAGGCATTAGATTCCCACATGGCCAGTTCATGGTTTGAATCCAGGACCTGGTGGCTGGACAATAATGCTAGTCATGTGTGCATGTCCAAAATCCCAAGAAGAGGATGGAAGAGAAGGGATTGTGGCATGACCATCCATCCTGGGGGGATGATTTCGCACTGTCCCTCTCTCTTTGTCTCTGTATCTCTCTGATGAGTGCATGTCATCTATAGCCAAAAAAATAAATAAATAAAGAGGAGGAGGATGGTGGTGAAATTAGCATTTTGTCTATGTACATTACTAATTTTCTTTTTGAGAGACATATTTTTGCTATGGGGCACATGTACTTGCCAGAGAGACAGACAGAAAGCGAGAAATTACCCCCTAGGGGCGATGGCCATGCCGCAGTCGGCGTTCTTCCAGTCTCCTCTTGGGATTTTGGGCAAGCACACACATGCACCTGGTATGCGTTTTCAGCCTCCAAGTCTGGGACTCGAACTGTAGTCAACTATATGGGAGTCTAGCGATACAACCATTACCCCATCTGCTGGTCCCCATGGCTGACTTTTAACATGTATATTTGTACAACTTCTACCATCATCAAAATATAGAACAGGTCTTTTACCTTCCAAATAAAACCTTCAGTGTTGTCCATTGTGGTCAAATCTCACCCCTAACTCCTAACCTACCTATGGCAATCACTGTTTTCATTACATCTTCATTCATAATGTGTTTTCCTTATACAATTTTTTCTAGAATAGTCTATCAATGGAATCATACAGTGTGCAAATTTTTAAAACTGGCATATTTAATTCAGCCTAATGCCTTTGAAATCCACCCATGTAGTTGTCTGTATCTTTCCTTTTCATTAAATAACAATCCATCTTATAGTTGGGCTATACATCATTGGTCCACTATGCATTGGCTTTAATCATTTCAAGTTAATTATTTTCAGGGACTTTCTCAGGAGAAGCAAAGTAATTGTGATTATCATCAAAGTCTGTAAATCCCAATATGACAAACTTGTCTAATTACACACAGGCATTCAGAAATATGGCATTAACATCTTACACCTTGGGATGAACATTAGTCTGAGGTTAATCCCCCTATGACCCTCATCACTGCCTTTAGGTGTTTATTGGGGGATGTATGTTTTAAGTTTATTTCATGAGAGAAAGACAGAGACACAGGCATATTTAACATGGTCCCCACGTCACAATCTGTCCCCAGTCTCAGCTGGCCCAGATCATGGTCATACGCACACACACCCAGCATGCCCCGGGGGACACTAAGACACAAACCCAAGACCTTTCCCTTGAGGGTCCAGTTGCGCTACCAGTAAGCCACACACCACACGTGTGTGTGTGTGTGTGAGAGAGAGAGAGTGTGCACGCACACATACACGTTTTCTAAGACAGTGAGTTTGCATTGGTATTTCTTAGCTACACTGGGATTTATAAAAAGGCAATACAAATGTTGTATTCCCTTTCATTGAAGATCCCTTATCTGCAAGAAAGTAAATTTAAAAATTCAGCAGGAGGGGCCAGCAGGTTGCATAGTGGTTAAGTCACTGGACTCTCACATAGCTGACCGCAGTTCAAGTTCTAGACCTGGAAGCTTAGAACTCAAGCTAGGTAACGTGTGCATACATGCCCAAAAATCTCAAGAGGAGAATGGAAGAGAAGGGGTTGCAGTATGGCCATGCCCCTGGGGATAATTTCTCATTTTCTGTCTCTGTCTCTCCAGCGAGTGCACATGCCCTATATCAAATAATAATAATAATAATTTCAGTGGGATATTCAGAGATGTTAGAGTGGATAGAAAAATTACTTTAAAAAAGAAAATCTTATGTCACTAAGGACCTTGAGGACAAGACACTGATGTGAATAAACAACATTTCCCATTTTGTATATAGTAGTTGTGATCCTGTACAAATACCACCTCCCATGAAGTACACACAGGAAGTCAACTGATAAACTATGCAAGCAGTCACTCAGTGTTTTAACTTCAGTGGAGGAACACAGAAAGCCACATCCAGAAAAGCTAAATAAGAGTAAAACATCGGCTAAGAATATCAATGGTCTTATCTTTGAAAACGACTCTATTAAGCAAAGGATCTGTGTCTCATACTACATATTTGTTGAACTATAATCCCCATCCAGGCTGTTGAGAATATGAGTATTTAAGACACATATAGTCACAATCACAAAACCCCACATGGCAGACAAAGTGGCAAGATAAGGTTAGAATGACCATTAGAAGCAACTGGACCCAGTGATAGCATTAAAATAAAAAGGAGCTGTAAGACTAATCAGAGCTGTCAAAACTGGAAAGCCGGGGTCAGCAGATGGCATAGCAGTTACGTCACTGAACTCCCATATGGCTGACTGTGGATGGAGTCCCAGGTCTGGTGGCTTGAAAATCCCATCTGGCTCATGTGTGTGCATACCCATGATCCCAGGAGAATGCAGGAGAAAGGACTGCAGTATGGCCAACACCCACATGTCTTGCTTTCTGTCTCTTTGTCTCTGTCTCTGGTGAACATCCATGTCCTATAGCAAATGACAACAAAACTCTCCAAAATAAATAAATAAAGCAGAAACCCTGTTCAGAAAATAATCAAGTCTAGGGGCCGGTAGGTGGCACGGTGATTGAGGTGCTAGACTCCCACATGGCTAACTATGGTTTGAGTCCTGGACCTGGTGGCTTGCCTTCCCTCTCTCTCTCTCTCACTGGTCAAATTAAAAAATAAATAAAATGCTTAAATTCTTTAAAAAAAATAATCAAGTCTATCACATGGCAAGTTGATTCATATTGAATTTTTGCACTTTTCAGAAGGCAAATTACAGCCCATGAGCCAAATTCAGCTTACCACTTGTCTTTACAAATAAAGTCTAACTGAAATATGGCCCCACCTATTCATGTATATATGATCTATGACAGATTTCATGCTACAATACCAGAACTGAATGAAGATCTTATGGTCCACAAAGCCAAACATAACATCTGGCCATTTATTTAAAAAAAGAATAAAAAAAAAAGTTTGCCGGGGTCAGCAGATGACATGGAGGTTAAGGCAGCTAGATTCCATATACTTGACTGAGCAATTCAAGTCCCACACTCGGCAACTGAGGAAACAGACTGTATGCACACGTATACCCAAAAATCCCAAAAGGAGAACGGAGGAAAAGGGAATAGAGAATGGCTGTGCCCCCTGAACGGGGCTGGGGGGGGGGTGCTTTCTTATTTTCCTCCCTAGCTCTCTGTCTCTCCCCAGAGTTCTATAGAAAAATTGTATCTGCCAACCCCTTGTATAATGCTTTAAAACCTTCCTAGCATATTTCATAATATTTTCCCACGGGCCTTCCATAGGGTTTTGTTTTATTTTGCATGTTTATTATCAGGAGACTCTTCTTAAAAATGATTTCTTTTTCATTTGCTTAATACTTTCTAATTTAGTAACATCCACTCCCATTAACTTCTTCTTTCTTTTTTCGGGGGGGTGAGGAGGTTTTTGCTATAGGGCACGTGTGCTCGCCAGAAAGTCACAGAGAAACAGAAAGACAGAGAGCGAGAAATCACCCCCCAGGGGGGATGGCCACACCGCAATCCCTTCTCCTCCATTCTCCTCTCGGGATCTTGGGTATGCACGCACACACACCTGGCATGAGTTTAAGCCACCGGGTCCGAGACTCAAACCACAGTCGACTACAAGGAGTCCAGCGACACAGCCATTATGCGAACTGCTGGTCCCCCATTAACTTCTTACAGTGTCCGCAGGATGTCATTTCAAAAAAGAAAGAAGCCAGACTAGGAGGTTAAATGATCAAAGGGAAGAGAGGCAGGCTATTCCCCAAGGGATCCTGGGTTTGGCCTTCATGAGTATCGAGGACACGGCACTCCTTTTGTCATACCCAGCTGTTACCAAGAGAGTCCCAAACAGCCCATGGCACCTAACAAACTTCCTAGCATAGTGTCACCAAAAACTCCCTTAAAATTCAAGTCATGAGAACCTTTCTCCATAGGGAAAAACAAAACAAAACAACTTACTTACATCATAGGTTGTCAGGAGAAAAATTAATTCATTCAACATCTGTTGGGTCATTGGAAACGTCAGGACACATTTTTGCATAGAAAAATAGAGAAATACGTCATGACTTCTCCAACGACCCAATATTTGGTTTATTGTATATACAAAGAGTTTGTTAGGCCTCTCATACATGGGGTAAACCAACCGGATGTGGTCTGATAATAGGTACACAGTGCTCTATGCAGTCCCTCCCACATAATCTCTCAGTAAATGACATTGGATTGGTGTTGTATTCTAGTATTCTGTATTATTATTATTATCTTTATTATAAAAGTGATAGCTATAGGGTCAGTAGGTAGCATGGTAGTTAAGACAGCTAGATCCCACATGGCTGACTACATGGTTGGAATCCCAGATCTGGTGGCTTGAAAAACATGCCAGGTGCATGTGTATGCCTGCCTAGAATCCTGAGAGGAAAATGGAGAAGGGTTTGTGGCATGGCCATCCCCCCTGGAGGATTATTTCTCACTTTCCCTCTCTCTGTATCTCTCTCTCTGCACACACACTATCGATCTAAAAAACAAAAAAGAAAACAAAATAATAAGACACGTTTAGGAAGAGTTGAGTAAAGCACTCAGTGAAGATGACGAGCAACCCAAATCCCTCCATTAATCCCCACCTCAGTTCTTCACCCACACTTGCTATCAAGATGACGTCAGAAGGCTGGCTGGTGAAACCTCAGGACAGCACCATATCTCTTTCCACACATAGCCAGGCAGAGCATGCACACTTCCTGCAGAGTTCTCACCCAAAGCAAAGCTCCTCTAGCAGGCACAGCCTCCACTGCCAATTTACTGCTGATTCATTCTGTGCTGCCTTCGAGCGACAGCACTGACTCCCGGGCTTCAGTGCGCTCTGCCCACTGAGTATACCAGGTAGTTAGTTGTTACAGTCTAATAGAGCTGCCTAGTGAGATGGGAAAAGTGCTATGTGGCACAGCCTTCAATACTTCTGCCATTTCCTACCACTCCCCTCACCCCTTCCTCTCTGGCTATACTGCTTCCTTACTCTTCCTGAAACACCAGGTGTATCCCTACCACCCTGGGTCTGTAGGCTTGCTGTTCTCTCCTTCTGAAATGCTTTGTCTCTGGGTAGGCATACAACTTTCTTCCTTGCCTCTTCTACTTTAATTGTGTCAAAAGTTATCTTCTCAGAAAAGGGCTCTCCCAACCACAGTTTTTGTTGTTGCTGTTGTTGTCTATTTTTAGTTTTGATATAGGGTGTGTGCACTTGCTGAAGACAGACAGACAGAGAGAGACAAAGTGAGAAATGACCCCCAAGAGGATGGCCCCTCTCTCTAGATTTTTGACATGCACACACATGCACCGGGCATGATCTTTAAACCACTGGGTCCAGGACTGGAACCCTGAAGTCAGTCACTTGGGATCTAGTACCTTAAAGGCCATATCTCCTGCTGGCTCCTGACCATGCATTTTTTTTTTTATTTGAGGTGGGGCAGATTTTGCTATAGGGCATGTGCATCACCAGAGAGAGAGAGAGAGAGAGAGAGAGAGAGAGAGAGACAGAGACAGAGACAGAAAGCAAGAAATCACCTCCCTTATGGGGAATAGCTATACTACAATCCCTTCTCCTCCAATCTCTTCTCAGGATTTCGGGCATGCAGGCACATCCAATGTGAGTTTCAAGCTGCCAGGTCTGGGACTCAAACTGTCATCAGCCATGGGGAATCCAGTGCCTTAACCACTATGCAATCCTCTGGCTCCATGAGCACACTTTTACAAAAACACTAATACTTCCACCTTAGCACACAAGCACCTTTTCTACTTTATTCTTCTCCATAATGATAGATTTCTCTGTATTTATCTGTAGCCTTCCACCCTTCAGATAACCGCGGCATCAGAGAACGGACCTCTGTTTGTTCAGACTGAGTACTGTGTGTGTAGTACTTAGATCAGCATCAGCCCATAGTAGATGTTTAACAAATGGGTGAGAAGGGAGGGAACAAGGAAAAAGAAACCCAGTCCAAGAAGGATCCAGAGACATGGCTTCTGACCTGCCTACCGGACACCAGGATGCAGAGAGAGGATTTCCCAATCAAACAGAAATGGTAAACAACAATACAGCACACAAAGGCTGACAGTCTTGTTCAGTTTTGAAAGCTAGAGGTTGTTTTCTCACCTCTGTGGCTTGTCACTTTGCTTCTCTGTGGTCACTACGCTTGAATCTCTGTGGGTGCTGAGCAGAATTTCTGGAAATATCCCCGTGGGGAAATTCTCTCAACCATTCAACTCACCCACATAAGCCAGCATCAACTCTGTTTTTTTTACACCACTGACTGGCAAATGCAACAACTGAGAAAGACATAACCCTTTGTGGAATTACAGGAATGACGGGGAGGAGGTGAGAGTAATTCTTCTCCTAGTGATCATTAGTTAATGATTATGACAGTAAGCCTGCTCAATCACTGTTAAGTATCCCTGTGTTTAAAAGAGCCACACTAGACATAGAAAAGTACATGTCTTTCTTTAGTGCTAGTTTTTCCCCTTCTCCAGTTCTGAGATCTCTCAAGTTGCAGAACTGTACTTCCAAATCTGTCCTGTACACACAGTTTCAGGCACGGGCTTGAGACTCAGGTAGTTCTAGGCATATATCCTGACCATGACACTTGCCTGAATTAGGCAAGTCAATAAATCTCCCCAAGCCTGTTTCATGCTTAAACATATACATACTTACATGCATACTCTACTATGGTAGAGATGGAAAGAGTAGAGGACATAAAAACAGTGAAAATAATCATTGACACTGGCGATAGTGTGGACAGAGGCAAGACATTTGTGGGACACAGAAATGGTGAATTACCTGTGGATGATAATGTGTATTGTATTCTCAACTGGACTGATCTAAGATGTATTTCATGTTGGGTAAATTCTTCTTACAAGTCAAATGATGTATAGAAATTGAATGTTTAAGATAATAATAAAGAATTGAAGAAAGTAATCCCATTTACCATAGCTACAAAAAGTGTAAGATACCGAGGGATAAATCTAATCAAGGAAGTCAAAGACCTCTCTATACAAGGCAAACTATGAGAAGCTAAAAAAAGAAATAGAAAATGACACGAAAAAAGTGGAAAGACATTCCATATTCCTGGATTAGAAGAATTAATATAATCAAAATGGCAATTCTCCCCAAATTAATCTATATATTTAATGCAATCCCAATCAAATTACCAGAGACAATCTTCACAGATCTAGAAAAGATAATCATGGAATTTGTCTGGAATCATAAGACTTCGTATTGCCAAAGAAATCCTGTCCAAGAGTGGAGTATGTAGTATCTCACTCCCTGGCCCCAAAATATATTACTAAGCTGTGATAATCAAAACAACATGGTACTGGCACAAAAGCAGACATGTGGACCAATGGAACAGAATAGAGACCCTAGAAATAAACCCCCAAACATACAGCCAACTGATTTTTGACAAAGGGCACCAGTCAAGCCAATGTGAAAAAGAAAACCTCATTAGCAAATGGTGCTGGAAAAATTGGGTATCCACCTGCAGCTGGGCCACTATGTTTCAACCTTTAATGACAAAATTAACTCAAAGTGGATCAAAGTGCTAAACCTAAGACCTCAAACTATAAAACTACTGCAGGAAAGCACTGGGAAAACTCTGGGAGACATCAGCATAAGCAAAGACTTCTTTTTTTTTTCTTTTTGGAGAGGTTTTTGCTACAGGGCACGTGTGCTCACCAGGAAGACCAAGAGAGACAGAGACAGAAAGTGAGAAATCATCCAAGGGGGGATGGCCACACCACAATCCCTTCTCCTCCATTCTCTTCAGGATCTTGGGCACACACGTACATGTGCTTGGTGTGAGTTTAAGCCACCAGGACTTGAACCACTATATGGGAGTTCAGTGACATAGCCATTACGCTAACTACTGATCCCAAGACTTCTTAAATAAGACCCCCAAAGCACAGGAAATAATTCCAAAAATAGACAACTGGGAAAACATCAGATTACGAAGTTTCTGCATAGCAAGAGACACAGTAATTACTGTGAATTGACAGCTTCAGAATGGGAGAGTATTTTTGTAAACTATGCCTCAGATAAGGGACTGATAACCAGAATACACAGGGAACTCAAGCGACTTACCCGAGGAGGGAAAATAATAATCAACCCAATTAAAAGATGGGAAAATGAGCTGAACAAATGACTCTGAAAGGAAGACATACAAACAGCTAAAAAGCATATGGGAAAATGCTCAACGTTCCTCATCATAAGGGAGATGCAGATTCAAAACACAATGAGATACCATCTAAGTCCAGTCAAAATGGCAAAGATTAAATAAACAAAAAAATGGTAAGTGCTGGCGAGGCTGTCATGAAAAGGGAACTCTCCTACACTGAGGGTGGGAACGTATACTAGTTCAGCCACTGTGGAGAACAGCATGGAGGGTCCTCAAAGATCTACAAATATAACTACCATATGATCCAGCAACTGTGCTCCTGGGTATTTACCCAAAGGATAGGAGAATGCTCAGTTGGAAAAGTGCTGGCATACCTATGTTTATTGTGTCAGTATTCACAATTGCTATGACATGGAACCAACTCAGAGGTCCACAAACAGATTAATGGATTGAAAGATGTATGGAAGTGTAGTACATATACTCCATGGAATACAGCCATTAAAAAAAAAACAAAAAAAAAAAAAAAAAAAAAAAAAAAAAAAAAAAAAAAAAAAAAACAGCAAGACCCTGGTATTTGATAAAAACAAAATGGACAAATATGAAGATTTATGACTGAGTGAAGCAAGCCAGACTATGAAACGGAGGTACTGAATATCTCCACTTGGAATATACCAGCTGTCTGCACTCTACGGTGGAAACTGAAAGATTAGAGCATACAGAAGCATGGAAAATGGTTACGAATTCTGGAGACAGTGTGGGAAGAGGCTGGGAGGAGGGGAGGATGTGAGGAAAGGAATTAAGTAGAAAAATAGAGAGGCAAGACATTTATGGGACACTGAAACAGATGATTATCTTGATAACATGTATGATATCTTCAACTGGACTGGTGTGAAGTGTATTCATGGTGGGTAATTCATTTTACAAGCTGCTGTGATGTACAGTGATTGAATGTATAAAACAATGGGGTCAGCAGGTGACGTGGTGGTTAAGGGCACTGGACTCTCACATGGTCGACTGTGGTTCAAGTCCCAAACCTGGCAGCTTGCTTTCTCACTTTCACTCTATCTCGCTCTGTCCCTCTCTCGTCAAATTAAAAATAAATAAATGTTAAATAATTATTTTATAATAATTAATAAAAACAAATTTAAAAAATAACCAAATCAAAAAGAGTTTGCTTTGGTTTTCATATAGTTTTTCCTTTTTTAGGGAATGCACATGAAGTTGCTCACAGGTGTGTGCCCACAAGCACACATACATGCTCACACATATGTGAAATTGGAGAAAATCTAAACCCTTAAGCTATCAAAAGGAGATAGTCATTCAAATGTTTCTCTGGGATAATGATATGCACAATTTGTCCACAGGCATGACTGGGCAAAGGTATAGGGAGAGAAGCAGACATACACTTAAAAACTTAGAGAAATGGTTTTGCTCTTACATTTTTTTTTTTTTTTTTTTTTTTGCCAAAAAGATGGAAAACAGAAAACTCATCCAATAGGGCTCTTAATGCCTTAAAGTATCCTAGAAAGATTCTTTGTAATTGTTTTAAAATACACAGAGGTCAAGCCTAAAACGAATAGGAACACTGGGTACAATCAATAGTACATTAATTTAAAATCTTGCAAACGATATTTCTCCCCATCTACGCTAACCACAAAAATAACTCCCAACCAAGTGTTCCAAGGGCATTCAACACACTTGGGGGGGGGGGAGGAAACTAGGAAGTGGGAAGTACCCAGCACTGGTCTCACCTCTGGCTCTTCTGGCACATCACCTCCAAAGGGAGTTTTCTGAAAATTGAAGATGCCATTGCTGGCCACCTGCCTCTCTTCGGCAGGAGAGACATAGATCTCCTCTGAGTCCGTTTCTGCTGCATGTAGGTGGCTTGCTTCTTCTTGGCCCCAATCCAGTTCTTCTTCAGACTGTTTCAAGGAGCTACTGCTGCTCTTAGGGAAAATTCCTGCAGTGGACAGGCTGCTGGGCACTGAGGTATAGGACGACTGGGGCCCGGAGTAAGGTCGACCCTCTGGGACTAAGGTCTCAGCCTCGAGGAGGTCAGGTACCGAAAGGCTGAGGCGGCGGTCCAGGTGGTGCCTAGCCCTTAAGTCAAGGGGTTTGTTTGAGTTCTTCTTCAACTTCTTCTTGCTCAAGTTGATCAACAATGGCCGGGTCCGCTGTTTCAATGAGCCCCACACCGATGGTTTATCCAGATCCATTGCTTCATGAGGCCCAAGGAACCACTTCTCAGACAAGGGCGCTTCTACTGAGGACAAATCCTGTGACTCCTAGAAAATACAACATAGGGAGAGAAAGCATGGGTCTCCATGTGGTGACAGGGCACACAGACATGAGAACGTGATTGAAAATCTCGGACTCATACTTTCCATTAGGTGGCGGAGATTGCTAATAAGTGATTGGTAACTTCCACAGATACTAGGAGGTTTTTTTTTTTTTTTTTTTTTCTTTTTCTTTTCTTTTTTTTTTTTTTTTAAGAATTATTTTTGGGCCAGCAGGTGGCATTGTGGTTACAGCGCCGGACACTCCCACATGGGTGACCACGGTTCAAGTCCCAGACCTGCTGCCTTGCTTTGTCACCTCTCCTCTTTCTCTCTGTCTCTCTCTGTCAAATTGAAAATAAATGAGTAAATAATATTTAATAAATAAGTGAATGAATAAGTAACATTTAAAAAAAAAAGAATTATTTTTGGGACCAGCAGTTAGCTTAATGGCTATGTTGCTGAACTCCCATGTAGTCAACCACAGTTCAAGTACTGAACCCAGTGGCTTAAACGCACGCTGGGCCTATGTGCTTATGTGTCCAAGATCCCGAGAGGAGAATGGAGGAGAAGGGATTGTGGCGTGGCCATCCCCCCGAGGGGGGGGGTGATTTCTCACTTTCTGTCTTTCTGGCAAACGCACGCGCCCTATCGCAAAAACCTCTCCCCCGACCTCACAAAAAGAGAATTATTTTTATTTATTTATACATTCATTCTTTTGTTTTTAATTTGACCAGAGAGGGACAGAGCAGGGTTCGGGGAGTCAAGTGAGAAAGCAAGCTGCCAGGTTCAGGACATGAACCACCGTCAACCATGTGGGAGTCTGGAATCCTTACTCAGCATGCCACCTGCCAGCCCCAGGAGATGCACAACTTTAGACAACACAATTTTTCAGAATTTTATAAGGTCAGTTGTAGAAATAGTGAACCAAAGAGGATGACAAGTGTGACACAAAATTGCATCAAGAGAAGACAACTTTTGTATTTCCTCTTCAGGGAAATCAAAGCTGAAGAAGTCATTTAAGGGAACAATAATAGCAGCAATTTTTTTTTTTTTTTTTTTTTTTTGGAGAGAGATTTTTGCCATAGGGCACGTGCGCTCACCAGACAGACAGAGAGACATAGAGACAGAAAGCGAGAAATCACCCCCAAGGGGGGATGGTCACGCTGCAAGCCCTTCTCCTCCATTCTCCTCTCGGGATCTTGGGCACACACGCACACACGCCTGGTGTGAGTTTTAAGCCACCGGGTCCAGGACGCGAACCGCGGTTGACTACGTAGGAGTCCAGCGACATAGCCATTACGCTAACTGCTGGTTCCCAATAATAGCAGCTTTTGATGAGGATGGTCAAGGGATGGAAGGAGAGAGATATTTCTTCTCTAATCCAGGGTCAGTTGCTAAACATTTCAGACTCTGAGAGCTGATCTACATGCACTCAACTCAGTTGCAAGTATTCAATTTTGTTGTGACACCAAAGGACACATAAACAATTTGAAATGAAAGAATATGGCTGTGTTCTAATAAAAGTTTTTTTACAAAAACAGGAAGCAGACTAATTTCTGCAAATAAAGTTTTATTAGAACTTTTGCTCTGCAAAAGACACCAAGAAGAGCACAAGACAGGGACCACCACATGGTGTAATGGTTCCATTGCTGGACTCCCATGGTTCAAGCCCCAGACTTGGAAGCTTGAACCTCATGCTGGGTGCATGTGTGTGCATGCCCAAAATCCTGAGAGGAGAATAGAAGGGATGTTACTTTCTCTCTTCAGTAAGCACACACGTCCTATAGCAAAATCCTCTTTAAAAAAAAAAAAAAAAAAAAAAAAAAAAAAAAAAAAGCATAAGATATACTCTCATGTCAGAGTATGACATATTTACTCATAAACATCATTTTCAACAGAGAACTTTGCAATCCTGTATCTGAAAAAAGTTTTTTCTCCTGAGCCCTTCTGCTCACCCTTTATTATCCATTCCTGCCTGCCCCTCCCATGTAGTTTCTGGTATCTACACTTGCCCTTCCTACTTTTAATAGGTTCAGATCTTGCCATTTCTGCCTTAAAGTGCAAATATTCAGCATATATTGAGCAGGGATATTCAGTGTTTGTCTTTCACAGTCTGGCTTACTTCACTTGGCATTACATCTATAGTCATCCACTTTAAGTATCTATTTACCCCTTAAAGGGTATTTTGGATACTTCCAGTTTGGGGCTGTTATAAACATTTATGTACAGATTTTTTTTTATGAACATATATTTCATTTCTCTTGGATAAATGTCCCAGGAGTATAATTGCTGGGTCAAATGGTAAGTAAATGTTTAACTTTATAAGGTACTGCCAAACCATTTCCCCAAGTGGTTATGTCATTTTACAGTCCTATAAACAATTCTGAGAATTCTCAATGCTCTACATCTTACCCAGCACTATGTATTTTCCGTTCTTTTAGTTATTCAAATAGGTATAAAGTGCTATCACGTCAGAGATTTTAATTTTCATTTTTCTAAAGGCCTGTGATGTTGAAAACCTTTCTGTGCATTTACTTGTTATCTTCACATCTACATTAGAGAACTGCCTACTGACTATTACCCAATTTTTTTTAATTGGGGAAAATTGGGTAGTTTTCCTATTGTTGAATTATGAGGGTTCTTTAATATTTTAGACACAAGTCTTTTGTTAAAGACATCATTTACGAATAGTTTCTCCAGTTTGCATCTTGTCTCATCCTCTTAGTGGTGTCTTTTTTTTTTTTTTTCTCTTATTAGGCACGTGCACTCGCCAGAAAGACAGAGAGAGACCGAGAGATAGAAAGCAAGAAATCACCCCCCAGAGGGGATGGCCACGCCGCAATCCCTTCTCCTCCATTCTCCTCTCGGGATCTTGGGCACGCACGCACACGCGCCCAGCGTGAGTTTAAGCCACCGGGTCCGGGACTCAAACCGCAGTCAACTACATGGGAGTCCAACAACATAGCCATTACGCTAACTGCTGGTCCCAGTGGTGTCTTTTATAGAGCAAAAGTTTTTAATTTTAATGAAAGCCAGCAGTTAGATTTTCTTTTTTTTATACAACGTACTTTCAGGGCCATGTCTAAGAACTCTTTGCCTAGCTCCAGTTAATGAAGAGTTTCTCCCATATTTCCACCGCAGTAGTTTCATGATTTTATATTTTACATATAGGTCTATCATTTATTTTGAGGTCCATTCTGTATAAGGTGTTATGCTTATGTCAAGCTTCAATTTTTGCATAAAGACAACAAGCATTTCCAACATCACTGTTTGAAAAACCTTTCTCTGCTTACTTACTTTTGTACCTTCATCAAAAATTCTGTCATTAGGTAGGCATATTTCATAATTCCTTATTCCATTTTATTGATCTGTCTATTCAAGACAAATATTCTTAAAATTAGTATGCAAAAAAAAAAAATCCTGCTGAAATGTTGATTGGCATTGCATTACATCTATAGACCTGAGGAGTTCTGGCATATTTACTGCATTGAATCTTTCAATACAAGAACATGACAAGTCCATTTAGGTTTTCTTTGGGTTCTTTCCTCAGCCCTCTGGTTTTGGTATACATATCCAGAACAAGCTCTCTTGGATGTGTATGTACTTCATTTTTGTTGATGTTATTGTAATTTTTTTTTCTTTTTCTAGGTTTTTGCCAGAGGGCACATGTGCTTGTGGGAGACAAACGCAGAGAGACAGAGAATGTGAGAAATCACCCCCCCACACACACACACATACACAAAGGGATGGATATAACACAATCCCTTCTCTTTCATTCTCCTTCTGGGATTCGGGGCATGCATGTATAGGTACTTGGTATAATTTTCAAGGCACCAAGTCCAGGACTAGAACCATGATTGGCTATATGGAAATCCAGTGCCTTAACCACCACACCATCTACTGGTCTTGCAAAAAAAATTTTTTTTTTTTTTTTTTTTTTTAGTTTGTTTGTTTGCAATTGTACACTGCTAGTATACAGAAATATGAGTGAGTTTAGTATATAACCTTGTATCCTGTAAACTTGTTAAATCCACTTACGAATCTTGAGCATTTTTACTCGATTTCCTTGGATCTTCTTCATAGAAAATTATGTTATCTTCAAAGATGGATATTTTTGCTTCTTTTTCATTTGCTGTATCTTTTTTTTCCTTATCCTATCGAACTAAGAGCTCAGGTAAGATAATGAACTGCACTAGCCAGAGTGAACGACCTTCTCTCTTAGAGAAGAAACATTTAATCTTTTGCCATTCAGTGTGATGATAGAAACTTATCAATTTTGTTTCTTTTTTCAAAGAACCATTTTGGCTTTATTGATTTTTGTCATTGTTGTTATTTTACTATTTACTATTTTCAGCATACATTTCTATTTGTCTTTACCATTTCTTTTTTTTCTTGATTTAAATTTAATGTATTCTTACTTTTTGACTTTCTTAAGGTGATAGCTAAATCTGAAGGTGCCTGCACACCAAATCCGGGAAATCACCTATTTTGTATTTGAGAGTTTTTTTGTTGTTTTGTCTTTAAGAGTTTTTTGACTTTGGGTACATGTGCTCATGAGGGCGGAGGAGGGGGGTGAGGATAGGCACACTGAGAGGGAAAAGAGAGAAATCATCCCCTAGTGGGGCCATTGGCCACACCACAATCCCTTCCCTTCCATTTGCCTTCGAGGAGCATGGGCACACATGCATACACGCCCAGCATGAGTTTCAAGCGACGGGGTCCAGAATTAATCATGGTTGGCCATTTGAGTCCAGTGACATAACTGCTACACCGTATTCTGGCCCTATTTTTTTTTTTTTTTTTTTTTTTTTTTTTTTTTAGTGGGGGGAATGTTTTTGCTATAGGGCACATGAGCTCACCAGAAAGACAGAAAGCAAGAAATCACTCCCCAGGGGGAATGACCACACCACAATCCCTTCTCCTCCATTCTCCTCTCTGGACCTTGAGCACACACACACACATGCCTGGTCTGAGTTTAAGCCACCGGATCCGGGACTCGTATTACGGTCGACTACAGGGGAGTCCAGCAACATAGCCATTACACCAACTGCTGGTCCTGTAGTCCCACTTATTTTGTACAAAGTTTTTAAGAAAGATGTTTTTGCTATAAGCATGTGTACTCACTGAAGAGACAGAGAGAAAACAGAAATTACTCTCTAGGGGGGATGACAACACCATAACCCCTCCTCCACCTTCCCCTCAGGACTCTGGGCACTACACACATGTGCCTGGGTCCAGGATGATGGGGTCGGCCATGTGGGAGTCTAGCACTTAAAGCACTATGCCACCTGCTGACCCTTGTACATAAACGTCTATTGAATATGTCACATTTATTTGTTTATATATTGACTGTGGTTGCTTTTATTCTATAATAGCAGCATTTAATAGTTGCAGCAAATACCATATGGAGCACAAAGCCTACAACACTTAACATACAGCCATTTACAGTTTTCCCATCGCTAGCTTGGAGAGCTGCATTGAGGTTTTTTTTTAAATATGGCTCCATATTATGTGTTTTACAAATTGTGATATGTTTTGTTTTCTTCATTCGGCTCAAAATATTTTCTAACTTACCTTGAAGTCTCCCCTTTGAGCTATAGTTTATTCAAAAATATACCTTTAATTTCTAAATATGTGAAGATTTTCTATTCATCGACATTTTTATTCATTTCTACCTTCACTCCATTATGACCAAAAATCATGCTCTATATGAATTTTTTTACATTTATTTATTGTGATTTTTTTCCCCTAAATTACTTAGTAGTATTATTATTAGTAGTATTCTTTCATTTGCTATAGGTACATGTACTCATCAGAGAGAGAGAGAAAATGAGAAAGCTAGTCA
Organism: Tupaia tana; assembly: GCA_026018925.1. NCBI lineage: Eukaryota > Metazoa > Chordata > Mammalia > Scandentia > Tupaiidae > Tupaia > Tupaia tana. The sequence continues at coordinate 16,066,815 of JAKSZU010000028.1, read as the reverse complement.
CCAGGTCCAGTACTAGAACCATGGCCAACTGTGTGGGAGTCCAACACCCTAACCATCATGCCACCTGCTGGTCCCTATTTGTTGTGGTTTTCAAGCTACCAGGTCGGGGACTAGAACCATGGTCAGCCATGTGGGGGATGGCCACGCCGCAATCCCTTCTCCTCCATTTGCCTCTCAGGATCTTGGGCACGCACGTACATGCACCTGGCTTGAGTTTAAGCCACCGGGTCCGGGACATGAACCACGGTCAACTACATAGGAATCCAGCGACATAGCCATTATGCTATGTCCCAACTATACCTTTTTGGCTAACAATTTGGTGGCTACTCTAGGAGCTGTAACATGTATAGGTCCTATTTCACACTCTATTTAGAATCAGTATTTTACCACTTTACCTGTAACAGAGAAACCAGACCACTTCCAGTTGCTTTCTATTGCTGCAGTAACAACCTTCAAACTTAGCACCTTACTAAGATAAATTCGTGACCTGTCAGTTATTTGTACTTGGTGAAGCTATAGCTGAGTGGGAGGACTAGGCCTTGGGTTTACTTCATGTTTTCTAAGTCTCTACAAGGGTATTTCAAAAGCTTCATGGAAACATAGAATTACGACTTTATTTTGATGCAAAATACATGTTAAAGCCTGTGTATAGCTTTTTCAAAATAAGCATTTCTCATCAACTGTTTGTATAGCTTTTTCAAAATAAGCATTTCTCATCAACTGTTTGAAGATTTCTAGTGTCCTCTCGTTATTCTGGAGTGATCATAGAAATGAGTTGTTTCTGGGGGAGAGGGTACACTCACCTCCAGTTCAACAGAATTTTAATCGTGGTGTTCTTTCCTAATTCATCTGTGGTAGTACTGAATTATCAGAGACTTCGACTAGCTTTGTCACACATTTTCCAGGTTCGTATTTTGTTCACTAGATGACCAAGTTATTATGTCCTTACCTCCATCATATATATATATATATATATATATATATATATATATATTTTTTTTTTTTTTTTTTTTTTCCAATTTTGCCAGCAGGCATGTACACTCAAGGGAAAAGAGACAGAGAAAGAAGCAAATTGAGAAAGCACCAACTCCCTGCCCTGGGAGATGGTTACACTGCAATCCCTTCTCCATTTCTGTCTCCTTTCAGGATTTTGGTCACATACACACACACACACACACACACACACACACACACGTTGAGTTTCTCGAGCTGCCAGGTCCTGAGCTTGAACCTAAGAATTGGCCATGTGAGATCCAGCCACCTTAACCACTGGCCTATCCATCTTCATTCCACCTCATCGAGAACCAAAAAGAACTCTATTAATAAGCCACAAACTCATACCGACCATAATTTCACCAAGTATGTGAGTAGGAGAGAACTATTCACATAAAATTACAAACAAAAACTTAAAAGGATAAAAGTGCACCCAGAAGAAAAATAAGTGTTCTCAAAGGTGTGTGTAAAATCTTATATATGATTGGGCTACGATCTCAAAGCCTGAAAATGCCACTCCTCCAATGAACAATGTATCTTCCAGTGTAATGAAAAAAATGGAAAGAGTAAGTCTAAGAATGCATTAGGTCTCAAGAAAAGGCTGACCAGGGGACCAGCACATGGCATAATGGTTATGTCGTTGGACTCCCACATAGTAGACCACAGTTTGAGTTGTAGACCTGGTGGCTTAAAATTCACGCCGGGTGTGTGTGCATGTGCGCCCAAAATCCTGAGAGGAGAATGAAAGAGAAGGAATTGCAGTGTGGTCATCCCCCCGGGGGGTGATTTCTTACTTTCTGTCTCTTTGTCTCTCCAGGGAGCACACATACCCTATAGCAAAAACCTTTCAAAAATTAAATTAAAATTTAAAAAAAAAAAAGAGAAAAGGCTGACCAGAGAAATCCAGCTATTGGAATATTAAAATATAGCCAGTTTTCCTCATCACAAGGATATTTAATATGTTTCATATTCTACCATGACAGATAACAGAAGTCCACATTATTGTCATAAGTGCCCGAAGGGCTCCAACTTCCAACGTAAGCCCTGCTCTGCAAAGCCTTAATCGCTGGAAGATGTTTTCACAAGCAAGATAACTGTGCTATTCCACCTGATGAACTTCAGCTTTCATTTACTGAACAAAAATAAGCATTCTCCTTCTCCAAACCACTAACAGCAGGACAAGGTCTTTACAGGAAACAGCCCCAAGCCAAGAAGCCTAATGGAACTTTCATTTATTATAGTTTTAAACAGACATCCTCTCCAGCTGGCGGCCAGCACTTGGCCAAATGGAAAAAAAGAACAATAAGCCTTTTAAACACTAACCCCAAAGTTTCTGATTGAACCAGAACCATGACACTATCTGAATAAGAACCACAAGGAAGGAAAGAGCTTCTTAGAATGACAATAGCGTAATTTAAAAAGCATGTTCCCTTTATTTTTAAGGCTGACTCAGAAAGTGCTTTTTCGATGTTCTTTCATGTAAATGTGATGAGCAGGGTTTGCTTTCACAATCTAAATATCAACTCAAATGACAGAGCATCAAGTAGTTAGTGGCCAAAATGTGTCAGGACTGGGCTATCTTTTTTAGTTAAACATCAAGATATTGTTCTCCTGGCAGTAGAAAGAAAATTCTGTATCCTATCATGTTTGAATGGAAAAAAGAATTTAACTCTAGGTTCAATACAGTTGAAAATATAGTGTATGCTTTTTTCTTTTTAAAAAGATTTTTGCTATAGGACACATGAGCTCGCTGGAGAGACAGAAAGCGAGAAATCACACTCCAGGAAGGATGGCTACACTGCAATCCCTTCTCCTCCATTCTCCTCTCAGAATTTTGGGCATGCACACACACTTGCCCAGCCTGAGTTTTAAGCCTCCAGGTCTGGGACTCGAACTGCCGTCCACTATGTGGGAGAGTCTAGTGACCTAACCATTACACCACCTGCTGGTCCCCCCAAAAATGGTGTACGCTTTTCTTATGATAAAGGCAAATGTAGTTTTATAGATTCTTCAATATTCTAATAGAACTGGGATAAGAATCTATACACCTAAATAAGTTTAATTATGCTTGCAGCTGAAGCAAATCCTTCCCCACTTATGGAGAGACGATTCCTTACTCACACCAGGCATGTGTGCATGCGTGCCCAAGATCCCGAGAGGAGAAGGGATTGCGGTGTGGCCATCCCCCCTAGGGGGTGTTTTCTCACTTTCTGTCTCTCTTTCCGGTGAGTACACACGTCCTATAGCAAAAACCTCTCAAAAAAAAAAAAAAAGAAAAAAAAAAGTTTTCTAATGTATCATTTACCTTATTTCTAAATTTGCATAGCATTTTGGGGGGACAGTGTTCTATGTACTAGATTTGCTATTTAAAATTATACTATGGAGACAGAAATATCTCCAAATTAAATATCAACTAAGGACCGGTTGGTGGCTAGGGTGTTGGACTCTGACATGGCTAACCAAGGTTTGAGTCCCAGACCTGGCAGCTTGCATTCTCACTCTCCCTCTCTCTCCGCTGAGCACATGTGCCCTATAGCAAATGTTAAAATAATAAATAAAAACATTAAATAAATTATTTAAAAAAAAAACTCAACCAAAGGAACTGAGTTTTTTCAATCCCAGCATACTATTCTAAGAAGGAAACCGCCTTAGTAGACAAATAATTCCTTGATCTCCTGGTGAATGTCAGACCCTGTCCCACTACTAATATCCTGAAAAATCTCACCTGTAAGAAGAGACTCTACAATTACCTACCTTTTCACTATTCCTAATTCATATCTTATGTTTGAATAAGACTGGAGGAAAGGAAAGGGGCTGAGATTTCTGAAACAGCTTCGATACTGGTACCTCTGCTTTAATTCCACTCTGTGGTAGGATAGTGACCCTTGCTACTTGCCTTGAAATGAGCAGAATGACTTCAACAGAAAACGCATCAATCATGTTGAAGGGAGCCAGGACCAAGCTAACTGTCCATTCAACCAAAGAACAAAGACATTGGGCAGAAAAGCACAATTGGGTCTGAGAAGGCTGTGTTTTCAAAGTCTGGCTGGGTGGGCTAGCAGGTGGCATGGTAGTTGAGGCTTTGGGTTCCCTCATGGCTGACCATGGTTCAAGATCCAGACCTGACAGCTTTAAAATCATGCTGAGTGACTGTGTGTGTGTGTCTGTGTGTGTGTGTGTGACCAAAACCCAGAAGGAAAGGTATTATCCCAGAGAAGGGATAATGGCATGGACATTCCCCCTGGGGGCTGATTCCTTACATTTCTTCTCTGTCTCTGACAAGTATACACACCCTATGGCAAGTCTTGGGAAAAAAAAAAAAAAAAAAAAAAAAAAAAAAAAAAAAAAAAACGCGCCCTAGAAAAATCTTGTATTAAAAAAAAGTCTTGTTGGCAGGGTTGGCCCCTAGCTGGTGTTTGGGACCTTGATTTAGAGTCACAGTCTGAGGTCCTCTAACAGCTAAGAGTAGTTCGCCAATTATTAAACTGTGCGTGCAAACCATTTGGTTTACACTAAGTATCTCCTTTCAAGAAGTCTGAATTTTAGAACACACTAGGCAGAGTGGCTTATGTGACCAGCTCCCAATAAAAACCTAATAAAAGCTCTCTAAATGAGCCCCTGAGAATTAGAACTAAACACATCCGGGGTGAGGGCATGGCACAAGGACTCCTGAAAGCTCACCCCTGGGTCCCCCAGCCTTCCCCTCGACACGTCTCCCTTTGCTGATACTATTTTGTGCCCTTTCCCTAGAGGAAATCTCTCAGCTGTGGCACCAGATGCTCAGTCCTCCAAGTCCTCCTTGAAAATCACTGAAGTCGGGGACAGGAGGGACAGGCTGGCCCCTACCACATCGCCTTTACAGAACTTTCTCCATCTACAATTCTGGCAAAGGTGAAAGGCCAAACTAAGCATTCTATAGAACTTACAGAATTTACCTTTATTTCATAAAATTGGGGGGAGAAGAGTGTGCAATGATTATCAGGTATTTATGATTTCCAGCATGTTTGTTTTCTTTTCTTTTTTTTTTTTTTTTTGAGAAAGAGATTTTTGCTATAAGACATGTGCGCTCACCAAAGACTCAGAGGGGGGACCAGCAGATGGCATAATGGTTATGTCATTGGATTCTCATGTAGTTAACTGCAGTTCGAGTCCCAGATTCAACGGCTTACAACTCACTCAGAGTGAGCGTGCCTGTGTGCTTAACATACTGAAAGGAGAATGGAGAAGGAATTGTGGCATGGCCATCCCCGCTGGGGGGCAATTTCTCACTTTCTATCTCACATGCCTTAAAACAAAAGTCTCTCTAAAAAAAGAAAAAAGAGAGACAGAAAGTTAGAAATTACCCCCAAGGGGAAATTGCCATGCTACAATCCCTCGTCCCTCCATTCTCCTTTTAGGATTTCAGGTATGTACACACATGTGCCCAGTGTGTTTCAAGCCTCTACGTCTGGGACTCGAACAGAGGTCAGCCAAGTGGGAGTCCCACACCTTAGCCACTATGCCACCTGCTGGCCCCAGCAGGTTTCTAATTCTCTGTAGCCAGTACAAAAGTATGAACACAGAATCTCTGCATCATAAATGCTGATTTCTTTAACACTGTAGTTCATTTTAATTCTCTCTAGAGAAAGTAAGTCGATTAAAAACACTGAGAAGTAACTCACACCATAGTACAAGACTTCCTTTTCCATTTCTGTCTCTTGTTTTATAGCCGTATTCTTTCTTCACGTCCAGCAAGATTATCTCCATTCAGGTATAGTACAAACATTAAATAAATACTAAGTTACTGGATTTAGACCCTGGGTCACCTGCCCTGAGATTTTAGTTAATTCTGGCTGATTTTTCTTGCTCTAAATAGTTGCTAAGGCCTCGCAATGCACTCTTAATTTTCATCTCTTTCCATCTATCACCAATCCCCATACTTCTGGACCTCTTAGCCTCACTCAAACGTTCTCACGTTTGGTCATAGGTTTTTGCATGTACTACTGCTGCTGTTCTTTGATACTTAGTCTTGTTTTACTTTTTAAAATTTTTTAGTTACATAGCCAAGTACAGGAAATTATCTCTATCGTGTTCTCTGTCTGTCTGTCTGTCTCTCTCTCACACACACACACGTACTGGTGACATGCCTCATGACATAAAAACTTAAATACAATTATCCTTCCTACATAGACTCTCTGATAGCTTTCCCATCATGCCCTGACAGAAGCAACTATTGCCCTAAAATTATTCGATCAATGTATTAGATCTATGCAGAGACATCCACGGTACTATGTCTCATGGTTATACACGTTATTACTGTAAACTGTATGTTAACTGGCATACATGCTTTTTTTTCTTGAAAGAGAGAAATTTACTTTTAGGGCATGTATGCTCACTGGCGAGACAGGCAGAAAGCAAGAAATCACACCCCAGGGACCAGCAGTTAGCATAATGGCTATGTCGCTGGACTCCCACGTAGTCGACCGCGGTTTTAGTCCCGGACCCAGTGGCTTAAACTCACACCGGGCATGTGTGCGTGCGTGCCCAAGATCCCGAGAGGAGAATGGAGGAGAAGGGATTGCGGCGTGGCCATCCCCCCTGGGGGGTGATTTCTTGCTTTCTATCTCTCTGTCTGGCGAGTGCACGCACCCAATAGCAAAAACCTCTTCGAAAAAAGAAAAAAAAAAAAAAAAAGAAATCACACCCCAGTGGAGGAAGGCGACGCCACAATCCCTTCTCCTCCATTCTCCTCCTGAGATTTTAGGCATGCACACACAGATGCCCAGTGTGATTTTCAGGCCACTGGGTCTGAGAACTGACCTGTAGTCAGCCACGTGGGAGTCTAGTGCCTTAACCTTCATGCCACCCGCTGGTCCCTACACATGCTTTTCAATCACATTATCTTCAGCAATTTTATTCATTTTATTGGTTATCGGAAAAGTGACCCATTTTTGTGCAGAAAAAAATACATTATGATTTTTCCAACAATCCAATGGTTTTAGTTTATTAAAACCAATTTAAGAGTTACATGGTATTCCCTTGGGAGAAAATCTATTGATTAAGTAACTTATTAATGTTCCTGCAAATGGGTACTTAAAATGCTTACCCTATGGTATTACTACAGAGATTTATGAGAAGATTCTTAGATTCTTGCATCTGTCAGTTTTCCCACAGTTTGTCAATCTGAAGTGGACTTCTGATCAGAGGTGATTGGAAATGGGTGAATACTTGGATGGCATTAATAACCAGAAGAGGGGATGTAATTCATATATAGGATGCGCAAATTAAGAGCTATGAAAGATATTCCCCAAGAGAGACTCGTCCTACCCAAGTGACCATGAGGTCCTACTGAGAAACACTGTATTGCAGAGTAGAACTGCTGGTGTGTAGGTCGTGTGCATTGCAGACCTGACTAGCCGGGTGTTACCAAACTGCTCTCCAGTGTAGGAGTATTCATTTATACACCCGGTGTCGACCAATCATTTCCCATTGGGCAACCTCTTTGCACCTAGTATTTATTTCAAGACTTCCTACGTGCCAATCTGAAATTGTGAAAGAACCAGTAAGATTTTTTTGCTTGTGTGTTTGATTTTGGTATGATGCTAAGACTCCCATGGGAAAACAAATTGGTGATTTGAGTTTACCAACACTTTTCTCCCCGTGTTGTGTTTTTGGTGAGAAAATGTGTGTGTGACGGGTGTACGGTTTTTAAAATTCTCCAGTTCACAAACCTATTCTCGTGTCTTTTCTCACATTTTTCAAAATCTCTCAAGTTTTGTTGTTCACACCCAGTCATTTACTCTGTTCTAGGTTGTTTTATTCAGTCGGCAGCAAAGTCGTGAAACGTTTTTGCAGAGAAAAACAGAAGAATATGTCATGACTTTTTCAACGACCCAGTATTTACGACTTGAGATGGAAATGAGATTTCACTTTTTACCCATATGGATAAGCACATTTCCAAGTACCACTTATAGCTAAGAACACCCCCCCCCCCCATCGTCTGTAAGGTCATCACTACCAGGAACCAAGTTTTCATCGATGAGGTCTATATCCATTTATACCTGAGTTAATGTCATCTAAAAACTAACTGCCATAGATTTAAAGTCTTGTTATCTAATTAATAAGTCCTTCAACTTGTAGTGGTCTTTCATATTGCTTTATATTATTTTTTAAGAGATTTTTTGCTGTACAGCATGTGCACTTGCTGGAGAGAAAAAAGACAGAGTGAGAAACCATCCCCTAGAGTAATGGCCAGTCTGCAATCCCTTCTCCTCCATTCTCCTCTTGGGATTTTCGGTACACACACACACACACACACACACACACACACACGTGTCTGGCATGAGTTTAAGGCACCGGGTTCAGGACTCGAACTGCAGTCGACTACATGGGAGCCCAGCGACACAACCATTACACCATCAGCTGGTCCCCATATTGGTTTCTTTTTTCTTTGCTCTGCAGTGATAATTTTATAATTCATTCATGTAATACCTTTATACCCCAAATAAAAACAGGGGGTATTCTTATTGGCTATAATGTTACAAATTATCTGAGGATATCTGACAGCTTTATGGTATTGTCATATCCCTAACCATTAATACCAATAGTTTCTGCATATCTTTTTTATACAAGACTATTTTTTCTTCACTTATTTTTTTCAGTTGCCAGAAGGTGAGAGAGACAGAGACAGAGAGAGAGAGGGAGAGAGGGAGCGAGCGAGGGAGGGAGGGAGGGAAAAGGAGATGGAAGCACTCCCCAAAGGACTGTGGTCACACCACAATCCCTTCTCCTCCATTTTTTCATTCTGTCGGGATTTAGGACATGTTCCTACATATCCCTGGCGTTTTTTCCAAGCCCACAGGGCTGGGATTCAACAAGATTGCCCATGTAAGATCTGGCTCCTTTTACCACTAGGCTACAGGGCTAGCCCTTGGTCTTATTTTTTTAGAGCAGTTTTAGGCTTATAGAGAACTGCGCAGCAAGTACAGAGAATACCTGTATTTCTCCCTGCTCTCTCCCTAACACCGTTTACCCTGTTACTTACATCTTGTATTAGTGTGATACATTTGTCGCAATTGGTGAACCAATGTTGACTCACGGCTACCAACTAAGGTCCAGCATTTACCTTGGGGTTTACTCTGTGTAGCCCAGTTCTGAGGGATTTGAAAAAAAGATAGTATGTATCCACCATTGAAGAGTGATTCAGAGTAGTTTAACTGGCCTCAAAGTTCTCTGTACTCTACCCATTTATCCCTCTTCCCCTTAACCCTGAACCTCTGGCAGCCCTGATTTTTGTAATAGCTTCTATAATGTTGCCTTTTCCAGAAAGTCATACAGTTGGAATCACAGATTACATAGACTCACTGGCTCACTCATTCATTCATTCTTAAAGGTTTTTGCCACAGGGTGAATGTGCTTGCTAGAGTAGAGACACAGTGAGAGAGAAAGTGAGAAATCACCTCCCAGAGGGGATGGCCACAGTGCAATCCCTTCTTTTCCATTCTTCTCCTGGAATCTTGGGCAAGCACGCACGCCTGCCCCGCGTGATGTTTCAACTCAACCATGTGGGAGTTCTGCACCCTAACCACTCCACCACCTGCTGGCCCCCAGGCTCATGTCTTTCACTTAGCAAAATGTCTTTTCATGGATTGAGAACACATTTTGTTGTTGTCATTAAGTCATTTTTCATTGTCTGAATGTGCTACAGTTTCTCCATTCACTTATTGAAAGACATTTCGGTTGCTTCCAATTTGGGGCAATTACAAATGAAGCTGTTGCAAACACCTTTTTTCTGGACAGAAATAAACACCAAAGACTTTGATCACTAGATCATATGCTATTTATAGAATTTTAAATAGTCTCCAGTGATCCTTTCATTTTTAAAATTTTCAAAACAGGCACCTTCCTTGTATTCTGCTCATTCCTAGATGCCTTGTAGTTTGTTTTGATATGTTTTAAGTGTACTTACTTCTTTTACAATCAAGACAGAGAGAGAAATAAAGAGCACCCACAATAAGGTTTGGATGCCACCATCCAACCCCTGCTGTAGCCAACCCTGAAACGTGGACACATGCATGCCCAACACAGGGAGGTCTCTGGACATGAATCTGGAACTTTCCCATGTGCATCAGGTTTACAGAGTACCACATCGGACATCAGTTATGTAGTCATTGATTTTTTTATAATATTTTCATTGTGAGTTGCTAGCACATAGACAATGACTGACTTTTATTGCTGGATTCCAATATCAACCTTCTTGTTCCTTCCCCCACCCCATAGGGTGTGTGTGCTTGCCAGAGAGACAGAAACAGGGAAAGCAAGAAATCACTCCCCAGGGGAGATGGCCATGGCCAATATCCCTTCTCCGTTTGGGGCAGACCTGCATATGCACGCCCTGCATGATTTTCAAACTGCCAGGTACCAGACTCGCAATGTGGTCAGCCAGGTAAGAATAAATAGAATTGACAAAAGTCAAAGAATTATTTCTTTAAGGATGCTTAGACGACCAGCAGATAGCATAATGGTTATATAGATAGATTCCAACATGGCTGATCGTGATTCAAGTCCCAGACCCGGGAGCTTAAAACACACTGGGCATGTGTGCTTGAGTGCCCAAAATCCAGAGAGAAGAAAGGAGGAGAAGGGATAGTGGCACGCCCCCTGCCCCAGAGTGATTTCTCACTTTCTGTCTTTGCCTCTCCAGCAAGCACACATGCCCTATAGCAAAAAATCTCTTGAAGAGAGAGAGAGAGAGAGTGAGAAAGAGAGAGAGAGAAATGCTTATAAGACAGAAAATAAATTTCTGTTTGCTAAATTTTGGCAATCTTTTTGGTGTATTTTTTAAAATTGTATTAATGTATGCTCTCATCTTTCTTGCAAGTTGATTTAAAAATACATTCTTGGGGCTAGCCCATGGTGTGGTGGATTAAAGCAACTGGACCCCACACAGACAATGGTGTGGCTCATATATTGAGCCCAGCAGCTTGAGAAACATGCCAGGTGTGTGTGCATGCTCACAGTCCCAAAAGGAAGGAGAAATGGAAGAGAAGGGATTGCTGCATGACCACCCCTATAACGGATGCCTTCTCACTCCATCCTCCTCCAGGCAAACACACCCCCCTCAGACAACATTAAATGAGAATTATTTCTATGTCTGAAATGTAAAGGGATAAGAATTGGCAAGCTATCTTGAAGAACAAGGTAGGAAGATTAAAAATTTTTGCGGTACCAAGATCACAGAGCTCCAGTACAGAAGATTTGGTTTACTGGACCAAGGTTGCACAGACAGATTACCCACTAGGAAAAGACAGTGGGAAAATAAAGATAATAGAAAAATAACCCTAATCTAGCTTTTTTATAAATATTTCATTTTTCATTATTTTTAAATTTTTATATAGGGCACTTGTATAAAAGTGCCAGAGAGAGAGAGACAGAGAGAGAGAGAAAGAGAAAATAAGCAAGCCGTCAGTCAGGTCTGCGACCCGAACCATGGTAGCCAATGTTGGAGTCCAGCACCTTAACCACCACACCACCTGCGGCCGCCCCTCCCCCCTTAGTTTTAAATTTTCTCTCATATTTTAAATTTTTGAGTGTAGATTTTTTTCCTATCTTCTGTAAGAATTTGATACTTCTGTAAATGATATTTTTTATCTGTAATGTTTTCACATATAAGAACACAATGCACTTTTGCTACAGACCTTGCCTTCAGTGACCTGTTGACCTCAGTAATTCCTTCTTCCAACATATTTGGTAACTACTTTTGGGTTTTGTACTTGTACCTTATCACATTTCTTTTGAGATAAAAGTTTTATTTTCTTTTTCTGATTTGCTTTTTATTCCCCATTGCCGGAGAATACATGTGCTTGCCAGAGAGACAGGGAGACAGGAGGGGAAGGGAGAGCGCATGCCCCCTATGGGTTGTGAACAAACCACAACACCTTCTCCTCCCTTTATCCACCCAGTCAGGATTTGGGGCACGCATGTGCACACAACCAGCGTGTTTTCTGTTGCTGGGGCCAAGGCACAAACCATGGTTAGCCAGAACTGGATTTGACTCCTTTAACAACTTAGGCAATGGGACCAACCCATTTTTTTTTTTCTCCTAATTCTTATGACTAGTTTTTTATTTATTTTTTTTCCCCAGCATTTAATAGAAATGATGTTCAAGTACATCCCTCTATTGTATGCACTCTCAGAAGAAAAGATCTAAAAACTTCATCACTTGAGTAGGCTGTTTCATATAGGCTTTTCAAAGGAAAAACTCATCAAGTTAAAGAAATTACTTTCTATTTTTAGATTGATAAGAATGTCTATTATATGTGGTGTTCACTGCGACAACTGCTTTACCTGCACTTCCTTCTAAGTGATCATGATTTGCTTCTTTTCTATGAGGAGCGATACTGATTTGCAAATATTATTCATCTTTGCATTGCTGAACTAAGTTTTTCTTCCTTCCTTCCTTCCTTCCTTTCTTTATCTCTCTCTCTCTCTCTCTCTGTCTCTCTCTCTCTCTCTTTCTCTCTCTTTCTTTCTCGATTAAGTTTGCCATAGGACTTGTGACTGGCCGGAGAGAGACAGTGAGAGAGAAAGAAAGAAATCCCCCTGCCCCTCAGGGGATGGCCATGCTGCAATCCCTTCTCCTCCTGGGATTTTAGGCACACATGCACAGGTGTCTCATGTGATTTTTCAAGCCGCCAGGTCTCAGACTCAAACCACAATCAGCCATGTGGGAGCCCAGCATGTTAACCACTACGCCACCTGCTGGCCCGGGTTAACAGTTTTATGTATCCCTAGGTTATAAATCCAGGTGGAGAAGCCAAACTGGCAGCTTAACATCCATGACTGTGGAGTAAAGAAACATTAGATCTAACATCTATCTTGAAGAGAGTAACACTGAAATGATCATTGGAGAAAGCTATGTATGAGATCACCCCAGGAAATACCTGGGGTGCAAAGCATGGAATAAACCTTAAGGGTCTCTGAAACTTACTGGTCTGTTAGAGCTGAGAATATTTGGAAAAGAAACTAGGTTTGACCAGAGAGAGGACAAAAAAAAAGGGTGTTAGCACTTTATGACAAATAGACGCCAAAACAGAGAAGCCAAAGGAAGAGTGTTTTATAGAGGAAGTGGTTAACAGTACCAACTGCTGTGGACCAAGAGACAGTGATCTCAAATGTCCATTCGGTGACACGGAGATTATTGGCAATCTTGGTATGAGTTGTTTGGGTGGCCTGAGGGGGAACACGAACTGGTTGCAAAAGGGTGGCCAAAATAGAAATGACTATGACTAGCAGATTAAATGACTTTCAAAAAAAAAAAAAATTGGGATGAAGGAAAAGAAGGATCTAGGTGACGCTGGGAAGATATGATCATGGTTAGACGTAGGTTCCTGGGTTACTCATGCTCAAGATATATGCTTTTCAGACTACAGGGTCAGTAAGTAAGTGCTTATTGACTGAATTGCTTGGCCACTTTCCAATACACTTGGACTCCCTTATGAAAAGTTATTATCTGCTGTAGAGCTAGAGACCTAAGTTGTTTTTTGGGCTTGTTTTGTTTTGTTTTTGAGGTTTTTGCTATAGGGCGTGTGCGCTCGACAGAATGACCAAAGAGCGAGACAGAAAGCAAGAAATCACCCCCCGGGGGGGAAGGCCACGCTGCAATCCCTTCTCCTCCATTCTCCTCTCGGGATCTTGGGCACGCATGCACACGCGCCCGGCGTGAGTTTAAGTCACCGGGTCCCGGACTCGAACCATTGTTGACTACATGGGAGCCCAGCAACATAGCCATTACACCAACTGCTGGTTCCAAATTCCCTTTACGTAATTAGGTTTAGTGGTCCCACGTTAAACCACGCAGACTGGTCTCTTCATTAGTTTCTGCATTAGAAACCTTTCAAATTATAAAGAGTCTCTATAACATTACGATCACATTTAAAGTTTCCCCCGAGGGTGTCCTGTGGCTAGTAGTTAAGGGAGCTAAGTCCATCACAGTGAAGTGCGGTTTAAATCCCGGTCCCCGTGGCTTGAAACACACACCTGGCACATGTATGAACATGCCCACAATCCTGACAGGATTAGGAGGAGAAGGAACTATGGCATGACCACACCCCGTTGAGGATTCAATTCTCCCTCTTTCAGTCTCTCTTTGGTAAGAACACATGCCCTCTGGGGGAAATATTTTCTTGTCTAAGATTTAAAAAAAAAAAAAAAAAAAAAAAAAAACCTGAAGTAGTGTCTTTAGGACTTCAGTAGCAAAAGGATAGTATGAGGACAAGATGTTAATTTCCAGTAAAGAACCTTATCCTACCTGGGTTAAGAAGCTTTATTAGGATATTAAATGAGGTTGAAAGGTTAGCCTAAAAATAAACATTAATTTGGAATAAGAAACTAATGTTCCTAAGCCATTTATGGTATGAAATAGAACATATTAACAAACTGTGTATATTTGTGTGGTCAGCAGGTAGCATGGTGGTTAGGGTGCTGGACTCCCACTTGGCCGACCACAGTTCAAGCTCCACACCTGGTGGCTTGCTTGCTCACCTTCCCTCTCTCTATATATATAGATTAAACAATAACAATAAAAAATTATTTCAAAAACTTGTATATATTGGATTGTAGGAAAAGTCATGATGCATTTTTGCATAGAAAAAACACTCATGACTTTTCCAACAACCCAATATTTCTAAGTCACCAAATCAAAAAACCTTAGAATATGAAGCAAATTCTTTCAAAGAAAAGACTTCATCAAAATCAAGAAAGAACATTTCAATGTAAATACCTACCCTTTAAATGAGCATCTCACAGTTTCTATCTTTCCTATGCTTCCCAAACATCAAGCCAGTAGTTTCATAATAGAACCTTTCAAATATGTCTGAAACCCACAACTAATAAATCAACAGAAGCAGCCAACACATACTGCCTATCCAGTTACATCTCCTTCAAGCAGAGAGGAAAACTCAGTAATTGTCACGTGCTGTGGGTTTTAATGATAACTTCTAGAGGCGTGCACCGGAATTTCAAACACATACTCAAAAAATAATCCGATCGTTAAACCCTGAAGGGCATCACATGAAGAAATGACAGTATCATGCTTTCTTCAATTTCAAGTGAAAGAAGATGGGCAAGGTGGCAAGTGCCTCTAATGCAGGCTATCCGGGAGGCTGAGGCAGGAAGACCACGAGTTCGAGGTCAGCCTATGTCACACATCAAGACCCTCTCTTTCCTTTTTCTTTTTTTTAGAAAGAGATTTTTGATATAGGGTATATGTGTTCACCAGAGAGACAAAAAGAGAAGTGAGAAATCATCCCCCTGGGGGAATGGCCACATCACAATTCCTTCTCCATTCTCTTGGTATTTGGGGCACGAGAGCACACACACCCGGTGTTAAGATTTAAGCAGCTGGGGGCCGGAAAGTGGTGTGGTGGTTAAGGACGCTGGACTCCCACATGGCCAACCACAGATCAAGTCCCAGACCTGGTGACTTACTTACTTACTTACTTTCTCTCTCTCTCTCTCTCTCTCTCTCTCTCTCTCTCTCTCTCTCTCTCCCCCTGATCAAATTAAAATAAATAAATAAAGTTAAATAATTCTTTAAAAAAAAAAAAAAAGATTTAAGCAGCTGGACCTGGGACTCAAACCACGGTGGACCATGTGGGAATCCAGCGACGTCATCATTACACCATCTGCTGGTCCCAAGACCCTCTCTTTCTAAACAAAAACAGAAGTGATGGAAGAGAAGTGAGTAGAGACATCCAAGTTTTAGTCAACCTGATATGCACTCCCCCTCGCAGTGTTCCTCCAAATTCCTTAGATGTGGCAGTTCCTACGAATCGTGAATTCCATTGTCTGGATTAAAACGTATTTAACTAGTTGAGAGGCTAACTTATTACACACAAGCAGCCCATGGATACAGCCAAGCACTTTCAAGCACTATGTTTTTTTTTGGGGGGGAGAGGTTTTTCACTATAGGGCGCGTGCGCTCGCCAGACAGACAGAGAGAGACAGAGACAGAAAGCGAGAAATCACCCCCAGGGGGGATGGTCATGCCGCAATCCCTTCTCCTCCATTCTCCTCTCGGGATCTTGGGCACGCACGCACACGCGCCCGGCGTGAGTTGTAAGCCACCGGGTCCGAGACGCGAACCACGGTCGACTATGTGGGAGTCCAGCAACATAGCCATTACGCTAACTGCTGGTTCCCACTATTTCTTCATAATAATCCATTCCTTCAATGAACTCCACTAACCATAGTTTTAGTCACTGATCGAGCGCCATGGTAGGGATACATCAGTGAACAAGAGTACTTGTGTTTATGAAATGTAGTTCTGTTTGGCAGAGAGAGGCAATAAAAAACACTTAATATTTGGGGTGAAAAAGAGCAGTAGTTAAGGGTATCGGACAGAGCCAGGCTGCCATTTTAAACCACCCATCAGGAAAGCACCCCTCAGATCAAGCAACCGCTCACAGAGCAGAAAGCACAAGTGCAGAGGAAGGGAAGGGGCAGCCGATGTGGGAGAAAATTAAACATAAGAAAGCCGAGCAAGGGATCAATGCCTTTGGAGCAGAACCAAGGAGGGGACCCCTGTAGGAGCTGAGCTCTCAGCAAAGTAGGAGGTCAGATTGGGCACATCCTTATAGGTCACCATGAGGACCCTAACCACTATGCAAAGCAGTCAGGAAACCACTGGAGGGTTCGAAACTAGGCTAATAAGTCTTTCCTATTTATTTTCTTAAGAGGTTTTTACGTTCAGGCATGTGCGCTTGCTGGAGAGAGAGAGAGAGACAGTGGAAGGGAAAGTGAGAAATCCCCCCGCCCCCCAGGGAGATGACCACACCGCAATCCCTTCTCCTCTTGGGATACTGGGCACACACACATACACGTGCCAGGCCTGAGTTTTAAGCCACTGGGTCCAGGACTCAAACCACAGTCAGCCATGCGGGAGTCCAGCAACATAACTGCTCTGCCATCTGCTGGCCCCTTTCCTCGTTCTTACAAAGTTATTGAGGACTGTGTTCATTGCTTTAACTATGTTATCAGCAATCTCCAAAACAGTCTTACACGACTGGTAATTTTACTCCAGCTTCAGATGAGGAAAGCACAACTAATTCAGGTCCACAGTGCCAAAAACTGACCTCAGAACTATCTAGCTTTGTGTTCTACAGGAGGTATAACCAGCATTTGGGGTAGACATATTCTTTGTTGGGTGGGACAAATTAAATCCAAAAAAAAAAAGACAACACACTAAAACTGTTGGAATCACTGTAGAAAGCCCTTATACCAACAGTTTAAACAGTATTAAAGTGTTTCATCAATCCATCCTTGACCTAGAACTGCAAGTCTAGCAAACATGTTTCTTGTAGGTCCTAACAAATCCACCAAAAATATAAACAAAGATATTAAAAATAAGAGTCACTTAAAAAAAAAAAAGTAATCCTCTCAAAGCTGACTTTGTTTTTTCTCATCCCCCAAGAAATCAGTCAATATAGGGACCAGCAGTTGGTGTAATGGCTATGTCGCTGGACTCCCATGTAGTCTATCACGGTTCGAGTCCCGGACCCGGTTGCTTAGACTCATGCCGGGCATGTGTGCGTGCGTGCCCAAGATCCCGAGAGGAGAATGGAGGAGAAGGGATTGCGGCATGGCCATGCCCCCTGGGGGGTGATTTCTCGCTTTCTGTCTCTGTCTCACTTTGTCTCTCTGGTGAGCGAACGTGCCCTATAGCGAAAAACCTCTCCAAAAAAGGAAAAAAAAAAAAAAAAATCAGTCCATATAGACATGGTTCCTGAGTAACTACAGGTTTTTATCACAGTGGCACAAAAACTCTCAAGACATTTATATTCAGTATATAAAAACACGTATATTTTCATATACACATAAATAGTAGAAATTCAATGGAGATCAGGGAAGCATGTAATATTTATTACAACTATGAGTTAAAAAAAAGTTATGACAGTATGTGAATCGGACGGTCTATACAAAAGGAACCATTAAAAAGTAAAAACAGGGCCAGCCAGATGGAACAAAGGTTGCAGCGGCTGAATCCCACAGGGCTGACCGCAGTTCGAGTTCAGAACCTGGTGGGTTAAAAATTACACTGGGTACGTGTGCACGTGCACCCAAAATCCTGAGAGAAGAGTGGAGGAGATAGGAGTGTGGTGCGGTCACTCCTCCAGGTGGACAATTTCTCATTTTCTCTTCTTCTCTCACTTTCCCCCCTGTGGGTGCACATGCCCCAGAGCAAACTAAAAAAATAAAAGGGGAAAAGAGAGCAAAGGAAAACAAAATATCAACTTGAAAGAACAGAAAATGAATGTAAGGTCAGGTTCACGCCACTACACTCAAAAGTAAACCAACTACCTTCTAGAATGGCTAACCCATCAGCCAAAACAAAAAACTGACAATACAAAATGCTGAGGAGGATCCAGAGCAACTGAAATTCTCAGACCTTGCTAACAGAATGCAAACTGGTACAAATATTCAGGAAAATGGCTTTACAAGTTTTCCATACACACTTAGTATTGACCCAGCAATCCCACTTAGAGGTATTTATTCAAAAGAAATTAAAACAGATGTCCACACAGACGTGTGCATAAACGTTTATAGGAAACTTGATGAAAAATCAAAAGCTTAAAATAATCCCTTTTTCCATTAACTACTGGATGTATTTAAAATATAAATATATATGGGTACCAGCAGATGGCATAATGATTACATCACTGGACTCCCATATGGCCAACTGTGGTTTGCGTACCAGACCTATTGACTTCAAACTCACACTGGGCACATGTGCGTGTGTGCCCAAACTCCTGAGAGGAGAATGGAGGAGAAGGGATTGCAGCGTGGCCATCCCCCACCAGGGGGGTGATTTCTCTCTTTCTGTCTCTCTGTCTCTGTCTCCTTAGCGAGCACACAAGCCCTATAGCAAAAATCTCTTGGGGAGAAAAAATCTAAAAAACAAGTATGATAGAGTCAAATAATGGAAAACTACTTAGAAGGTTGTTTGGTTTTTGGCAGAGGGTACATGGGCTTACTGGAGAGAAACTGAGAGGAAAGTGAGAAAGCACTATCTCACTAGAACATGATCACATCACAATCCTATCTACTCCTTTTATCCCTCCTTTCTGGATTTTGGGCAAGCACACGCATGTACCTGGTGTGTTTTTCAAACTGCCAGGTTGAAGACATGAACCACATGGTCCGCCATTTGGTATCCTGCCACCTTAACCATCATGCCACAGGTCAGTTCTAAAAGAAATGTACTTCAAATACACAAAACATACATAAAAGTGAAAAAAAGAAAATACTCAACCACTGGATTTCACTAATTTACAATGCAGTTCTTTAAGACAAAAGAAACAATGCAATCCACCTAAGTTCTAGGTCTTTGCCTGACCTCCCAAGGTTGACAAGTCACATGTCACAACACAATCTTTAATACTTCACAAGTTCCTTGAACTCCACCAGCAGCCCCTATTTGCAGAGTATTTCAAAAATATTTCACATTGTCTCATCTTTGTAAAGCTACCCCTCTCAACAAGATACTGTTAGCCTTGAGGCTAGCAGATAGTGTGGTGGTTAAGTCATTGGACTCTCACATGGCTGACCTTGGTTTGAGCCCCGGACCTGGCAGCTTGCTTTCTTACTTTCTCACTCTGATGAGTGCACATGCTCTATAAAAATAAATAAATAAAATGAAATCGTTAAAAAAAAAAAAAAAAAACTATTAGCCCAAGGCTTCCAGATGATTTCTAACACTTATGGGATGAAACAGAATTGAATGCTGAATTCCAGGTGAACTGACTGAGGGAATTTTTCCTCTCAGCCTCTTTGTTGCTCAAATGTGACCTCAGTCCTGGACATTGACTACTGTCCTTTCCCTGTGACATGAGGCCAGAGACAACCGGAACAGGTCCAACCTGGACCAACAGACAATTAAGCAAACTTCAGGATGATCAGCAATGCCTTTAGAGAAAGATCTTGATCAATGGGAGAAATGTAAAAGATTATGCAAAGTGGAGTCACTCTTGTTAAACCCAGCTAAAATAGTCAAGGAGTCACTAGGAAAAAACATTCAGGTCATCCATACTTGCTCCAGAGATTGTCTCAGAAGCCTACGTACCGAGATGACCTGCTATAACCTTCACACTAGTATTACCTGGTAGCTGCCTAACAGCTTAAGAGATTTTAGGACAAGCTTCGACTAGTAAATACCATCAATCACAGCTCACCAGTTGCTGAGGGACTCCACCAGTACCCATTGACTTTCTTTCAGACAATGTATATAACTTTTCTTTCCAAAGGATTACACCCCTTTTCTTTCTTCTTTGCACATACTGGGTGTGTCCAGTATTGCAATCCTATTTATTTATCTATTCTGAAATATAATTTGTTTTGTTTGGAGAGTCATCTCTTCATTTTGTGTGATTTTTAACCCACAAAGTCCCAGTCGAGAGTGAACAGGGCCACACGCTCCTTGTTTCAGTCTAACGTAAGTATTGGGTCATTGGCAGTCATGATGCATGTTTGCATAGAAAGACATAGAAAAATATTTCACGACTTTCCCAATGACCTAATAAATATCCTTCCTATGGTCTACTTAGTGCCGTGTTTTTAAATATTTTTTGTGATTTCTTGTTGGTAACTTTAGTGTTTAAAATGGCTTCCAATGGCTCGGTAGAACCACAGTAACGTGCTGCTTAAATGATGCTGAATCCATATAGAAGATCACGGGTTCAGTTCCATAGTTCACCTGTACACAGTGGGAGGGTGTGCCCATGATCCGGGATCAGTGGTAGGGTGAATGTCACGGCTGAGACTGTTGAGAATGCTCATTTTTCTGTCTCTCATGAAAAAAAGAAATAATAAAGGAAATAATAAAATGACCCCTAAGCCTAAAACCAATGCTGTCTGGTATTCCTGAGTGCAAGAAAGCTGTGGTATGCCTTATGAAGAAGATGTGCCTGAACAAAACTGACCTAAAACACACACAATTTTTAGTGCTGTTAGTCATGTTTTTTTTTTTTTTAATTTTTTAATTACTTTTTTTTTTTCCTTTTAATTTGGCCAAAGAGAGATAGAAGGAAAGTGAGAAAGCAAGTTGCTAGGTCCAGGACTTGAACCATGGTTGGCCATATGGACATCCAGCGCCTTGATCACTATACTACCCACTGGCCCCATGGTCATGAGAGTTAAACCGTCAGCAATATACAGTAAATGAGGAATCTTTAAACAGAAGGAAATATAAAGTAACACTGAGATGAGTAGGTTCATCAAAGTGCTGTGACCAGAGGTTCATAAGAACCTAAGTGTATGCTTGCCTTAGGAGATGGGATTCACCATTTGCTAATTGAGTGTTCATGCTGCCTTTATAGAACATAACTATGAGAATAAGAAGACAACTGGGAGCTCTTTCGCAGACACTGTGCCTACTCAACAGGAAGCAAAAATCCTGAGTGCACATGCACCCTTGCCTGCTTAAGCAACAGGTATACTGTCACTGCGTTTTGAGTGTATTTTTCACTCCAAGGAAATCGGTCTAGATTTGGTCCACACTCAATTCTCCATATAATTATTTCACAACTCAAGCAACACAAGCCTTTTAAAATACTCTTTGGGAAGCAATAGATACTTTAAAGAATTATTTTTTTTTCAATTTGCTATAGGATATGTGTGCTTACTACATACAAAGGGGGTGGAGGGGTAGGGAAGAGTCGGAAAGCAAGTTGCCTAGTTCGAGACTCAAACCACAGTCAAGCATGTGGGAGTCCAGTGCCTTAACCACCATACCACCTGCTGGCCCTATTTAAAGTAGGTATTTTAAATACATACTAAATTGAATATATAAATACTGCAGTCATTATGTTCATAAATTACGTAATCAGTGGTGAATTTGCTTTTATAATTAAAATTAATTAAGAGTTTTCAGGCCATTGATCTTTATAAATGAAGCTATACTCATATGTTTTCAGCACTGTCTTAGTCACCACTGCCCTCACTCCAAATACAACAGTTCATGTTATAAATTGCTCAAAGACAGGCTAGGAAACAACACATATGCACACAATTCACCAATTAAAACTGCAATCCTTAGGGATCAATGGGTGGCATAATGGTTATGTCACTGAACCCCTACTTGGCCAAACGCAGTTCAAGTTCCAGACCCAGCAGCTTGCAACTCATGCCGGGCAAGTGTGTGTGCATGCCCCAAATCCTAAGAGAATGGAGAAGGGATTGCAGTATGACCACCCGCCCCAGGAGTGGGGGGCAACCTCCCACTTTCTGTCTCTGTCTCTTCAGTGAGCACATGTGCCCTATAGCAAAAAATCTCTCAAAAAGAAATCCTCAATTGTCTTCACCAATGAAACTCAGCATCACACATTAAAAAGTATCATGAAATACTGACTTTAATTATATAATAAATAGAATTTCATTTATTGGTACTTAAATACTAAAGTATTTTATGGGGCTTTAACTAAAAGCCCTTGAAGTGTATTTTTAATACTTCAAAATAAGTTATATTACCCTAATTAAAACAATATAGATTATATTACTGGAATAAAATGTGTAAAGCAGTAATTAGAGGGGAAAGAAAGAAAATGTTGACTTATAGTTCCCTAAAAGTACTTAAATATTTGTCTAATTAGAAGAATTGACCTACCAAAAAATTATGCTTTTCACAAGTCCTAAAATAAATACGATTTCATAATGAATGAAGTAGTGCAACTTCACAAGTTTAGGTGAGATCTTATATTCAAAGATACATGTAATGGAGAACACTGAAGTTCATCACTAGTTTTGTTTTTGTTTCAGATTTTTCCATAGGGCAAGTGTCCTTACTGGAGAAACGGGGGGGGGGGGGGTGTTGAGAAATTATCGCCCCCACCCATGGGTTGGGGATGGATAGCCACACCATAATCCCTTCCCCTCCATTCTCCTCTTAGGGTTTTGGATAGTCATGCATATGCACCTAGCATATTACTCAAGCCACCAGGTCCAGGACTAGAACTACAGAGTGGGCTACGTGGGATCCAGTTCCTTATCCACCTTACCACCTGTTGGTTGGTAAATGCGGTAAATTCATTCCAAAGAAACATAAATACCAGTCAACAAAGATTTTGTCTGATAGTCTAGTACATAGTGAGAAGAAAAATTGTTTTTTTAGTGATAGGATCTAATCAACAGTATCTGTGTCCATTATTACAGACAGTATTTGGAATATCAATTGTACCCATTTCATATGCTTTGAAGTTCATGCATCAGTGCAAACATCTCTGGGTGTGGGGAAAAAGAAATAGCAACAAATCCTATAGGAATTATGAACAAACCCTTTCTTTACACATTAAAGAACTAAAAAAGTAAATAGCTTGCCCTAGTTGCCAGCTAATTTTTGGTGTTGAAGTTCTCACAAAACCCCACAGCTGCCTCACACAGGGTCTGTGTGCCTTCCACTCCACCAGCAGTTCCCTACCAATCAAATGTTAGTCAGTGAAATTAACAAGATTGAAATGAAATAAAGAGGTATGAGTATCTAAGAGTTTGCTTAGAACTTCTGACTCCCTCTGCTGAACCTGCTCTCTTCTGTAATCTACCAGAGAAATAATGGATTCCAAGTAGACAGAAAATCACTTTTAATAATTTTTGCAAGAACTGAGTTAAAATTTTTAATTTTATCATTATCGTTTTTTAAATTTGCAACAGCGTACACATGTTCACCAGATGGGGTGGAAAGGGTGTGAGAAAGCAAGCCACCAGGTTCAGGACTCAAACCATGGTCAGCCATGTGGGAGTCTTTATCACTTCAACCACCACGCTATCTGCTAGGCCCAGCATTAAGATGTTGAAAGTTTTAAGTCCTTAATGAGGCATGTTAAACCTCATTTACTTATCTGGTCACTCTGTATTCCTGGTCCTCTTGTCCCCAAGATGAGAGAAGACAAAAAGACAGAAGGAGATGCGGTGTGGAGCGATCACACTAGAAAGTATGTCTGCCTATCAGTGAGAGAGGCCCCCTCTGACCAAGAGATGAGGCCAAAAGCTGAACATCAGGATGTTGCATGAGCCAGGTTTCAGGGGTAAAATGGTAGCCTAGCGGAAGAATGACAGAGAGGGTGGCACACAGAGATGGTGGCACCTTCCTGAACTGAACACAGCACACTGGAGGAAGCTCTATTAGATTCTGAGTCAGGGAGGAACTTATTATCATAGACTTATTATCCCTGAGCAGTAGGAAGTATTTCAGGATCCCCAGGAAGGGTTAGTCAAGGTTCTGTGGGTGGGGAAAACAGATCATGAATCTAGGGTTAGCCTCACAGAAGGAGCACACAGTGTTAGAGGCAAAGACAATCTTTTCCAGTCCAGAGATAAAGCAAATGAGCCCACTGGTCAACAGCAGAGGAGATGAGGGAGATAAAGTTAGAGGTCAGAAGGGTCCCCACCCAATGGACAGCACTTGAAAACTCGGGGATGGAGAGGGCATTGTGGTATGTTAGGATTAAACCAGAGCCATCTTCCGCTCCTGTTTAATTGTAGTCAAGATATAAATGACTTTATTGGTACAAGTGTCCAAATCAAGACAGGTACACTCTTCTCTACAGGGGACACCTGAGTGAGCCTTTACAGGTAATCACATCTCTCAAAAAGCAACATTTTTTTCCCTAAGTTTTATTTGTTTTGTTTTGTTTTGTTATAGGGAACACCAGAGAGAGAAGAAAAGAGAGAAATCATCTCCTGGAGGGTGGGGGAGAATGGCCACTCCACATCCTGTCTTCTCTTGGGAACTTGGACATGCACACACATGCCCATCATGATTTTCAAACTGCCTTGTTTGGGACTCAAACCATGCAATCAACCATGTGGGATCCAGCACCTTAACCTCCATGCCACCTGCTTGTCCCAGCAACATCCTTTTCCTTTACAAAATGATACTACTTTAAGAATCCAAATAACAGGTCAATGGGCTGGGCTTTAAGGTGGAATTAATAGTCACATAAATCAAGTTCCCTTCTATGAAAATCTTGGATCCAGTTTTTGGAATTTAGAATTGAGATTTTTTTTTGGGGGGGGGGGGCAGCAGGTAGCGTGGTGGTTAAGGCGCTGGACTCCCACATGGAAAACCACGGTCTGAGTCCTGGACCCAGCAGCTTCAAAATCACACCAGGCACATGTGCATGTGTGTATGCCCAAAAATCCCAAGGGAAGAATGGAGGAGAAGGGACTGTAGTGTGATCATCTCCCATGGGGGGTGATTTCTCAATTTCTCTGTCTCTCTCTAGGGAGCATACATGTCCTGTGGCAAAAACCTAAAGATAAATAATAAAATAAATATGAAAGATTTTAGAAATGGGGCCAGCAGGTGATGTGGTACTTAAGGCACTGGATTCCCACATGGTGTGCCACAGTTCAAGTCCTGGACCTGGTGGCTTGCTTTCTCACGTTCTATCTCTTTCTCTCTCCCTTTCTATCTTTATCTTACATGTGCCCTATAAATTTTTTTAAATAACATTAATAAAATTAATTTTTTAAGTAAAAAACTAATTAAAAAATATGTTAAGAATGGAGTACTGTATATCACACAATATCAAATGCTTTTTGGGGCAGCAACTCATAGTCAAATATATCAAGCTTGAAACTGAATGGTATCCATAAACAGACCATAAAAATCTAAGTAAGAGTTCAGGTTAGAGTTTGTTATCAATTAAGTAAAAAAAAAAAATTCAAAAAAACCTTTTCATTTTAAGCAGAGAATTTCACATTTTGGGATAGGATATTTAAGAATCAGCAGTAGAAGCTATGGTAGTAGGACAGCAAAAAAAGACATAGAACCATCGACTTCTGCTTCCTGACTACCTGTGCCAGGTACCTTTTGTGAGGTTGAACAGATTCTCTCCAAAGAGTAAAAAATTCAGAGTTTGAGCTAGCCCCAAAGCCTACTGGTTAGGGGAGCCCGATCCCACATTCGAATCCAATCCTGGAGGCTGGAAATGCATGTTGGGTGTGTTTGCATGCAAGCCCCAAATCCTACAGAATGGAAAAACAGAGAAGGCACTGCAGTGTGACCATGCCCCATTGGAGAGTGCTTTCCCTCTATGTTTTTTGTGTCTTTCCCTCTCTCTCATAAGTGCATATGCCTTCCAACAAAAAGAAGTTGAAACCAAAAAAGAAAATGATTTTAGATCTCAGTGAGCTTCATTCAGAACATTTGGCACGTCGCTCTCCTTCCAGCCTCTCTATGCAGAGTCTGGACACCTTTTAATAGTGCGTTTTTCTTTTCTTCCTCTTTGTTTTTTAATGGTGCATTTCTGCTTAGGAGTGCAAACTCATGAAATCCACTAGGCTGAGCTTGGGGAGGTGTCACCCAGACTGGAATGAGCATGCCCCAGGGAGGGCCACAGGATAACTACACAAAAGGGAGAAAGAACCTACTGTAACTTCCACTGAGACTGATTAAACATATCCTTTGATTTCTATTTTAGTGTATGTTTAATAATATATGTAGTATCTGTACCACACTGCACGTACATAATTTATAGGTAAATATGTAAACTAACACTGGGTGTGTCTGCTCAAACAGTATCTGCCAATAGTGTGTGCAGAGTAAAAAAAAAACATGCAGAAAACATTTCTAGAGCATCTACACAAGTAAATACCTAATCTACCAAATAAATAAATAAATAAAACAAAACAAAACAAAGCCCACCACAATACCAAGAACAGAATCTAGCTTTCTCCTTCAGGCAATGAATATTTTTGGAACTGTTTTTCTTTTAAGAAAGGAAGATCAGGAAACTAACATAATATAAACCAGACAAGCTTAAATAGGCAAGATGATTAAAAAGAGAGAGAGCGAGAAAGAAAAGAAAAAGAAACAAGCATGGATTAAATAGGGTTTTCAGTAAATGCCACCTGTCACCTCTGCTAAAAGATATTTTGCTTGGGTAAATTCAGTAAGCATTAATTTCAGTAAATGATCTCATTTGTCTCAAGCGTCCACTAACATTTACAAACTGCATGGTATACTGTTTCCTGTTGCTTCCTTTGGCCTGTTCATACCATTTGCATGTTCAAACATAGACGCAGATGCCCATCTACAGATCCAGGTGGTGAGGCACAGGTAGGAAAAATAAATTTGCATCTCCTTTGAGGAGTCACTCATAATTAGAGCAAAAATTCAAACTCAGAACACTAAAATAAATAAATGTGCCGTAACGTGGGGTTAGAAAAATCAGGTCAACTGAAGCCTTCACTTAGCTACACGTGAGTAACACATAGGAATCAGAGATTTGAACACCGTGAACGGTGAATATGCAATTGTCTTAAACTGCCAATAGTCTTTAAACTGTGAGGTTTCCAAAAACGCCGAACAACATTGCTTTGTGATGTTATCAGGTCCTTGAAGTAAACACACCAGCGCTACCAATGCAAGAAGTGTGGGAGGTAAGGTTGAATTTTGCCCAGTCTCTTATACTCTCAAAGTTCCTACTTTGAATGGACTTCCAAGAGTAGCTTTCCATGCTTCACATTTATTTTGTTGCTTTTCTGGTTGGTTGTTATATAAGATATTTTGCCAGAGGGCTGAGGACAGAGTGTGACTACTTTTTCCTATTTCCAAAAAATCCCTTCTAGAGGGCCTAGGGTGCATCACATCCACCCACTTTAACAAACCATTTTGGCCCATTTGATAACAGGCCTCTTCCGACATCCTGTCCCTAGCATAGTATTTTTGCAATGGGTGAGTCACACCCACAAAAATTAACAGACCATTTTAACTCATTGATGATAAGGACTCTCCCTATATCCTGTCCTTGGTTCAGTATCTTGTGACAAATATAAGCCTCGTCATCTCTGTTAAAGTACATTCTTTGCTGATCCCTTCCTGAAACACAGACTTTCCTTTCCAATCAGCCTAAGAATTATGAAACCCACCGATGGCCTACAAGCTCCTGCTTCCATATGTCCCAGCATTTTGGGCCAAACCAATGAAAGAACACTTTTCACTAATTACAAATTTCGTCTCTCACTCTCAAAACCAAATGAAAGGAGCCCCTGTATCTGAACACCACAAAAAAGGCATGCTGTTCTCCAGCCTTGGTCACACACATTCATGTTTAGAAATAAACCACATTCATTATTATTTCTGCAGAGCTGGTTATTTCTATCAACAGGGCATGCACTCACTAGAAAGAGAGGGAAAGTGAGAAATCACCACCACCCCCACCCCGGTGGGGAGGAGGCAAGCTGGGAGAGGATGGCCACACACAATCCTTCTCCTTCATTCCCCTCTTGGGATTTCAGATACACACATACGCACAGGTTGTCTTCAGAACACCGAGTCTAGAATTCAAATGCACGGTTAGTCATGTGGGATCCAGCACCTTAACCACCATGCCACCTGCTGGCCCTTACCTTGACTTCTTATACAAACTCATCAATTCAGGGGTTAACTCATACAGGGTCCCGCTCTCTCAAAGCCTGAGCCCATCCCATGGAAATATGTATGTTTGCGAGGAAAAATGGAACTATTTCACAGGAGGAGGTAATGTGTGAACACAGATCTAAGCAACATAAAGGAGATACACTAACTATTTGAGGAAGAAGATTCTAGAGATCAACAAGTCCCTGGAGCACGCCAAAGCTAAAAGCGCATCCCCAGTTTCTAAAAGCAAAAAGGTCAATTTAACCAAACCTGCTTGAGCTAGCTGGCGGTAGGAAGAGATGACATCAGAAGGAAGAGCGAGGGACAGCAAAGATTCAGAATTTTAGGTGAGCTGGAAAGACCTAACAGGGTGGATGGGGAAGGGAGAAAAGGTGAAGGCTGGAGAGAAGATTAATCAGAGTTGTCATATTTTCAAAGGACCAAAGTGGCTAGTGTGCAGAGCACATTCTACCCAGAGCAAGAGTTGAATAAGGGAGACTATTAACATTTGGATCGTGGTTTGTCCTCCAAAGTTTCAAGTTTTGAAATATGCCAAGGTGTGGCAAGGCCTGGTGGGTGGTGATTAAACCATGGTGATCACATTATGACATTATGGAGCTGACAATCTCCTCAATAGATCAATGATGTGTCAGAGACCCAAGGAGTTCTAGTTATATAAGAAGTTAGTTATTACAAGAGCAAGGGGGGTTTTTGCTTTTGTTTTTCTTCCTGTTTTCAGTTTTGCTATAAGGTACATGTGCTTACCAGAGAGAGAAAGTAAGGAATCACCCCCCAGGGGGACAGGCATACTGCAATCCTTTCTCGGTCAGTCTCCTTGGGGTTTTGGACACACGGGCACACATGCCTGAACTTATTTTTAAGCCACGAAATCTGAGACTCAAATTGCACATTTGGTTATATGGGATCCAGCACCCAAACCTCATGCCATTTGCTGTCCCAGTAAGAGCTGGCTGTTTTAAGAAAGCATCCTTTGCTCTGTCTTTCTCTCCATGCATCTACCATCCTCTGTTTTTTTGTCAGCCATGCTGTATAGACCCAGGGCCCTTTGGACTTCCCAGCTACCAGAACCCAAGTTTGTAAATAAGCCTCTATCTATGCAAAATCACCCAGGCGCAGGTATTCTGTTAGCAATGCAAAAACAAACAAAGATAGAGATCAGCTAAGAAGAAAGTATGAGAGAGTCTTTGATTTGCAAATGTTTCTGTTTCTAGCTTTCTGGTTTTTCAGATTTCTGCATAACGGGATTATAATGCCATACACATTATCCACTGCCTACTGCATCCACTCTGGAAATAAGAACACAGCAAAGTTATTATGTATTTCCTTTAATAAAGACCATTTACTTCTGAGACCCCCTGTTCACAGGAAAGACACCAATCCCTTAGACAGTATACTTTCCTGATAGTCATTGGTGACATTATAATAGCCTCCCAGTCTAAACAGTATTGTGTACATCTTTGCAAATATTTAGCAGAATTTAAATTTTTTGTCTAAGAGGAGCCCCATATTCTCTGTTAGGGGCTTAAAAACAGAGAAATAAACCATCAATAGAAGTTCTTATTCATTCAATAGACATGAGGGGGGTATATTTCATTTTTATTAATACTATATGCCGAGAGAACTGTTCTGGGTAATAATAGGTTGTTGGGACAATTATGATGTATTTTTCTACAAGAATGTGTCATGACTTTCCTGACAACAGAACAGAATGTGACTGTAAGAAATAGAAAAGTCTATGGAACATCTGAGAAAAGAACAGTCACCCCTGGTTTAAAAAAAAAAAAAATTAGACTGTGATGTGATAACAGAAGGAAATATCTAGCTGGAAGGTCAAAAGGAGCTATAATCGTTTCTCTAAGATCTCACCACAGTCACCAAACAACGTAATAAACCTCTACTTGGGGGATGCTTTCTTTTGTACCATTCACCTCCGTTTCACTTCACTCCTGCTTTCTGAAGAGAAATTACAGGGACACCCAAGAGTTAAGCTGCCCTGGTGTTGGGACAGTACTTAGAACAGAGCCAGTCCTAGCTTCTCTTGGGCCATCCTTAGAACTGTCCAGAACACACCCAAGCCCTTTCTATTCCTTACCAAACACCTAGGGTTCCTTATAGGGTCCAGCTTCCTTTCGTTAGGCTTCAGGATTTTATTACATATATATAAATTTTAAAAGGTTTTTGCTTTAAGATGTGTACGTGTGCCAGAGAGAGAGAAAGAGACAGAGACAGTGAGAAGGAAAGTGAGAAATCACCCTTCTTTCCCAGGGCAGATGGCCACACTGCAGTCCCTTCTCCTCTATTCTCCTCCCAGGGTCTTGGGTGCACGCACACACACGTACCTGACATGATTTTTAAGGTCCCTGCTCTGAGATTCAAGCCATGGTCAACCATGTGGGAGTCTAGCATCATAACCACTATACTATCTAAAGGTCTTTATGTATATGGGACTAATTACTGCTCAGGGAAGGTAAGTACAAATGAAGTTAACCATGGTTAATCATGTATTAAAATACTATTGATAATGCTATGACCAAAATAAAACTACTAAAAAGAATTATTAGTTACCTATCTAATTATCTGTGTCTAAATGACTGTTAATACCCAAGATCTCAGTTGTACAGAAGAAAGCCTTCCCTGGATTTGATATAAATGCATATCAAAACTGAAGTATCTCCCAAACCTCTTTCTACATTAAGTCTTCAAAGTACCTAGCTGACCAAATCTGAAACTTAACTGTCTTCCCTAAAGGAATATTTGAAATACTTTGCTTCACTAGACAGATTATCTCACCAGGAAAATTATAGTGTAGCTATAAGATTAAAATGTTAAGGACCAGGGTCAGCAGGGGGGATGGTGGTTAGGGTGCTGGACTCTCACATGGCGTATCCTGGTTCAAGTCCTAAATCTGGCAGCTTGTTTTCTCTCACTTTGTCTCACTTTCTCTCTCTCTCTCTCTCATTAAAAGTTAATCACAGAGACCAGCACGTGGCTGGTTATGTCACTGGACTCCCACATATTTGACCTTGGTTCCAGTCTTGGAACCAGTTGCTTATAACTCATGCCAGGTGTATGTGTGTATGTGCCCAAAATCCCAAGAGAAGAATAGAGGAGGAGGAGAAGAGATTGTGGTGTGGTCATCCCTCCGGGGGTACGGACGATTTCTCGCTGTCTGTCTCTCTCTCTCTGGTGAGCGCATGCACCCTATAGCAATAAGCTCTCTAAAATAATGATAATAATGAATAAATTAATCATTCTTTAAAAAAAGAAATGGCTGACCATGGTGTGAGTCCCAGACCTGTGACTTGCTTTCTCTCTCTCTCTCTCTCTCTCTCTCTGGTGAATTAAAAGTAGTTAAAAAAAAAATAATTCTTTCAAAACAGAGGTATTAATTGACGTTAGCTACTGAATGCTACATTTAGAAACAAGGGAGAGAAAATGTCTTATCTCCCCAAAGTAGAATTCTAAACCACTGTCTCTAGGAACGTCAGCCTCGCAAGTCCTCTGTCAGATTCATCGTGCTTTCCCAAGCACTAATCTTTTACAAAAATGTCAGATGAAACATCTGTAAGCCTCGAGCTTTAGCGAAATAATGCAGGTGACACTATTTCAATTATAAGCAAAATGGCAGCTTGAAAATTCTCTCATCACTGATTTTAAAAAGTGATCATTTCAGGTCTTCTCCACTGACAAAGTCATGCTTACTCTCCTAAGGACAAGCACACAATTGAACTTCACTTATTAATTCAACACATGTGTCTATGACTCAGTATTTATCAGGATATGACATCTGTGCTCTTAACATGTACAGAGCTGAATTATGTTGATCTAAATCTCATCCACATGTTTAATACTTAGAGAAAATGTACATTGCCTATATTTGTGAAATTTCCAAAAGCATCGGATAAAAACTGGGGAACAACAGTAACCATTTAATTTGTGGTGATATGTAAGCCCTCTGAGTGTTTTCTATGAATTTTCTCAATCCTCAAAACTATAGCAGAGCTAAGGAAAAATCACCCCGATGACGCTTAAGAAGCAATCAAGGATTAGAAATATTAGCAACTTATTGGCTAGGAAGTGGCAGTGCTAGGACTTGAACCAGATTCTTTCTGACCACCACATCTGTTTACATAGTGTTCTACATTTCCGTCTCTACCCAGGGATCACTGATTCTTTCTGGCAAATCAGGTATGTTTCTAAAATAAGGGACCTGAAGGGACCTTACAGTTGGCATTAAGATTATTGGTACTTTAGAGTGGGAAACAGTATTTAAAAAAAAAAAAAAAAAAAAAAAAAAAAAAAAAAAAGGCTGATTAAAAAGGGATGGAATTTGGGAACCAGTAGGTGGCATGGCATGGTAGGTAAGGTGCTGTACTACCACTTGACTGACCACAGTTCAAGTCCCAGACCTAATAGCTTGAAAATCATGCCGGGCACATTGGCATGAGTTCCCAAAGTCCCAAGAGGAGAAGGAAAGAGGAAAGAATGAAAGAGAAGGGACTGCAGTGTGGCCGTCCCCCTGGGGAGCAATTTCTCACTTTTCCTCTGTCTCTGTTTTCAGAGAACGCATGCACCCTATCGCAAAACCTAAAAGAAAACAAGTAGCAATAATAAGCAAATCAGGATGTCACTACAAGAATATACAAATGCTATGAGGAAAACATTTACTGTCACCTGTCATATCCCATCTAGAAATTCCAAGCTTTCTAACATGATCACTGCTGCCGTCTTCGTTGTACACACACCAATGACCTTGGT
Organism: Tupaia tana; assembly: GCA_026018925.1. NCBI lineage: Eukaryota > Metazoa > Chordata > Mammalia > Scandentia > Tupaiidae > Tupaia > Tupaia tana. The sequence goes on along the minus strand of JAKSZU010000028.1, from coordinate 16,033,652 downwards.
TAACACAGTTTGAAATCTGAATCATTGGAGGTGAAGGTAATCAATGTGCCATAGAGCATTAAGAGCTATGTTAAAAGCAGATGTTAGTTTCACCCACCACTGAGCTATACGAATATCAGTTTTGGGGTGTTTTTTGTTTGTTTGTTTGTGCCATAGGATGTGTGCACTCACCATAGAGTGAGAAGAGAGAAACAAAAAGGGAAAACGAGAAATCACTCCTAAGGTGGGGGGGGCCACCATGCTGTAATCCCTTCCTCTCCCTTCTCCTCTCGGGATTTTGGGCACACACACACACATGCACTCAGCGTGGTTTTCAAGACACCAATCCAAGACT